>JAAGEH010000016.1:11015550-11209553 GCA_011751065.1 Lasiurus cinereus | reverse complement strand
CAGTGGCAGTTCAGCCATTGTCCACACACCAGCATTGTTCTCAGGCCGCCCGCTCACCCTGAAGGCCCCCAGGACCCCTGGGGAATCGAATGAGATTGTTTTTCCCAAGCTCGGGCTCTTCAGGTGTGAGCTGCAGCTCTAGGACGGCGACAGTAGCGACCGTGGCATTTCTGCAACAGGAAAGAGGAAGGAACTTCTGATCTGTGCGGCAAAGGCATCAACAATGACAATGAGCACCCCCAACCAGCCGGCCGCAGAGGGAAGGGAGCTGGGTTTCCATGGTGATCAATCCGCAGGAAGCTGGCGACAGAGCAGAGCGTCAGCAAGAGGACTTTTCCCTCTGCTGCAAACACATTCCTCACTCCAGAGCTGGTGAGACGCCTGGCACCGCTCCAGGCCGACCCTCCAGAACCGCAGGTAGAGGAAGAACGAGGAGGCCTCTGCCAGATGGAAATCAACACTGAAAACCCCTGGCCCCCTGAAAGCGGGAGGAAAAGGGGTTTCGGCTACTCTTAAAGGTATATATACATCGGTGCCTGGGCAACTCCGTGGGCTCAGCACTGTGTCATACTTGGGTGGCCATCTGCTGACTTTAAAGCTCTTATCTAGTGTATGCCACCTACACTATTCCATTCACTAACTTACACTGTGCCCCACACCATACTGGGTTCCATTATGAGCCCCACAGCATGGGTATGATTAGCCCTTTTATGGCAGAAGAACTGGCCCGGTGAGGGAGAGTGCTTGGCCAGAAACAACCAACCCATCGAGTAGAGATGGTTGCCACAAGCCACTTCTGAAGGTCTTCTGCGCTCTCATCTGGGATTCTCTGTGGCCGAAATCAGACTTTTTTCTAAGGAAAATTCCAGGATACTTTTTTAATGTTCTGAAATGTTATTTGTTCCAAGCCTCATTGGTCACTCTTCACTGTGGCATGTTCTCATGCCTCTTGCCTTTTCGTATGCTGTTCCCTCTGCTTGGAATGCTGTTCCCTGACTCTTTGATCAGTTAACACCTGAGGGAGATGCCTGCCCCTCCTTCCCAGTGGCTCAGACACCTGGCTTTCTGGGCCTCCACAGAACTTACCACACCAGATGGTGAGCACAGAGTAATGGTAAGAAAAGGCCCCTCTAGGCCCAGCTTAGCTGTGTGCCCTTGAGGGACTCACTGACCCTCTCTGGGCCTCCACTTTTTCATAGGCAAGATGGGGAGAGTGATAGTAGCTGCCTTGTAGCATTCGTGAAGATTAGATGTTAACACACATAACACACTTAGGAAGCTCTAGCACATGGTTAGTGGTCAGTAAACATCAGCTGCTAATGAATTAATTTTCCTAAGGCTGGAGCCACCTTCCATGCATGCTCAGAGGCAGATGCTTCAGCCCTCCGTGAGTGTTCAGCAATAGGAACACTGAATGAACACGTCAGATGAACTCTGAATTCGTGGACGGCTGTTTTCAAGCTACCACTTATACAACAGACACAGGGCGAGGCACCTTGACACTTCGCTGAATATTTCAAGACCGAAGCCAGGTAGCTAAGGACCAGCATTTTGCCAGTGGAGCACGCAGCAGCGTCCTTGAATGGGCCCTTCTGATTTCCTGAGAGCCCCTCCCCACCTGCCTTGCCCTGGCTGGGCCTGGAAAGGGTCCCCACGCTCATTGCTAGGCCACAGCTGGGTTACTCGTGTGGTCTGTAAACACCAAGAGATTCAAATATTCCACATACCTGCAAAACGAATGCCACTCCGATGGCAGAAGGCAAACCACAGCACCTTAGGCAGCCAGTCTTCTCTGTGGTTTCGCTTGAAAAAGGAAACCAAACTCTTCATGTAAATACCTTGTTTTAAACTAAATTGTAGCCCAGGCAGCATGACTCAGTGGTTGAGCATCGACTTAACCTTTGGGAGTAACTGGACAAGTGTACTAGGAATCTCTAAATAAAAGCCCCTGCCCTAGCCAGAAGGTCATGGTTCAATGCACGGTCTAGGCACATGCCCAGATTGCAGGCTCAATCCCCAGTGTGGGGCGTGCAGGAGGCAACCTATCAATGATTCTCTCTCATCACTGATGTTTCTCTTTCTCTCTCTCTCTCCCCTCTCCCTTCCTCTCTGAAATCAATACAAAATATATTTTTTAAAAATAAATGAACTAAGTTATATAACAGCCAAATCTCTCCCCTTAAAAATGCGGCCTTTCTCAACTCTATAGAGACAGAATGCAGACCCGTAGTTGCCTGGGATGTGAGAAATCAGGGATCCATTGCAAATGGGCAAAAGGGATTTTGGGGGTGATGGACATGTTCTAAAACTAGATTGTGGTGATCATATATACTATTTATAAAATGTCAAGTTCTCAAAATTAGCAAATAAAAACAGGACATTCTATCAAATTTGAATTTCAGATAAGCCACAAATAATATTTTTAGTGGATGTATGTCCTAGATATTGCATGGGATATACTTATACTAAAAAAGTATGTGCTGTTGATCTGAAATTTAAATTTAACTGGCAGTCCTAACTAAAAGTCATTACAGCCAAAACCGGTTTGGCTCAGTGGATAGAGTGTCAGTCTGCGCGGGCTGAAAGGTCCCAGGTTCGATTCCGGTCAAGGGCATGTACCTTGGTTGTGGGCACATTCCCAGTAGGGGACGTGCAAGAGGTAACTGATCAATGTCTCTCTCTCATCAATGTTTCTAACTCTCTATCCCTCTCTCTTCCTCTCTGTAAAAAATCAATAAAATATATTTTTTAAAAAAGATTGAAAAACTATTTGAAGAAATAATAACTGAAAAATTTCTTAACCCAAAGAAGACATAAATAAATAAATAAATTAATTAATTAATAAATAAAAGTCATTACAGTGTACACTTAGAATGGGTATATTTTATGGATCTGTAAATTATACTTTGGTGTTAAATTGAGCACAGTGCCTACAATAGTTTTGTTGATTAAGAGAAGCAAAGCTTTTCCTCCCACATACCCTCTCCCTCCCTCCCCACTCTCACCCCTGGCAAAATGCAACTATAAATGACCACCCCACCAGTGTAGGAACCCAAAGAAGTCAACAGGATAGGAAATTGAAAGAGTTGCCATAGCTTTGTTTTCCTGGGGCTTGGAGCCTGCAGAGGGAAAGATCCCAAGGTCAGAAACACACAGCCTCTAATTGCTGGGTGCTCCAAGCCCTGTAATCACCTCCACCCGACCCCCTCATTGATTGCTGCCCGGCAGTTCAACTCTCATCAGCTTGGCGGCCAGCCACCGACTGCCCAGCCTGGACTGCCCAGCACAGCCTGGGCAGGGGGCTACACAAATGAGTATGTCACTGCCCTGCTCTCAAGTGCTATCTTAAGAATTGCAAGCCCAGTACACAGCCACCACCAACATACACACTAATAGCATTAAAAACAGAGAGAAAGTGCGCTTCTCCCTGCTATGGAAGAGAAAGTTTTTCACCTTCTCCAAGAAAATGAACTTTCCTATACTGTGTCTGTGGGGTTTGCCCAGAATTGCATTGTACAATCAAGAAGAGAACATCAGTTCCCTTATTAGAATTAGCAGAGTTAATGCTCGTCCATAGTAAATATAGTTGCCTCTGAACAATACGGGTTTGAACTGCAAGGGCCCATGTATACTCCTATCTTTTTCCAATGTCCCTTCATATCCCTGGGTTTTGCATTCACAGATTCTACCAACTTCTGAACAAAAACAGTAATTTTCACATTCCCCAATGGCAGATTCCTGACTGTGGATGGAACATACTGTTTTCAGTCCTCAACTAATTGAATCCCTGAATGCAATATGTCAACTATATAGTCAAAAGTTATACATGGATTTCCTACCATGCAGGGGTCAGTTTCCCTAATTCCTGAGTTGTTCACAGGAAAACTGCACATACAGAGCAAAATTTTGACCAATCGTCAAAATTGAAAATCTGTTTTTGTTTTTCTTGAATCCTCACCTGAGGATATTTTTCCATTGATTTTTTAGAGAAAGTAGAAGGGAGAGGGGAGAGACAGAGAGAGAGAGAAATATCAATATGAGAGAGACACATCAATTGTCACCTCCCACATGTACCCCGACATGGGGTCAGGAGCCTGAAACCGAGGTACCTGTCCTTGACTGGAATCGAACTGGGGACCTTTCAGTCCATGGGCTGATGCTCTATCCATGGAGCCAACCCGGCTAGGCAACAGTATTATTATTATTATTATTATTATTATTATTATTATTATTATTATTTTAATCTAATGACTAAATTTCTTCAATAAGCACCTCAATTCACTTAACCCCATTGACGTGAAATAGGATATTTCTGAAGGGAGCTCTTACATTCCTCGCCCCCCACCCCCACCCCAAATGACTTAAAAGAAAAGCAAGCAAAAATAAAATCTTTACAGGCAGAAAAAAATGGGCTGGTCGTTCCTTCTCAGGCCCATTTGAAACTACAGAAATTTGACAATGGCGCCATCTACTGGAAGATTAGATTAAACAAAAAAAAAAACCACCACATTTTTTCTTTTGAATTTGTTTTAGAAATAGCAGCTTCTCCTAAACACTTTTTTATTTATCAGCTTTGGATGTCCCCATTATTTCTGTCACCTTGAAGTTATAATTTATAGCATGGATATACCATTGATGTAAAAAAAGTATATGAAAATGGTATAAAAATACTGAAAACTTCCCCTTTATTTCTCTAGACATATATACATATACATTAATGAACAAATACATACACATCTCTATATATTTATATGTGTGTATACATATACTTTATAAATAAATAGGCTGCGTGTTATATATTTTTAGAAACATGCTTTTTTTTCCTATCATGAATATATTTCCATTTAAATACAGTGAACTAATTTATTATTTTTATTCTTAAATATATATTTTTTTATTGATTTCAGAAAGGAAGAGGAAGAGATAGAAACATTAATGACGATGGAGAATCATTGATCGCTGCCTCCTGCACAACCCACACTGGGGATCGAGCCTGCAACCTAGGCATGTGCCTTGATCAGAAATTGAACCGTAACCCCCTGGTTCATAGTTTGATGTTTAACCACTGAGCTATGCCAGCTGGGCTTCCTCATTTTCTGTTTTAAATGGCTTCAAAATATCTCATCATGAGTGGAATTTCTTTTCAGGTTAATAAAATTGTCCTAAAACTAGATTGTGTTGATGGTCACTAAAAAACACTGAACTATATACTTTAAATTTTATGGCATGTGAATTATATCTCAAAAAAGTTGTTTATCATAAAGCACAGATGTCAAAAAATGTTCCATTTTAAGTTCTCCCATAATTTAAATTATTCTCAATTGATGGGCACTTTGCAGTTTTTCATGATTATAAGCAAAACTGGATGGATGCCCTATGCCTATCTTTGTACCCCTGTCAAGGGAAGATTCTAGGTCTATAAATCCAGCTCTGGATATGAATGCAGGAATTCACTGGTGTGGTAGAAGCCACTTCAAATTTCTTCCAAGAATATAAAGGTTGTAATGTGCTAAAGTACATTTTCTGTTGCAGATGGACCTGTGTTCCCCTCAGTGACCATGGATACGGGAGGAGAGAAAGATGGTTTAGTCTTCTAAAGACAAGTTACCATAGCTGGGGTGGTGATGGAATATACGTATTAAAATTTTTTTGATCCATGCATTAAGTATAACTCTGGTTGTTAAATATTTTAATAAAACTAGTGGTCCGGTGCATGAAATTCATGCAGGGGGTGGGGGAGGAGCTCTTCCTCAGTCCAGCCTTCATCCTCTCCAATCTGGGACCCCTTGGACATCCCTCTCACAATCTGGGACTACTGGCTCCTAACCGCTCACCTGCCTGCCTGCCTGATAGCCCCTAACCACTCTGCCTGCTGGCCTGCTTGCCTCCAACTGCCCCCCTTGCCAGCTTAATCGCAAGGAGCAACAACAGTCTGTAATTATTGGAATCGAGAGTCTAGGTCAGTGGTCAGCAAACTCATTAGTCAACAGAGCGGCAAACCGAGGCTTGCGAGCTGAGCTGCATGTGGCTCTCGAGCCACAGTTTGCTGACTACTGTCCTGGGTCCTCACTAAAGTGGCTCCTAGCAACGTTTACTAACAGCTGCAAGTAGCACTTCCTCTGCTATACTTGTGGCTAAGCTGTGGTCAGTTGAAACATTCTAAACACACAAATGCCCCAGCCATGTCAGCTTTTCTGAAAGGCCCTCAGTCTTCTCAGGCACAGTGGCGCTCAGGGGTCCGGCTCAACCCTCTTCCCAGGCACAGATGGATGAGATACTGGTTGGTAAAGTGTCAAGAACAAAACCTCCAACTCCCTTAGCAGAAACTCTGGCATTCCCAGGGTCATCTTACCAGAGGTCAAATTTGTGCGGTTCTTTCTCTTCCTTTAGTGAAAGAAATTGCCAATAATATCACCATCAATCACCGAGTGCCATCTTCCTTAGGAGAGTTGGTGTCCAGTAGTAAATTTGACTGTCAGAAGGGAATTAGGGCCTTTTGCAAACTGAGGGCTACATAAGAGGATTTGCTTCCAGACAATAGTGGGCAGCCAGGGAAGAAGTAGGAGTGGCAGCAGCTGGCCCTGGCTCCAGTCAGACCCCAGTGGTGTCTAGGTGCGGGACTGGGAATGAATGATCATTATAGTTGATAATAGAGGTTAGAGAATGTCCTAGAACAGAGGTGGGAAACCTTTTTTCTGCCAAGGGTCATTTGGGTATTTATAACATCATTCACAAGCCATACAAAATTATCAACTTAAAAATTAGCCTGCTATATTTGGTCAAACATAATTAACTTACCCCTAATGCCTCAGCAGGGCCGAACCAAATGATTTTGTGGGTCTTATGTAGCCCCACCTGTACCCTAGAACCACCCATTCCCGGGCAAGGACCTGGCTTCCCCACAGAGAGGGCACCTGACCACAGGAACGTGTGAGACCTACATGGTCAACCTGAGTGGCAATAAGAATCAGCAACCCAAGCAGCCCAGTCACAGTTCCCTCCACTTGGGAAGCCCCTCAGTACTTCCCAGGCCCCACTTCGGAGTGGCGACACCGGAATATGTGGTTTTATCTGTGTGCACTTCACAGAGCCAGGAGAATTCTGCATCAGGTAGAAGTGAACCGCAGTACATTCTGGGGTATAATTTAGAGACTCTGAGACAGCTGGGGCCCTTGTTAAAATTCAGAGTCCCAGGTTTATTCCCAGTAAGTGTGGAATAGGGTCTAGGAACCGACATTTCACAAAATCAGGCATTTCTGATGCCATGCTTGTGTATGTCTGCTCTAGACAGTCAATATTTGTTTCCCAAGACTAAAGCAAACTTCCATTAAGTTCCTTTTGATATAGGCCAAATCCAAAGAGAGATGATCAGGTGGGTTTTCACAAAGACAACACAACAGTCATATTTTTATCCCTCCCCCACCCCGCCCACACACACACTCACACAGTTCAACTTCCCATCCAACCTGAGTTAGCACAACCTCCCACACATCTCTCTCTTCTTATAGGAAGCAATTGAGGAACACGTATTGGACAAACCAACCAGTCATATTACGCCAAGCTCATGCAGGCAACTGTGATCTCTATAACTTGGTCTAAAAGAAGGAAGTTCTCTAAGTGACTCACCATTATAGTGCCACCACACCTCCTGTGGCCTCCTCTTTAATTTCACTCGGGAGAATGCGGAGCCAGATGAACAGACTAGGACATTTTTCTTCTGTCACATCTAAGGCTTGCATCTCAAAACCAAACTGTGATGTGGAAAAAGAGTTTTTTTCTGTTTCTTTTCTCTCTTTTGACTCTAAAAGCAGAACTGGATTGTGAGACAATGAAAAAAACAAAAAGTAAGTTTCATTTCTCTCTCGTACTAAAACCGTCTTTACCAAAACAGTGGATGGTCAGCTTTAAACATGATCTTCCATGAATACGTTTTTCTGTGCTTTTAGATGAATAACCAGAGTAAAGTCTTTAAACCTACTGTTTAAAATGAAGTGATTTTAGGGAGAGGGTTGGAGTCTCTTTCCTGTGACTCAGAGATAAATTATTGTTAATTGTTAGGCATGATAACGGTAATTGTTATGTTCACAAGAGTCCTTATCTTTTAACAATACAAACTACCAACATCCTCCAGCCAAACATCACCAGGGATATACATATAGTTGAACGAAGTTGGGTTTGGGGAGAAAATGTAAACCAAGAAAATCATGAGATGTCTCAGCAGGAGGGTGATAAAAAGGCCTTATGATAAGATTTAGATCTGTGTTAGGTGGTTTGGAGGAAGAATCAAAGCAGCAGCCTCTATTCTGGATTGGATCCAATTAGAAAGTGGAAATAATGCTATAATTGGGTATGTTAATAATTCTGATCTGTGTCCAGCCATGGTTATGGAGTTGTCTTGTTTTTGTCTTAATCCAACATGATCATAGAGTGGCCTTTTTTGGTACTGTTATTCTAGCTGTGCATGACAGGTCAGTTCCTAGCCAGGCCAGTCCCTAAATGTCAGGGACTGTTTTTCTCTTTCTCAATACTGAAATTTATGGATGCAATAACATGTGGTCTAGATTTTCTTTAAAATAATGGGAAAGGGATAGGAGGCAGATGAAACAGGATGGACCATGAGTTGATCATTATTGAAGCTGGGTGATAGGTCCATGGGGGATCATGGTACCCTCTTCCCTACTATTATTTTGAAAGTTCTTATTTTCTAAAATAAGAAATTTAAAATAAATAGTGGACAAAACAAACTACCAGACATAATATTTGGTCATAGAACCTAGAACTTTAATATTTCTAAGTCAGCATAGCCAATCTTTAGAGGGTCCACTTCAGGCTCTTACTGGCCAGAGAGATAATAAGCACAAAAAGGCTTGTTGAGGCCCCATCTGTCAGTGGATGGGGCCTCTGTAGGCCCTGAGGCTTACTCACACACTGATCAGCCAGGCTGTGTAGGCAAGAAACGCCCCCTCAGGAAAGTTTGCCAAGAACATTTTCTCTACCACTTTGAGCCACAAAATGTGGCCAGATGATTATTATCAAGGGACATTAACAAGAACTTTCTCTTGTGTTATTTTGTTTTCCAGTATTCATTTCTCCAAGTTTGTACTCAAAAACAAATATAGTCATGAAGCGTCAAAATATATCTCTAAGTTGTTCCAGTGAGAACAACTCACTACAAATCACCTATTCTTTGTTTCGGGATAAGGATTTCATGGGAACCCAAGATAGCAAAGGAAAACCCGTGATTTTTAACCTAAGCATCTCAGAAGCCCATGATTTGGGGCCCTACAAATGCAAAGCTCAAATTTCCAACTGTTGTAAATACAGTCTCGAGTTCAACTTCACAATTGTGGGTAAGTAGAGCACCCGTTCCACAGGGCCCTGTGTTGTGTAGGACCCTTTCCTATTCTACAATGAACTCTATGTTCCCCTTGCAAGCACTCGAGAGCCTGGAAAGCATGTCACTGAGATTTTTATTCTTAACTAGAGGTCTGGTGCATGAATTTGTGCATGGGTGGGGTCCAGCCAGCCCTCCCCAAAGGGGGCAATTGGGCAGGGCCAGCTGGGGGGAGGGGCTGTGGGCAGTTGAACTCCTGGTTGAACTCACAGTCGAGGGGACAATTTGCATATTAGCCTTTTATTATATAGGATAATTCACTTTCTCCCCAAAGACTTTGGGGCTATTTCAGATAATAGGCTGGTTATCTAAGACAAAAAGTCTTACATCAATGATTTGGAAAATTGTTGAGATCTTTTCTAGAGGCTCTACTCTAGAATTCCCATCAAATAGGTAAAAAATGACTTTTTCTCTGCAGATTCAAGTGAGAAGTCTGAGAATCAGTGTTGGGCCTAGTGACAAGGGTCTCCAAAGCCCCAGGCTTTTCCCACCTCTTCCCTTTGCAATGACTACCCTCCAGGTGTCCCATTAGCCTATGTTCTTCCTGCCCAACCACATCTTATTACTTCTACATTTTTCTCTCCCATCTTCCCACCCTAAGCCTCTCACAACTTAGCATTAATGGGCTCCTCTATGAAGGTGACCTTGATAATAAACTCCTGGGAGAGAGGGTTTCCAGGTAATACATGTACAGTGTACCTGGATTCTTCTAAACATAGATGCCCTGATACTGGTCAAATCTTTGAGTGGTTCTCTAGATCTATATTCTCCACTAGTAGCCCTGCGCACGAAACCATGCACCAGTAGCTCGCTGCTCCCTCTGCCCCACCCTCCTGCTGATCCGTGATCTGGTCATTACTTGGTCAGTCATTACGCTTCACAGTGTAACGACCATTTGCATATTACATCTTTATTATATAGGATTATGGTAGCCATTAGTCATACATGCCTATTTAAATTTTAATTAATTAAAATTAGATGAAATAAAAAACTTAGTTCCTCAGTCTCCTTAGTCACACTTCAAGTGTTCAGTAGCCACAAGTGGCTGCCATATTAGACACCACAGGCAGAGAACATTTCTATCATTACAGACAGTTCTATTGGATGCCCCTGCTCTAGGTCAGTGGTTCTTAGCTTTTTAGATTATAGCCATTTAAAAAATCTAATGATAGAGTGGTCATTGGCCTTTCCTACTGGTTGCAAGCTTCTTGACTTTTCAAGAAGGGTGTCATTCACCCCTGGGATCACATCGGGGAGTAGAATAGGGGTTCGATCCTACTCTGGGTGAGAGAACCCAATCTATAGCTCTGTAACATTGCACTTTCATTTTTCTAGAACCAGTGACTACTCCAGTGCTGAACATTGTCTTTCAAACACAGACAAACCTTTATATGACACTATGCTGCATCTCCTTCAACGGCTCTCTGCCCATCAATTATACTTTCTTTAAAAACGGTATCGCCCTGTCACCAGTTATTTCCAAGCATGTAAGGGAGCCCGCTGAATTTAATTTAACCAAGAGCAATACTAGAGGAGGGGAAGAGTATAGCTGTGAAGCTAAAAACAGCCTGCCTGCCTATGCAAGACGCAGTCATCCCGCCATCATGCCTTCAAAAAGTAAGGACTACCTGAGCTCTTTCAACAGGGTCTGGATTTGCTTCCAGAAACTTCTTCTGCCAGTCCACTTCCCACTTTGGCCACCTGCTTCCAAGTGCTTTTCCTTTGGTAGGGTCCATGCAAACTGTGATGGGATTGCTTTCTGCCATCAAGACAAAACAAAACAAAGTCATAGGAAAGCCTAGACACTGTGGCAGGAAGGGACCGTGCAATGAGACTTCCTGACTGGACCCTGCTTCCCGCCTTGACCTTCCACTGCCTGGGTTCCGAGTAATCACACTAGAATTTGCGTCTCTCTTGGAGCTGCCAGTCCCTTTTCTTTGGCTTTTTCAGTGACTTTTAATGCCTACTTGGCTGTTTATTGCCCCACTGCTAACACTTGGTGAGTCTAGACTTTCAGTGCCATCTTGGCTTAGAACAAGAGGGATCCCTGTCCCTTCCCTGGGTTTTGGAGGGTCCTGCTCTGGTGTATCTTGGCCATGCACATTTCCACAGGCTGAGGAGTCCTGGGAGCCATAGGAACATGCCCACCTGGACTCTTTTTACACCACACTCCTGGTACCTGTGTCCAAATTCCCTACTCAATCAGGTCAGAACCCATCCACAGGGCCCAGGCAAGTCTCTTTCCCAGTTCATCCTCCCAAGGGTGGACCACAGTGAGGATGTGAGCAGTCCTGAACCCACGCTCAGGAAGCTGCTTGTGGGGGGTGTAAATGGCATTTGGGCATGCAGGCTAGAGTCCACATGCATGCAAGGCCCCTTAGGGTGAAGGTCAGAGCCTGGTGGGAAGGGGGGTCAGACTGGAAAAGGGAATCAGGCTGGAACTGGGGCCGGCTTGCACCCATGCTGCCATGTTCCAGTACAGAACTCCAAAAAGCCTGTGAATTCTAGGTTCAAACCTGGCCAAAAGTTAGGTGAGCAGAGGCAATAGGCACACTTGGGCATTAATGTTCCCCCTGGCCTCATCCTCAGAAGAGCCCACACCCTAGCTTTAAGTCCTAAAATGTGAGGCAGTCTGTGGGAGTCAGACCCCAGAATCAGGCTTTTGCCCACAAATCACAGCCTTTCAGTCTACTAGATGTGTGACTTTGAGAAAGTCACTTAACCCTTTCTGAGTCTTATTCAACTCATTTGTAAAATGGAAGCAACACTAATAAGACAAATAAAGCAATGCATCTGAAGTGCTTAACACAGTATTTGATATGCAGTTAATAATAAATGGTAGCTGTTTAGGTGCCGTAAATTAAGCCAACATGACTAAGGGCTTTGTCCAATAAATGGCCAGACCATTTGGAAGCTTATGACCCTAACATTGTAGCCACAATTTGGTCTGTTAAATGCTGTGTTCTCCTTGTGTGACCCCTACAGAAGATGCACTTGGTCGTGACTTTAAGAACTTCACTGGGGGTTGCAGATGTCCACAGCAGTGCAGGGATAGGGTGCACAATACATTGGTTACCATGGAAGACAGCCGCGATAGCCTTTTCCAGAACAATTCACAGTCCACCGTCATTAGGAAAGAAAGCTGTGCGCTGACCGGTGAATGCCGTCTTCCTCCAGGTGGAGACAGCTGTCCACTCTGCCTGCCGCTCCTGCTTCCACTGCTGATGCTAATTGTAATCCCACTTCTGGCATTTTGGATTCGACGGAAGTACAAAGCCAGTAAGTTCTACACCCCCCATAAGCAGCTCCCTTAGCTTGGGTCCAGGGATGCTCGAATCCTCCCTGTGGTCCACCCTTGGGAGGATGAACTAGGAAAGAGACTTGCCTGGGCCCTGTGGGTGGGTTCTGACCTGATTGGGTAGGGAATTTGGACACAGATACCAGGAGTGTAGTGTAAAAAAGTAAGGATACAGAAATGAGGAGGAAGGGAAAGGGGAATCAGAAATGGATGTGAAGAAATAAAAAGTGAAGAAAAAGATAAAAAAAAGAGGAAGGTAAATGAAACGGACTCGCTGTCGTTATTGGGTAAGAGCTTTCCTTATTTAGATTGCTCAGCAGTGTGGGCCCTGTTAGTCACACAATGGGTTGCAGATTTGATCCCCAATAGGGTGTGCAGGAGGCAACCAATTAATGTTTCTCTATCATCATTGATGTTTCTATCTCTGAAATCAATAAAAATACATATATTTTTAAAAAGTAATTTAAAAATAAATTTTACTCTCTCTCCCTAAGTAAAAAAAGAACACAGCCAAAACCAGTTTGGCTCAGTGGATGGAGCGTTGACCAAAAGGTCCCAGGTTCGATTCCAGTCAGGGGCATGTACCTTGGCTGCGGGCACATTCCCAGTAGGGGGCGTGCAGGAGGCAGCTGATGGATGTCTCTCTCTCATCGATGTTTCTAACTCTCTATCCCTCTCCCTTCCTCTCTGTAAAAAAATCAATAAAATATATTTTTTTAAAAAAGAACACATATCCTCGGTGAGGATAAAACACACACATCTGTGCAAAAAAGAAAAATATATAGATAAGGTGTAATACACTTTTACATCCATTTTTAATGTATATATTTTAATATATATATTTTTCATATGGAAATATACCTATAGAAGTTGGAATATATGCAAATGTCCATGAAAATCAAGCAGGTAAGATAACTTTTCTGGGTATGTTCATTGGTTTGGTTGGTTGGTTTTCATCTTATTTTTTTAAGGTCATGCAGACACACAGGTACAATGTTTTCTCCCCACCCCTGATGCCCAGTCCCACTTTCCAGGGACAACAATCAGTTTTTAAAATCTTTCTACAGACAGTCTAGTTGTGTGCTGACTTCTAAACACAGCGCAGAAATGGCAGCATGTCACAGAGAGGCTATGCTACATCTTGATTTTTTTTCACTTAACAACAAATCTTGGAAAAATTTTTATATCATTTTGGAATGATTGTCACTGTGCCCCAAATCCCTTTATGATCACTTTTTAAAAATACATTTTTTATTGATTTCAGAAAGGGAGGGAGAAGGAGAGAGAGAGAAACATCAAGGATGAGAAAGAATCATTGATTGGCTGCCTTCTGCATGCCCCGCATTGGGGATTGAGCCCGCAACCCAGGCACGTGCCCCAACTAGGCATCTAATCGTTACCTTCACAGGTCAAGGCTCAACCACTGAGCCATGTCAGCTAGGCACTTTTTTTTCTTTAATTTATTTTAGAGAGAGAGGAAGGGAAAGGGAGATAGAAACATTGATTTGCTGCCTCCTGCAGGCCCTCTACTGGGAATCCAGCTCAAAACGGGGTATGTGCCCTGACTGGAAATTGAACTGGTGACCTCTTGATGCATGGAGCGATGCTCAACCAATTGAGCCACACTGACTGGGCTATGATCACCTCTTAAAGCAGCCATCATACATGGCTTTATGGTAAACAGACCTACAGCCTTGGTCAATAAGAACAAATCCAGGCACAGTGCTAAGCAATTTACCTGCCCTGTCTACCATAAACAGCCCTAACTCCCAATTTATGTCGTTCCCATTTTACAGATAAGGCGTCAGTGCCAGCCTTGGAACCAAGACAGTGTGTTTCCACAGCCCAAGATGGTAAGCACTCTCTGCAAAGTCCAGAGGCTACATGCCATTGCAAGGGCAGCCAGCTGAGCCACTGCCCTTGAGTGACCAGGGATTCAGCTTATAGGCCCAATAACTGTTTCTTGTCTTTTGCCCAGAAACTGAACATTCTCATGAGATACATTATGCCACCCCCATGTTCCTGGAGGTGACACCAGGTGAGCCATTTTGGGATAAGAGATACTACTGGATGAGACAGTGGTCCCTGTGAGGCCACCATATTCCAGGATTTTAGGATCCCAAAAATAAGAGTGGATGGGGACAACACGCACACCCAGGAGACCAAGAGTAACCAGTATCATGGCTCCTAACAACGAAGAGGAAACGATGGGACAGGGAGAGTATCACATAAAACATCATGAGGAGGATGCAGGGGCATTTCTAAACCATTTTCAATAATAAATTACTTGAAACAGTTGAGGGGATTAAGAAGTACAAACTGGTAGCTACAAAATAGTCATGGGGATATAAAGTACAGCATAGAGAATAAAGATAGTAATATAATAACTATGTCTGGTGTCAGGTGGCTACTAGAAATATGGGGAGAACACAATGTAAAGTATATAATTATCTAACCACTGTGCCATATACCTGAACCTAGTACAAAATAATACTGAATTTAAAGTACAATTGAAGAACAATTTTATTTTTAAATAATAAATTCCTTGATATACTCCAGGAAAAAAGTTAATACTTGTCAGTTCACCCTGCTACTAAAATAAAAAATTTTAAGCCACTCTATGGATATATATTCTAATTTTACTAAATTACTTCTTCTTTTATATTTCAGAAGCCCATAATGATGATAAAATTGGATGTGTCTATGCTGAACTCAACTTATGAAATTTAAATATACGAACTATATCTCAGGAGAAGATAATTTTTACTAAGCTGATTTACATGAAGAAAAGGCAAACCTGATTTGACATTTTAAATATGTTTCTATTGATTTCAGAGAGGAAGGGAGAGAGAGAGAGATACAGTAACATCAATGATGAGAGAGAACCATTGATCAGCTGGGGATTGAGCTCACAACCCAGGCATTTGTCCTGACCAGGAATTGAACCATGACCTCTGGCTAACAGGTTGATGTTCAACCACTAAGCCACACCGGGTGGGCTTGACTGACGCTTTAAAACATCTCTCTTACCCAGCTGGTGTGGCTCAGCAAATGAGCTCCCATCTATGAATCAGGAGTTCACAGTTTGATTCCAGTCAGGACACATGACCAGGTTGTGGGCTCGATCCCCAGTAGGGGGCATGCAGGAGGCAGCTGATCAATGATTCACTCCCTCTCACTTCCTCTTTGATCTCAATTTTTTACAAAATGTCTCTCCTGGAGTACGTATTATGCTAACTGAAGTAAGTCAGTCAGAGAAAGATAAGTATCCCATGATCTCACTCATAAGTGGAATCTCAGTAACAAAATAAACTGATGAATGGAGTGAATCCAGAGACTCCAAGCCTGGAACAGAGTTCGGAATCTCGGAGGGAGGGTGGGGAAGGTTAAGTGGGTGGGAGGTAATCAACCAAGGACCTTGTATGCCTATAGGCATGCCCCATGGACTAAATAAAAAAAGTCTCTCCTGGTTACCTATAGTGAATCACTGATTTTTATGATTAAACTCTCTCCCTTTGGCACATTCAGGTACTGCCAATCCTGTCATCAGACAACAGCTTTGTCAGGTGGGATCCTGACTGGTGACAGTTCTTAAATGCTTTTGCTATTTTTAGGCTTGAACCGTTCTCCCCATTTTCATGTCACTTAAAAGAGAATAACTGTTAGGCCACTGTGCTTTTCATAAACGCATCCTGAAAACATTATGGCCATCTTTCTGGTTTCCCTGGCCTCGTGCCCATTGAAGGTTCAAACGCAAAAACACAAAGGTCTAAATTCTAAAGCAAAAAGCAGTGATCTTGAAAATGTGTCTGAGGAAAACAGGCAAGATTACTCAACAAGTACGTGCTTGTTGCTCATTGCCATTAAAATTTGTTCTCAGATTTTCAGAGGCTGCAAAAATAATTATTTTTATAATATATTTTTATTTATTTCAGAGAGGGAGAGTTAGAAACATCAATGATGAGAGAGAATCATTGATTAGCTGCCTCCTGCATGCTCCCTACTGGGGATTGAACCCCCATCTGGGCATATGCCCTGACTGGAATAGAACTAGTGACCTCTTGGTTCTTGGGTTAAGTAAGGCTCAACTGCTGAGCCACACCCAGCTGGGCTGCAAAAATATTTATATTAATTTTTCAGGGATTTTCAAAGGCATACCTATATGCATTGCATATCCAATCAGTCTTCTGTGGAGAGAACAGCCCAGAGTTGAGTTGGTGGAGAAGAAAGAACGGATTAATTTCCTAGGACTGTGGTAACAAATTATCATTAACTGGTGAATTAAAACAGAATTTTTTTTCCTCACAGTTCTGGAGGCCAGAAATCCAAAATCAAGGTGTCAGCAGGCCCACACTCTCTCCAAAGGCTCTATGGGAGAATCCTTGCCTGCCTCTCTGTTTCTGGTGGTTCTTGGTTCATGGAAGCATCACTCTAATCTCTGCCTCTGTCTTCATGTGGCCTTCCCTTCCTCTGACATTCTCTTATAGGAAAACTGGTCACAGGATTTAAAAAATCACCTGGATAATCCAGAATGACCTCATCTTAAAATCCTTAACCTAATTTCATCTGCAAACACCCTTTTTCCAAATAAGGTGACATTCACAGGTTCCAGGAGTTAGGACTTGGACCTATGTTTTTGGGGACTCACTCTATTCAGCCCACAACAGGGGACAAATGAGAGAGAAATAACACCTATGTCATGGAGCTTCTATGAGAGTTAATTCAGACTTCTTTATGTCTTAATCTGAGCTCCTTCCTGAAGAAGAGCTGAGACAAGACTTGGGTGCAAGTTGTTTATATGGGAGGTGATTCCAGGGAGCAGGAGAGTTCAGGGAGAGTGAAACAGGCAAGGAAAAGAAGTCAACACAAAGGGTAGGGAGGGGCTACATCTACACAATGGAATACTACGCCACTATAAAAAAGAAGGAATGTTCACCATTTACAACAGCAAAATAAGCCAGTCGGAGAAAGATAAATATCACATGATCTCACTCATATGTGGGATATAATGATCAACATAATTTGACGAACAAAAATAGATCCAGAAACAAATGGCAGGGGAGGAGGTGGGGGGGGGTGCCTAGAGAGCAACCAAAGGACTTGTATGCATGCATATTAACATAACCAATGGACACAGACACTGGGGTGGCAGGGGTTTGCCCAGGATGGGAATGACTGGGGGGTGGGAGGGTCAATTGGGGGGAAAAAGAGACATATGTAAAATTTTAGATAATTAAAAAAAAAAGAGTAGGGAGGGCATAGCAAATGAGTGACCATATTGGTAACTGGACCTCCCAAGGTCTTGCAATGCAGAATGCTGCTGAGTTGCACAGCTTGCCCTCAAACTATCAATAGCCTCTCATTTTCTCCTTGCAAAGCTTCTAAAGTGGTTAGTAAAGCCAACCAACACCATCATCCATATAATTACCATTGCCCTGTGTCTTCCACGTGCTAGAACTATTGCATAACCTAGTGCTCACTATCTACTTCTGCAGTGGAGTCTTACTAAATGTGAAGCTACGGTATGTAAGGGTTATCACCACTCCCCTCACTTTCCTCCAGGAAGTAATTCCCTTTCTCAGGGCTGCATTCTAGGACCTTCTAATACCCTGTCTTATTCTGGGCTAACCCTGAAAGCAGAGCCTGAGATAAGATCTTCTGGGCAAGCTCTGGCCAGTGTTGCTCAGTCGGTTAAGCACTGTCCCAAGAATAAAGAGATTGCTGGTCCGATTCCCAGTCAGGGCACATGCCCAGGTTTGTGGGTTTGATCCTGGGTAGGGGGCATGCAGGAGGCAGCTAATCGATGTTTCCCTCTCCCATCAATGTTTCTTCTCCTTTCCTTGATCTCTAAAAATCAATAAAAAAAATTTTTTAAAAAGACCTTTTGGGCAAATAATTTATTTGTGAGGAAACAGGCATGAGGGACTGGAGTGCTGTGTTGAGCACTGCTGTGGGCCACAGGGGCTGGATCCCACTGGAACCTGCTGAGGAATGGAAAAGGTGTCCCTCAGAATTGTCCACTTGAGGAACATAGTGAGAATCATGATTCCAGGAGGTGAGGAACCTCCCCCCACCTCCCCACAACCCTCCGGTCCAACTTCTGGGCTATGCCTGTGGGCATTCCAAGCAGTCTTCCATTAGTGTCTCACCAGGACACTGGGAAGCCCCAGGGCAGAAAATGAG
Organism: Lasiurus cinereus; assembly: GCA_011751065.1. Classification (NCBI taxonomy): domain Eukaryota; kingdom Metazoa; phylum Chordata; class Mammalia; order Chiroptera; family Vespertilionidae; genus Lasiurus; species Lasiurus cinereus. The sequence continues at coordinate 11,190,678 of JAAGEH010000016.1, read as the reverse complement.
CGGCATGTGTACAACCATGAAAGCATGAAACTGTCAACACAAAGTGAGCGAAGCTGCAGATGCAGCTGGAGTCAGAGGTGAGGCCCAGAGGATGTGACACGGGACACAGAGGTGGCTAGTATGCCATCTCCCAACATTTCCTTTATAACAACTATAAAGACAGTAACTATCAGGTGTTGAGCACGTAGCAGGTTCCAGGTACTTCAGTACTTTGTGTACTTATCCTCATGTAGTCCTCAAAATCCCCCTCTCCTCCAGCTCCACCTCAAACCTGCACAGACATCAGCAACCCCTGCCACGTGCCACCTACCATGGCTTCTAGATTGAATTGTATAGGAAGGGAAGAAGAAAAGGAAGAGGAGAACCTACTGGAGTTTCATTTCAGCATCTACTTTTTTTCATGTCTAGAAGTTTCACTTTCTTTTTCAAATCCACCAATTCTTTCAATATTTTTTTGTTGTGAAATATAGCACACATTATATGGAGATGAATAAAAATATATATGCAGTTTAGTAAATTATATCAAGTGAACACTAGTGATGAAATGTCACCAGCAGCCCAGAAACCCTTGGCAGGTCTCTTCCCAATCACAACCCTCCTCCCCAACTTAACTACTACTCTTTTATGAGGTATTTAGGTGGTTGTGAGTTTGGGGCTAATAAAAATAATGGGGCTATGCCTGGCTGGCATGGTTCAGTGGTTGAGCGTTGACCGGTGAATCAGGAAGTCATAGTTTGACTCCTCATCAGGGTACATGCCTGAGTTTCAGGCTCAATCCCCAGTAGGAGGCATGCAGGAGGCAGCGGATCAATGATTCTCTCTCATCATTAAGGTTTCTCTCTCTCTCTTTCCCTCTCCCCTCTCTAATATCAATAAAAATTTGTATTTGTTTAATAAAACAAAAAATGGGGCTATGACTACTCTTATGCTAGTGCCATGTCTCCTGGTTCCCGTGCACATACAATCATGTAAAATATACACTAAGTGACCAGATTATGATCTCTGAACACATAATAATCTGGCCACTGTGTGTGTGTGTGTGTGTGTGTGTGTGTGTGTGTGTGTATTAGAGGCCGGGTCCATGAATTTGTGCATAAGTGGGGTCCAGCCAGCCTGGCCAGGGGGAGGGGACATGAACGGTTGGCCAGCCTGCCTGCTAGTCGAACTCCTGATCAAGGGGACAATTTGCATATTAGCCTTTATTATATAGGATATACACTGAGTGACAAGATTATTATGCATTCAGAGACCATAATAATCTGGCCACTCAGTGTATGTACAAATGGGTCATAGGCTATATTTATCTCCAGTCTAAGCAGACAAAGCCACATTATTTTCCAAAGTGGTTCTATGTTGCCCATTATAGCATTCTATGATCAGAGATCATGAATACAATCCTCCTGTGAAGGCTGAAGCCCCTAAGACGAAGTACCTGATAAAGGTACCTTTGGGAGAACTAAGATTTTCTTCAGAAAAATCACTTTTAAAAAATAAACTTTTAAATTTCTCATAGTTATATTAAAACAAAGTATTGAACCCCAAATTACAAAAATAAAATTGAAAATTTTAGATAGATATATGGTGACAATATTGGTCTTTCAATTCTGAGACTGCTGTGATTACGATGAGAAAAAGCAAATGAGCATGGCATGGCATTCCATTTTGCTCAATATTCTTGAGAACTGGGATTCTTGCCATGAGAAGAGATACAATGTATGACAGAAGAGTTAAGTAAAAATCCTAAAGTCCTAAAGGGGCACGAAGGTACTTTTTTTCAGGGATAGAAATGTTCTATATTGTCATTATGCTAGTGGATACTCATTTCTCAAAACCTGTATTTGTACCTTTAAAATAGGTCAATTTACTGTATATAAATTATATATTAATAAAGTTGATTAAAAAACACCCACATTTTGCACTCCTGAATTCGAATTGAAAATATCAGTGTGGCCTTAGCCGGTTTGGCTCAGTGGATAGAGCACCAGCCTGCAGACCAAACGGCCCTGGGCTTGATTCCAGTCAAGGACACATACTGTGTTGCAGGCTCCTCCCCAACCCTGACCCTGGTTGGGGCATGTGCAGGAGGCAACCAATCGAGGTGTTTCTTTCACATCGATATTTCTCTCTCTCTCCAATTCTCTCTAAAAATCAATGGAAAAATATCCTCTGGTGAAAATTAAAAAAAAAAAAAAAGGAAAATATCAGTGTGAATTCATTATGAGTTTTTGAATGTGTGGGGAAATACACACACACAGAGATATGTTTGCTAGCTCTAAACACTGAAAAGGCATCCAATTTAGCATCCAAAAGATTAATTTTAAAGGTGATGAGTCCAATATTTATCCCAAACCTTTTCCATACCATTTAGCAAAGAGTAGATGAAACATATTTCTTTATAGAATTACTAGAGGCCCAGTGCACGAGATTCATGCACTTGGAGGGTCCCTCAGCCCGGCCTGCACCCTCTCTCAGTCCAGAAGCCCTCAGAGGATGTCCAACTGACGGCTTAGGCCCGCTCTCCTTAGCACTGCTGTGAAAGCAGAAGACGCTCCTGCCACCACTGCTGCACTCGCCAGCCATGAGCCTGGCTCAGAGCTTCTGGTTGAGCAGCGCTCCCCCTATGGGAGTGCACTGACTATCTGGGGGCAGCTCCTGTGTTGAGTGTATGCCCCCTGGTGGTCAGTGCACGTCAGAGCAACTAGTCGTTCTGCAGTTCAATTTGCATATTAGCTTTTTCTTATACAGTGGTACCTCGAGATACGAGTTTAATTCGTTCCGTAACCTTGAGGCGTGGGAAACTATGAGACGCTCGAGTTGCGGTAAACTGGTGGGTCGTGTGCAGCCGGCCGATCCGCGCGATTATTTGTATCTCAACTGTTGCTCATATTTCAAAGCAAAAATCGCTCGTATCTCAAAAATCTCGTATGTTAGGGCACTCGTATCTCGAGGTACCACTGTATAGGGTAGGATTCTAGCCAACAAAAGAAGACAGAATCAGAATATCACCACTTTGCCATCTCTAAAGAACTGACTGATCTAGGTAGGCATTGATCAATGACAACAAGGATCCCCTCAAAAGAAACAACCAGACATTATTGACTCCTGATGGGAGAATACAACCACCTAAATAATCTGGCTACAAAAATTGAACTTAAATGCTGATCAAGCCTCTGGATTCAATTTCCAATCTAGAGGAACAGGTTAAATAAACTACATCCTGGGGATGTAATAAAATCCAGACAATAAAAAACCTGATAATAATTCAATTCTGAGAAAATGAACCTATAGGATAAGAGAGCTAACAACCAATTTCAATAAATTAATGACACCCAAATTAAAAAACACAAATCTTTATTTCACCAATATTGAAATTTATACATTCTTAGCTGATGATATATACTTGGTTAAAAAGTCTTTTACATTGGATATATGCATCATTTCCTTCATAGTGGTGTCTCTACTTCTCAGATGTATTAATCCATTCTCCAAAGTAGCATCAGTAATCAAAACTGTGAAGAGGATACTCATTTCATCATATCTAAGAAAAAAGGTAGTTAAACAAAATACAGGCATACCAACATAAATTGTAAATGCACATTAGCAGCTCTAATTACTTTAGAACTCATGCCATTTTCAGGGTCATGAAATTCAAAGCAGGGCTGGAGGGCTAGCCCAAAACCATTTTTTTCAAGTTCCTGAATCGAATTCAGAGTGAAATTTTCAGAAAGTTTCTGACTTATTGCAATAGCTGAAAAGTCATAAAAAGAAAAGAAAATCTGAAATAATCAAAATACCATTTTCGTGATATTATGGGTAAACCTCAGAATAACCTCCACCTTTTGGTATTTTAATGCAGTCCAAAAAAATTATTTTAGTGAATGTCTCTTATAATGCTATCATAATAAAAGTCCAGTGCACAGTATATCATACCAAAATCATGCCTGAAATGTAACTTTGTAGGCGAACAGCTTTTTAGCCAGTCATACTATCTCACTGTTTCTTTGCTTTGTTGGACTCTTATTAACATTATCTTATTTACCTATTTACTTGTTTATTGTCTACTTATCCCACTAGAATATAAACTGCATAAGGACAGGAAAGGTCTCTGCCTTTTTTACTGCTATATCAAAGTACAGAAAACACAATAGGAGCTTAATAAATATTTGAATAAAAATATCCTAAAACAATAAAGTCTTTACTGTTATCAAGAACAACTATAACTTGATAATGTCCACATGACTCAAATGTTATAATTCTAGGTCTGAGAGGACTGGAGAATTTAAATACCATCCCTTCATTTTGGTTTATCTAACCCATAGCAACCTACTTTTCTTTTTATATCATCTGAAAGATGTATTTTAACCAGTTATTAGAGAACTAAGGAGCAAAACACAAAGTTTGACAACTTTTCACCCAAAAGATATGTATTCAACACAAAAAGCTACATAAAATAACAAAATAAACCCAGAGGAAAGAACGAATTCCTTTATTAAAAAAACAGACGTTTTAAAACTAGAGAAAGAAAGATCAATTAGGAGATTACTTCAATAATCCAGGCAAGAGATATTGGTGACCTTCACTTGGTTAGTAGCAGTGAAGATGGAAAGATGTGCATTTGAAATGTATTTAAGAAGCAGGGGACAACATTTAGTGACAAAATGAATGTAGAGAATAAGGAAGAGGGAGGAGCTAAAGATGACACCCAGGTTTTAATCTTAAGTGACCAGGTAAACAGAGGTGCCAAGTCACTGAGACGACTAGTTTTTGTCCTCTGGGATGGAATTATTTTCCACTCAGCCTCAAAATAAACTACACCACCAGTAAGGAAAAGGCACTTGATTCAATAAATGCATCTAATGTACATAATTCCAATCCTCATAAATCAATAAACTCAGGTATACGTATTTCATGACATGAAGTCTTGAAGATGCACATAGTATGTACTCAAGTACACCTGATGAAGAGTGTTTCCTGCTGCAGCAATTAATTACTGGCATGTGGTTCTGTAAATGGAAAACTTAGGAATACTCTCAAGTTACATTATATAAATATATGTTTAGAAGGGAGATCTGTTACTCATAAAATTAAAAGGAGCATCTAAAAGAAAAAAAAACAGCTCTGAAAAAAATACTGTTTTATCGAAAAGAAGACAATTCTTACTTTGAATAAAGTTGTTCCAATGAGGATTGTGCAGTTTCCAAATAACCAGGCCACACAGAAATTCCACCTTCTAGTAACTCATTAAACAGCCCTTGACAAACCTGGGGAAAAAAATTCAAACATTAAAGAAATAAAAGTAGCTAGTAGAGTGATTACTCTATTTTTTTGAAACCACAAGTCACCTTTTTCCATCTTAAAAATGAGCATAAATTCCCTTCATTATGTGATAATATTGCTATAATTTATATATTGTACACTTAAAAATTATATACTTTCTCTGAAAATAAATTAAGCTCTGCAAAACTGGATATTAAATGCAAGTCTTCTGAGAGAAAATTTTATACCAAATATAAAATTTTTATCATCATTCAAAACACAAATAAAACCAAAATAGGTTTTTTCAGAGAAAAACGTAAGTCCAAAGGGCTATCTATGTTTACTCTAAACTCATCTGAGTTGAGAAACTGAGCCTGAAGGTTTTACTATCATGTCAGGAAGAGAAGAAAGAGCCAGGAAAAGAAACTATGGAGAAGCCACCAGAGAAGTATGAGGACAACTTTGAGAGTAGTTCTTGGAGCAAACTAAAGAAAATGCCTAGAAAAGATGATTGATTAGTTCCAGTGGAATGCTGGAGACAAAAGCCTGAGTGGAAATACAGACGTAATAGTGAGTCAATGACATAGTAAATTTACTGTTTTCTTAACAAGCAATGGTAAAGCAAAATGAAGCAAAATTTTAAAGGACCCTGCCCTGGCCAGTGTTTTTGTTTTGTTTTGTTTTAAATATACAGTGGTACCTCGAGATACAAGTTTAATTCGTTCCGTAACCTTGAGGCGTAGGAAACTATGAGATGCTCGAGTGGCGGTAAACTGGTGGGTCGTGTGCAGCTGGCCGATCCGCGCCATTACTCCTATCTCAAATGTTGCTCGTATTTCAAAGTAAAAATCGCTCGCTCGATGGCTCGTATCTCAAAAATCTCATATGTTAGGGCACTTGTATCTTGAGGTACCACTGTATTTTATTGATTTTTCACAGAGAGGAAGTGAGAGGGATAGAAAGTTAGAAACATTGATGAGAGAGAGACATCGATCAGCCTCCTCCTGCACGCCCCCTACTGGGGATGTGCCTGCAACCAATGTACGTGCCCTTGACCGGAATCGAACCTGGGACCTTTCAGTCGCAGGCCGATGCTGTTTCGGCCGGCCAGTGTTTTTTAATGGTTGGAGCACTGGCCAACCACCCAAGGGTCTCCTGTTCAATTTCTGGTCAAAGGCATATACCTGGGTTTCGGGCTTGGGAGGCAACCAGTCAATGTGTCTCTCTCACATCAATGTTTCTCTCTTTCTTCTTCTCCCTCTCTCCCTCCTTCCCTTTCTCTCTCCCTTCCCCACCCTGAAAAAACAATGGAAAAAAATATTCTCTGGTGAGGATTAACAAAACACACACACACACACACACACAAAGGGGTTTGTTTTGTAAACACCCTTAACAATCTAGAACTAAAACATTAGAGCAGGATTTCCCCCATTCGGCTCTGCTGACATAATATGTTTAGAAGCATCCCTGGCCTCCATTAGATCAATTCCAGTAGCACCCCTTCCCCACTGTGACAACCAAGTGTCCTACTTGAAGAAAAATAATTTTTTAAAAAGTAGATGAGTCAAAATTCTAAATGGCAAACTCCTCATCTACTTGAAATAATGGTTATAATTAAAATCATGACATCAGAACTCATTTAACCCACCTGTCTTAGTTCCACTGTTGGGCCTTTTCCCATATCCAAAGCAACCTTAATAGGGGCTAGACAAGGGTGAAGCTTAAGTACCTAGAGCAAATGAAAGGGGTGGGAGAACAACACATCTCATGTCAGTAAAATACGACCACTAACAAACATGGGCTTCTTAAGCAGTAAAATTTCCTGTGTGAAAATGGAAGCTAGCTGGGGCCATGCAAAATCCTGTAACCATGTCTTCAGTTGTGTATATCCAGCTGCTCATGGATTTCTCCAGATGTTCTGCAGAAATGAGTTCACCTGACAACTCTCCCATTTTCTGACAACTCTATTTTTTGTCAGTCAACATGCCTCCTGGCATCACTGTTCTCCCACTCAGCTGAAGCCATATGAATGTCCCACTTAGAAAGAGTGGAAGTGGGAAGAAATGATCAGATTCAGGATATATTTTGAAGGCAAAGTCAAATATGTTTTGCTGATGGTTTCATGTGAGGTATAAGAGAAAGGATCCACCTTGTTTGCATGCTACAGATACCCTATAATTCCCATCCCCCAGAGCAGTTCTATAATCTGACTTTCTCTATGGCCATAGGTTAACTGAGCACTGCATAATCAATCGCTTAACAGCACAGAGTGATGCTACAAACTCAGTTTCCAAATCCAGTTGAACACTCAACCATGTTAAAACTTTGATTTGGGCCGAAACCGGTTTGGCTCAGTGGATAGAGCGTCGGTCTGCGGACTGAGGGGTCCCAGGTTCGATTCTGGTGAGGGGCATATATACCTTGGTTTCGGGCACATCTTCAGTAGGGGATGTGCAAGAGGCAGCTGATCGATGTCTCTCATCAATGTTTCTAACTCTATCTCTCTATCTTCATCTCTGTAAAAAATCAATACAAATATATTAAAAAAAAACAACTTTGATTTGGGACAGCTGCCTTTCACATTCAAGGGGAATATGACTATTCTAAACTCTTGCTACTTAAATCCCTACTCCTCCACATTTTAAGCTAATATTTGCCTCCTAATTCCCTAAGAAAATACACTGTATCAGTAAAACTTCCTGCAAAGGCTAACCAGTCCTGGTAGCCTATTTATATCTATACCATCATTTCTTTCCTCCCTGTTTCAACTAACTCCTTTTCAAATCCTTCCACCTATACTCTTGATTCTGTCTTGATTCTTCCTGTTTCTTCCAAAATTTTACTTTTAAAAAAATTCATCTTTGTTGTTGAAAGTATTACAGATGTCCCCTTTCCCTCCACTGACTCCCCAAATCTTACTCTTTAGTAATTTCTTTCCTTTCCTATAGCATTAATTCATTCTGTCTCTTGATTTTCAGTCCATCCCCACCAAAAAATTGTCCTAAAATAAGCCTTTCCCTTAACCCATCCCATATCTAATCCCTATGATCCAGTGATCAGCCACTGGGAATCAGACAAAAGCAGAGGTCAATATCACAGTTTTGACCTCGTCTGTCTTATTTACTCTTACTTAACACTTAGCTTCTGAGGCAAATGGAAGCTATCAATGAAAAAGCTTAGAGGCTAAAAATCAGAGATAGCTATCTAGCTCCCTAAAATGAAACAGAAATGCCTTTGCAATTACCCAATAGGAATGTCTTGTTCTATTCTGTGAGCATCTGCTTATTATTCCTGCAACAGAAATACTCAAATTACTTGCACTCAAAAAATAAGTTATTTTTCAGACTTTATGTTAGAAACTAAGCACACTAACATTAAAAAAAAAAAGAGGGAAACATTTTTTTTTTGTTCCCAAGTCTATCTCTGAAATATCAAAAGCACCTTTCTATGAAGATTTTTCTTTCTTGTAAAGGAGTTCTCTGTTAGCTGGAAAGAATCGTAGAGGTAAGCCAGCATGCCTCGGTCGAGATCTCCATTTATAGATAAAACAGAAGGAACCACATTTTTTCGTCCATCTCGGCCCTTCACAGAAAAGTAGAACAAAAACAAAGTATCGTTTAGCAGAGCTATCTTTTAAAATTACATATTTTAGATTAATAAAATCAGAACATAAACTGACCAATAAATCTAGAAGAAATGATAAAATTAATTATTTAAAAATCACCATTTGGCAACCCTTTGTGGTAATAATTGATTTGGGAAAGAATCATCAATGGAAGCTGCAATTGGTAGATCAAAATTTTGTGAAAAGCAAATAGTCTTTAAGTATCTGCCCACAAGACTTATTAATTACTCATCAATTAATAAATACAACTTTACTTTGGAGAAACTCAGCATGCACAGCAACATCTAGCAACATGTTAACCAAGAGATAAAAGTTAATATCGCCAATAACCAATTTATACCACAAGCCTCCTGTGATATAATGAGTGGGCGGTACCATTTCTGTGGCTGAGGATATATAAAAAAACTCACACTAAGGAACATCCTACAAAGGAACTGGCCTGTACTCTTAAAAAACATCAAGATTTTGAAACACAAGGAAAGACACAAGGAATTGTTCATTTGAAGGAGACTATAAAGATACACAACAACTGCATGAAGTATGTGACTAGAAAGGTCCAGAAAGGGCACACTGGAATAATCGGTTACATTTGAAGGGTTCTCTGATTGAACAGTAATCCTGGATTACTCTTACTTTCCTCATTTTGATGGCTGCATTGTGGTTATGTAGGTGAGTGTCCTTCCAGTTGAGAAATACATACTGAAATATTAAGAGATCATGTGGCCAAAACCGGTATGGCTTGGTGGATAGAGTGTCGGCCTGTGGACTGAAAGGTCCTAGGTTCAATTCCGATCGAGGGCGCATGCCTTCGTTGCGGGCACATCCCCAGTAGGAGGAGGTGTGCAGGAGGCAGCTGACTGGTGTTTCTCTCTCATCGATGTTTCTAACCCTCTGTCCCTCTCCCTTCCTCTCTGTAAAAAATCAATAAAATATATTTTTTTTAAAAAAAGAGAGAGATCATGTGCACACATCTGCAGCTTACTAGTAGTATTTCCATTCAAATGGTCCAAAAATGATCACAGGGAATCTGGGTAAAGGATACATTAGGAGTTCAAGGTAATACATACATGTAATTGAGACACATTTCCAGGATACATGTGCAAAAGTTCCTGATCTCCTAGATTCCACAGGGTTTCTATTGGCTCCTTTCCCCAGGGAAAATTGTAGTAAAGTTTGTTTCCTTTTCGTCCCTCTTCATCCTGACAGTCACTGCTGCTGAAGTTAGATGGACTCACAGCAAACTGAAAAAGAAAGTTTATCTTATTAACTTATTAAAATAAGTGTTGGAAAGTAAGTTGCCTAAGGCTATTATGCAGCAGCTGAATAAAAACTAGAGAAAAACTGTTGATTATATATATCTCCTAATTAATAAGAGGGGAAAGCAACCAAGAACTAAGTGAGATGAAGAAGTATCACATACCATACTTATCCTTTTGTAAGGAGCTTGATAGTTTGTGATTATTCCACTTAATTTATGTTGGTGATTGGGGATTTTAAGAGTTGGAGAAATGGAGAGAGAAATGCTTACTTGAACTCTTTCGTCTTCAGCATACACTAAAACTTGATTACAAATTGTAGAACCATTTTGACTAATATGGAGAGTTCGTGGAGATAGGGAACAAACGTCAAAGCCGTAAGAGTGGACAAGGGTCAAATTCACACCAACCAGGAAGGCCAGGTGAGGATGTGAACTTTACCTTGAATGTAAAAGCTTATCAACAAAGGTTTCTGAGCAAGAGAGAAATATTAACAAATGTCTTTACCAAAGTAACTTTGTTAGGTGGAACAATGAAAATCATTAGAGTTTTTTATTCATATTTGTTGATTTAATATAGCTGTATCTTATGAATATAACATAGCTCCATCAAAAATTTTCATTTATTAAAGAGAAATATTACCTCTGACACATTAAGACAACATACTAACTATTGAAATAAGGGTCATTACTGTCGTACCTTTCTCCACCACAGGAGTCGGTGACGTAACCAGAAATCAAGCCACTGGCTGGCAGTTCTTGCTGAAGTAAACCATACCAGAGAAGCTTCTGTCGTCTCACCAATTCTTTGAATATCAGAAATATCAAATAGTTACTTATTTGAAAATTACATAATCTATCTCAAAGTGAAAATGACTGCTTTTTGACTATTTAAACACAAGCCATTTTTCTGTACCTTTTAACGCCATTGGGTGTCTGCTTCGGATCAGAAACAGGATGAAAACACACTCCAATCTGAGCGAGGCCATAAGGCAGCCTCTTGTTTACCAGATCCAGGCAATTAACATATTGCTCCAAGGCACCTGTCAAAAGGTAAATCAATCATCATATAAATCTATTCTATAAACTTAAATCATTTTGGTCAATTCACAGACAAATTAATAATATATTAATGCTAACACAACATTACAGGTAGCATGGAGCTATTTATTAAGGTAGATCTTAATTTCTAAGCTACTTAATTGTAGGTAGTTTTCCCCCAACTTTTCAGTTTGAAGATTTTCAAATCTACAAGGAAGTTGAAATAGTACAAGAAACAAATATCTGCCCTAACCGGTTTGGCTCAGTGGAGAGAGCCTGCGGACTTAAGGGTCCTAGGTTCGATTCTAGTCAAGGGCATGTACCTTGGTTGTGGGCACATCCCCAGTAGGAGGTGTGCAGGGGGCAGCAGATCGATGTTTCTCTCCCATCAATGTTTCTTATGCTCTATCCCTCTCCCTTCCTCTCTGTAACAAATCAATAAAATATATTAAAAAAAAGAAAAGCAACAAATATCTGTAAACTTTTTAAAAGTTGGTAACTTTTACCAACATTCACCAATTATCAACATTTTGCCACATTTTTTTTCACCCCAAAACATTTCAGCATTCATCCCCTACTTTTCTGTTACCATAAAATTAATTTTATACTACAAAATTAATCATAATACCATAATTTCATCTAACATATGGTCAATATCCGTATTTTGTCCAATTATCACCCATGTCATTTATTGCTGTTCTCTTTCTCCCTCAGGTTCAAACACCATTTTGACCAGGTCTCTTTAATCTCCTTGAATCTAGACTATTTCCCCTGACTTCTCCCTCTCTAACTTTGCTTTTAATGACATTGACTTTTGAGTCCAAGCCAATCATAGATTATCTCACATTTGAGATTTGTCTGATTGCTTCCTTATGATTTAATTTGGGTTAATTACTTTTAGCAGAAATAATACTACGCAGTTGTTGAGAATGTCTTAAGTGCATCTTAACAGGAGGAACAAAATATCAAGTTATCCTATTAATGAAACAAATTTGATTACCTGATTAAGGTAATCCATTTCCTAACAATACCCTGCTCCCCCATAATCTTCCACTTCTATTTTAGATCCACTGATGATCCTTGCTTGAATCAATTATACCTTTGGGGATTATCAAATCATAGCCTGGTGATTTTTCTAATCAATCTTTTCCTTCTACATTTATTGCAGTTTCTGTACTAGTAAAAACATAAATTTTCCCCACTTTTCCCTCCAACAGCAGCCTCAATTATTTACTTCTTTCATTAACACTATGGTTTAAATTTATTTTACTTAACATGTTATGATCCATTACCATCAATATTAAATGTTCGTCTCAAATTTAGCCAGTGGGCGACAGTCTCCTTCAAGCCAACATCTGTATCCTTTTGACAAGTCTTCAAGTAATTCACTGCTTTCTAGCACCATAAAATGTCCCAAACTTACCTTGTACTTTCCCTGCCCTGGACCTGGAATCAGCCATTTCTCCAAGCACTGATTTCAGAAACCAAATGTTGGGTGCTAGGTGTACTCATTGCTATTGTCATTGCTTCTAGGTCCTTTCAATGAAGAAAGTTAGGAATTTTTTTTTTTTTAAATCCTGAGTTGATACTGATATTGCTAATTCAAATGTAGCATTACAAAATTTATTCTTGTCTTTTTTCTTTTATATTTGCATATTTTCTATTACTGAGAAAATCTTGGTTTCTAATAACATTAATCTATTTGCTTTATCCTATAATACATGTGAAATAGCCTCAGAGTTATAATTCTAACATTCCTACTTAGAGTAAATCTAAGTTCAAAATTTCTTTGTAGTTGTCTATGCTAGTTATATAAAAGGTTATATCCCACTAAATGACAGGAATGTGTTCAAGTTACTTGAGAGTCCCACTAGCTTGGTGATAGCTGGTCCAGAAACTTAAAAAAAAAAAAAGAAGAAATCTGTTTAAAGACACAGGAGAATGCCCTAGCTGGTTTGGCTCAGTGGTTAGAGCATCGGCCTGTGGATTGAAGGGTACCAGGTTTGATTCCAGTCAAGGGCACATATATTTTTTAAAAAAGACACAGGAGAACTATCGAGGCAATAAGGACTTGAGGGTCCAAATTTTGGAGAAAAGGAAAGAACACAGAGAATCCAACATTCAGTTCTCAAGTAGCAGAGCTGAGCAGAGCTTCCTGACATTTTATGTGATTGGAAAATACAAAAATTATAGTTCCTGCCCTAGCCGGTTTGGCTCAGTGGATAGAGCGTTTGATTCTGGTCAAGGGCACATGCCCAAGTTGTGGGCTTGATCCCAGTAGGGGTTGTACAGGAGGCAGCCAATCAATGATTCTCCCTCATCATTGATGTTTCTATCTTTCTCCCTGTCCCTTCCTCTCTGAAATCAATATATATAAATCCTATATAATAAAAGATAATATGCAAATTGACCAAATGGTGGAACTACCAATCGCTATGATGCACAGTGATCACTAGAAGGCAGCCACTCAATGCAGAAGGTGACCCCTGGCGGTCAGTGCGGTCCACTCAGCTAAAACCAGGCTCACAGCTGGTGAGTGCAGCTGTGGTGGCCGGAGCCTCTCCCATCTCTGCAGCAGCGGTAAGGTCCCCTAAACCAAGGAGCAGGCCTACGCAGAGGAGCAGGCCTATGCCAGCAAGCAGACATTCCCCAAGGGGTCCTGGACTGCGAGAGGGCGCAGACCAGGCTGAGAACCCCTGCCCGAACCCCAGGTTGAAACCGCTAGCAGGACCATTGGAAAACAGGTATTTACATTACGATTCATTAACAGTAAAATTACAGTTATGAAGAAGCAACTAAAATAATTTTATGGTTGGGGGGTCATACAACATGAGGAACTGTATGTATTAAGAGTCACAGCATTAAAAACGTTGAGAACCACTGGGTGTAGAGATGACTGAAAAGACAGAGCCCCGCCTCCAAATAAACTTATTCCTGGATTGTTATTAAGATATGCTCCCACTCTAGCTGCCTGCCAAAAGCAAAAGTAAATCCTTGCAGAAGGAAGAAAACACCACTTAAAGCCTCCATTTATCTCTACAATTTTTCACAACTTACCTAGAATATCAGGCAAGTCCAAATGACCAACCCAGAGAAAAACAGATAGTAGAAACAGATACATGGGAGTTACTGGACAAGGACTTTAAAATGGGATTGTGTTTAACTAAAATATGTGTAATTATCACAGAAAGGCAGAAAATGGGAAAAAATATTTGAAGGCATAATGGCCAAGAATTTTAAAATACTAATCATAAAGAAAGGAAGGGTGCCCAGCCAGCCGGTGTGACTTGGTGGTTGAGCATCGACCTATGAACCAAAAGGTAAAGGTTCAATTCCTGGTCAGGGCACAGGCACAGGGCAATTTCAGGGCTGTGGGCTGGATCCCCAGTGGGGGACGTGCAGGAGGCAGCTGATCAATGATTCTCTCTCATCACTGATGTTTCTGTCTCTCTCTCCCCCTCTCTGAAATCAATATATTAAAACAAAACAAAAAAAGGTAAGAAAGGTTATAGGAAATAGAAAGCAATGGCAAACCAGGTGACTCTAAGCTAAAAACACTAGATTACCAAAGGATTTGGCAAAAAGATGGGAGTTTTCTTCAGGCAACAAAAAGTCTGGCACAACATAGATGCTTTGATAGGTGGGCATTTAAGAGAGCTAAGTTTCATTTTCTAATAAGGAAGAAAAGATTGTTTGGGGACATGGTAATGAGCAGTGATTTAACTCCCCCAAAGTAAAACCATCATGGAATAAAATAATGTAAATAAAAAGTATCACACTTATTCACTTGTTTCCATTTGATTTATTCCCTTTAAAAAATCTTTAACAATTTATAATGGACATTGGTTATTTTAAATTACTTTATAGTACCACTTAATGAAAAAATGGCAAGGATAGCGTTTTGCACAGATGACATGCTGTGGCTGCAAGTTGGTCCTATAAAGAACCTGAGTTGTTTTGTTTTCAGCCTCTCTGCCATCATGTTCTATTTGACTTTAAAGGCAAATGGTCCCCTATAAGTTTGTTTATCCACTCAAAAACCACTTACAATGCTTGATTAGTCCTGTTTTGCCTACATGACTCTCAAAACAAGATTGTAGATCAGAAAAACCAGGGAAGGGCAATTTCTTATTGCCAGAAAAATGATGTTGATTTTGTGTAAAACTGAAGGGTGACTGTGGAAGTATTTACAAGCATTTTTAGTAACGATGAACAAATGATTGAAATACAGGCTTTAATTTAGGTCCTAATTCTAGGGCTCCTCAATTAACTCTAAAATGGAAGGGTCGCTCTGTGAAAGGGAGCGCATTACCAGGTTGGTCCTTCGGTCAGATTCTTTAAGGATCAGTAAGGATTACATGGACCGGTTTTCTCCAGCGCAAGCACTGTCAACACACCCAACCACTTCAGTAAGTTGAGAACCACGTAACTTCCTTTCCACGTGAGTGAAGGGCCAGTTGCAATTCGCGGAATCGCACGAGATTGCCTTTCCACCCCAACACCTATTGTGAAGCATGAAATCATGAAGCATACCGTGAAGAAGGTTCTCCCGCAGTTTCCCAGAAGTTTTTAATAAGTTCTCAAGAAATGCTACTAGCTGTTCCTTACTCAGTTCTTTGTCTTGCAGGATTTCGCGTAGAGTTTCTGCGGCAACTAACCTGAAGGCATTGTCCCCGGGCAGCGAAGGGCCCGATTCGTGGTGGAGGGCGTCCACCGGAAAGACCTGTTCCCTGAACACCACCACGGAGGACCACCATTCTGCCACCAGGTTCTTCCGCAACTCTAAGCCCAAGGGGCCAAAGCCGGCGTGGCACCCGCTCAGGAGAGAATCTCGCCTAACGCGCCGCTGGGGGCCATTGAGGAAATGCCTTCTCTGACAGATCTCTACCAGCGTCTCGCTCCCCTCTCCACACTCCGGGGCTTCTCCTGGTTCGCTCCCCCCGGGCAGTTCCACGTGCGACCTCGGGGGCCCTGCAAGGAGGCTATTCCCTTCCGTCAACGCCTCTGGCTGGCCCCCATCTACTCGACCCCCAAAACCAGACAACAGGCACCTGCAGACTTTCTGGCAGGCCCTGACAGCTGCCCCAGAGCGCATCGCCCTCGGGAGTTCAAGTACACAGTCTATTAGCTGACAACCCCTACAAACAGCCGCAAACCTCAGAACCCGGAAACCAACTTCGCAGCCGCGTCGGAAGTGAGCTTGCGTGCAGCTGGCCCCGCCCACGGAAGCGCGTCAGGGCCCCGGCTGCGGCCGCCCCGGGCCTACCTCGCTCGCCCTGGCACAGTGCCTCTTCACCCTGTCAAGCCTGGCCCCCCAGCCATTTCCACCTGTCCCCGTCAGCAGATAGAGGGCATTCCCGTCTACTTTTCACTATCGTGCTGCATCAGCTTCACTTTCCTGTTCTCCACATCACCTTCTCAATCTTAAGCGCTAACGAAAAAACTTTGGTTCCTTTTAGTCCTTTGTGGTGGTTTAGAAACCAGATGTTCCGAATGTGCCAGCAGCGTGCCCACCTCTTGGATGTGGAATGGAGTTGTAACTGTGAAGTAGGGTCACTTTGTCTCAAGGGGCAGTGTGGGGGCCAGTACCATCTGCACCACTTGGGAACCTTAACCTGAGGTACTCAACGTTTTAAGCAAGCCCTGCATGTCAATGTATCTTTTAGGGTTTCATCAAAATATGCAATAAAACTTGTCAACCCAGGATTGCCTAGAAAGCCTGTTAACTTAAAAATCTCCATTTTAAAAGTAAAAGCCTGCCCAGGAAGTTTTAAAGATGAAAATGGTTCATCCCCAAACCCTTGATTCCTACTTTCCAGATTCCCTTCAAATTTGGTTAGGAAAACGTGAAAAATTCAGGTGAAATGAACAAACCAGACTTAACTAGGCTACCAGGAAGGGGCAGTTTTCGGAGGGTATTAACTTAGCAACTTAAAACACTTGCTGTATGGAATGATTTTCTGAGGTTGTCTACAAAACTATTGTGATAAAAAATTTTAGCTGTTCTAAGTTTGTAAAAAAAAAAAAAAAAACACCTAGAAAATGGAAAGCAATTACATTAATTGCAAAGCTGGGCACTATTAATGTGCGTTTCCCACACTCAAGAAAGGAACCAAAGAGGCCTATACGCAAATAAATCAGAGAGAGAATGGGGAGAAAAAAAAAACATTTATTAAAGACAACCACAGGCTGGACACAACACACATGCTAAAAAGTGGACTGTCTTTTAAAACTTACTTCAAAGGTAAATAGGTAAATGTTTCCCACAGCCCCACAATCATTTCAATTAAATGTTTACAAATTTAAAGGCCCACATTAGACATTAAACAGTAAAATATGTAATAGATATTCCAACCTACCCCAAAAGCTTATTATGAGTTGTCATTACGAATTTGACCTATCATGCTATCGGAAACTGTTAGAGGTTGATCAGTTTTCAATGTATTAGTCCTAAAAATACCATTCCCCCCCCCACCCCAAACCTATTTCAGGGATAAGGCATTAATAGCAATTAAAGCCTCAGTTTAATAATCAGAATTTAAAGGTCTTAAAACTTCTCTCCTGGCAAGAACATATATACCACTTTCTGGGTAGACAATCAGACCTACTTCTAGCCATTACTGAAATAAAGTATTAAGAAATATTGGTGAACTAAAGCTAGTTCCTGGTTCTTTCTAGCAATAAACCCCATGTGGACATTAACAAGACTTGTACTATAGTCACTGTGCTTTTTGGTTATGTTACTTCCTCTTGGTTAACCATTAACTTTGATGAGGATTTTTTGTGTGTTCAAAGATGAGTAGACCTTAATTTGAAGTGCTGTAGAGTTCCCTGGATTATTGGAAAGACATTCAGTGATTCCCAATGTGACTGCAATTAAGAGTCCCTGGGAGTCTGTGAAGACTAGAATCTGCACTAAAAAAAAAACAAATTGAAACAGCTCCTGCTAACCTCATCTTTAAAGATGAGGTCTTAGCTTTGCTCAACATTCTAGTAATTCACAATAGACAAGAGCATAAATATAATCTTTGAAAAAGCATGTTTTTGGAGCTATTAAATGATAAATTTTGCAAAAGGAACAAAGTCATCTATGTTTCCATACTAACCAGTTCGAAGGTGGGGCTATACAGTTGATTATTTTCTATCTACTTTAATATCTCACTTCACCATTCTAACAAATAGGCTACTAAATGACTCGTTATGTTGGGAGGTACTGACAGCCATTGCAAAATTTAGCCTAGAATTATAAATTAACCTAAATCTCACTTTAATTCTTGCAATATAGATTATTGCAAAGGCCTTCTGATCTCCCCACTTCCCAAAACTAAATTATGGAAAGCAGTTTAGTTTTTTTTAATTGAAAAAAAAACAACAAACACACAAAACCAACAGACCACCTAAGCAGTTTTACATGACATTATATATGTAAAATAAAGTACAATTTCCACTTAATTCAGTCTTCAAATATTTTTTATTGGAAGGCCATGCATTGCCTTCATTCATTGTATTTCAAATCACTGTACATTTACTTTGTGAAAACACTGCCTGCATTTTCTAGTACAAAAAAAACCTAAAAATTGTTTCAGGAATGTAGAGAAATATCCAACTTAAATAGCGAAAAAGTGCACCATAATTACTGCTGCACTGCAGTCATTTCTGCATTTCCCATGTTTCTTAAATAACTATCTTGTCTGATAACACACAATATAAAGAGCAATTATGAAAAACAGACATTTACATATACTTCTAAAGTCTTATTGAGAATATCCTGTTGGCATTGGATAACCAATCATAGGTGCAGCTGCAGTAGCAGGATATGCATATGCCTGTTGGTTCATACCATTGTGCATATTTGGAACATTACTTCCATATTGCTGAGTGCTATCATAACCATTCTGGTAAGTCCCTGTTGGATTACCAGTCCTAAAACTGGTCTGTAAACCAGCAGACACAAAATTACTTCCAAAGCTCCCATTGGTGTAATTTGTAGCACTGTAAACACCATTCTGGGTCTTTGCCCCAAAATCTCTCTTAAGCAGACTAGAGTAACCTCTGTCATAATTTTCCCTGTCTCTAAAGGTATTAAATCCACCCCTTTTGCCTGCAGAGTATCTGTCCCGACGGTCATCCTTCATGCCTCCTCTACCCCTGGAACGACCTGTTAAGAGAAAACAATAATTCCAAGCTGATTATTTCTGTGGCACGAATCATTTCTAACACAGAAGGAACTAGGTACCTCTCACTATAGATAAGGATCACTTACTTTCTCAACTTGTGTCACACCTGTTTCATTCACCTGCCAATCCCTTTTAAAAATGGGTTTATAGACAATTATGAAACCCAAAACCACCATTTCTTAATGAACATTAGTCTTACCTGAACCTCTGTCTTCAACCAACTGAAGCAACTTGGGATTAATTGCTTGATTAGCTTCACGAAGCACAGAGATAAGGTCGCTCACTTGCTTTATATTATTAGGTGTAAAGAAAGTGTATGCTGTGCCTGTTTTGGTACTGCGAGCAGTTCTTCCAATTCGATGAATATAATCCTCTGAGGAGTTAGGGTAGTCATAATTGATGACAAATTTCACATCTTCCACATCTGTAAGGTGTTGCAGTGTGGCAAAATAGCAATGTATGGAGTTTTGCACACCACAACAGCCAGACCAAAAATAAAAAGTTAGACATTTGTATTCCCAAGAAGGTACGGGCTGCAAAAAATAGTTAAAATGGTTATCCGTTCCCTGTAGGAATGCCATTGAGGTTGGGGAGTAAAAAAGAGGGGCGAAAAAAAAAAAAAGCACACTTCATCTGTTATTGCCCACCCAATGATAGAACCTGTCAAAAGGATGTGTATTCCCTAACACATTCCCAAATCAGCAAGTCCCCGTATAGGTCATCAAGTGACATCTGAATGCTTCTGTGCAGTAGGGCCACTTAAAGGTTCACAGCAACCTCTTCATGTGCTTTTTTAGGACCTTTAAACAAAAATGTACATGGTCCTTTGCATTACACACTCATCAGAAGTTCAAAATTCTGGCCACACTGCTTGTCTTGCCAAGACCTTACAACTGCAGCTGCAAGAAAAACATACCTGTCCCCAAAAAGTTGTTTTTATGCACTGTGTCTCGTCTAGGCAAGCACTTCCAAGAAGCCAGGATTCACTTGAGAATGTGTCTCTCTCTGGCAGGTCTCGACATGACGACTACTGTGTAGGTGAGGGAGGAACTTTCAAAGCATTTGTTTTATTTTCCCACTGACTAAGTGTGGGAAGTTGTTCCTGCTCTAGAGGCTCATGTGCCAGTACTCACCAATTTGTAAAAGGCTTTTAGAACCTTTTAAAGCTGCTCTCTCCATTTCAAACTTGAACAAAAATGTCATTGAACATTGAAGTTTGGAAATATTTCTTCGACATTTCAGCAAACTCACTGAAACTCAAAGACTCACAGATCACAGTAAACAGTCTGAAACAATGCAGTACCATGGCAGTCATGCAAAGCATGGGACAGAAGAAATACCACGGCAGTGACTGTGAGGATAACTTCCATTATTTTCTCCCGGAGAGAACAATTTATGCGGCAGAGGTGGTATGTTCTGCCTTTTGAAGATTACTGGCACACTTTCAGTTTTTCACCTCTCTAATCGACTGGAAGCAGCCAGCCGATCACTAGTCCTCCATCCCCCTCGAGTCCTCCGATTGTCATGCCTAGGCCTTGCCACAAAGACTGCACCTTTATATGAAAAAAAACTTAGAAAAATGCAGAGGTTAAAGAAAGCAATAAACTTTCTTTAAAAATTGTATGGAGATCTTCTGGAAAACCAAGCCACGAATTCGAGTTTGTACTAACCTAGCCCTCTGGAAGCCACATCTGTAGCAATCAGAATAGGAGCTTTTCCATGTTTGAATTCTGCAAAACAAGGTGTATATATGATCACTAATCTGAGCAAAAATGGTAGGTGGTGGGGAGGGGGATCTTCATTTGAAGTACTTACCATTTAGAACCCAATCACGTTCCTGTTGACTCTTGTCACCATGAATACCCATGGCAGGCCACCTAAATTAGAGGTTATATTAGTAGACTCACATATAAAACCTGATAGATTTTAGTTTAACACCTAACCATTTGGGAGGGGGGGGGGTGTCACAGATCCCTCCAATTTCCCCTGAAATGAAGTTACAGTTTTATCTACAAGATGACTATAATCCTCAAAACTCAAATCACTCCTGATCTAAATTTGTCCTTCCCCTAAACTCAGCTCTAATGTATCTGCTCCAATGGAGGAAGCCCACATACCCGTCTCTCCTCATTTTTCTAGTAAGTTCATCACATCTCCTTTTGGTTTCAACAAAGACAATGGTTTTATTCTCCTTCTCACTCATGATCTCTTCCATCAGACGAATAAGTCTTGAAAGAAAAAAAAAAAAGATTGTCAATTTTAAAAGAAGTCCACGGTGAGACCATAAATTTATGGTCAATGTAAATGGCTATAAATAATAAAGCAGACACCGGATTAGTAATCACTTATCAAGCAATTATATCCTTTGCCCTTAAACCACAGGACATCCGAATTCCATTTCCTACAGGAATTCTGTAGTGATTGTCAATTATCTGAATGAAGAAAGCAAGAATTTTTAGAAAGACTGATAGGCTAATTTTAAATCAACATGTTCAGGTTACACCCCACTGAAAGTCACTTTTAAGATAACCTATAAAACAGGAACTGAATTTACACAGCAGCTGTTTTGTGTAAAACATAACTTACTTTTCATCCTTTTCTACATCATGACACACGTCCACAATCTGAAGAATGTTGTGGTTTGCACTCAGTTCCAGTGCACCAATGTTTATGTGAATATAGTCTTTCAGGAAATCTTCAGCAAGCTGTCTTACTTCTTTTGGCCAAGTTGCACTCCACATTAGAGTTTGCCTGTCAGGCTAAAGAATTTTGATTAAAAAAAAAAATTAAAAATCACAAATCTTGTATTCTAAGAGTAAATTTAGAGCCAAGTTTGAAAAAACACATGTATGGGCACTTACTCTTATCTGATCCACAATCTTTCTTATTTGGGGTTCAAAGCCCATATCAAGCATTCTATCTGCTTCATCAAGGACAAGGTAAGTGGTTCGTCTCAGATTTGTTTTTCCACACTCCAAAAAGTCAATCAGTCTTCCAGGTGTTGCAATGCAGATTTCCACACCTTCAATTAAACAGATAAAACTAAGACATCTAGAACTTTACATAGCATCAGTGACAAAAAGAATCTTTTGTTACGGACCTCTCTCCAAATCTCGTATTTGTGGTCCCTTGGGAGCACCACCATAGATGCAAGTAGACTTCAATCGGCATGCTCTACAGTATTCAGCAGCCACTTGCTGCACCTGCTGGGCCAGTTCCCGAGTTGGTGCCAGCACCAAGCACTAAAGAAAGAGGAACAAAAAAGTAGAGCAGCTTTTAGCAGAATCCTGGAGCCTACTTTTAAACTAATTATTATACCAACAGATGACAATATCCAACTAAACCAAGATAATTAGTATTTCTACATAAAATCACAAAATTGTGTCTTTTGTTACATATTTTACAATATCTCCACACTAAACTTCTGTCCAAAAATTGAAAAAAATATACTTACAATAGGCCCATCACCTCTCTCTAGGAACGGCTGATGATTGATGTGGACAATGGCAGGCAGCAAATACTATTTAAGAGTTAACAGAGAACAGAAGGTATATTAAAAAATACTTCTGGTTTCTTTTTATTCCCAAACCATTCCCTCCAAACTCAAAAGTTCTCCAAACTTACAGACAATGTTTTCCCAGATCCAGTCTGTGCTACTCCAACCATATCCAATCCACTTAGGGCAACTGGCCATCCCTGAGCTTGAATAGCAGTGGGTTCAGTAAAGTTCTGTCTTGCAATCACATCCATGATGTTTGCTGCAATTAGTAGCCATTTAGAAAAATTAGTCATGCCAAAAGAAAGAAGGGCATTTTTTAAAAAGAAAGAAAAACTCAAAACTAGCACTTACCAGGAAAGTTTGCTTCATAAAAATTCAGAACTGGCTTTGGGCAGTTGTGACCTCTAACTGTAATTTCCTTGCTTCTTCTGTATGTCTCTACCTCTTGCTATAAAACAAACAATTTAGTTAAATCTTATGACGGTTCCCCTAACTTAAATATGCAACTAGTAAGCCCCTAAGTTTATAAATGATTAGGTACTTCCCCATGGCCATTTTAAATTTGGATCCACATATAAAAACCTCATTTAACACCCAAGACACCTATAGTGTTATACAAAAACATCCTAAATAGAAAAATTCAAAGCCATCTGTTTCCAAAAGTGAGTTACACTTCTTTCCCAACAAATTACTTATTAAGCATCAATTTCCTACAATTTGGTCAGTTGGAATACATTTCTTTACTCATTTTGATTCACTGTTATTTTTTAATTTAAGCTGATGAAGCTACATGAAATTACTCACCGCTGTTCGCCTGGCCAAATCAGGATGTTCTTGATAAAAATTCTTCTCAAATTTGGGAAGCTCATCAAGATTCCACTTCTTTTTAACTAGTTTCTCCCCAGGGTTTCCAAACTTCTTTCCTGATAGAGGCCCTGCCCTACTTCCTCCAAATCGAGGTGCACCAAACCTGAAATTAAAAACCAAACAAGTAAGAAAACCTCTCGCTTTCAAATGTCTACGCCAAACCTACCATCCGCTTGGCACACCCTAAAGATCAATAAAAGACTTGTAGTTGTGAGATAGAGCGCTGTCCTTAGTGATGATCATCATTCTGCAAACAACTAGCACCCCAAGTTTCATTTCCTGTTGTCCTAAGTACACACTACAGGATTTATCAGGTCGGAAACTGGCTGCCCAAAGGCCCAAAGCTCAGATTACGCGGATAGACTGCAGCTTGTGGCCACCAGCCTTTCCCACGAGCTCAGGAATTAAGTATCTGAGAGAGGGACAACACAAGACGGGAGGAGCTTAGCGGTGATATTCTTTACCAGCTGTTTTCAAGCCAAGAAGCTTTCGTTTTCATCAATAACGGGGCAGAACAGGCAAGCAGAGCGGAACGTGGACGGTGGGGGGGTCTCTGGGACACCTAGGAAACCCACCGACTAGGGGATCCCGCGGAAGGGCTCCCGATTCCGGTAGCAAAATTATATAACAAAAAAAAAAAAAAGAGAGAGGAGGAGCCGGCGACTAC
Source organism: Lasiurus cinereus (assembly GCA_011751065.1). NCBI lineage: Eukaryota > Metazoa > Chordata > Mammalia > Chiroptera > Vespertilionidae > Lasiurus > Lasiurus cinereus. Next base: position 11,166,291 of record JAAGEH010000016.1, on the reverse strand, counting down.
CGGGGGAGGAGCCGCGGCCCGGGCGGAGCCGGCCGGGCGGCGTTCCCGCTGGGGCGGCGCTTCCCCCTTTGTCTCGCATTTCTCTCTGCGCCACATTTTCTCGCCGCTGCCATTTTGAGCTCCTCCGCCGGGCGGGGTAACAAAGGCGCCGCCATGTCCGGCAGCGGCATTTCGTGCCCGCGGCCCTGCCACATGGCCGAACCCCGTGGCGCCGGCCACCGTCCTGCCCCCGCCGCACCCACGGCTTGGGAGGCGGCCCTCTCCGCTCCCACAGAATTCCTCGGGCCCCGAAAACGCCTCTCGAAAACAGCACCTAGTAGCGGCGACTTCGCCCGCCTCGAAGCGTCGCGTCTCTCTCCCTTTGCAGTCGTACGTTCCTCGCGAATTCTCCCCCCCGCGGCCTAGTCGCCGAGGCCCCAAGGCCCCCTCCAAACTGAAGGCGAGGCTGACGGCCGTTAACAGAAATTTTTTCCAGTCAGGTTTGGACAAAAATCGACATGGCGCAATCCTTCGACGGAGGAGAGCCCAAAATTCGGTTGAAAACATAGGCTCCCACCGCTACCCCCTCCTCATTACCTCATCGGCCTCCCATCCCCCACCCGTCGGGCCTGACAGGTCCGTTCCCACACTCACCCTCGATCCCGGCCGCGGTCTCGGTCACTCGAGTAGCCCGACATGGCGTCAATGATTGCGGTTGGCGGGGAACGAAATGGAGAGAATCGAGTGCGACGAGTCGCTGGTGAAGGCTTCGACGACAGCGAAGCCTTGCGGGGGCGGCAGCGGCGGAGGGACCGCGATGGTAGAAGCCGGAGCTGCTCGCCTACAGGCCGGTGGAAATGAATGAGGTGCCGGCCGCGTCCCGGCAGCCGGTTTTATAGGCTGGACCGCCTCCTCTGCCGCAGAGGATGCTGGGAGCCGCTCTATGACCTAATCACCCCGCCCCTGCGCAGAGGCCGCAACGCCCGCAGGCGTTCCGGAATCCGCCATGTTCTCGCCCCTCCCCCTCCCGCCCCTCCCTCCTCGTCACCCGTTTTTTTGCCCCTTTCTCGGCGGGGCCCACCCACCACCGCGACGCCTCGGCCGGCACTCTCTAGACTTCACCTTTTCCTCGTCTTTCTACACCTCGAGGAAGCCACACCACCCTTTTCCAGGTCCAGCCCCGGCGATAAAATGGCCAACACAAGACGACCCGCTCCGCCTCCTCGGAGTTGTTTACGTCTCCAAAGAGCCTTCACGCCCAGAACCAAAAGAGACGAGAAGGCGGAGCCCGCACGGTCACGTGGCTGCCCCGCCCACCGGGCGAGAGGGCCGCACTATTTTCTCAGTTGGAGTCGGCGGAGGAACACAAAACGAAAAGCTCACCGGAAGTGCCGCGCCACGGCCGCGCTGTTGCCGCGGGGAGACCCCCACCGGGGTCTGTTGGTGACCCGCCCTGTCAAACCCACCCACCAGAGAATCCCTCAGCGCGATCGTGCCCGAGGAGAATAGTATCTAAGGTCCCCAAACCGCCGCCTCGGCGCGCGCGGCGAGAGGAAGTGCCCCGATGACCAATCAGCAGCGAGGGGCCGTTTTACCGTTCCCCCCCCCTCTCACTCCTTTCCCGCCCCTCCTCTCGGCTCTGTGTGCGCGCCGGGCGGCCCTTCCCGGACGCCGTCCCTCGCGCGCCCCGGTCGGAGTCCGGCCGCGACCGGCCTCCGCGACATGGCCGGCTCTGAGGCTGGTGAGTCTCGGACAGGGAGCCCGGGTTTGTGTGGACTAAAAGCCTCCCGAGCCCCGGGCGCCCCTGCCCGCTTTATCGTGAGACCTCAGACCAGCTCTCCTAGGTCTGACTCCAGGCGATCTCCCGCCGCAGTGGGTGTGTCCCCTGGACAGGGTCCCTCAGGCCAGCGCTCTGTCCGACGGGCGGCCGCGGAGTGCGACTGGGAGCGGGGGGTGCAGAGGGCCCGTGCTGCACCTGCATGCTGGGTGCGCAGAGCAGCGGGCAGCTCCTGCCGCAGACTCGCATTTCTCGGCGGAATCTAGCCGCTGGCCGTCCAGGTGCTCTCTGCTCTTGCATTGGGGGGGGGGGGGGGGGTGAGGGCGTACCTGCGTCTGAAGGTGTAAGGAATGGCACTTACAAGAAGGCCTGTCGGTGGCCCTGCCTAAGTTAGAATGGTTGTGGGTCTTTCTCTTCGGTGCCCGATGGAGTTACCGAAGTCTTGGTCGAGCACCGCTTTGGAAAGCGGCTTGGTTGTCCAGGACGCTCTCATCCTTTCCTCCAGGACTGCGTTCAAACCCGTCGTCATGGTTTGGTCCCGTGCCAGCTACGGGCTTGGGGGAGAGGGAGATAATGTGTCTTTAACACACAAGCACACACATGTCTAGAACATCTTGAAGGTAATCGAATACAGGACAAAGTAACTTTTCATCACCAATCACTTCAGGGAATATATTTCAAGGTTTTTAAGCTACTTTGGTCGAGCAACTTTAGAAATAACTACCAATTCCAACAGGATGGGTGGGAAGAGGGGTACACAGGAAATTTAAACAGTACTTGTATTGGCAGCATGCTAATTTTGAATTTAGGGACTTTCGGTGTGTATTTTCCATATTTTCTTTAATATAACCAAATCTAAAAAACTAACAGATGCATTAATGTTGGACAGCCTTAAGTTCATCACTGCCTATTTGGGCACCAGAGAAATTCTGTCTTGCACAAAATAATTGCATAAAACTATGACTAATGCTATTGGGAATTTGAAACAACATCCATTAGTTAGTTTCTAGTAGCCTCAATATCATTAACAACATGTCTTGTTTGGGACATAATCCCATTTACTTGTAAACGTGTTCTAAATTTAAAAAAAAAAACCCACCAAAGTATGGCTTGTAAATAGGAACTACAGTAACTAAGAATTTAGGTTCCAAACAGTGAATATTGGATTTGCATCCTATTTTTGGCTGCACTGAAATTATAGCAGTCTGGAAGACATTCCAAGACATTAAATAATCATGCCTTGGAGGGTCTTTGAAATTCTGTCAGAATCAAATATCTTACACACAGTTCAGTCCCTATTCTTTGTCAGTTTTGTGAGGATTGGTGTTTTCAAAATGTATGACTTTTTCTAGTGCTATTTAAAGCTGAACTTTTCCCTATCTTTCCCAACAGAGTGGGTAACGGTTGCCAATAACCTTCTCCTGAAATGTCATATACATCTGAGGATACATGAACTAGAAGATTGTGATGCTAATGTCTTTATTGCTCTTTATCAGTCCATTTTGGGAGAAAAGGTACCAGGTAAGGAATATTAAAAGGGGGAGTAATAATGTTTGTATCTTGAGCCAGAAGTTTCTAGTGCCTTTAGTTAGAGCCTATGGTATTTATAAAACCTTGAGTTTTCTCTTTGTCTACGTGTTATTTCTTCTAAATTATAGCATTTATTTCTGTAATGATACCTTCTGAGACCATAATAACAGCGTAGTCTTGGTCATCAGTTTAATCTAATCATGCTAAATGCCTTGTGAAAGTTACACCTTTTCTGTAAATGTACCTTCAGAGGTTCTAAAATTCAGTGGAACTTAGATATTTGTCAGGTTCTCTTATTTAACCAATATTATGGATAAGCATTGGTATATATCCTTGGACATTCAGTAAGCCTCCTTTCACACCTGTTGTGGATTTTTTTCTCTCATTGAAAGGAGCCCATGATTCTTTCAAGTCTCACCCTCATGTACTGCCTTATTATCATACTAGAGGCCCGATGTATGAAAATTTGTGCAGGAGTTGGCCTACCTTCCCCCAGCTGCCGGCACTGGTTTCCCTCTGGGACCCCGGCTTCCCTCCTCTGGCCACCGGCAGGCACCCAGGACCTGGGCTGCTTTCCTTCTGGCCCAGCTTTGTTAGGAAGGACATCTGGAATGATGTTTGGAAGGACATCTGGTGTAATTAGCATATTACTCTTTTATTATTATTATACTAAGGGCCCGGTGCATGAAATTTGTGCACTGGGAAGGGGTCCCTCAGCCCAGCCTGCCCCCTCTCACATACTGGGAGCCCTCAGGGGATGTCCTACTGATGGCTTAGGCTCAGTCCCATTGGGTGTGGACCTAAGCCGCAGTCTGGCCTCCCTTTGCGGGAGGTGACCGGACTGATCAGGGGAAGGTGCCAGCCCCATCACTCCATTGCTGCAGCCACTGCCAGTCACCACAGCCACCAAGGTATTTTCATCAACACAAACTCCAGTCCCTTCACCATGAAAAAATGACAACTTTTTTTAGGCATTTTCAAGATGTGTCTTTCGTAGGATATAACATTTCTTTCTTTCTTTTTCTTTTTTTTTTTTTAATATATTTTATTGATTTCTTTACAGAGAGGAAGGGAGAGGGATAGAGAGCTAGAAACATTGATGAGAGAGAGACATCGATCAGCCGCCTCCTGCACGCCCCCCACTGGGGATGTGCCTGCAACCAGGATACATGCCCTTGACCAGAATCAAACCCGGGACCCTTCAGTCCGCAGGCCGACGTTCTATCCACTGAGCCAAACCGGTTTTGGCTCTTTTTCTTTTTATTCTCTCCTGAGGATATGTTTTCATTGATTTTTTTTTCCCCTTTCCTCCGATCCCAGTCTCGGCCCCTCCACCCCGCCCTTCTGATCATCAGCTCGGGCCGCTCAGGCTCTAGGCTTGGGCAGGACCCCCCCACACCCTCGCATCACAGGCTTGGCCCCTTCCCAATCCTAAAGCCTCCACCCAAGCCTCAGCACCTCTGATGGCTGGCTGGGAGTGACCTGGGTGCTGAGGAGGTTCCCAGGACCTAGCTATGTATGCAAATTAACTATGTCTGGTCAATTTGCATACTCACTCTGATTGGCTGTGGGCATAGTGGATGTACAGTCAATTTATATGTTTATTATTAGGTAAGATATATCATCTTGAATTTAGGGACCTTTTTATCTTTTTTTAGCATGGTGCTTAATGTAGAGCATCCTATCCTATATAATATAAGGCTAATATGCAAATTGTCCCCTTGGGAGTTTGACCCACTGGGAGTTTGACTGCTTGCTATGACATGCACTGACCACCAGGGGACAATACAGAACGAAGGAAGACCCCAATCAGCCCTGATCTCCAGCCAGGCCTAAGGACCCTACTTTGCATGAATTTCATGCACTGGGCCTCTTGTGTTCATATATTTATTAAACTATATTCAATCAATAAATAGTCAACCAAAAAAGATTCTACTATGTGGAATTCATGTATGCTTTGTTAACTTTATCTGTACTTTATCTGGGGCAGGTGAGCTTATTAGAAGCCTAATCAGAGACAAACGAAAATGTGGACCCTCATAGATGCAAAATCATGTAGCTTTCTCCATGTCCTCTCCTTCCCCCAGACCTCATAACTAATCCCAGGAGTCAAGAGGATGAAGCTCACAATGTACAAGCAGTAATTGATTCTTTGGCCTTGGATTACCTGCAGGTCAGCTTGTCTCACATAACAGGTTGGTATATACTTAACCATCAGATAATTTTGCATCTACTAACATAACTTGTTTAGAACCCTAGACATTGTTGAGTAAGTTTATGATATAGACCAAACAGCAAGATTGAACCAAGACAGCTAATTGGATATAGTTGCAAGCCACCCTTGAGAGCTTTTCTAGGACAGTCAAACATCCTGTATAATAAAGAGTTAATATGCAAATGGTTGTTACGCCATCACAGCTTAGACACTCATTGGGGAGAGAGAAATGGGGATCACCAGGCTGTGGTCTGGGAAAGGGACAAGCCACCCGCTCTGCGGTCCTGAACGCCAGCGGCTATGCCTATGGCTGGAAGAAGGACAAACCAAATGCCCTGGGGTCCCAGGCACCAGCGGCTGGAGCTGTAGCCTGGAAGATGGACAACCCACCCACTCCATGGTCCCAGGTGCCTTCAGCTGCAGCCCAGGGGAAGCCGCCCACCCATGGTCCCCTGCAGCTGTGGCTGGCCTGGATCCTGGGTGCTGCAGCCAGCCAGAGGGAGGGAAACTTGGGTCCTGGGTTCCTGTGACTGGCCGGAAGAGGGAATCCTGAGTCCGGGGTGCATGGCAAGGCAGAGGCAGTTAGGAGTGATCAGGCCAGCAGGGGAGCAGTTAGGAGCTATCAGGCCAGTAGGGGAGCAGTTAGGGCAGGCAGGCAGAAGTAGTTAGGGGCAGGCAGGCAGGCAGGTACACTGTTAGGAGCCATCGGTCCCTGATTGCAAGAGGCAGATGGACATCCCCCAAGGGTCCCAGATTGGAGAGGGTACAAGCCGGGCTGAGGGATATCCCACACACATATACATAAATTTCATGCACTGGGCCTCTAGTTGAGTTTATAATTTATCTGGGTCCATAGTCCTAGCTGGTAGTTTGAAGTGTAATTTTTTTTTATTTTTAAGCTACCATGCTGCTTGTTTGTAGTAACTAAGAAACACTTAGATGTCCATTAATGGCAACAGGTTATGTAAATTATGGGAGCTCCATAAAGGGAGCTACTCTGCAGGTAATTATGATGCTCTTTATGTACAGTATTCCATGTTAGTGAAATATCTCCAATAGAGTATGAGGAAAAAGGTGGTATAGTTACAATGACAATATGCAGAGTATGCTATTATTTGTAAATACAAAGGTAGGGACAACATATGTGCAGTTGATTTCATGCAGAAGGACTCTCCCGAAGCATATGCAAAAAACCCATGACACTGTTTGCCTCCAATAAGAGGAACTAAAGGGCTCCAGGACAAGGGAGGATGAAACTTTCCATTGTATGTCTTTTATACTTTTTTAATTCTGAAGCATGAATATATTACCTATTCAAAATAAATGAAACTGTAAGTTGTTTTTGAATCTTTCTCTTAAGAGTGAATTATTTCCAGCTAACAAACAGAGGGTATCTTGGAAACTTGAAAGTAGATTTAAATCACTTAAGAGAAGGTTTATATTGTTCATCTATTCTTTGACAGTAGTTAAAGGAGATAAATGTTAATCGGGATAGGTCATTTACATCTCTTAATTTGATAATAACAAGAACAAATTTTTGTAAAAATACTAAAGTTCTTGAGTACAGTTCTAGATGAGTAAATGTGGTAAATTAGTTTAGAAATTTATTTTGAGGGATAATTCTGGGGTTTGTTTCCCTGTTCTTTTGCAATTTAGAATTGCTTTATCACTGGAGTAGGGCAATTTCTAGTATCTGTGCTTTTTAAACATAACTATATAACAATGTTGTGCCTGCTTACAGAACTTTTTTTATTGTAGAACTTACCCTGATAACTTATACCCACCCCATGAAAAGTTGCAAAACTGCTTACCTCTTCCAGTAGACTGCAAAGCAACGTTTTACTCCTTGTGTTTTATTTTAATCAGTTTCCTTGAATTACTGGATTCTAGCAGGCAGTCTTAGTTGCTGGGTTGAAAGAGTATAGACCTCTTCCTGGAAACTGAATATGCCCTTGGGTAGTATACCTGTGTATCTTGTTAAGCCAGAAAAACATTGATGTATGGAGATGAGGCTCAAACCAACTGAGCCACACTTACCAGGGTGCATTGATAGTTTGTTTTTGTTTTGTTTTTTTGGTAATTCTCACCTGAGGATTTTTTTCCATTAATTTTTAGAGAGTGGAAGGGGTGGGGTAGAGATAGAGATAGAGAGAAGCATTGATGTGAGACAGACACACATATCCAGCAAGCTGGGACCTGCAATAAACCTGCAACCCATGTTTGCCCTTGATCCTGAATTGAACCCTCCACCCTACTGTGGTGTGCACACCAACACTCTACAACTGCGCCACACCAGCCAGGGCCCATTTTCAGTTTTTAATTTTTAAAAAATGTTATGATCTGTGCACAATGAATAGGAATTAACATATTTGAAAAAATTAGAAAATCTGATTAAAGTATCCCAACATATTTTTTATTGTTTTCTTTTTATAATTCTTTATTGCTATTATCTTCCAAAATCCACCATGTAGGAGTAGGATTCCACAATCTGAAAGTGTTTTCTCCTGTCATTCTTTTTCACCAGCCAAATAAAGTTCTGCTTAGCTATTTTAACTTTGGTATAAATTTTATCAGAGTATGTTTTCTTAAGTCCAATTATTTTGCTTCTTGATAAAGGAGGGAATATGCCAATGAATTATCAAACACCATATTCAAGTCTACCCTCTTTCTTTCTTCAGATATAATCAGGTATCAGGAAATTGATATTTTTTAATACAGTGATCCTTGAGCAACACAGGGGTTAGGAGTGCCAATCCTTGTGCCGTCAAAAATTCATGTATAGCCGAAACCGGTTTGGCTCAGTGGATAGAGTGTCAGCCTGCGGACTGAGGGGTCCCAGGTTCGATTCCGGTCAAGGGCATGTGTCCTGGTTGCGGGCATATCCTCGGTAGGGGGCGTGCAGGAGGCGCCCTCTCCTTTCCACTCTGTAAAAAATCAAAAATATGTTTAAAAAAAAAAATTCATGTATAACAAGTTAGCACTCCACATATGCGGATTCCCAACCACAGATAGAAAATACTATTTTCGAACTGTGTTTGGTTAAATTCGCAGATGCAAAAACTAAGAATACAGAGGGCTGACTATATATTTATTGGGTGGGGCGGGGGGCGGTGAGAATCTGTGTAAGCAAATCCATAGAGTTCAAACCTGTATTGTTCAGGGTCAGTAGTATTATATTGTTTCTCCAGCGTTGGTTTATAGCCCTTGTATCTTGAACAATCTACACTAATAAAAGAGAAATTGACCATACCTTCGCAGCACCCACCAGACAGTCAGGAGTTAGTGTGCAAATTAACCCAAAAAAGATGGAGGGTTCTGAGTGGCCAGGGGCGGATTGGGACACAGGCATTCAGCACCGCCCCAGCCACTCCAGGTCTCTGTGGGCAGTGTGGGAAGCCAGAAAGGTGGCTCTGGCAGAGCAATGGTGGTGCCGGCAGCCAGGGGAAGGAAGGCCCATTCTTGCACAAATCTTTATGCTTCAGGCCTTTAGTATTTTCATAGTGATATATCCATTTCAAAATTATGAGGCTTTTGATTTCTTGGTTAAATTTTTTAATAGCTCTGTATTCTGTGTCCAGGAGAAAATATAATGAAAGGAGATAAAGAATCTATTAAGAATCTCCTAGAAATATTTGATGGGTTGCTGGAGTATCTTACAGAACACATCAGTGAAGCATCTCACGAGAAAAGTAAGTTTTAGAACAGAAATTTGGTTTAGTTTACTTATTATGTCTCTTTTTGTCTTTTATATTTGGGCTTCCCTATGTAGTCATACCTTAATTGGACAGTGTTTTCTAAAGTCTGTTACCTTTGCAGGTCTAAGTTTATATGGTAGTATTACCTATAGCTGATCAGATTCCTCAAAACACCAATTAATGATGGGAAATAAGTCTTTATTAACACTAGTTACATCTAGTATGCAGAGCAGCTTCTTCAGTACCTGACCTGGCACTTCACTTACCAGTGATTAAAAAGGTATTTGAAGGCAGACCATGGGCTAAGTGCCATTTACAGTATGGCTGAAGCTCTTTAAGCCTGTTTTCTCATCTGAAATTCACTTACAGCTGTAAAGAAGGTTAAGTAAGTAGATATACATAAATAGTTTAGCACCAAGCCTAGCTCAGAATAAATGCACAGTGATTGTTACCTAATGTTATTAAAAAGTTGTTTGGTAAATACAGAGGGGTAGATCTGAATCATAGGACATTTCACCCACATACCTCCTGAAATCCCTACCCTGATGAGTTAATGCCTTTGGTGAAAGTATATTCATCATGAATGTTGGGGTAGAAAAAGGTTGATAGTCCTAAGGAAAATATTACCCAAGACTTGATGTGGTCTCACTCTTAGATGGAGCTTAAGATAGGCTGACACAGTCATTTTTTTTCTGAAGCCACACCCTAGTCATCTTGCCTCAAACATCCCTTACAGATAGCGAACTATAAGAATAATAAGTAAATCTGTTACCTAACTTAAATAATAAAACATTTTTAATACAACTGCAGACCCACTTTTTTGTTTTGTTTGTTTTGTTAATCCTCACCTAAGGATATTTTTCCATTGATTTTTAGAGAAAGTGGAAGGAAAAGGGAGAGAAAAACTTCTATGTGAGAGAGACGCACCAATTAGTTGCCTCCTGCACTCACCGCATCCAGGGCCGGGGAACCTGCAACTGAGGTGTGTGCCCTGAACCAAAATCGAATTCAGGACCCTTCAGTCCAAGGACTGACGCTCTATCCACTAAGCCATGGCTAGGGCTAGAGCCTGCTTTTAAAACAATACATGTGCCCTAGCTGGTTTGGTTCAGTAGATGGAGTGTCAGCCTTCGGACTGAGGGGTCCTGGGTTCAATTCCGGTGAAGAGCACATGCCCAGGTTGCAGGCTCAATCCTCAGTAGAGGATGTGCAGGATGCAGCTGATCACTGATTCTCTCTCATCGTTGATGTTTCTATCTCTCTCCTTTTCCCTTCCTTTCTAAAACAAATGAAAATATATACGTATTTTAAAAAAAAAACAATACTTGTATTGTTTATTTGTTACCCAAATAATACATTCTCATTATAGGTGATGATTTGGTCCTTACAAATTTCACTTTTGCAAGAGCCCAGTTTACCAGGAATCATCGAGGGTGCCATACTGTTCTTACCTTTACCCACTCCTGTTTAGAAATAGTAGTATATTAACTTGGGGTTTTGTGTGTGGTGTTTTTTGGAATTGTTTTTATTTATACTAAACAGGTGAAACTGGAGAGTGTTTTAAAGAATCCCATGGAGAAGAACCTTTGGAAGAGTCAGAAAGTACTAAAGAATCCAAATCATCATGGAAAAGAGTTTCTTCTGGGAGGTATCACTCAATATCTGAATTTAATCATAACAAGTTACACTTTTTCCTTCTCTTAAGAATTAAAATTGTACATAATATGCCAGAATGGCAGCAACCCTCCCCCACACACACACACAAAGCTAATGTGAAAAATTTCCCACCACCTTCAAAATAGTTTACATTCCTCATAAAAAACCTGAAGAGGAGAGAAATAAAAAAAAGAAAAAAAAAAAGAAATCTACCATTTAGAATAAATAGCTACTTTAACAGTTTCGTTATACTTCAGTCTTTCTTACTGTGTTTTTTTATTTAGTTATACTGTTTATATAACTTTGTTTCCTGAGTTTTACAATTAGCATATCAAGTCTTTTTCCAATTTGTTAAACTCTTTATAATCATTTTTAATCACTGTGATAACATACCATTCTTATGGATGTATCATAATTTACTAAACCACTTCTCTAAAGTGGAGGTGGTTGTTCCTGTGTGGGTGTTCTTTTTAATTTTACATATATATTTTAAAGAATAGTTGGTTGATTGATTGATTGATGGGGAGGAGGAAAAAAACATGGGTGTGAGAGTGCAACATTGATTGGCTGCCCCCCACGCACCAACTGGGGATGGAGCCTGCAACCCAGGCATCATATAAATGTGATCTATACCTTTGTTTATTCTTTCTTCCCCTTCCCTCCCAATATATAAGTTGCATTCAGAGTCAAAGAGTATAAATGCTACAAGGCTGTCAAAAGTTGTTAAATTGCTTTCCCAAAAGGTCATGACTGATAATACACCCATTAGCAGGATGAAAATGCTGGGTTACTGAACCCTCGTGTACCAGTATCATTGACCAATATCAGAGTTTTAAAATTTGTGCTACTTTCATAGAAAAAGTAATTAGTACAGGCTTGATTGTACTTTTGTTAACTAGATGTTGACATTATAATATTACTTTCTTTTAAATATTGATTCTCAGATAAGCATCAAGAAGTGTAAATGATAGGAAAGAGTGTCTTTCTCTTTCTGTGTATAGCAATGAGCAATCTGAATATTCAAAGGCAGGCTTGAAGCAGCTCTTGGGGTTCTCATAGGGGCCCTTTACGGTCAGACTGGGCCCTGAGTAACTAAAGGAACTCTTTCAGGTGTTCCTGGGCATCTGAGGCTTTGGGCCCCTCTTGGGATAGAGATGAAATAGAATCTACTGGTGAAATAATTAGACTTGGAGACACAGCACACACCTTTTCTCTAAGAAGTAATGGTGAGTAGTTAAACTTTATCAGTTATTTTTACTCAGCATACAACTATTAAAATGTAAATAATTATATTTAGAAGTGTTTAAAGTTGAGACTAGAGAGAGCCCTAACTGAACTTAAGAATTGAAATCCCTGAATACCACCATTACCCACTAAATATGAACAATTAACTGAAATCTATGAAGTGGGAATCATAGGCACATGGGCAAATAGGCGAATGCAAGTTTGTCCTGTAACATGTGGGACTTGATGCCATGGGAATGGAATTCTAGATGCAGATTAACAATCTAGTCACAGAGTACCCCTTAAGTATAGTTTCTTGTACTAGGTGACTCTTTTTCATGGTTTCTACCAACAGCTCTGTACATCCAGTGGCAGTTTTTCTCTCAGACGTCAGCACACATATCCTACAATCTACTGCTTATATACAATAAATCTGAATATCTTTCTGGCCCATTTTGAGCCTTTCTCCTTACCCTCCTCCAACCATTCCAATTCCTTGTGCTGTCCACTTGATTGCCATGTTCTTCTCTGATATTATATTGTTTCTTCTGCAGGGATGCTCTTCCTTTCTATTCCTGGCAAATTCACTCCAAAAAGTTGTGTCTCTCCTTGACCTGCCTCAGGCTCTTAGGCTCTTTAACTCTCAGTATAGCCCCCACCTTACTTTGGTAACACCATTTTATAATTTTTTTATATATATAATGGAAGATGAGTTTAAATTATGAAACCAGTGGTTTCTCAAGTATACAAATCAGAGATATCTTATGTAACATTTAAAAAATATATTTTATTGATTTTTTTATAGAGAGGGAAGGAGAGGGATAGAGAATTAGAAATAGCAATCAGCCGAGACCGGTTTGGCTCAGTGGATAGAGCGTTGGCTTGCGGACTGAAAGGTCCCAGGTTCGATTCCGGTCGGGGGCATGTACCTTGGTTGCGGGCACATCTCCACTGTGGGGCGTGCAGGAGGCGGCTGATCGATGTCTCTCTCTCATCGATATTTCTGACTTTCTATCTCTCTCCCTTCCTCTCTATAAAAAATCAATAAAATATATTTTAAAAAAAGAAAGAAATAGCAATCAGCTGTCTCCTGCACACTCCCTACTGGGGATGTGCCCACAACCAAGGTACATGCCCTTGACCAGAATCGAACCTGGGACCCTTAAGTCTGCAGGCCGATGCTCTATCCACTGAGCCTAACCTATTAGGGTTATAATTTTAAATGTGTTTTTATTGATTTTAGAGAGACAGGAGGGATAGGGAAAGATAGATAGAAACATAAATGATGAGAGAGAAATTGTTTGCCTCCTATATGCTCCTTATTGGGGATCAAGTCCACAACCCTAGCAAGTGCCCTGATTAGGAATCAAACTGAGACCTCAGTTCATGGGTCAGTGCTCAACCTCTAAGCCACACTGACCAGACTTGGTGATAACACCATTTTCACTTTGCATATTAACTTTGAGTTTTTCTATTATATTAACTGTTAAGTTCCAAGAACAGTAGCCATATCACACTCATTCAGTAAAGAAGGACATTTCATAATGATAAAGGGATCAATTTAACAAAGGGGTATAATCCTTGTAAACATTTACATACCCAACATAAGAGCATCTAAATATATAAAGCAAATATTGACAGACAAAAGGAGACATTGACAGGAATACATTATAGTATAGGAAACTTTAACATTATGTTGACATCAATGAATAGATCATCTAAACAGAAAATTAACAGGAAACTGGCCTTAAAATACACATTAGAACAGATACATTTAAAGATTTAAATGATACTTTTAGAACATTTCAGTCAAAAATAGCGGAATATATATTCTTTTAAAATGCATGTGGAACATTTCCCAGGATAGACTACATGTTAAGCCACAAACAAATCTCAATTTAAGAAAATTCAAATCCTATCAGGCATCTTCTCCATAATGGTATGAAACTAGAAATCAACTAGAAGAAAACTGAAAAACAATGGAGGAAGGCAAAATAGCATGCTACTAAATAAATGGATTAACAATAAGATTGAGGAAAACATCAAAAGATACCTTGAGACATGAAAACATAAACCAAAAAAAAAAAAATCTATGGGATGCAGTCTAAGCAGTCCCCAGAGGGAAATTCATAGCAATACAGGGCTACCTCAAGAAACAAGAAAAAGCCCTAACCAGTTTGGCGCAGTGGATAGAGCATCTGCCTGCGGACTGAAGGGTCCCAGGTTTGATTCCGGTCAAGAGCATGTATCTTGGTTGCAGGCACATCCCCAGTAGGGGGTATACAGGAGGCAGCTAATGTTTCTGACTCTATCCTTGTCCCTTCCTCTCTGTAAAAAAAAAAAAAAAATCAATAAAATATATTTTTAAAAAAGAAAAGAAACAAGAAAAATCTCAAATAAACAATCTTAATTCCTTACACCTAAAGGAACTAGAAAAAGGAGAGCAGACAAAACCAAAGTGAGTAGGAGAAAGGCAATATTAAAGATCATAATAAAAATAAACAAAATAGTGTCTAAAAAAAAAGTACAATCAATGAAACCAAGAGCTGATTGTTTGAAAAGATAAAAACAATAAACCTTTAACCCGACTCATCAAGAAAAAGAGAGGACCCAAATAAATAAAATCTGAAATGCAAAAGAAGTGACAATTGGCAGCACAGGATTGTAAGAAAATACTAGAATACCCTGGCCAATTTGACTCAGTGGATGGAGCGTCCACCTACAGACTAAAGGGTCCCACATTCTATTTCAGTCAAGGGCACATGTCTAGGTCGCAGGCTCTATTCCAACTAGGGGCCATGCAGGGGATGGCTAATCTATGATTCTCATCGATAATGTTTCTATCTCCCTTCCTCTCTGAAATCAATAAAAATATTTTTTTTAAATACTAGGATAATTAGTTATATGCCAACAAATTGGATAACTGGAAGAAATGGGTAAATTTTTAGAAACATTCCATTTTTTAAGACTAAAACAAGAAGAAACAAAATCTGAACACACTGATTACTAATAAAATAAAATCAGTAATCAAAAACTCCCCACAAACAAAAGTTCTGAACCAGATGGTTTCACAGGTGAATTTACCAAACATTCAAACTGTTAACCATTATCCTTCTCAAACTATTCCAAAAAATAGAAAATGAGTGAAGGTTCTGATTCCAAAACCAGATAAAGACATAAAATATGTAGGTATATATATCACAGTATCACTGTGAACATAGATGCAAAAATCCATAACAAATTATCAGCAAATTGAATTCAATATGTTAATAAGATCATACACCATGATCAAATGGGATTTTTCCTGTGATACCATAAATCTATTAAAGTGACATGCCATATAAACAAAGGATAAAAATCATGATCAAATCAATAGATGCAGATTAGGCATTTGACAACATAAAGCATTTGTGTTAAAAACTCAGCAAAGTGAGAATAGAAGGAACATACCTCAACATTATAAGGGCCATGTATGACAGAACTAACATCATACTCAATGGTGAAAAAGCTAACAGCATTTTCCTTACAATCAGGAATATTGTATTGGAAGCCACAGCAGTCAGATAAGAAAAAGAAATAAAAGGCATCCAAAAATGATAGGAGAAGTAACACTGTCATTATTTGTAGATGATAGATATTATATCTAGAGAACCCTAAATATTTCAACAAAAACCCTATTAGAATTGATAAATGAATTCAATAAAGTAGCATATTATAAAATTAATAATCAGAATTGATAAATGAATTCAATAAAGTAGCATATTACAAAATTAATAATAAATCTATTGCAGTTTTTTAATCCTTGCCCAAGGATATATTTATTGATTTTTTTTTTTTAGAGAAGAAGGGCGAAAGAAACAAACAAACATCAATGTGAAAGAGAAACATGGGTGAGTTGCCTCCTATACACAACCAAACTGGGGGTCGAACCCACAACCTTTTGGTGTATGGGAGGATGCCCCAACCAACTGAGCCACCCAGCCAGGGCATTAGTTGCATTTTTATATACTAACCAGTGACCCGGTGCATTAAATTAGTGCACATTAAAAGGGGATTAATTAGAGGAAATAATTTAATATTGCTATTTGCCCTTTCTCTGTAATAAAAGTGTAAGAGATGAAAGAAAATTAGTAAAATATATATGAAAACCTTCCTCCTGTCAGAGTCTGGGACACACCACAGGACCCAGAGTCAAGTCCCTGCCCACCCACATGCACCACAAAATTGCGTGAGAACCAGACCCAGGCAGCCACCCTTTCCCCCCACCATTGGGCTAAATCCAGACTCAGCCAGTCCCACCCTTGTCAAGCTCTGCCAGCAGGGGGTGTAGCCTCAGGTCCCCTGGTCCAATACCAGGACAGAGAGTGTGGCCTGAGGTCCCCCAGCCCAGACCAGGGCGGGGGGTGTGCCTTGAGATCCTCCAAGCTCCACCAGGTGGGGGACATGACCTGAGATCCCCTGTCAAGCCCCACCAGGCAGCGAGGCACAGCCTCAGCTCCCCAGTCAAGTCCTGCTGGGCAGGGTTGCAGCCTGAGTTCCCCTGATCAAGCACTGGGGGTGCACCTTGAGGTCCTCTGTCAAGCCCCGTTGGGTGGGGGACGCCACCTGAGGTACCCAGGCCTGGCACTGTGGTGGGAGGAGCAGTCTAAGGTCCCCTAGCCCAGCACCAGGACAGGAAGCCCCCAGGGGTCATGACCTCAGGTACCCTGGCCTAGCACTGGGGCAGGGGGATGTGGTCTGAGGTCCCCCAGCCTGACACCAGGGCAGGGGGCATGGCCTGGGGTACTCTGTTAAGCAAAGCCAGGTGGTGGGCATGGCCTGAGGTCCCCTGTCAAGCCCAACAGGGGCAGGGGGGGCATAGCCTCAGGTGCCTGCTGATTGCTCATTAAGGCTCCTTATGGAAACTTGACCTCAGCTGTGAGTGCAGCCATCTTTGTGATGGAGTGATGGTCAATTAGCATATTCCCTCTTTATTATATTCCCTCTTTATTAAATAGGATAATGAACTACCAGAGAGAGAAAACAATCCTATTTATAATTGCATAAAACAAACAAAATGAAAACCCTAGGAATAAATTCAACCAAGAAGGTAAAAGATCTATACTTAGAAAATTACAAGATTTTGCTTGCTATCTTTGAAAGAAATACAAATAAATGAAGGATATACTATGCCCATGGATAGGAAGAATTAAAATTGTTTAAATGCAATCTATAGGTTCACTGCAATCCCTATCAAAATACCAATGTCATTTTTCACAGAGCTAGAACAAATAATCCTAAAATTTGTAAGGAACCACTAAAGACCCCAAATAACCACAGCAATCTTGAAAAAGAAAAGTTGGAGGTATCATATCATGCTATCTGATAACAAACTATACTATGAGGCCATAATAATCAAAACAACATAGTACTTGCATAAAAACAGACAGAGATCAATGGAATAATAAAGAGCCCAAATAGAAACCCACACCTATATCATCAATTAATCTCTGAAAAAGGATGCAAGAATATACAATGACAGTGTCTTGAATGAATGGCATTGGGAAAACTGGACAAATGCAAAAACTGAAACTAGACCACTTTCTTACACCATATTCCAGAATAAACTCAAAATGAATTAAACACTTAAATGTAAGACCTGAAACTAAAACTTTAAGAAAACAAGCAGTAACTCTGATACTGCTCTTAATATTTTTGTATACATCTCCTTAAACAAGTGAAACAAGAGACTACATCAAAATAAAAAATTTTTGCACAGTAAAGGAAACCCATCTACAAAAAAAAGATAACCTACTCAATATGAGAATATATTCACCAATGCCAGATCCAGTAAGATTTAATATTCAAAATACTATACTGCCCTAGCCAGTTTGACTTAGTGGATAGAATGTTGAGTTGCCGACCGAAGGGTCCAGATTTGATTCCAGTCAAGGGCATGTACCTTGGTTGCAGGATTCTCCCTGGCCCGGCCCTGGGTCCTGTTTGTGTGTCTCTCACATCCATGTTTCTCTTTGTCTTTCCCTCTCTCTTCCACTCTCCCTAAAAATCAATAGAAAAATATTCTCGGGTGAAGATTAACAAAAAAAAAAATTCAAAATATAGGAAGAACTACAACTTAACAACAAAATTCCAATTAAAAAACGCACAGCTGCCCTAGTTGATTTGGCTCAATGGATAGAGCATCAGCTTATGAACTGAAGGGTCCAGGTTCATTTCCAGTCGAGGGCACATGCCCAGGTGGCAGGCTTGATCCCCAATGGGGGCATGCAGGAGGCAGTCAATGATTCTCTTTCATCATTGATGTTTCTGTCTCGCTCCCTCTCTGAAAAGTAAAAAACCTTACTTTTAAAAAAAAATGTCTTTATTGATTAAGGTATTACATGTGTATCAAACCCCCCACCCCCACTCACTCATGCCCTAACTCCCTGTAAATGCATAGAGACCCTGGCCAGGTAGCTCAGTAACTTGGAACCAAGATTTTGGTTTCAATCCCAGTCAGGGCACATAAGGAATTAGCCAATGAATGCATAAATAAGTGGAACAAATAAGGGGGCAAAGGAGATAACTACAATAGTGTCAACATTAAAAATTTAAATAATTTTTTAAAAAATTGAAAAAGGGATTAAAAAGTCAGGAGAGGAGAAGTTATGAATCCACTTCATTTATGCAAAGTTTGGTATGGTAGATTTATAAAGGAGCAAAGTAGATATTCCCTCAATTGCAATAATATTTTAATATAATTTGTTTGATCTATAAATCTTTGATTATGGTATATCCAAGACTCCTGGCTCAGAGCTATACCTACACAACAGTCAGCATTTCTACAACTGGCATCTATTTTTCTAAACCAAGCTAATGAAACATTTTGTAAAACTTATCTTTCAAGTTGTATACATGATGCTGGGCTACAGAACTACATCTTGCTATCTGATAGTCATTAAAAATGCTAATTTGAAAAAATCACACCAACATAGTTCTATTATGTCATTCCTGAGATTTTTATCTTCTGGGTACATAATTTTTATTTCAGTATGACATTCGCAATTTTAAAAATTTACCTTTAATATTTTCTAGGTACCCAAGATCCTAACAAAATACATTCTGAACAATCTTCAACTGTACCATGTTCTAAGTCATATGAAGAAGTATTGAACCCTCTTTCACCCAATTTTTTGTCCAAGAGTAAGAAATCCTTTCTTAAAGACAGTGAGTAGTAATGTTATTAGTTCTTGGACAATTTCTATGAGTTGGAGATCATAAGTAGTTCCTTGGACAATGCTGTGGTATTAGCTCTTTTCCTTTTGTTGCTTTATACTTCACGCAGTTTTTTTGAGTTTTACATGATCTTATGTGTAAACTAGAGGCCCAGTGCACAAAAATGGTGCGCTCGAGGGGGTACCTCAGCACGACCTGCACCCTGTTGCAGTCTGAGAGCCCTCAGGGGATGTCCAACTGACGGCTTAGACCCACTCGGCAGTTGGACATCCTTAGCACTACTGCAGAGGAGGGAGAGGCTCCCACCAACCATGAGCCCAGCCTCTGGTTGAGCAGCCATCCCCCCTATGGGAGGACACTGACCACAAGGGGGAAGCTCCTGTGTTGAGCGTCTGCCTGTTGGTGGTCAGTGTGCATCATAGCAACCAGTCGTTCTGCCGTTTGGTCGATTTGCAGATTAGCCTTTTATTATATAGGACTAGGGGCCCAGTCGATGAATTTGTGCACCTTGAAAGGAACTGTGGGCTGTGAGGCTGCAGTGAGCACAGGGTTGGGTCTCATCCCATCCTCCACACCGCTGCCTGGCCCCTCCTGCTGTGGACTCCAGTCCCCTCTCTACCAGTAGCCCGGTCCCACTGCTGCCACTCCCATGTGCTAATGGTGCCAGCTCCACTCGTACCGGTGCTGGGCGCCAGCAGCAGGTGCAAGCACCAGGCAGAACCACAGTTTGCGGGAGCAAAGAATTTTCAGTAACCACCAGAGGTTCACTCCAATGGTAGCGACCGGTGCCCCACCTTGGTCTAGTGCTCCTGCTCATCTGCTCCACCATCCCTCTGTGGCTGATGCTCACCATCTTCCACATATGCCCCCTGGTGGTCAGCACTTGCCATAGTGACCAGTTTTTCTGTTGTTTTGCCTTTTTGGTCTATTTGCATATTAACCTTTTATTATATAGGAGGATGTTTGCTATTAAGTATGAGCTCTGATTTCTTTTTTAAGATGGTCTTTGGGCATATATTTTATTACCTAAGTCCTCTCTTCTCAAAGACTTTAAGACAATAAGAGTCCCTGAAATATTAGTTCAGTGTTCGGCAAACTGCAGCTCACAAGCCACATGCAGCTCTTTGGCCCCATTAGTATGCCTCTTCGACAAAACGTGTGGGCACACACATACAGTGTGATTGAAGAAGTACCCTAATTAATAACAGTGTACCTACCTATATAGTTTAAATTTTAAAAATTTGGCTCTCAAAAAACATTTCAATCGTTGTACTGTTGATATTTGGCTCTAGACTAATTTACTGTTGACCAATAAGTTTGCCGACCATTGTATTAATTTATCAAGTGGTACTCTTCAAATTATTCGTGAATGACAAAATGTAGTAACTTGAAAAATACTGTTTCTTATTGTTATATCTGGGATTTTCATGTGGTTAGTATTACATAAAACCATTGTTAATGACTGCTTTTATAACATGTGGACAACCATAATTATGTAATTCTTCAAGCCATTTAGGGTTTTTAGTAGGTTTTTCGTTGCTTTTAAATAACTTTTCAGGAAACTTTTATAATAACTAAAATTACATTCTTCCTAATTTAATTAGATCCCTACTTGTTTACTGAGAACGAGTCCCTGATTTTTTTTTGTGTGTGTGATTTTTTTAAAAACGTATTTCTAAGTAGTATTATGAACATGTTTATATAGGTATATGTGTATATATAAGGTGATTTATTTCTTAGAATTTCATTTTAATGTCCACTTAAATTCATCCAACTAGCGGAAATTCCTTCTGTGGATATGACTCCCAGTGCTAGGAAGCTAGGAGAGCCTATCCGATCAGCTATTCCTTTACATCCACCTTATCAACCTTCAGAGCCTCGAGCACCCTACCCCATAGGAAAAGAATATTTGCATTCAAGTCACTGCTCCCCTGCCATGAATTCTGGAGAGAGCATAGACTTTTCTGTGGTAAGTAAAAACGCTTGCTTTCAATTGGTTAGATGCCTATAGATTTAAAGAAGTCTGCTAGAATAGTAGTCAAGGATATTACACTAATCAGAGCATTGTACTTCAACTTTACCTCTGCATACTCCTAAATGGTCTTACTTTAGGAATGTAGGGGTAGGATGAGTGTGTAAAAATGGAAATAATAAGAACCAATACCTTTACTTTGTACCAGGCACCGTTCTAGTTACTTTACAAATAGTGAATAATTTACTCTTCTCAACACAGCTCTGTGAGGAGATACTATTTTTATTTCCCATGGAGAAGCTGATAGAGGTTTAGTATCTTGTCCCAGGTCACACAGCAATTGTAGAGCCAGGATTTGAACTCAGGTATTCTGGCTTCAAAACCCACATTGTATATCCCTGATTAAATAAATTAAAATGTTTGAAAGTATAAAAAGTGTGAAAAATAACCTTTTATTCAGCATGAACTACTATTAATATGTTGGCCTATTTGTTTCCACTCTTATTCTTTAAAAGAAAAAAAATTTTTATAGATTTAACCTGTTCTTTATCTTCCTAGAAATAAGAACAGGCAGATATGCAAAGAGTAATCTTATAAATAATGATACGTTCTCATTTTGAAAAAGTCAAACAATGCAGAAAAAGTACAGAGAAATAATGAACAGCATTAGCATTAGGTGACCATCATTTTAAACATTCTATGTATTCAGATATGATGGATGGTGGATGAAAGAAAAGAGAGAGAAAAGGAATCACAGGACAATGATTGCATTTGGAAGAGACTTAGGGAGTGTGGTGGTAAAAGGACTTAAGAGTTGCTGGTAATACTCTATTTCTTACCTGAGTGGCAGGTGGGAATTTCATTTTGAAATAATTGTTAAGCAGGACACTTAACTTTCAATTAAAAAGTTTTTAAAGTATTTTTAAATTTTTAAAAAATATTATAGTTATTTAGAAACATTAAATTTAACTTCAGTAGAAAAGAAGATACTGAGGTGAAACTAAAGACATTGTTAAATATCAAATATTCCTTTACCGCAAGAAATATTTTCCATAATATTCCCTCTGAGGTTAAGAATTAAGAAATAAATTGTTAAAATGTTACAAATTTATATTCATATTTTAGGAGATTTTGTCTTTAACTGTTTCAATTTTGGAAAATTTATATTGATTGCTTGATATGAAAGATAATGACTTTAATACTTTCCACTCGTGATTTTTATCATTTTTCATTGTTCAGGTTTACCAATAATCCCTGAATTTTCATATTTGCAAATACCTCACCTGCCTTTATAGTTGAATGGCATCCTGAGCCACACTTTTTCTCTGAGTACAAGTTTACAGACATTGCTCCATTCTTTTAGTATTAAGGATCCATAGAGTATTTTGACAAATGCTCTATTTTTTAAAAAAAGGAAAACATGGAGAATAAAGGGACCTAGCTTTGTGCAACAGATCCTCCCCCTCCCCCACACTCAAAATGTTATTTTTATGTGTCTTCTTTATAGTTTTTCAAATCAACTCTCTTTTGTTTTTAATAGGAACCAAATAATAGAGTTTTCTTAACTTCCAAGTTGCCTGAAGATAGCAAAAAGGAAACATATCCAACTCAAGTCCAAAGCCCTAGGACAAGGAAGCTTCCTAAAGGAAAAAGGTAACATTACTGCAGGTTTCATTGTTCACGTTCTGGTAAAGGGATTTGAAGTTAGGGGTATACTCTCCAAATTTAGCTTTGAAAACCAATATGAAATATTTGTTAAAGCACATATTACAATTATTTTAAACTAAGTAATGTACACTTGGCTACCTAAATGTCATATGGTCATTTTTATTACAGATATGAAAACAGAGATGCAGTCTCATACTGGGATTCACCTTTCTCCCAGAAGCCAGAAGATAGGTTAACAGGACAAGAATTACATGCAGTATCAGAGAAACTCTCTCAACGGCTCTCTGAACTAGATTGGGCAAGTCTTGTTTTTATCTATATTGATATTGCCATAGTTGGTGATCATTTAAGTCATTTTATAATTGAAAGTGAAAGCTAAGCTAAAAAATCAGAAAGTTACTTGTGATTTAGTTGCTGTGAAAATGTTCCTTAAATAAGACCAAACATAGGCTGAAACAATATAGCCTTTCATGATATAACCAAACTTGGTACAGATTTACCCAAATTTTTATTGAATTCTGATGAAAACAAATCACTTAACATAAGAGATTACATGAAATCATTTATCTTGTTTGTTTGTTTTAAAATATATTTGTAGGAGCAGTCAGTTAGCATGGTACTTATAAAATATACTTGTATTGATGCCAGAGAGAAAGGGAACAGGGAAAGAGAGATAGGAACATCAGTGATGAGAGAGAGCCATTGATTGGGGCTGTCTTCTGCACATCCCCTTAATGGGGATCAAGCCCACAACCTGGGCATGTGCCCCGACCAGGAATTGAAATGTGCATGACTTGGTTCATAGCTCTACACTCAACCACTGAGCCACACTGGCTCAGCTAAATCATTTATCTTTTGATACATCTATAATATAGTTTCCTTTTGTCACTAAAATTATATGGATCTCTGATTCTCACAAAATACAATATAATAGTTTGGGGTTATCACTGAATAAATGTATTATATCCTTATTGAATTACTCTAATGTTTATTGAAACTGAATAGTCCATAGCACTGGTGTATACTTTTTTAAAATATTTTTTATTGATTTTTTACAGAGAGGAAGGGAGAGGGATAGTTAGAAACATCGATGAGAGAGAGACATCAATCAGCTGCCTCCTGCACGCTCCCTACTGGGGATAAGCCCACAACCAAGGTACATGCCCTTGATCGGAATTGAACCTGGGACCTTTCAGTCCACAAGCTGACACTATCCACTGAGCCAAACTGGTTTGGCTGACATACAACTCTTTAGAAATTAAACATGGCATAAATATCTGAAAACTTGTTATCAGGGGAAGCTTTCTAAAGGTTATGTCTGTCCAACTTGCTTTCTGCTAAAATCAATGAAAAGAGGTTGAATTTCATTGGTAGATGTTAAAAAGTGCCCTGGGTGATCGAATTAAAGGAAAGACTCACCACAAAGAAGATACTGGAAATGAAGAGGTGAAGAGTGGAAATGATGAGATACTGTCACAACACAGTGATAGCATCATGGAGTGTGGCCCGAAGAAGCGAAAGCCAGGTACTTATCCCAGAAGGGCAGAATGAGGAAAGGCTAGGGCAGTCATCAGCGGCAAACCACAGCTTGCAAGCCGCATGTGGCTCACGAGCCGCAGTTTGCTGACCTCTGGGCTAGGGAACCACATAGGTACTTCTATGTGTTAATAAGGACTGTCTTTCTCATTTTAAATAGTTTGGAAATATAAAAAGGATAAAAAATAATATCAAATACCTTCAACATCTAGAAGTAGCAGGTGTTAATAGTTATATTTACACCTTTGTGTTGAGGAGTTGAAATATCTATCTTTCCTATAGTCCATTCTTTTTCCTTCCCTCAAAGAAACCCCTCTCAAAATTAGTATATTTTTTTCTTATTCCTGTTTTTATTTTTTCTTTGCAGTTTTATTGAGATATAAGTGACATATATCATTGTTTTAATTTAAGGTGTACATCATGATTTGATATATGTATCTACTGCAAAATGATTCCACAACTTTAGTTAACATATAACCTTTAAGATCTAATCTCTTAGCAACTTTCAAACATGCAATACAGTATTTTTAACTAATGTCTCCATGAAGAACATTATATTCCCAGAACTTATAACAGTAAGTTTGTATCTTTTGTCCACCTCCACACATTTCCCCCACTCCTAACCCCACCTTTGTCACCCGCAAATCTGTTCTTTGTATCTGATGGGGTTTTTTTTAGCTTCTACATATGAGTGAGAAAATACAGCATTTATCTTTTTTTTGTCTAATATAATTCATTCAGCATAATACCCTCAATGCCCATCTATGTTGCCACAATGGCAGGATTTCCTTCTTTTTTTTTGTGGTTGAATAATATTGCATTGCATTTATATGCATTCTTTATCCATTTATCTGTTAGTGGACACTTAGGTTGTTTCCATGTCTTGACTATTGTAATACTACTACTTTCACATGGGGGTATAGATATCTTTTACAGTACTACATATTTAAAGTAGCAAACTAACCAGCCTCCAGCACTGTGGCTCCAAGTCCTCAGCACCCACATTGCCTTGAATTCTCTTATCATTTATATGACAATGTTTCATCACTTTGTGGTTTCTGGGGAAATTGCCATTTTCTTTCTGTTACCTGTGACCTTGGTTATTCATGGTACTTGTTGGGTTAGTCCTCTGTTGGCATATTTGAAGTAGTGAACACCTTTATTTAGGTATAGTCTTGAATTTAACAGTCCAGCAGGTTGATAATTAGGTCTTTCTTTTCCCCCCCAGTAGGTGGTGCTATAGCACAGGTTTTTGTTTTCTCTTACCTGCGCTACTTTGCACCTCTGGGATTGTGGCTGGTGGGGGGTGTGGTTGTAGGAGTCTCCACCTAAGTGACTGGGTGTGTGTCCCTGCTGTATCTTAGTCACTTGGATCTCCAGACATCACCATCATGGTGGGGAATGTGCCGTGGGGATAGGCTGGGTTTTCGAGCCTGCTACCTGGTTCCCTGTGGCTGCTGGTGCCACTGGGCTGTAGCCAAGAAGCTGTAGACATGTCTCCACTGCTGCTGCACAGCCCACTGCAGTCGGGGGAGGGAGCAGATTCTCAGGTACAGACACTGCTTCTGCCCCTCTTACCCTCTGCCAGGCTGTAATGTATGGGCTGCACCCCTACTACACCACCGCCACCACTGTTGTGTTAGCTGGAGCCATGGTTCTAGCCACAGCAGCAGGGGAACTGCATCTGCAGGCGTTATCCTTGAACTTACCCCTTCCCTCCCTCCCCTACACTAGTACATTCTATCTAATACGCCCAGTTTCAGATGTACCAATGTATGGATCTTTCAGGCATGGTAGTGTTGAACAGAGGAAACTTTGTTGGGTTATAAATATCTGATGAGTTGTAAATTTAAGGGTAGAATCATAGGGGTTTTCCCACTCCACAATGATGCTGACGTCCCTCCTATCAAATCAGGAATCCTTTTAACCATGTGTTTATATGTCTCTTCTGTGTTATAGGACTTGCCATGCCTAGAAAGCCACCCTACAGATCTCATTCACTCTCTCCATCTCCAGTTAACAAAAACAAACAGTTTCATATGGAAAGAAAAAAGCAGAGAAAGCCAAAAGAAACAGATACTCGCCAATTCCAAGCTAAGGTACATTCCTTCTCTTGACTACCATTGGACAGCAGGCAGAATCATTTACCCTCAGCCACATGCTATAATGAACATGATGTTGATTAAAGGCTAAAATGCATTTAATATTATTGAGCTAAGTAGATGATAGGAAATTATGTGACATGGTTTTTATGTCCCCAATTAGGGAGCATAAAACATACTCACAAAATTTTAAGAAGACTAACCTTATCAGATATAGACCAGTACTGAAAGAAATTCAGAAAGAGTAAATCAATAAGGGTTGATAGTTTCAGAGAGAGCTTTAGAGATTAACAGAATTCGAGGTAGATTAAATGTGACAGGCCATTTGCAGTACAGATAGGATAAAAGTAACCAAGACAGGAATGAGAGGAGGTGGTTAGGATTCAACAAGAAGAATGTACGATTACTAAGGAAGACTTTCTGCTATGGAATAGGGATTTTGAAATGTAATATAAATATAGAACACTTAAGTTGTTTTCTATAGTATCCTATATAATGAACACCTAATATGCAAATTGTCCCCTTGGGCAGTTGTTCAACCAGGAGACGGAGTTCAACTGCTCACTATGACATGTGCTGACCACTAAGGGATAGTGTGGAAAATGGCGGGAGTTGGTGACGCACTGTGACCTCTCGCTGGCTAACTGGGGGCGGAGGTGATGGGAATAGAGGTGCAGTGAAAATGTGGGGTGTTCACTGAGCTCACTCTCACTCCCCCTGCGAACCTCCCCTGGGACACCAGGGCTCGCGCACCATGGAAGCCCCCGTGCTCAGGTGCCGGGTGCTTGCGAGGAGCCCCTCCACACCCATGCGGCCTCTTTCGGGTGAGCTGGCCACAGCCGCCAGAACCGCAAAGTCTCGTTGGGTTCATACAGGAGCCAGTCTGCGAGGCCAGCTGGGAGAGAGTGCACTGCCTGCCCCATAGAGACTTGGGCACTGTGAGTCAGGTGGAGGAGGGCACGCAGGGGCCCAGAGCTAATCAGGGCCCAGAGATTAGCTGGGGTCGTGGGAGGTGGCCAACTGTGGGAGGTTGGCCGTGGGAGTGCACTGACCACCAGGGGGCAGCTTTAGCATTGAGTATCTGCCCCCTGGTGGTCAGTGCACATTATAGCTACTGTCCAGTCATAATGGTTGCTTAGGCCAGTGGTTGCCAACCTAACGGGTCTCACTGACCACGGGTTGGCAACTGCTGGCTTAAGCTTTTATATACAGTATATAGATGTGTTAGAATAGCATGTAACTTCAATTCAATATGTAAATTCCACTCAAGGGAGTATCAAAATAATTTCAAAAACTATGAGAACAAAAAAATGCATTATGTAGAATTTCATTTTATATCTCAAGTACATGTCTATTAAATAATGTATATTTGTGATATAGAGCCTGAAAGGTACTTTTTAAAAAAGTGAATACATTGGCAGGATCTTAGATGAATTTTCTTCCTTCATTTTAATTTGTATGTTTTTTATAACTAAACGTCATATGGCCTTTTCCTGTGTAGGCACTAACTGAGGCATTTGAAAGGGAACTAAGAAGAAATAAAGTTCAAGAGAATATTGGACCTCCAGAAACAAATGAGGAGGAAACAGTGGGTAAAAGTCTCTTCTGTAATAAATGCCATTTGATCAGATCAGTGGAAAGTACAGAGAGATGAACTTTTTAATATTAAAAGAATCAGCAGGGTATTAACTCCTAAGAAAAAGGCAGGATTTCATTTCACGATGTGAGATTTTTCTCTTATTTATAGGGTATCCAAGTTGCTGAATGTAGCAAGACATTATACTAAAGAACACGAGCATTTTTCCTTCCTGCCCAAAGGTTTAATATATAGTCTAGGGCTAACAGGAAATCTCAGTTGTTACATACCTGGTGGGAAGAAACCCAAAGCATCAATTTCCATTGCCTTTTAAAAGGATGGTTACAGAAACTGAAAGCATGGGAAAAAATGCTTATACTAAAGTGTTCATAAATAAAACAGGATACAACTAAACATTGGGAACTTTGACAACTTTTTCCATGTAGATTTAAAAAGAGACAAACACACCAAAACATTATTAGTTGTATTTAGGGTGTAGGAATATGACAACTATTAAATTAAAAAAAAAAATCAGTCCCTTTTCAAATTCCAGAGGATGCCAAAAATCAAAGATTCTTTTTACTTAGAGTAGATAAAAACCAGATTTTAGAAATCTAAAGTAAGATGGTTTGGCTCGGGATTAGTTAGCTATTTTTGTCAATATGTGATATTTAGGATGATGTATTAACAAGTTATTCGACTTCTGTCTTCTATTTTATATCTGCTTTTAAGGAAAGAATATACAGAGAAGCTGATCATAAAAGAACTCCAAAACGTATTCAACCTTGGAAGATTTACTCTAGAAACACCGTAACTCCAAGAGGTGGCTTGCCAAAAGCAAATAAAGTAGTTCCAAGTAAGAACCACAAAATTGTACTGTGTGCAAAACTGGCATCCTTTAAAAGTGTGTGCTATATCCCAAGGACACGCACTGAAAAAACATCCACAAGTTAGTTGGAGAAAGTTACCTCTTTTATCACTGCCATGCACTAGATTTCTGTAAAAAGATAATACTCTTCAATAAGGCTATTTAAAACTCATCAATAATATCTTAGAGAGGCTTATATCTTGGCACCAAAGGAATGCTAGCCACTCACTACCTGCTGCTCTGGCTTTTGCTTTACTCTGCTCATTTACGCTGGCTGCCTTTTCTTTGTTTCTGGGAAGTTGGTAGAATCAGAGGAATATGCCAAAGCAAGCAGATGGCCTGTCCAGCTCCCGTTATATTGACAATTGGTGCCAGTGAGTACTAGAGTCCTGTTACAAGGAAAATGAGGTCATATGAAATGCCAAGGTGCAGTTTCAAAGACGGCTGGCCTTCTAACTACATCCCATCAGACACACGTTGCCAACCAGTAGGGCTGAGGAGTCTGTGTGACCACACACAACATCCACCCAAGGCAGCCGAGTCAGCTGAGCAGTGAGGATGGACTTCTCAAGAGCAGCTTGTCATCAATCAGAACTGTTGAGCTTATTTTCATTTGTACTAATAGTTGGCTCACTCTAAGAAGGGATGCAAAAGTAATAACATACTTTCAGAGTTGTTCTTTTCAGGATCAGAACCATATCACTTAGGTAAGCTTTGATCTATCAGAAAGGTGGGATGAGAATTATTAAAAGCTGTCAGCAAGTCTCTCAGATTAAGAGCTTTTTTTTTTTTTTTAACCTTGCAGTGAAAGTAAATGAACACAGTCTCCTGCCCCTGATGCTTGAGCAGTTTCCATTTCTCTATGTTTCTGGCCAAACACTAAGCAAAATGTGGAAACAGCAAATTGCACAGGTTGAACAGCTCAAAAAAGATGCATATAGAGAAGATCGATCAAAGAAGAAACTCCAGGATGAAGTAAGCTGTCAATTTTAAGCATAGGAATAATCAAAAAGAGAAAACTTATCCCTGAAAATGTAATGAACAGAATTATTAACCTCCTTCCCTATTGTCCCACTTAAAGATAGAAGAAGCCTTAAAAAGACATGACCTACTTACTGCACTTGTCAAGAAAGAATATGAACATAACAAGAGATTGGTATGTCGAGCAAGTTGGGTATAACTTTGAATTTATAACTTGTATTAATTACTTTTATTTGTTCCGGCTGGGCAATAGCCCCACAGATTGTTACCTTGAACACTTGCCTGTGGAAGCATCTGGGACTTGAACCAAAACTGATGAGGGGGAAATTGCTAGGTGCTTTCTGGCACAGTTTCATTTAGTCTTTATTGTAACAAGATGGACACATTTTCTATGAAATAAAAAACCCAAGGCTTTGAGATGTTAACTTCCCCTGGATCCCACTGGGGATGTGCCCGCAACTGAGATACATGCCCTTGACCAGAATCGAACCCAGGACCCTTCAGTCTGCAGGCCAACGCTCTATCCACTGAGCCAAACCAGTTTTGGCAAGGTTGAGATTTTTATCCAGATCTGTTTCTACCTTCATGGCCCCTTTGAGATACCACGTGGTTGTAACTAGTGCTTTAGTCCTCTCCCATCTCCCCAGGTCCCAAGTAGAGATTAGGTAGTTTACCAGCCTCCGTTATAATTTGAATAGAGAATCAGACACAGCACATTATCCTCTCTTGAGAATAATGAAGGAAAAGGACAGAGGTCAGAGACAATATGCCAGAGAAAGATTTAAAAACGATTGGCTGAATGTAGAGATAAGCTATGAGAACCATAATCCCAAACATTTCCAAAGAAGGGGAAGCCATCTGAGAACTGCATGTGATTGTTTGCTATGAGGGAAAGGAAACAGATATTAGAGGGTTTATGTATATGACCTCATTTCATCCTCACTACTTTGTAAGATATTGCTTAATTTCCTTAGTATTGATGTAAATAAATACTCTTGGTAACTCAAATTTTGTTTGAAAGAGAGCTATGTTTCTACTCCTAAGTTGGCATGTGGGTGTGGAATGGAGAGATGAGATCCTCAACTCCACCAGGTCTCTGCTGCTCCCTGCAGCAGAGGGGGCTCATTGGGACAGCTCTTAGGATTGAGGCAGTGACCACCAAAGGCAAGAGGACGTCTGGGGGCTGAGTCTTTCACACTCTGTGCCCAGGCAGTAGGCCACTGGTCCTCTATACCCGGCTGACTGCTGGAAGACACTGGTGGAGAGTGGGACAGATGAGAATGCTGGAGTCTGTATTCCTCTTATCCTTACTTCTGTTTCTCTTTCCCTTTCCCAGCAAGACTTCAAGGACCGCATTCATAAGCAGAAGTTGACCCAATCAAAAATAAAAGAAAGTCGACAGCAGATTGTTCGAGCCCGAAAATATTATGATGATTATCGAGTTCAGTTGCGTGCAAAAATGATGAGAATGAAGACACGAGAAGAAATGGTAAGTATGGCTTCTCTAGCTAACCCTGTTAAGAAGGTGAATTTTGTCTGTTACCTTTCAGGACCACCTTCTTTGTTTTTAACTCTTGTCTTAGTTTGAATCCAAAATTCAAATACAAATCCTAAATGCTGGCTGTGAGAATTCAGACTTGATCATACTTCATATTATTATTCCAGTAGTATATCCCAGTCTCTTCTCAGTCTCCACTGCCCTCATCCGAATTCCCTCTGATCTTCTGCACACAGGTCCTTCTCCCATAAAGTGGCTTTAGGGGTTTGGGGGGCATATTATCAAAGACAGGAACTTAAGATGTGACTTAGGTTTCCACATAAAATCAGGAAAAGACATAGGGCAGATATGCTTTGAGATGTTTCCACAAAGTATTTGCTGTCTCATCCAAATCAGGCTGAAATGCTTAATATCTGAGATTCTAAACTGGCAATAAATTGCTTCCCTAAAGTAAAACTTTAAGGTAATTATAGTTAACTGGGCTGAATACTGTTAAAGTGGGTCATACATATATTATCCTCATTTCTAGAAGATACTACTAAGGCTTTGAGAGATTAAGTGACTTGAATAAGGTAACATGGCTGGCTAGTGCATACATGGCTCTAAAAACCAGTTCTTGATCAAGAATTCTTATTAATCAATGGAGGACAAGTGGGCATATCCAAATCCATTGAACAGTTTGCTTTCCTGTGGCCTGTTATGTGCTAATCACCATCACCCTCAGTTATTCATAAGAGTAGATGCAACATTTGTTTCTGCTTTGGGGTTCTTGCCCTATATACATGGCTGCTTTAGTTATATTTTCTGAAAGCAATAAAGAATCTTTGGGCTCCAGGAAAAGATGCTGAAACATCATTAGTCATAATCGAAATATAAATCAAAACCACAATGAGATATCAGCACCAGTTCTTGATCAAAACTGCTTCTTAGAGCCATGTATGCCCTAGCCAGCCATGTTACCTTACTCAAGTCACTTAACCTCTCAAAGCCTTAGTAGTATCTTCTAGAAATGAGGATAATATATGTATGACCTACTTCAGAATATTCAGCCCAGTTAACTATAATTACCTTAAAGTTTTACTTTAGGGATGAAATTAAGTTAGTGCTTAACTAAAGTACAGGTTCTATATTGCCCTATTTCATTAAGATGGGTGAAATAAAAAGACAAGTGTTGGCAAGGATGTGAACATGGAACCCTCATGCAGTGTTGGTAGGGCTATAAAATGGTACAATGACTTTGGAACAGTCTGGGGGTTCCTCTAAAGCAGTGGTTCTCAACCTTCCTAATGCCGTGACCCTTTAAGACAGCTCCTCATGTGGTGGTGCCCCCCAACCATAAAATTATTTCCGTTGCTACTTCATAACTGTAATTTTGCTACTGTTATGAACTGTAATGTAAATATCTGATATGCAGGATGTATTTTTATTGTTACAAATTGAACATTATTAAAGCATAGTGATTAATCACAAAAACAATATGTAATTATATATTGTGAAATATTTATTTCTAATTACAAATAAATGAAATTTTGTCTTGAATGGTGGTATAGCATGGGTAACAGTCTTAATATAACAACAGTAAACTACATTGCTACATTTTGCTACACTGAGGAGCAGTGTGTTGGTTCCTAAGACCATGGGAAATCGGTGTTTTCCAATAGTCTTAGGCGACCCCTGTGAAAGGGTCGTTCGACCCCCAAAGGGGTCGCAACCCACAGGTTGAGAACTGCTGCTCTAAATGTTAACATAGACCTACCATATTACTCAGCAATTTCACTTCTAGGTATCTATCCACGCAGATAACTTACGCACAAGTGTTTGCAGAAGCACTATTTATAGTAGCAAAAAAGGGGAAATAACCTAAATGCTATCAGCTGATGAGTGGATAAAATAAAATGATATCCATACAGTATAATAAACTTTGGCAATAAAAAGGAATGACACATTGATACATGCTACAATATAGATGAACCTTGAAGACATGCTAAGTGAAAGAAGCCAGATATAAAAGGTCACATAGTATATGATTCCATTTATATGAAATGCCCAAAATAGGCAAATCTATAGACATAAAGTAGATTAGTGTTTGCCTGGGGAGGGCAGAATGAGAAGTAGGGTTTCTTTTTATAGTGATGAAAATATTCTGAAATTAATGGTTGCACAACTCTGAATATAATAAAACCTTCTGAATTATACATCTTTAGAAGGGGAACTTCATGGTATGTGAATTGTCTCAATAAATCTATTACTTAAAAAAAAAAATCTTTGTGCCCTAGCTGATTTGGCTCAATGGATAGAGTGTCAGCCTGTGGACTGCAGGGTCCCAGGTTTGATTCCAGTCGGGGGCACATGCCTGGGTTGCTGCTTGATCCCCAGTGGGAGGAGTGCAAGAGGCAGCCGATCAGTGATTCTCTCTCATCATTGATAATTCTCTCTCTCTCTACCTCCCCCTTCCTCTCTGAAATGAAAATGTATTTTTAAAAAAATCTTTGTGAAATATGAGTATATACCTCTATTTGAATAAAATGATTATATTCCTCCATGAAAAGTTCAGCTAACTTAATTTTTCTGATTAAATAACTGACAGATATTTAAGAAATTATTTGAAGAAGGCTTACAAATTCAAAAGCAAAGATTACGAGACCTAAGAAACTATGCCAAAGAAAAGCGAGATGAACAAAAGAGACAGCACCAGAATGAACTGTACTCAATGGAGAATTACTATAAAGACCAGGTGGGCTTACTGCTGCTTGCTTACATTCTCATGTGCTTAGTACTGACCACCCTGTCAAAAGTCAGCTCAGTCTGCTGAACAGTAGCTCTACATATTAATTCAGAACTTGTGACTATACAGGTTAGACTAACTCATTTTCAAGATTGAAATTTAAGATTAAATAAGTGCTTAACTAAAGTCCAGGTTCTATTTGCCCTATTTCTATTAAAATAAAAATATAGAACTGTTATATTTAGACTACAAATAAAATATTTGATTTTTTTTCCTCTTCCCTATAAACAGTTTTCATTGCTGGCAGAAGCTATATCACAGGAACATCAAGAACTCAAAGCCAGAGAAAAATCCCAGGCCCAGGTAATGGTTAACAGGATAAAAATCATTTATTTACATTTTTAAGAAATAAAAAAACAATTATATTACACCTTAAGGGGAATGGAGAGAATACTAGTAAGAAGGTTCACCAAGGTCCAAAGTATTTATCCTGTGATTTCAACTTTACCTACTAAGGCCTCTGTATATTAAATTATTAAAATTATTGCAGGAGCTTGATCAGCTGGAATTTGGAGAAGGAATAAAAATAGATAGATGAGGGTGGCCTGGCTATATGTTCTGAATAGCAGGATGACATGAATTCTCTTTTAGACATTATATAAGGTGAAGAGGGAGCTGAGATCTAAGATGGAGAAGGAAATTCAACAACTGCAGTACATGATCACGCAGAACGACGAAGATGCTTTCTTCCGGGAACTAGAAGCTGAGCGTTTCAAATCTCGGCTTCACCTGGCTTCCTTTCAGTACAGTAAAAGTCCCTTCCCCTGAGGCTACTTCCATAAGTGGTCAAGTCAGGGCAGACTTAGAATTGAGTAAGTAAACTAAACCAAAAGAATCATTTCTAAATGTCTTGTCTACATATTCATTCCAGTACTTTTAATGAAATAACGTAATAAAAATTGTTTTCTTAAAATGTATTGCTCTTGAATTTATGAACTAAAACCTTAAAAGGCACACATTCTTCATTAGTCATTTGTACTGAAGTGTTCAGCAAGTCTTGATTGAGCAGCCAGCTCCTAAAGCCTAATGTGGGTCAACAAAAATAGAAAGGAAAATAAAAATGCCTGAGGACCAAAAAACTCTCTAATTCAGTAAAGAGAAGTGTGTGCTTATCATCAGAGATAGGACATAGGAATAAACCTTAAAGACAGGTTCAACTGTATGTAGCTTTTTCACATGGTGGCAAGAAGAAGAGAATTTATGCATATGGCTTCCAGCAGTTGGTAGAGGATAGCATGAGGAGAGGCCAAGGTGGAAGGCCAAATTGTGTGTCTCAAAAGCAAATTTTGAAGCAAGCAAAAGTACACCAACCCTAGTGTGGGGGAGCATGAGAAAAAGAAAACCCACTTGGTGTGGTGGTGTCTTCCATGGAGAAGAAGGCTTCAATGAAGACCAAGAACTAGAGGAGGGCTTCAGAGCAGTTGAGGATATGGGGACTTTTGCTGATCAAAGCCACAGAATGGCAAAGGACACAAAGGATGGTTGGAAGAGAGATTCCCATTAAGTTGTTTTGGAAAGAGCATGGCTCCCTAGCTGGTTTGGCTCAGTGGATAGTCTTGGCCTGCAGACTATAGGGACCTGGGTTTGATTCCTCTCAAAGGCACATGCTGGTGTTTTGGGCTTTATCCCCCCAGTAGGGGGCATGCAGGAGGCAGCTGACCAATGCTTCTTATCATTGATGTTTCTCCCTATGAAATCAATAAAACTTTTTTTTTTTAAAAAAGGAAAGTACCATGGTAATGACCTTATGAACAATGGTCAATTAATTTATGACAAATGTGCCAAAACTATGGGGAAAGGACAGTGTCTTTAAATGTTGTGCAAATTGGATAGCAACATGCGAAAAATGACACTGGACCAGCAGATTTTACACTATACACAAAAATTAACTTGAACATAAAATTACAAGAAAACATAGGTGGTGAACTCCTTGACAATAATATTGGCAATGATTTTTTTGATTTGACACAAAAGCACAATGAAAAAGTGGAACAATATAAAACTAAACAGCTTCTGCATTACAAAGAAAACGCAACAAAATGAAAAGGCAACCTATGAAATAGAAAATTTTGTTTTGCAAATCAGGTATCTGATAAGGGTTTACTATCCAAAATAATATAGAACTCATACAACTCAATAGTAAAAAAATCAATCCTATTAAAAAATGGGAACTGAACATTTTTCCAAAGACATAAAGATGACTAAAGGTACATGAAAAGATGCTCAGTGGAGAAACCAAGATGGCATAGGTAAACACCTAAACTGCTGCCTCGTACAACAATATCAAATGTACAACTAAAAGACAAAACAGACACCATCCAGAACCACAGAAAAGCTGTCTGAGTGGAAATTCTACAACTAGAAGCAAAGAGGAAAGCATATTGAAACTCGGAGGAACTGTAAAAGGCTGAGGTACGGAGATGAGAGAGCGGAGAGGACGGGCGGCTGAGTGCATGAGCAGCTGAGTGCGTGGCTGGCTTCCTCAAACAGGAGAGAGACAGAAGCTCCCGACTGCGCTGAACTTCAGTCCCAGGCAAGACTCTGGGAACCCGACCAATTCAGACGGAATCTGGACTGTCAGGAAAAGAGAAAGCACACTGAGACTCAGGGGAGCTGTGGAAGGCAGAGGTCCAGAGGCACGCATGCACCAAGAGGACTGACTGCTGAGTGCATGCGCGGCTGGCTTTCTAAAGTAGAAGGAATACGGAAGCTCCCAACTGCTGAACTCCAGTTCCAGGCAAGATAACTGGGAACCCAGACTCATTCAGAAAGAAACTGGACGGTCTGGCAGCTGGTGAAACTTGAGGGCTGCTTTCTCTCAGAGGTGCTTGCAGAGATTACTGAGGGACACTGAGACCCAGGGGCCTCTTAGGGCAGGCCTGATGGGAAGCTAAGGCTTTCTGCTCCGCCCTGAGACTCTTCTCCCATCTGAGCTGAGCACAGAGGCTTTTGCAATTTTGCAAGTCTTATCTCATAAGGGTGTCTCCAGCACAGAAGTTCTCCCAACATAGACACAGCTGATCCTCACAGCCAATAGGCCTGGAGGGTCAATTCCTCCCAGTGATATCAACAACAATCAAGACTTAACTACAAGGCTGTGCACACAATCCTCAAAGGGGTGCACCAAAAGTGTCCACCTCAAATAACTGGGGAGGCTGAGCCACTGAGCCCTATAAGGCACCTACCACACAAAGCCATTCTACCAAGTCAGGGAAGCAGCGAAAATGTGGAGACAAACAAATCATGAATGAAAGAAATGGAGAAGAGCAAATGACTAGATATAGAGTTCAAAAACACATAAGGTTTTTCAAGAATTTCCTAAAAAAAGCCAATTTAACGAGACCCTCAAAGATATGAAAAAGGACCAACTAGAAATTAAATATACACTGACTGAAATAAAAAAATATACAGAGACCTAACAGCAGACTAGAGAAAAAAAAAACCGGGAAAACAAAAAGAAAAAATCCAAAAATGTGAAGATAGTGTAAGGAGCTTCTGGGACAACCTCAAGTGTACCAACATCAGAATTATAGGGGTGCCAAAAGAAGAGAGAGAGCAAGATACTGAAAATCTATTTAAAGAAATAATGACAGAAAACTTTCCCCCTCTGGTGAAAGAAATAGACTTATAAGTCCAGGAAGCGCACAGAACCCCAAACAAAAGAAATCCAAAGAGGACCACACCAAGATACATCATAATTAAAATACCAAGAGCAAAAGACAAAGTGAGAATATTAAAAGCATCAAGAGAAAGACAGTTACCTACAAGGAAGCACCCATATGACTTGTCAGCTGATTTCTCAACAGAAACTATGCAGGCCAGACAGGAGTGGCAAGAAATATTCAACGTGATGAATAGCAAGAACCTACAACCAAGATTACTCTACCCAGCAAAGCTATCATTCAGAATTGAAGATCAAATCAAGAGCTTCACAGATAAGAAAAAGCTAAAAGAGTTCATCAACACCAAACCAGTATTATCTGAAATACTGAAAGGTACTTTTTAAGAAGAGGAAGAAGAAGAAAGATAAAGATAAAAATTATAAACAAATACATGTCTATCAACATGTGAATCTAAAAATCAAGCGAGTAGACAAAACCGGTTTGGCTCAGTGGATAGAGCTTCATCCTTCGGACTGAAAGGTCCCAGGTTCGATTCCAGTCAAGGGCATGTACCTTGGTTGTGGGCACATCTCCAGTATGGGGTGTGCAGGAGTCAGCTGATCGATGTCTCTTTCTCATTGATGTTTCTAACCCTCTCTCCCTCTCCTTTCCTGTCTATAAAAAATCAATAAAATATATTTTTGTAAAAAATCAAGTAAAAAATCTGATGAATAGAATAAACTGGTGAATATAATAGAATCAGGAGCATAGAAAGGGAGTGGACTGACAATTCTCAGGGGGGAAAGGAGTGTGAGGGGTGCGGGAAGAGACGGGACAAAAATCATACACCTATGTTGAGAACAGTGGGGGAGGTAAGAATAGAAGGGGGAATAGGAACTGGGGGGAAAAGAACAATTGATATAATCTGAACAATAAAGATTTATTAAATTTTTTTAAAAAAAGATGCTCAGCATCACTAATCTGGAAAATGCAAATTAAAAGCACAAGGAGATATTACCTCTCAACTATTAGAATGGCTGCTACCAAAAGGACAAGCAATAAATGTTGAGGGCATCAAGAAAAAGAAGCCCTGTGCATTACTAGTGGGAATGTAAATAGATGTAGCTACTGTGGAAAACATGAAGTTCTTCAAAATATTAAAAAGAGACCTACCTAGCAATTCTACTCAGGCATTTAACAAAGAAAACAGAAACATTAACTGGAAAAGTATCTGCCACTCCACCCATGTTCACTGCAGGATTATTTACAATAGTCAAGATGGGAACAAGTGTCCATCAGCAGATAAGTGGAGAAATGTGTATATGTATACAATGGAATATTATTCATCCTTGAAAAAAGGAAATTTTGCCATTTGCAACTACAAGGTGGACCTTGAGAGTATTATGCTAAGTGAAATAAGTCAGAGAAAAACAAATACATATGATCTCACATATACTATATGTGGAAAACAAAAAAACTGAGCTCATAGATAAAAATAACTGGTGGTTGCCAGAAGGGATTGGGAAGTTTAGTGAAAGGGGTCAAAAGGTATAAACTTTCAGTTATGAGATGTGATGTACAGAATGGAGGCCATTGTTAACAATACTGTATGGCATAAAAGTTCCCTTCACACCCCCAAAAAAACCTATGTATGGTAATGGGTGTTAACTAGACTTATTGTGGTGATTATTTCATTTCAGAATATATACAAATCATTGTTGTACACCTGACACTAATATAATGTTATATGTCAATTACACTTCAATTAAAAGAAATACCTTTTTGGTCTTGATGGTTCACCACCACCTGGCCATGCCAGCATTGTCTTTGTGGGAAGTGAGTGGTCTGAAAGGTTGAATCTGATGTACTCTCCATCTTCACTCCCAAATCCGGGGCTGAAAGCGAGACAACTTCATGAACACTAAAGTAGGCAGGAAAAACATCTTGGAAGGGTTCCTTGCCTATCCCATGGGCTGCTGTATTTGTCTCTCTCCACTTCTCTTACTTATAAAACACTCACAAGGGGAGACAGAAATGGGGTTTACAGCTCATATTAGAGACTAATTTATAACCTAGATAAACCCCAGCCCAAATATTCACAAGAGGTATGTAAGAGTTGAGCACATTACCTTGGATATGCAGCCAATCGTATGATGAACTTGAACACAAGAAAGGAGCTACCTGTCCTGGAGACTGGTGTTTCTAGGATCTGAAGTATCATGAGAGCAAGAGGTAGGAGAACAAAACCAATTGTTTTAAAAACCAAACCTGGGACTTGAGGCCTTGCTGAACAAAGGTTATTTAATCCTGTGCTCCCATCATAACGGACTTCTTTGCTATACACAAACAGTAGTGAATACCTAGGTTTGAATTTCAGTTTCTAACAACCATGTTAAGCTAGTGCAGAGCCTGACACATGGTAGCAGCAGAGTAGTTACCTGTTGAATGAACAAAGAACAAGTCACATTTAGGGCAAATACCTTTTCATACAATGTAACTTTAAAATCTGCTTTGTCTATTTAGCTAAGAATATTAATATTGGTATGTAACCCTTTTTCTGTATAATTACCATCCTGTCACTAGGCTCTTGTTCTGTTGTGTATTTCCTACTGTAAGAATTTAGGACAAATAAATGCAGTGACCTTTTAATTAACCTTTATTATAATGAAGGGACAAACCTTTCAGGTTACCATACAGAAAAACACATATTAATCAAACTTTTGGGTAATTTATAGCTTACTAGAAGTCTTGTGCATGAATTCGTGCACCAGTGGGGTCCTTAGGTGTGGCCTGCAGTGATTGGGCCAAAACCAGCAGTCCAACACTGCCTGCTGCTCCTGCTCATCCTGGCCCCACTGCACCTGCCCGCTCAGTAGGCTCGCTGCTGCTCCGCTGTGGTCTCCATGCTGCAGTGGCCAGCCATGAGCCCTGCATCTGGTGCTCATTGGTCAGCTGAGTGGCACTCCCGTTGTGGGAGCACATTGATCACCAGAAGACAGCTCTTGCATTGAGTATCTGCCCCCTGGTGGTCAGTGCATGTCATAGCTAATGGTCAAAGGGTCGCTCTGACATGCACTGACCACCAGGGGACACTCAGCACAGGAGCTACCCTTTGGTGGTCACTTGCTCCCACAGCCAGCCAGCCTCTCACAGTCCCTCCTCCTGGCCATCCGGCCATTGGGACTGGGCAAGATGGCCCTGGTTGCCAGCCAGGCCAAGGTACCCCACGAATTCATGCACCAGGCCTCTAGTATAGGTAATACTAAATTCCTTAATGTACTAAAACTTAACAAAAATTTTTATATATGTATTTTTTTTATTGCTTTCAGAGAGGAAAGGTGGAAGAAGATATAGAAATATCAATGAGAGAATCATTGATTGGCTGTCTCCTGCATTCCCCCTGCTAGCAATCAAGCCTG
Source organism: Lasiurus cinereus (assembly GCA_011751065.1). Lineage (NCBI taxonomy): Eukaryota > Metazoa > Chordata > Mammalia > Chiroptera > Vespertilionidae > Lasiurus > Lasiurus cinereus. The sequence goes on along the minus strand of JAAGEH010000016.1, from coordinate 11,124,993 downwards.
CAACCTGGGCACGTGCCTTTGATCAGAATCAAACTTGGGACTCTTCAGTCCTCAAGCCAATGCTCTATCCACTGAGCCAATCCAGTTAGTGAATTTTACAGATTTTAGATAACAACCAGGAAACGTGGCAATATGAGACAAAGCAAAAAATAAATTTCAAAAGGATAAAAATGGACAGCATGCCCACTCCTGGAACTTTAATACACTGCTGCTACATCACTGTATTTCCCAGACCTTTACTGTGGAGAGAGACATACTACATTGTGGATGAAAAAGCATCATCTCCATTCTTTTTCCCACCCATGTATTTAAGCTGGATTTTCACCCACTATCATGTATAGAGTTGTGAATAATTGCCCTTAATGCAAGTCATGGCTTCATTTCATTCTGAGGATTCTACTGTTCAACACCAAGGTAGGAAGTGAAGCCCCTACTGTAGCTCTGCCCTCCAAAGCCCTGGCACATTGTTTGCTGGAGTGGAACACTTCCCCAATAAGCCTGTATTGGCCTCAGAAATCCCTCTCTACATGACCCCTTCCCCCCCACATTCACAGCCACTATTGACCAATCAATTTGCCATGGCAGCAGAAAATGCCATTTGGCACCTTCCCTGCTTTACCTGGAGACAGAAACGAGGCCTGAGCACTCTGAAGCTCCAGCTCTCCAACGTGACAGAGGCATCAACTAAGGAAGGTGTGTGGAATTCTTAAACTTCTCATTTTATGGTTCATATGCTGTTACTTTTCATAGAGCCAATCAAGTTTTTTCAAAACAATTCATTATAAACTCAATCTTCTTTAAAAACTTTGATGCTGTGACAGTGCAAACAGCATTCATTTTATTGCTCAACTTCGGCATGGGCACATACATAGTTAATTTTTTAAAACCATTTATACAGATGTTATTGATAAAGCTCATGTAACAACTGAGTGAAAATACAAAGAATATCAAAGCTAAAACACTCTGTAATAAATACAAATACAATGAAAATGATAAAACTTTGTTTTTAAAGTCAGTTTGAGAGAAAGAAGAATCTTACATTAAGTGAACTAATTACATCGAGAAACAAAACAACTCAGCATTTGGTACAATCATCACCCTAACAGAAGGTTAAATACCACAAATGGCACCCACGTGTGGTGCTGCAGCTTACAAACAGAAGCGGAGGCTGCTCTGTCAAGGAAAAGATGGCCGGACAACCTCTAACTCCCATCAATGCAATCAGCTCAATGCACCAGAAGTTCAAAGCAGACTTAGTGTTGTAAAATCAAGCAAATTACATTGTACTGAAAAGAAAGGAAACTTGTGCTCTGGACTGTAAATACAAGAAAAAAATATCAATAAAAATAAAACTCAAGTCAACAAACTATGTGCAAAACAAGATGTACATTATACACAGCACTATTTAAAAACTCTTTACACTGAGAAATAAGACCCTCTGAAATAAAACTCACCTCTGTACTGCATATGAGCTCTACAAAGTAACCACTGTTCATAATTAAGAATTCATAATGGAAAGGTAATGCACGGATACACGACAGCACATATCTGAAATCACACTAGAGGATTAGGAGAGAACCCAGTTAAGAGGGACATGTGGAAATAAATATTCACATTAAACATGAGGTGCAAGTCTAAGGTTCAAGGACACACTGGGGCGGGGGGCGGGGGAGTTTGTTCGCTTAGCACCTATTTGGAAATAATTGGGTAACATACTTTTGAAAATGAAAATCTAAATCATGTTTTTATAAATTACATTGGTGATACCACAGACTATAAGGGTAATTTATTTCTTTAAAGCTCTATTAAGTCATTTTATAAAATTTAAAAAGGCACTCAGAAAGCGATGGTATTTGCCTGCTTGATATTGTCCATTATGACAGTAGCATTTCATTAGCACTGCCTCCATCAGCTATGATTTCTCTAAAGTGTTCATATACTTAATTTTTACCAAAAGATTCTAAGAGTAGGCACAATGACACTGCACTAGTGCTGTAATAAGAGATGGGCCTGCGACTGATTATCAAATAATATACAAACCTTTTCTGTACCTTTCAAGATGTTCTTCCGTACTACTAAGAATGCAGAGGGAAAGCACAAATTGGGAAGAAAAAGGTCAGTAAAAGCACAGTTAAGATTATAACTAGGTTTGCATGTAGCAGTCAAATTTGGCTGAATACAATAAATTTAAATTCTTAGAAACTACACAAGTAGTTGTCAATTTTTTTAAAAAGAGCACTTTTCTACTTCTTTTATCCTCCCCTACCCTGTGAAAGCTCACTTAGAATTCCTATAAAAGAGAAAACCTGGAGCTGCTCTGGGTAAAGGGGGTGGGGAGTTAGAAGCCCTTGCTGAATACCAAACTAGTCCTTTCCTCACCCTTCCTCTGTCCCTCCTCTCGAAAACCACAATTCTGAGGCACCTCTGAGGAACCCTTGGCTCCATGAACAGACTGAAAACCAGTTCATCTCATGAAAGAACACACGGGCCTATTATTCACTTGATAAGCCATAAAATTTAAACAAAGCTGTATCATCAAAATTTGCTATTGTTGGTTTCACATCAATATATTTAAAAAAGAATAGTTGATTTCTAATGGCTGAGTTAAAAAAAAAAATTTGCCCATGATTTCAGATTTTTTCAGTCCCTCACTCCAGAATTTTTGTTGCCTTCTGGATCATGCGACTTGCCACAACCCGAAAGCTAAATCTGGATATTTCAAAATCAGAAGCTGATTTTCAATACCAAGGGAACTGGGATTCCCTTACTTCCAAAATTCACTCTTCGGTTTAAAGTCATTTATACCATAGAGTTAGAATCACTGTTTCTTTAGTAATCACATCCCCTGCCCCACCAGCCGCACCAGCCCCACTTCATTTTGTTAAGTAAAAGCAGGGTTTTTTTAAGTTTGCTAAATAATCTTTAGACCAAATTTTTTCCTATTTCATAACTTTAGCTGATTAAAATATCATGAGCAGCTGAATAAAGATTTATGATGATTTGCTTGATAGAAACTTACACCATAATTAATATATAATATAAACTAGGTGTACTGGTCAGAGGAGACTTTGGTTTACAAGAAATAGTATATCTATTAAAGTTAAGTTGACCCAGCAAGAGAGTTAAAATCCTATCCCATCCACATGATCTGAGAAGCTATAAAAATGAGGATTTCCATTTAAGGTGAAAAGTAAAATCCAAAACACCTGGTCATACTGATTCAAGATAAAAAATTAGGATTTGTTTTTAAAGTCTCTTAAAAATAGGGAGCCCCTGAAAGCCTCTTATGTAGCAAATAAGCTACTAAGTTTAGACTAAATGGTTGCATTAAGAATTTGACAACCAAAATTATATAGCTGTATTCCAGGTAATTTGTGCTTAAAAAAATATAAAAAAGACTCGCCTAGGCTAGGTTGAAACATATAATGCTTTTAAAAAATAATGCTTTGCTATAGAAAAATGTAATTAAATGTGTAAATGGCTTACTTTTTTAAAGACAACGATTCTTTTAGCCAATTGTTTACAAAGGTAGAATAATTCAAAATAATTTTATTTCATTTTTTTTACAAAGAGCAAGTACAGGAGCTGTTCAAAATCATGTATTCAATCAAAATGAAATGTGACTTGTACCGCCTGCTGAAGTTGTCTTGATGTCTGAGACTTGAAATCTGTGAAGCGATGTGAACAGGTTACCTTTTATAAAAATAGTAGTAGTCTTTAAGTGTAGAATACTGCCTAACTCTGGAAATGTAGGAAAAGTCAGCATTCTTTAGGTTCAAGATATTAATTTTAAATAGCAGCTGAATGCGGCCTCATGGCAATGCATAAAGACCTGTTTTTTTTTCCTTGAAAAGGAATTTCAAAATTGTCCTTTCCCCTCACAGTGTCCTAAAATTTTAAAAAGGGAGGGGGCATGTTCCTGCACTTCAGCATCCCTTGAAACTGCTAAGAGGAGGCTGTTGAGCATAAATAGAGTTCGGGGTAACTCCATGAAGTCTGTCATTCCACTGCAAATCCACACGTTTCTTCGATGGCTGTTAGCAGCTTCTCATATAACTTTTCATAGCTTTCATAGGGCGGAATGTCGATTCGATTGAAGCTGTAAATAAGCACATCAAGTTTAACACAGTTCCTTCAAAATAAGCAAACCAGCCTCATCTAGCCACATCGCTCTTTGTGTCACAGAGAAGTAAAGGAATAAGGTCCTTTTTCTCTACAGCAGAATTACCACTTTTGGGTGTTCCTACTAATGTCAAAATACCCTTAAATCACTGAGTTGCTTATCAATCCTTTTAAAGGACCATTTAATAGAATAATAAATGAAAAGCCACCTGTTTAAAACTAATACACACATGGACAATGGGAAGATATGTACACATGTAATACATTAATAAAAAAGGCAAAAAAAATTAAAAAAACAAAACTAATACACACATGAAATCAGGGAGGAAAGGTACAAAAATAACTCACCACGTGTGGGCTTTGGGCAGGTTGTTAGTGCAGGCATCAATTTGGTGGATGGTAAAGAGTCGTGGGCCTGCAGCACCTGCCAAAGAAGCAAGCATGGGTCAGGTCACTGCAGGTGCCTGTATTCGTCTCTAAGATATCAGGATGAAACTGGTCCATAAACCACAAGGTCTAGGGATAGAGGAAAACTGGTAACTCCACACAAGCTGCCAAAAAAATTCTTTTGCCAGGAAAAGAATCTAGGTTTGAAACTGGAATTGACTTTGGATAAGGCTGGATTCCTTAATATCCTAGCATTTCAAATTTGAGAAAAGGTTCAGGATTGAAATCCTCTGCCAACTGCTTTCTTATATAGGATATCAATGTCCCAAAAGCATGAGAAGAAAAGTAAAGGGACAAATCCAAGATTAAATATAATCACATTCAGAAAGGTAACGGCCTAAATGCAAATTTAGGTTTCAATGACAAACTTGGCTGAGAGCAAAAGATCAGCAGTCTACAGAATAAATCTGTTAACATATGACAGCCGTACAAATATATGTAGAAATACAACTTCACTTTATGGGCAGGCTGATAAGGATGAGTTCTCCAAGTAGGGACTGTAAGCACAACTCCGAGTATGCTTTCCTCAAGGACTTCTGACACTGCACTGTGGGCACTCTGTAGGAGTAGGTACTGTCTGGCTTTGTATATCCTCAGTCATCACCAGCAGCAGCAACTTGGAAATGAAGAGCTTCAAAGATAAAGCACTGCCATCCAGTGAAGCGCCATCATCCAGTCATTAGCAATATTACCAACTCATCCAAAAGGTAAGCAGCTATTCCACAGAAAACTATGCTTTCAAACTGAATATGGTTGTAAATAAACAGGCTGATGCCATGCAGTTCTGCATATGCCCTGACCCAACCAATGGCTTCCACAACTCATGCTGCCTCTTTCTGTTAAAGGATGAAAAATGAGAGGGGAGAGGCACCCCGGAGGGTGAATGTTTTGCCAGGATGAGATGTGGAGATGGCAGGGGGCAGACTTCCCCCACAGGAATGAGCAGCAGAACGGAGAGCAAGGGGCATGGAGAGGCAGAGCATCACCATACACTCCAGCGGGCGGCACTCACTACAATCACAGAGAACCCCAGCAGAAAAGGCTCTTGGGAGAATAACAAAGAAAAAGAAGGGGTCAAGATGTGAGAGTTACAGATCAGAAACAGGGCAAAAAGAGAATCAATTGATAAGCACCTGGTTGTAAACCAGCTAGATAACCCAAATACAGACCCCTCCCCCATCTTGTGGTGCCAGGTGCCAGGCCCTCTGGCTGGCTACCTTGTAAAGCTTTGAAGCCCTGCAGAGGCACTCGAGACGATCCCGTCACAAACTGAAGCAACCGTGCTCTCTGCTCTTCATCAAAAAACTCCACGGCTTTCCAGAACCACTTGACCACGTTGCTGTCCGGTGTGCAGTGTTTCAACCGGGTGTTGACCTTCCAGTCGTTAACATCTATCTTTCCAAGTCCACAAATAATGAGCTGTTAAAATAGTGCACGAAGCATGAGCCAATGGAAACCCAAGTTAAGCCAAAAATTCCTCAAAATAGAACTTCAGATTTGTAGTGTTGGCTCTCATAGGGTAATTCTTAAATTCATCGAGGGTACACACCAGAATCATCTTGAAAGTTTTTCAAAATACACACACCAGGTCCTATGCATGAAGATTTTAATTCTGTGGATGAGGGTGATATTCAGAAGCTGTGTTTTAAAAAGCTTATAGGCACCCACAGTCTGAGAACCACCCCAGTGAGCAACTCAGCAAGATGCAAGTTCTATAACTTCACATAATTCTTTTTTTTTTTAATGGACAGAAACTAGACTCCACAAGTAAATACAATTTATATGTGCCTTCCTTAAGACCTGCATCATATTCTAGTTTCAACACTTATTAACTTGGGGATTCTGAGCAATTCAGTACATCCCTTGGCCAGCATTTAGTTCCCTATGGCAATAATATTTCACTGCATCTTTGACAGCTACCTGTGGTGTACAGGAACTCAAGAAATGTGTTGAAAAGTGATGCAATATGTTTGATAATCTTACAATTGTATCAAAGTACAAAATACATAAATGCACTGATCTAGCGCTCTGTTCGGTGTCCTGATGCAGGGTCAGTGTAGGTGCACTCTATCAACATCACCTCAATACTATTAATACTTAGGGTCCTTGGGGTCCAATGCTAGCTCATCTCAGTAATGTGTTTCTAACAGTGAATTGGAATAGTGCATAGTGCAAAACATAACTTGCAAATCCTATCATTATATTAACCCAGTATAACACTAAAATAAATGTTTTTGTAAAACATAAAAATTTTAATTTCATTAGCAGCAGAAGCTATATAATAAACCCTATCTCTATTGAATAAAATCTCCAACCAAGTTTCTACAGGGTTCTAAGAATTACAGAGCCACAGCCACATGGCTAACCAAATAGGATTGCAGAAGTATTTATACCAAAAAGGTACCTTTCTTCAGACGAGTGGTAATTATAAGGCCAAATTCCTCATTCATTGTATGAACCAATGAAAATTCATTGTATTTCAACCTTATTGTCAATCCTGTTTTCTTCCTCCTCCTGACTACTTCTTTCATTCAATTACAAAGAGGAAAGGGGATCGTACTAAGTCAAATCAATTTTTACACTTGTTTGCTAACAGGTGTGCTAACAAATTTAGTTTAAAAAATCACTGAGCTTAATTAATAAATCATGTGAACTTGGAATATTATGTTCTCCATAGTTAAATTTGGAACCTCTGGTAGAATAAAATCTTTTTGATTTTTTTTTTTACAAAGTAGTTCAATGAAAATTCAGATGTATTTGTTAAAGGTGCTTTAAAGGACCAGCTTTAAATAAAAACAAACCCCCCAAAAGTTAACTGTTTATTACTGCTGTTAATAATGAATGCTTCCAAAGAGATTGAGGATGTTTAGAGATACAGTTTATCCTAAGTGTTTTAATTATTTCCTCTATGATCTTGTTTACCAAATGCTTTCTTGCAAAGCTTCGTGTAAATCGACTGAGCTTAGGATTTAATTCCAAATAAATTTCAATAGAAAACAATATTGGAAGAAGTTATACATAAGACATGAATCTGTTGGAAACAAGAAAAAAATAATATGAAAAAAAATGAAATATTCACTATATAAGAAGATTGCTCACTTGTAGCAATTCCACAGCAAGATGGACTTCCTATGAATACGAATGCTCACAGTACTGCACAATGAAACTTCAAAAGTGCCAGAAATACAACTTTCCTCTAAAACTAAGAGAAAATTCCTATCCTTTCCTTGTTACACTTGATGATGTCATATTAATATACTGACCTCTAACTCCTTCTCATCAAATGTCTTCAGCAGATGCTGTGGAATGACTTCATTAAATCCTTTCTGCAGAGCCAGGAACTGTGCCTCAATGCCTCGTAAAAACCTCCAGTTCACATAGAGCCTAGAAACACGGGGCGGGGTTTCAAATGATCCAATATGTTCAGATTTGGTCATTATGATGAATCTCTACTTTAGCTATATTAAAAGGTGGTAACCTTCCACTAACAAAAGCTGCATTAATAAAGCAACTCTTCACATCAGAGAAATTCTGAGTAAACTGGAAGTTGGCTGGAGCTTGGATGCGTCTGAAATCATAATCTGGATGAGACTTCCTTCTTAACTTCTAGCCAAAAGCCACAAACAAGAGCCCATTCAAAAAAAATCACTATTTTTCTGGTTTCACTTGAAAATATGGTCTGAATATGTTAGGTGTTTTGTTTACATTTTGGGAGCAGAAAATGAGGGAAGAGGAAGTAAAGATAATGAGGAGAAATAGTAAAGGCCAACAGAGTAAGCACTTTTTAGTTAAATATTCACTGTTCCCTAGAGGCCTTAAAACCCCTAGAAGATGTAATTTACCAATAAAAAGTACACTACATCTAATATGTAGCCTTTTTGATGCTTTTGACTTGTAATTTTGTAAGTGAATTGCTTTTTAAACAAATCTACCCAGGAAAACCTCTCTATCTCACACATCTCAGAACTATTCATCTTCCAAGTTTGTCAACATATCCTTTTCCAAATTTGGATAAATAGTTCTCTATTTTAGAAAATAAGTTACTTAACATTAATTATATGCTTTAGGGGACCTCATTTTTATGTGTGTGGTTAAGGGAACACCAAAACTGCTCATCTGTAAAAAGGTTTTCTTTGTCTCAAAACACTACTGAATGAAGGATACTATTAAGCGCTATAAACACAACCGATTCCTGGAGAGTGGAAGCCAGGGACTGAGCAGACCACACCAAAGTGACGCACGACAAATTCCGGAAATGCATCCGTTCTTTCATTTTTTAATTCGAAATAGAATAGATGCTTGTTAGATAAAGAAAAAAATAACAAAACCCTAACTGTGGAGACAGAGTAAAAGCTGCAAGTCCATTATTTTATCCTCTTTTCCCTCTCTACTCCCAGGCCTGGAACCGCCGCTCACTCATCCCAAACACTTTATTTGGTGAACAGCCTTTCTGAACATCTTCCACATAATTGTAAAACACAGACTTTGTCCCTACATAATTTTTCTAAGACTTGCTTTTTAAATCCAACCGCTTATACACAGTCTTTCTTCCTTTTAAAAATCCACATACTGCCCTCACTGGTTTGGCTCAGTAGACATAGCATTGGCCTGTGAACTGAAAGGACCCGGGTTCGATTCCAGTCAAGGGCATGTACCTTGGTTGTGGGCACATCCCCCAGCAGGGAGTGTGCAGGAGACAACTGATCAATGTTTCTAACTCTCTATCCCTCTCCCTTCCTCTCTCTAAAAAATCAATAAAATATATATTTTAAAAAAATGAAATAAAAATCCACATACTATTCTGCCAAATATATGTATTTAATCATTCTCTAAAAACATTTAGCAGTTTTTAATTTACAAGTAATATTTAGTTGAACATCCTTTCTTTTAATTACTTAATTACATGTGTTTCCACAGCATAGATTTCTAAAGCTGGAGCTGCTAGTTAAAAAGCATACACATTTTTATTTTGGAAGCTATTATCAAACTACTTTCCCAAAAAAAGCTAACTCAATGCTCATGCCCATCAATTGTCTGTGAGGCTGATGGGCCGTGTGTATAAAGTGGGAACATTTTAGCCAGTAAGACTTGTGGGGACATAATTTATATAAAGTAATATAGATGCATATTTTTATTTACACTCTTAATTTGGTTACCAGTTTTATGTTTAGGAGAACTTTAGTTGCCATGGCCAAATGATCTAACCCAATACTTTAAAATTCCTCCATCAACAGGTGATTTTGTAAAACTTGGAGAACATTTTCTTGTATCTACCCTTATTTACGACAGGGCAGGTGCCAGAATACAGCACAGAAGTGCTTCTGCATAGCCAGCCCTGGTAGCTCACGGCACACACCCATGCACCATGTTTCCTGGTATCTGTGCCTGTACAGTCTCCTCCACACTGAACCTGAGTTGGCATGTGACTGGCTCTAATAAAAAATATACAGCACAGAGGTGGCGCTGGCCAGTTCTAGGCTTAGGCCTTAAAAAGTTCCGACAACTTCTCCTGTGCTCTGGGAAACCAGCCATCCACCACCCCTCTACCTTGCTGGGGAGAGGGAGACCTCTGATTCCATCCCAGCCAACAGTGAGAACGAGGCCCCAGTGGCTGGTCCAGCCAGCCCCAGCCCTTGGAGCCACCCCCACTGAGTCATCAGACATGCGAGCAAAGAGGCTCTCTTGCCCTTTCCATCCCTAACAACACCAGGCGGAGGAGCGGTGTGCTATCCTGTTAATCATCCAAACTCCTGACCGTCAGGACTGAGCAAGGATAAAATGAGAGTTGTTCTTGAGCCAATAATTTCTGTAGAAACCTATTTTGTAGCAATAAGTAACATGACTTAAATACTTAAATGTTTTTCTGTTCTGCTACTCTAGATCATTCAAACAATTCTCAGTTTTGGGAACACAGAAGTGTTTACCTGACATATTCCTTTTTATTTTCTTCGGTAACAGGGATACTCTTGCCATTTGGCTTAAGTTCATGCTGAATAATTTCCCCATATGCATTATGTTCGACACAGAAGGTATGGTCCAAAACACCTGTAATATCATTCTCACTAGGAAGGAAAGATACTTAATTGGAAAATCTAAAATACAGATTTATTAACTGTGAGACAAATAAAACTAGAACAGTTTATGGCATGACAAATATAAAATCAGATTCCTTTGAATATTCCTATACTCCAAATCTCCTAGCTCTTGGGCAGAAAAGTTAGAGCGTTAACCCTCATCAACACAGGAAGCATTTCACTTCCTGAGCAATGAGAAAGGGCGCTGGCCACGGCCGGGCTTTCACGGGGAAACTTTAGTTGTGTCTGGCCTGCAGGTAAGAGGCCCCACTTGAGTCTCACTGGTTTGGCAGATAAGTATGGCCAATATATCTTCATAAGATAATGCCCTCCCACAAAACAGAACTGGTTCTTACAGACACCCCTTTTTAAAGCATGACTTCAACAACTCATCACTTCTGCGGGAATCTGCTATTGTAACACATGCAGGACTGGAAACAAACTTGCTTCACTTTGAGAAAATCACTTACAAATAGTACTTTTTACAACAGAATATATTAGATATTATTTTCCTTTTTAAAGTAGTAATAAAGTTCACTAACTTTTAGGAATTTGAAATATACAGGAAAGCAGTAGAAAAAGGAAAAATCTAATGTGGTCTTATCATTCAAATAGTTATTCTTCATATTTTCTGTGTGTTTTTTTTTTTAATTTTAAAGAAGAACATCCATTGAGACAGGATCTTTTTTAAAAGCTCAGATTCTAACTATAATGCACAAGACTCAATACATACAGTATCCACACTAAACTGTTATGAAGATCTGGATCAACTAACTCCATGTCATCCAAAGTAATTGACTTCCCAAGCAGCTGTTTATAAAATGGCAATGTAAAGCCACCATCAATGTAATGTCCATGAAACACAGCCATTCCCATTATTCGTCCAACAAAATGGAAATATGATAAGTGTTCCTGAAATGAAAAAGTTTATATAAATACTGAAGTTAGACACCATGCAGGAAATTTTTAATAAAAAATTAAATATTTAAGCAACATTAATCTTTTTATAATATCAACTTATACTCTACAACTATTTCAATGAAATAGGCTATCATACCAAAACTCAGTAATCATTAGGCAAGGTTTCTATTGGGCATGCTTAAGATTATCTACATTGTTATAAAATGTTACAGAGTCAAGCCTCTCTCAAAGGATATAGTCACTTTGTAAAATCCATCTTTACAAATTAAGTCCAGATAAGAGCCCCATTGCAGCTTCGTTAAACCACCCATAGATCCTGTTCTCTTCCTCTCACATCCTGCTAAGCCCTTTACAATCTTGGCTGTCACAGAGAAAAGAAAAAAAAGCTTTCAACTGTAAACCTCCCTATTTCCCTGACCTAACCAGAAACTGAAATTCAAAACCTCACAGATTTAGGGCGCAGATTTCATATCTAACTTGGACTTGAGTCCTGATTCTGCCAGTTACTAGCTATGCATACTTGGGCAAATTACTTAACCCCTATAGGATTAATTTTTAGATACTATTAATCTGTATATATTGATTTTGGTATATTTTCCAACCTCATTTCATTTAATACATCACAAATACCATCTTGACACGTCATTAACTTTTATCCCACAATGTCATTTTAGTGGTTATATAGTATGCCCTTGTATGAAAAGCTAATGGAAATAATGTGGTAACAAATTAATAACAGCTGTTATTTTCTGTTGAGTGCTGAATAATATTTATATGGTTAATAATATAAAGCGCTATGCTAAATAGTTAACGTGCAGAATCTCACTGAATTCTCACAGCCCTTCTCTGATGTATAAACTATATTTATTATTATTAGCAACTAGAGGGCCATTGCATGATATTCGTGCAAGAATAAGCCTACCTCCCCCAGGAGCCTTTATCAGCTGCCCAGGAGCCTGCAAGTCCTCGCTCTAGGCCACCCAGGACCCCGGGAGTCTGCAAGTCCTCGCTCCCTACCAGAGCACCACTCCTTGGCTCCCTCCGCCGCCCCTCTCTTCCTCATAGCAGATGTCCCATCCCCACCCCTCCTGGCCACTCCATGTCAGCATATGCAAATTAACCTGCCATCTTGGTCAGGTTAATTTGCATACCCATTCCTGACTGGTTGTGGGTGTAGCGGAGGTATGATCAATTTACATGTTTGTCTATTACTAAGCTAATAAAATTGAAGCTCAAGTCAATGAATTTGCTTGATGTCACAAAACTATTAAGTAATAGGACCTGGTTATGATCTCATGTCTAACTGCAGAATTTATGTTTTATAATTGCTAATGTCATTCTGCTTCATGTCACAATGTAATCAACCCTCTGCTTATGGACAGTGATGCTCTTTCGAATTGGGGCTACTACAAACAAAGATGCAGTCAATATCCCTAGGCCCAAATTGCTGAACACATCCATAAGCATTTACTTGAGAAAATTTTCTAAAGAGAAACTGCTAAGTCCAAGGCTATGACTAGGACAAGGAAAATAATCCAAACTACATTGACATTTAAAGATGACAAGTATTATAGGTCACTTGTTAATTCACATCACCAGAATAGCAACCATACCGGGTTAACTGCAGAATCAGGATTGATCTGCAATGTATAGATATCATCTCTTGAATACTGGAAGAGGCCATAGTATGGATTCAACATTTCATGCGACAAGAGATATAACCACTCCCTAGAAAATGAGACACGAGAAAGAAATTCTTTTGTTAAAGAATATATTTTTATTAAAATATGCTATTGATGATTTTAGCAAATAATTTTTAAATAAAATAAAGCACTATTTATAGATCACACTGGAAAAATCTACCATGCCCAAAAAGCAAATGGAAATGCTTGTTTTATTATTACGCAGTCACTTCTCACTCACGCAAGCAACTTTATGACATAGCAGCAGAGAATACAAAGGTATTACCCAGAAGTACCAACTATTAATTAGGTAATGCATCCCAGCAGTCTGCTCCTTTGACTACTAAATAAATTTGTAATCCATCATAAATATAAAATAAAGGGAATAGTTCAAAATATCCACGTGACCTACACTTCCTGTCCGCTCCTGTCACAGCAGACTTGTACTAGGTAGCATAGACACAGATAATGACACAGCAGTAATTTACTCTTGTTTTCGGATAGGGTGTGCTTACTGTTGATACTGTTTTATAAGACTATTTCATTATCCATTCCATCATCTTTTTTTGTGTAAAACTTAAAATGTAGCATGAGCTGAAACCGGTTTGGCTCAGTGGATAGAGCATCGGCCTGCGGACTGAAAGGTCCCAGGTTCGATTCCGGTCAAGGGCATGTATCCTGGTTGCGGGCACATCCTCAGTAGGGAGGCTTGCAGGAGGCGGCTGATTGATATTTCTCTCTCATCGATGTTTCTAACTATCTCTCTCCCTTCCTCTCTGTAAAAAATCAATAAAAAAATATTAAAAAACAATGTGGCGTGATAAAAGTGTAGGTGGTCACTTAAAACCAAGAAGTGGTATAGAACATACCAAAAAATACATGTTTGTCTTCATCTGTATTTTTTGGTGTGTTCCTTACCACTTCTTGGTTTCAAGTGCATATCAATATTTTTAAAACCTCATAATAAATAGTACTATCATCTTAAATTTATTAAATCCTTCATATTTTTCAAAGGAGGAAAGATAACACTCATCTTGAGGAAACTGAAATGCAATCACTATCACAGATGCAGTTCTCATCCCAAGTCCTGTCACTCCTCAGCTAGGAAAGGTATTTAAATGATATGTTCTGTTATTATGGATTAAATACGTTGAATAAAACACTTTAAGGAAATAGAGTGAAATACTTTTAACAAAAAGTTAAAATGTTTTTCAGTTCTATAATGTGATGAAATCTAGCTCAAATCATCACCATTTATATAATATTTGAAAAACTCTAGAGATTAAAAACAAAAGCGAGGTCTCCATTTAAGCAACTTTTGCAACACACATAATACTCACAGACATGTCTTACACGTTTCTTATATACATATGTGTGTTTTTAAAGAAAACCCTAATTTTGGTTTTGTTTCACCATGTATTTAGAACACACGTGAAAGCAGAACCCAACTACTTTTGGCTTCCAGCATGGAATTAAGATCAGAAAAAGTTCTCTGCCACATCCCTTTAGTCTGTCCAACCCTGAGAACAGTGCGGTTAAGAAATAAATAACAAAAACAATTTATTTAGCTTATACATATAATTGTAGCATTTAGATCCCATCAGCAGGTAATTAGTAAGTTTTCACAATAAGCATTCAAAACCAAGTTATAAATCAGTGGTTCTCAACCTTCCTAATGCCGCAACTCTTTAATACAGTTCCTCGTGTTGTGATGACCTTATAACCATAAAATTATTTTCTCTGCTACTTCATAACTGTAATTTTGCTATTGTTTTGAATTGTAATGTAAAAACCTGTGTTTTCCAATGGTGTTAGGCTCTACAGCAGCGGTTCTCAACCTGTGGGTCACAACCCAAGAGTTGAGAACCGCTAGCAGGGTCGCCTAAGACCATCGGAAAACACAGATATTTACATTATGATTCATAACAGTAGCAAAATTACAGTTATGAAGTAGCAATGAAAATAATTTTATGGTTGGGGGTCACCACAACATGAGGAACTGTATTAAAGAGTCATGGCATTAGAAAGGTTGAGAACCACTATTATAAATAAATTATAAGAATGTCACAGAAATGATTAAGTCCTAGGGATGATGTACAAGCAATCAATTCTAAAAATCCAAATTAAAGGTACTTCCGTTTGCAGGTAAAAAGGTTGCAAAATGAAAATAAGTCTACAGGTAAAAACAAGTAATGCTAAGTAATAATTATGGGACTTGGTGAAAATGCAATTTAATTAAGCTTGGATTTAGATTAGGGTAAGTGGAATTATCATGATGGTCCTTTAGAATGTTTCAATACAGAGCTATAATGTTTCTGCTACATTTACATAAAGTGAATTTTCACACCTAAAAAAATACTTTATATCTGAATATAACAACAGGACTATTGAAGACACCCACACACACTCCTTTAACAGGGTTAAAAAGCATGGCAATGGAAGCAAAGGAAGCAGTATTCCATTTAGATTATGTCATTAAAGCCTGACAATATAAAGCAGAGGGAAAAACACGCACTAAAGGGGAGATGAAGAACATACAGGGCCTGCTGGTCTACCAACAGCCCCTGAATGATTGCAGCGAGTTTTCAGAGGGCTTTCCATTGGGCTCTTTGATCCATTAAGGAGTCCCAAATGAAAATTCCAAAAGAATGTAAGTAATCATTAGTGTCCCCTTTTGGTGAAAGCACTATCCTAACCTCATTATGAATGTATTGATTAGGATATCCTCCTATTGCCAACACTAGGAAATATTATACTAGAAAATAAATATCAATGAGAAGGTTATACCACAGGGAGTCTCTTAAATTTGTGTATATATAAGGATTCATGTGCCATTTCCTAATGAACGAGTCTTTACCTGGCGACCCCTCCATAGTCAAGACCTTCTTCTCCACGAAATTTTATCATCAATCGCTTCCAAAGATCTTTTGGTCTCATTTTCATGACCTGTCGATAAGATTCCTAAAAAAAATAACAATAATTTAATTTACTATAATTACTAGGTGCTTTTAACTGTTATTTAAACTCTTCCTCCCCATTCTACCTACAAAGCATGTTTATAAATAAGGTGAAATTTAACAATCAAATCAATTTGAAAAGGTGAAATTCAACAATCAAATCAATAGATAAACTCCAAGTGTTTGAAACCTCTTTGGAACTTCTAAAAACAAAATGAATATTGCTTAATGCTACTGAAACCAATTCACGTGATAAATACTATATTAAAACCTACTAAATGCAAAACTTCATAGTTAAGTTCTATGAACCATAGCAATGATAGCACTCATATTAAAAACAGAATTTGATAGAAGTACCAAAATTTTCAAGTTGGTTGACCTAAATCTAGGTCACAGGCAAAAATAGAAAGAAAAAGTAAGAAAAAGAAAATTCCAAAAGAATATAGGTAATCATTAGCGTTCTCTTCATTAAATGGGCAATGTTATTATTTTAAAATACAAATGATGGACTATAGACAAGGCCAGAACTTTTCTGAAAGAAAAAAATTCATCTTTTGGGAAAAGGGTTCTCAAGTCCCCAAACCTCTTGTCCAGGAATCCTCTAAAAAGTGGAAGTCCCTGCCTTGGGGCTCTGCCCTAATTCTGTAAGAATTCTGAAGGTGATGTTAGGGGTATAAAGTCCAAAAATTAAAAAAAATATATACTAAGAAGGAGGCTTTTCAATAAACGAAGGAAGTGGTCCAACAGTAATGAAACACAATGATTTTCTGAAAAGCCCCTTACCTTTTGGAACCATTAGAAAGTAAGAGGTAGGTGATACTTAAGGTCTTTAAAACTCATTATTAGCCCTGACTGGGTTGGCTCAGTGGACAGAGCATCAGCCTGTGGACTGAAAGGTCCCAGGTTCGTTCCAGTCCAGGGCATGTACCTTGGTTGTAGGCACATACCCAGTAGGGAATGTGTTGGAGGCAGCTGATCATTGTTTATCTCTCATCGATGTTTCTGACTCTCTATCCCTCTCCCTTCCTCTCTGTAAATTATCAATAAAATATATATTTTTAAAAAACTCATTATGAACAAACACTGGCAATGCCGAGGCCAAGTTGAACCACTGAACCACCAAAACACTCTTCGTCCTATTTAAATGTTTACCTTCTACATTACATCTCTCCCATGTTATTGCCATTAATCCCCACAACCGAAAAAGAAATTAATGAAAACTCTTTCATTCTAAAGAGTCTCAAAAAGTTTATTGGAAAACAGAGCAAAACACTAAAATGTCATTTTTCAGTAAGATTTGAAAGTTTACCTCAAAAATCTCTTCCCTGGAAACCTCAATGCGGCAATGGCCAGCCTGAGGCTGTTGTTGGGAAAGTTCTTGCCGCAAAATTTTTAGTTTCTGGACCAGGTCTCGCTTGTACCGTGGGACTGTCAGACACTCAGTGTCGTCAGGACATAACGATACCACCTGCTGTTGCTGTTGATCTTTCAACTGGTTCTGCCGACTAGAAGTAAACAAAAATACTATTGAATGAAAAAGATTACAATTATACATTTAAAATAGCCATTAACCATAAAAAAAACCCAAAAAAACCTAGCTGTATCATTTCCACACCTTAATGTGTTCTTGGCTTGTCATTTTTGACAACGACAAACTAGCTCCAGAGTTTATTTCTGAGAATCCATGTAACTGTATGGAGTTGGAAAACAGAGTTTTATCCATCTACCCCATAAGGCAGCCTGTCTCTTCAGGTGTGCCACAGTGCAGGTTGCTGCTTAAGCACAGCAGGATTAAAATACTCATACTGTGTATCACAGTAAAACTTGTCACATTCTTATATAGCATTCTGTTCAACAAAAGTAATAATTGAAGACAGCAGTCTATCACATTTATTACAGAAAGCATCATCAGTCTTCTCTTGTTCAGACTCGCATTTTCACATAGATTGTTTCAAAAACTTACTTTAAAACTAAATGCAAGTTAGCAGAGAGGCGAGGATCTGTGAACTGTGTTGTTCTGTTGTTATGGTCAACAAAATAAACTCTGCCTGTTGCCGTATTACGGATCTCCCATCCAGGAGGCAATGGACCAAGCTCTTCACAATTGATGTTGCTAAGATCCCTGCAAAAACAAATAAGAAATAAAAAATACCTCATTGCTGGGCCTGCTGAGCCAAGCAAGTGTAAATGACACAGAACAATTCCATGAAGTCTGAAAAAATGTATTGTTTCAGAAACTTGAGATGTTCAACTGGCATCTTTAATTCCCAATGGTTTAACAAAGTTGCATAATCAAAACTCAATCCATAAATGGCCCAGAAACATATCACATAGCCCACATTTTTTGAAAGTTTGTTCCTGGGCTTGAATGTGACACAGATTTTAAATTAATATAAAAGCAATCACAACACTTGCCAACATAAACTAAACTTCAATCCTTATCTGACAAAATATTGTTTTACAAATGTTAGTGGTATAAGGAATGAAATGTTTTCTAAAATTTCCCTTCAATTTTTTCTTTCATTACTACACTGTAAAATGTGGGTAAATAAATGTTCATTCCATTATTAATTTTAAGCTCTTCAACAAAGCAAAACTGTAAGTTATATTAAAATTCAGATCCTTAAAATAACCACAGCATATATTTTAAAGAATAACGTCTGAATTCTTAAGCTTGTGAGTGAAGAACCTGTTTAAGATATGTAAGGAAGAGTAGTCTAAGGCCTGCTGCTACAATAAAAAAAAATTTAAAAAAGCAGAAAGACTTTTAATGGACTAATCCCATTGTTATGTATCACACATTCTTAAATATTATTATATACAAAGATTTACAAGACTTAAGAATGAAATAAGAGCAGCATGTCTAATGTAAACTTAAACTATAACAGATAATTATAATGATAAATATCGTGAAAATCATGTTTTAAAAGTTAAACTAGGAAAAAATTTTGCCTGGTCATAATGAAACACAGCTATGGGCACAGGTAAGCACACACAGATTTGTTGAAACCATAATTCTGGTTTCTGCTTATGGGTGCTCCAAGACTCCTGCTACAGAACTATAGCTTGACAAGAACACGATTTGAGCCACCGCTAGTCTCAAAAGAGACAAGGGGGAAAGTTCTAAAAACCTTTCTCAAATTTAAAAGAAAAAGTGGATTGAGCTTGCCCTAGCTGACACGGCTCAGTGGTTAGAGCATCAGCCCAAGCACCAGAAGGTTGAGTTCAATTCCCAGTCAAGGGCACGTACCTGGGTTGCAGGCTCAATCCCCAGTCATAGTCAGGGCACATGTAGGAGGCAACCAATCTGTGTGTGTCTCTCACATGGATGTTCCCCCTCCCCCTCACTCGCTTCTCCCCCCCTCCTTTCTCTTTTTCCTCTCTCCCTCCCCACATCTCTTCCACTCACTCTAAAAATCAATGAAAAAAAAAATTATCAGGTGACGATTAAAAAATAAAGTGGATTGAAATGGAGCTGGTACTCGAGTGGCAAGAAGGCACAGGGATAGGACAGCCAGGAAGGAACAGGGGTAGGACTGCCAGTGGGTAGCTGTTAATTGGAAAACAGCCTCAGGTTAGCAGCAAGGTCGGAAAATGAAATCTGACACTTCCTCCCTCGGCTAGAAACTAAAAAAGAAAAATGAAGGGATCCTAGCAAAACTTCCTAAATTCCAACTTAGATCCACAGAACTCAAACCAATTAAGATGGAACAAATTCACACAGATCATCAAACACTTCAGAAAGAAAAGTCATGCTGACTGAGAGTCAATGGAAACAATAAGCCACGGAATCAGATCCCTCAGTACTGTCAGAGCTCAGAATAGCTATGACACGGGACATTAAAAAAAATAAGGGAAAAAAACAATTACAAAGGCAAACAATCAATGAAGAGATAATTAAAAATGAACAGCTGGATTTTTAAGTGGAGCTTGTAGAAATGAAAAGCAAATATTGAAATCACAGGATAACTTTGATATAATGCAGAATTTTATTTCATATACTTTTACTTCGAACTTTATAAATCTACAGTTATACATGGAGAGCTCTAAAAAATTGATTAAAAGAGCAAAAAACTGGGAACAATATTCATTTCCACTTGGAAAATGACTAAAGAAAAATGTTTTATAGCCATAAAAAGTTAATACAGAGCTGTATTTCAAGACTACACAGTCGGAATGCAATGGCATTACTCACTGTTTTAAAGAGATATGTAAAACTTGATGAAATGAGACTTCTCAGATAAACCTAAGTTTATTGGATATCTTGAAATGAAGTATCTGAGTTACACTATTTTACAAATGTCTTTGAATCGTGAATTTTTAAAAATGTACTTTGATTTCAGAGAGGAAGGGAGAGGGGACAGAGAGATAGAAACATCAATGATGAGAGAATCATTGATAGGCTGCCTCCTGCACATACCCTACTGGGGATTCAACCCGCAACTCGGGCCTGTGTCCTTGATTGGAATCAAACCCCAGACCTTTCAGTCCACAGGCTGACACTATCCACTGAGCCAAACCAGCGAGGGCTGAATAGTAATATTTAAACAGAATCTATATATTTATAGTTTGCTTTGATAAATGATCCTTCATACAAACAGCATGTTTACTAAAGGATCCTCCAAAAATAAGAGATATGATATTAGTGGCATTCATGCACATTGAAAGGAAATTAGAAGAAATATTTTCATACTGCTATTCGCCCTTTCTATATAATAAAAGTGTCAACCAAATTCATGATTGACAATGACAGATGGAAACACATGCATGTGACTGGCGCCAGTGAAAGCTTTATATGTACTGCACATGTACGAGTCAACTTAGTGTTCTATATACACACACAGAAAGAGAGAGAGAGAGAGAGAGAGAGAGAGAGAGAGAGAGAGAGAGAGAGAGAACTTGCTTAATTAGACCTGCTTTCTGATTTAGCTAAACTTTTTCCAGCCCAGTGAAACACTCCAACTTCTTTTTCAGGTAATTCTCAGCAACACAGCAATAAATATCAATACAAAGCAGATTACTATAGATCACGCAGGGAGAACAAAGGGTAAAATATTTAACTGCAGCAGTGTTTGACTATATTCTGCACAGTAAGAAAACCTGAAGTCATTTTCAAGGTCCACCATTTCTTACTTCTTTTCAGTTGGGTCAAGTTTCTAAGCTTTCTAAATCTCCGTTTTCTGGCTAATGGAAAGAAAATAGGATTCCACTGAGTCTCCTATCTATCTACTCCAGGACTTCTGTGAGGATCAAATGAGATGAGTCACGAGAAATGCTTCACAGCCATTTGGTTACAGTGTAAAATGTTTCCACCTGCCTATAAAGCAAGTTGTGTTCCGGGGCTGAAGAAACTCCAAGGAGTCTAGTCATCACTAGGGAAAGGAAGCCAGGTGTTGCTATGTGACATCATTACCTGGATAGACAGTTAGCATATTAGCCTTTCATATATATAGATATGATGATATGAAGATTGATTGTTAAGATAACAATTTGGAGCATAGAGATTAAGGGAAAGAAAAATAATGCAGAGCATAATTTAATAAAGCCATTATTCAGTACTCAATATGAAACATTCTTAAACCTTTATTGAAACCACATATGTGTTAATGAAAAACTGACACGTTTCCTTAGGAATAAGAACATATTACCAACAGTGCTGCCAAGACCTCTTTCTATTTCATCTTCTGATGCCAACTTACATACTCTTCTTTCAACAGATAACTCAAGATCTACTTTCTCACTACTGTAAAACATTTAGTTTTTAAAAATCACCTTCTTCTATACATTTCCTTCTAATGATTTTAAATTATTTTTAAAATATATTTTAATGATTTTTTTACAGGGAGGAAGGGAGAGTGAGAGTTAGAAACATCGATGGGAGAGAAACACCAATCAGCTGCTCCCTGCACACCTTCCACTGAGGATGTACCCGCAACTAAGGTACATGCCCTCGACTGGAATCGAACCTTGGACCCTTCAGTCCGCAGGCTGATGCTTCATCCACTGAGCCAAACTAGTCAGGGCTTAAATTATTTTATTGAAAAGCTCATCACTTTTCAATTGGACCCACAGCAGTTTTTATAATTTACATAATAATGTCTTGTTGCTAAAAGTCAGGCCCATAGATTTTTTTCAATGAGCTTATTAATAAAAAATTTCCTCCCCACGACTTTTTTTAAACTAACAACTTATATTACCAAGACAGAGAAAAGGCAATCTTGAAATGAAAGTTAGTGATAGCACATTTCTTTGGTTGCCAACCTCAAAAGACTAAGCTCTATGACAAAGTAAAATATTTTTATTGCTTTGCTTTATTTATAAATAAAGAGAGGGTATCAAGGCAATCCAAAATCAGCTAGTCACATCTGGTTTTGAACTGAATCCTGACAAATAGAGCTCTGAGTATAAGCTTTGGCATTTAATAGAAATTTAATTTAATTAGGTTATTTCTTTTCTATATTAAAATGAAGCTTTATTAAGGACCACATAAAGGAACACTGGATACATTCATATAATGTTAAAAACAAATAAATCCTTTGTAAAAAAAAAAAAAAAGCCTAGCCAGAAAAATATCAACTTACTACCCTTTAAAAAATGGGTATGATTTTGTAAGATTTTTTTTTGTTTTTCCCCAGGTCAGCTTTCAAACTCCCAAAAGACTTAACGTTTTTGCCCAGACTTTTTATTTTTTTGAACTTTTAATGTATTTTTATTGATTTCAGAGAGGAAGAAAGAAGGAGAGATAGAAACATCAATGATGAGAAAGAATCATTGATCAGCTGCCTTCTGAACACACCCTATTGGGGATCTAGCCTGCTACAGGGGCATATGCCCTGACCAGGGAATCAAACCCTGATCTCCTGGTTCACAGGTAGAAGCTCAACTACTAAGCCATACTGGCCAGGCATTTTGGCAGGACTTTTTAAAAGGGAAGAGTGGTGAGGGACTGGGTTAGGACACTAGGTTAGGATTACAGAGAGATAGGTAAGACTTTCTACAGACATCAAACTGAAATGAGTATTAAAAAGATCCAACTTTTACATAAGCCATTTTAAGGCATTAAAGATTAAATAATCAAAGAAATCCTAAATCAAATGGAGATTCAATCTTATGAGGAACATTTAGAATGTATTCTTACCTAGGCACTCTTGGATCATGCCACGTGCTCACGCCAGTTTGAGTATGTAAGAAATACACCTGACCTTGTTGTGTTGTCCTCTGTTCTGTAAAATTAAGAAACACTAATAATAAAGATATATTCAGAATGTCCAAATCAAAGACAGTGACAGGCATGAGAATATTATATTAAATAAGTTATTCAAATGACCAACCTGTATCATTACAACAATTTTGTTTCACAAATCATTTGTTTTGAACCCAGGATACATTTTTCTCCTAAAAACAATCTTATAAATAGTGATGAGGGGGTCACAGACCAGCTATTTAAAGCCAATTATACTTATAATAATGGCTCAAACACTAACAATGGTGTAATCCAAAATAGAAAGCAGGATTGTAACGGTACCAATAAATCAACAAGACAAACATGAAGAATGATCCTTTATGTATCTTGAATGTGGAGCGTGAGGGAACAAGAGAAGGCCCAGAGAAATAGGCTAGCCAACTTTGGGAAGATTTTGAGGAACTTTCAGAAACTTTCAAAGGGTTTACAGGACAGTAATGTTTGTTTTTTCTTATGCATAAATCTTTTCCTTAGAGAGGTGTATTCTCGAGACTACATTTGGACTTAAAAGGGAGACACTCTATAGTCAAAAATAGGCAAAGATGAGAACTAAAGAGCAGTGTGCATATTGGGGAATGAGGAAACCAGGGCAGAGAGGGGGACTGGAAAAGGTCCCTTCACTCGTGGTTTCCGTCTTACCCATTTTTTTAAACAAAATCTAATGAAAAATTTCAACATATAAAATGACAACACTATTGCTAATATTTATTAGTATAAATATGTTTATAAACTTACAATTAAGTCAATGAATTTCAAGTTTAAACTTTTTAAAATTATAAACATAAAAATATTTAAATTGGTTACAGATGACAACTGCAAAAATTTCAGCCTTGGTACCCACTTTATTCCTATGTTTTGGTTGGATTTTTAAAAAATTTAATCCATACCATACAAATATTACAAAAGTATAACCAGCCCCACTCCAAACAACTTGCCTTATAATCTCAGTTAAAGTGAAATGGCAGAAAATACTTTATTCTGAGGTCTGAGCATTAATAATAGCAGCTACAATTTACTAAGTGCTTTCTATGCCAGACATTGTATCAGGTACTTCAAATGAAATTACCATTTATTTCTTGTAACAAACCTACATGATTGGTACTATTATTTTCCCCTCTTTCTAGAAGATAAAATTGGGGTTCAGAGAGGTTAAATAATGTGCCCACTATTACACAACTAATATGTGGCCACGCCAGGATATAAACCATGCTTGCCTGTCCCAAGCCCAAGCTGTGCTGTAAGTTCACCTGTGTAGCATAGCACATTGAAAAAACAGGGCATTTAAAATTTAAGAGTTAAAATACATTAAAAAATAAAGTTAAAATTGTGTGTCTACAGAAAAGTTTAAAAAATATCCTACATTAAAAAATAAAAGTTAGATCAGATGATTCCCAATATTGGCCACTAGGTGTCACCAGCAGTCCAGGACAGTTTATGGGCAGGCTGTTGAGAACACAAGGATGTAAGTAACTGATTAGCATTTAAGCAAGAAAGGAGAGGACAGTTGAGTTCATACTATTTGCAAGAGTGTTCACAAGTTGTGATTTAGAAAGTTTCGTATTCATCTAGAAGACTCATGTTATCCTTCACATGAAATTCTACAATTCAGGAAATTATATAAGATTATAATTTTATACAAACAGAAATGACTAAATCATTTATAACAATAACCCACTTACTCAGATAATTCAAAATTACAGACAATACAAATATATAAATACCATTAGAAATATGCTTTTGAAATTATTTCTAAAATGTATGTCCAGAAAATTACATTTCAGGTCTGACTACAGATTTCCATTATCAATAACAATACCATCTTACCTTTATACAGTGCCTATTTATAAGGAAGTATATTATTTCATATGCTATTTACAATACTTTTGTGATACAGAGAGGTATCATTCATTTTATTTCATTATAAAAAAGCAAAAAGGTCCTGGCTGGTTTGGCTCAGTGGATAGAGCATCGGGCTGCAGACTGAAGGGTCCCAGGTTTGATTCCTGTCAAGGGCACATGCCCAGGTTGTGGGCTCGATCCCCAGTGGGGAGCTTGCAGGAGGCAGTCGGTCAATGATTCTCATTATTGATGTTTCTCTCTCCCTTTCCTTCCTCTCTGAAATCAATAAAAAAAAATTTTTTAAATTAAAGAGCATAAAGGCTGAGGTTAATGACTAGCCCAAGGTCAAACTGTTGGTTAGGCAGTCTTCTACCATTTCAAAGACTTCAAAAAGTTGGGAGGTTTTACATTTACTTTTATTTGCATGCAGAATCCCTAAACCCAGATTAACAACTTATTTAAAAAGTTGATTTTTCCAGATTTCTTAGTAAACCACACTTTATTTTTGAAATTAGTAAACCACACTTCATTTTTCCTCTGCTAGTTGTCATACCATAGCCTTCTGGTAGGTCTGGAGGAGTATGTAAATGTGTCCTGCTCATGTAATTTCTATGTCGCTGTGACCTGACTCTCCTCTCTGCCAGTCTGGGATCTGAAGATTGTCCACATGTTGCACCATTTGTTCCACTAATTGGAGTGTTCTCATCAACAAAGCAGCTAAGAGGTCTGCCAGGACTAGAATATTCAGATGCCGGTCTATTGAAAAGTAACAGGGAAAAAAAGTTACTCAATTCAAATATCAAAAGTAGAGCTCTCTAAACAATGTATGTACTTGGAGTAACAATCATTTATAGGAAAATGAATGACTAATACAAATATAATGATTTCACAAACTCTGAATAAAAGCCTGAAACCTCTAAGCACCAATGAAATTCAAGTGATCAGGAGTATGTCAATTATGTCTTTAAATCATTCAATATTTAATTACATTTTATATTAAATCCACATATATCTGTAAATATAAGTACTAGCTCACCAAGCACAACTTGAATTAGCTACAGCCACCTCTCAGACCTGACTTCCCACCAGTCTCCCACTCTGCTTCTGCCACACTGCCATTCTTCCCACTCCCTGAACTTGCACAGGTTGGCGACCTTTGGTTCTGGATGGTAAGCTCCTCCTTCCATCTAAAATGTGTGCTTTTTTCCTACTCCACCTAGGCCAGGTTCCTTTATTTTCTTTCTTTCTTTTGTGTGGCCTTGAAGAGGTCCTTCCTGACATTAGAATCTGAAGTAATCAGCAGGCATTTGATAGTACATCACCCTAATTCATCAGCATAGCAATTATTTCTGATATCTTTCTTATTTGCATCCTTGTTTTGTCTGTCTTCCAGCACTAAAATACTTACTGAGAGACTAGAGTGCCTAGTTTGTTCCCCACTACACATACCCCCACCCCCAGAATAGTGCATGGCATATATGTAAGAGCAGCTCAATAAGCAATGAATGAATAAAAGAAAACAGTCTGTCTCTTCTAAGAGCTTCCAGTCTATTGAAAGTCATTCAAAATAAGAGGACAATCAAGAGTTAATTTTTAAACTAACATTTACAACACAATCAACTTTATACATGTGAAAATCAAAATCAATTTTATCAGTTTGAATGAAGTAGAAGGAAACGGATTTCACTAAAACACTGACATAAGTACACATTCGTTTACACTCAGATATAATAAAAAAGCTATCTGACTTCAATAAAAACCTTGGTCATTTAATGCAATTCTCAAGCATTTTTTTTTTAAGAGACTGAGGTAGGCTTTTATTTCAGAAAGGCAAGTCTAATAAACAGAATGAAAGCTGGGCATGGGAATAAATTCTATCAACAGAAAAAAAATTTCTGATAGATTCTGAAAATCCAGGACAGTAAACCTGACACAAAAACCAAACAGCTAATTTGCTCATTGTGCTTTCAAGCATTTTTTAAAATAGTAACATGAGCTAAGTTTTTAACCAAGAATCACAATAGGGAAAACTGTGATTCAATGAGTTAAAAAATTAATCCCTAGCAAATAAAGTACATATAGCTTATGAGAAGCATTTGATGTTCTATGTCTTGTGCCAGCCAGGCATGCTCAGGGGGAAAAAAGGGTGGGGGCAAAACAAACACTGAGTACAGGTGGCAAATAAATTTTGTCCTTACTTTTTTTTTTTTGGTTATTGAACTTTGTTCTTACTTTTAAGAAAATGAAAAAATATTCAGCCACTTATCCTATTCATTTTCAGTTACGTATAAAGCACTCCCTTGGGAGTTTCCAAAAAATATCTTGTATCCCTTTGTTTTTACACAGTAAGCTCCATGCAGGTCTTTCCAACGTGTTCAATGTTACAATCCAAATGCTGAGCACAGTGCCTGGCATATAACCATTGGTGCACTGCACAATAGCTGTGAACACTACTACCTTCCCCTTACCTGACTAAATTCTAACGTTTTTCAGGATTTAGTTCAGAGATTCAGTTTTCCTCTCAAGTTCTGCCATCTCCTTGCCCCCTATTCTATAACCTCAAAACATCTGGTTCTTATCCTGATTACAGACCTTACTGGATGCAATATAATATATTCACCCCCCTACATGACTGAACAAATGTAGATCCTGTATACATATTTTGTTACAGCCATTCAATAATGGACTAAAAAAATTTTAAGAGTCTCAGAAATAAGATGACTTCTTGATTTATTCATTTACCTTATTTAATAAATATTTATTGAGTATCATGACAGGTCCTGCAGCTACAATAACAGGATAACCTGCTAAACAATCCTTATTGAAAATTACTTTAAAAAATAATAATGGCACTTGCTATAAGATCTACTGATCTAGAGCAGTATAAACCAAGATAGGAAATCTAGTAAAGCTGATAGCTAAACAGAAAGGAACGCCTTCAGGAGGATGAACAACATAGACCAGGAGAAGACATTTGTATGTTCTTACCGTGTTGGGCGTTCCCATTGCGTAGTTCTTGTTATGTGGTTTAGATACTGGATTCTTCCAGAGGCAGTTCTTCTTTCTTCCCAGCTTAAATAAAAATATTGAAAAATAAGGTATTAGTAGGAAACTGGATACAAAATGGTTTTAGTGCAGTAACCAAGCCAGGAAAAGATTTGTGAGTATGAATCAAGAATGACAAATTGAAAGATCAAGCCACAAACTATAGGAATTTTTTCAACTTATTTTTTAAATGTACAATATATTTTCAGGAATTCTGAAGCTTCTAAAATATTTACATTGAGGTGTAATTAATATTTCCACCATGCCGAAACCGGTTTAGCTCAGTGGATAGAGCGTTAGCCTGCAGACTGCAAGGTCCCAGGTTCGATTCCAGTCAAGGGCATGTACTTGGTTGTGGACACATCTCCAGTGTGGGGTGTGCAGGAGGCAGCTGATCGATGTTTCTCTCTCATCGATGTTTCTAACTCTCTATCCCTCTCCCTTCCTCTCTGTAAAAAATCAATAAAATATATTTTAAAAATATATTTACCACCAAACTGATAATTTTTAAATAATGTCAATAAAGTTCAACTAAATTACACTAATTGATCCAGAATTTAGTGGGGAGAGGGGTACAGACCATACTAAAATCCACATAATTTTTAAATATTTAACTAAGAAAATACATAAAAGCTTTTTAAAGCATTTAGTCTACTCAAACTAATTTTTTAAAAAGCAAGAATGTCACCTTTTCCTCAATATCTTATTAAGTTACATAATAAAAAATAGTCTAATGACTACAGAAATGTGGTAATGTTAATATTTCCACTAAAACATTGGAAGGCCTTAAAGAATAGAAAATAAGGCCTGGCCAACATGGCTCAGTAATTGAGCATCAACCCATGAACCAGGAGGTCATGGTTCGATTCCTGATCAGGGAGGGCACACATGCCCTGGTTGCAGGCTGAATCCCCAGAGTGGGGTGTGCAGGAGGCAGCCAATCGATGATTCCCTCTCATCATGGATGTTTCTCTCTCTCCCTCTTCCTTTCTCTCTAAAATCAATAAAAATATATTTAAAAAGAGAATAAGGAGATGTTAACATGATCTCTACCCTATGATTACATTTATATAGTACTAGAAGCCCAGCACGGGAAATCGCATTGCCCTAAGCACCCACCACGCTCACAGCCTATCCATTTGTGCAGATCTTTGGTTGTTACAGCGTTAAGGCCAGAGGTCTTTTATAATATATACTAGAGGCCCGGTGCACAAAATTCATGCACGGGAGTGGGGGAGGTGTCCTTCAGCCCAGCCGGCACCCTCTCCAATCTGGGATCCCTCAAGGGACGTCTGACTGCTGGCTCCCAACTGCTCACCTGCCTGCCTTCCTGATTGCCCCTAACTGATTCTGCTTGCCAGACTGATCACCCCTTAACCACTCACCTGCCAGCCTGATTGATGCCTAACTGCTCTCCTGCCATCCTATTTGCCCCTAACTGCCCTCCCCTATGGGCCTGGTCGCCCTAACTGCCCTCCCCTGCATTACTGGACACCCCCCCCAACTGCTCTCCCCTGCAGGCCTAGGTCCCCCCAACTGCCCTCCCCTGTAGGCCGTCACTCCCAACTTCCCTCCTCTGCCACCCTGGTCACCCCTAAGTGCCATCCCCTGTAGACTTGATCACTCCCAACTGCCCTCCCTTGCAAGCTTGGTCCCTCTCAACTGCCCTCCCTCCTATCCATCTTGTGGTGGCCATCTTCTGTCCACATGGGGGGCAGGATCTTTGACCACATGGGGGCAGCCATCTTGTGAGTTGAAGTGATGGTCAATCTGCATATTACTCTTTTATTAGATAGGATAGAGGCCTGGTGCACAGGTGAGGGCCAGCTGGTTTGCCCTGAAGGGTGTCCCGGATTAGGGGGTTTCCTTGGGGCATGAGGTGGCCTGAGAAAGGGGCCTGTGGTGGTTTGCAGGCTGGCCACGCCCCCCTCTTCCTCTCCTGGGCGACCCAAGTAGAAGCCCTGGTATCTGAGATTTATTTATCTTCTACAATTGAAACTTTGTAGCCTGGAGAGGAGTTAAGCCTTCTGCTTGCTCCATGGAGGCAGCCATTTTGGTTGGAATTTATTTATCTTCTATAACTGAAATTTGTAGCTTTAAGCAGAAGCCTGGGCCGGCCAGCATATGCAGAAAGCTTGGCTTTCTCCATTGCCGGGGCAACCCAAGCTTCCCTCCTGCTCTCTCTGTAGTCGTAATCATCTTGGTTGGGTTAATTTGCATACTCGCTACTGATTGGATGGTGGGCATGGCTGGTGGATGTAGCAGAGGTACAGTCAATTTGCATATCACTCTTTTATTAGATAGAATAATATAAAGCAAGTTTAGAATAATTAAGTCTTACATTGTTGTAATCTCTCAATATTGATTAGTTATTTCAACTTCCCCATAAAAACTACCATAATCTACTTCACATCCATAAAAGTTAACAGATATATTAAGAAGCTAAAGAGATCTATAAATTGGACAAATTTAAGTTATAGCAATTTTTACCAGTTTAAATAAAATGAGCAAATGCCACAGCTTGGATGTAAAATGTCATGTCAAAAATAATTTAAGTCACAACTCAGCCACTTACATACTTTATATGGATATAATCTATAGAATATAAGTTACACCTCCTTGAAGTTAATTAAAAATACTTTGAAAGTTAAAAATAAAATAAGAAAAGTGTTAGAACAAATATCAAAGATAGAGAAGAATGATAAATAACCATGAACTTTGGAATAAAGTTTAGATTTATGTTCCAGCTCTTGCCATCTACCATGTGGCCTTCAGCAAGTTATATAATTTATTGAATTTCAGTTTATTAATCTGTGAAATGAATGAGGATAACAAAGATAGTAGCAGCAGTAATAATAGTAAATTATTTTTTTAAATTTATTGATTTCAGAGAGGAAGGGGGAGGGAGAGAGAGAAACATCAATGATAATAGGAATCATTGATCAGCTACCTCCTGCATGCTCCCTACTGGGGATCAAGCCCGGAACCTGGAAACATGCCCTGGTTGGAAGCAAACCTGAGACCCTTCACTCCGCAGGCTGATGCTCTATCCACCGAGTCAAACGGTCTAGGGCAGTAGCTCATTATTTATTAAGCATTTACTATATGTAAGACGTTGTGCTATGATTTACATGAATGATTTCATTTAGTCCTCACAACAATTTATGGCACAGGTACTATTATCATCATCCTCTTTTATAAATAATAATTAATAAATTTATTATATTCATATAGCTAATAAGCATAAGAGTAAGGAGTAGCCGAGACCGGTTTGGCTCAGTGAATAGAGCGTGGGCTTGTGGACTGAAAGGTCCCAGGTTCGATTCCGGTCCGGGGCATGTACCTTGCTTGCGGGTACATCTCCACTGGGGGGCGTGCAGGAGGCGGCTGATCGATGTCTCTCTCTCATCGATGTTTTTCTGACTTTCTATCTCTCTCCATTCCTCTCTGTAAAAAATCAATAAAATATATTTTAAAAAAAGAGAGAGTAAGGAGTAGATACCAGACTGTCTAATTCCAGAACCATATGCTATGCGAATTAAATTATATAATGCATTATATAAAGTGCTCATAACAGTATGACACATGTATGCTCAATAAATGTTACTATGTTATTATAATTACTATTATATAGATTCTCAATCCTATAACTCTAAATAGAGCAATGTTTCAGATTCAGTACTTACTAATATATACCCAGTTTTGAGTAATTTTTTAACATATATTTTTATTGATTTCAGAGAGGAAGGGAAAGGGAAAGAGAGATAGAACATCAGTGATGAGAGAGAATCACTGATCAGCTGCCTCCTGCACGCCCCACACACTGGGATCGAGCCTGCAACCCAGAGCCTGTGCCCTGATTGGAAATCAAACCATGACCCCCTGGTTCATAGGTCAATGCTCAACCACTGATCCACACCGGCCAGGCTTGAGTAATTTAATAAAACAAAAAATGTTTTCTTTTGAATATATAATATTTACAATGGAGTTCTATTTGTTAAAAAATTTGTTTCCTAATCAAAACCAAATTTAGCATCTAATTCATGGTTTGTTTTATAAACTTTTGACAAGATTCCTTACTAATTTTCCAATTACAAGGAAAACCTAGATTTTGGAATTGATTAGCTAAATTTTTAAAGTTACGTATACAATAAACACCAACTTCTTTCTCATTATTTTAAGGATATTTTGTCCACACATTTCTCTAGCTTACCCATCTGGTAAATCGTTATCAAACAAACGACTGCAGTCCACAACTTGTCCTCCTGTGCCTATCCGGTCTCTTGACTGGAGACTTACTATTAAACAACAGAAGCATTACTAAGAGTCATAGATAAGAAAGAATTGTTACAATTTCATAAGACATCTGGCTTAATTTAATATTTTAAGAATGAACTCTTTAGTAACTTATTTTTCCATGAGATTTGTTTCCTTTATGAGTGATATTAGAATCTTAAGGTTTCCTACACTTTATTATATTCATGGAGAAGGGTCTAATTACTTTTTTCCACTATAATGCAAAGCTACTACTTCTTTTAAGAAGAAGCAGAATACATAAACGGTATATTCATGTACAGAATTGGAAAAGATCACATTAATTTCAGTTTAATTCTTGACTCATCTTTTTTTAAAAAATACACTAGATTCTGGCATTGGACATTATCTGAATTCCATGAGTTAAAACAGTAATCATCATTCAGTGTAGTATAAAACTATCACTATAAACTTGGCAGCAAGAGATGTGAACTCTAAACCAGGATATACCGACTAGTTTAGCTCTGTGATTTTGAACAAAACACATAAATTTTTGAGGGTAAGATAATCCCAATCTCAATAATGAAGAAGTTTGGATAAATAATATGCCTGAAATCCTTGTTGCTCTATTATTCTTTAGCTAGAGGCCCAATGCACGAAATTCATGCAGGAGTAGGCCTTCCTTTCTCTGGCTGCTGGCACCACCACCAGGGATCCAGGCTTCCCTCACAGCCCAGCTTCATCAGGAAGAACATCCAGTCTAATTAGCATATTACGCTTTTATTATTATAGATTGTATTTTTGGCAACTCTTTCAAATCTAGAAGGGATTCAGGAAAACTTAACAATAGGCTAACTTCATAAAATAACACTACATGAAGTATGACATCTTAAGACCCTTCATTCTAGGAAGGGACTCAAAATTCTGAAATTTTCCAGGTCTGTAAAAATTTTGAAAAATCAGACAGTTCAATGCATTGTTCCATTTACAGGAGACAATACCCTAACACACATTCTCAGTGAATGCAAATACGACATTAGTGTTAGAATTATATTAGAAAACTATATCAGAAAGGCTAAGTGAAATGCTTACCACAATACAATCCCGGTAGAAACAAGATATTTTCTCATTAGCTTTGTTTAGAATAATATTAAAGATCAAAGCTAAAGGATTTCATGAGCTTCAGTGTACATCTCCAGAATGCTGTTTCATAAAAGACCTCAGAAATTTTTAGATGATATTCTGATTTTAAGTAGCCTAATTCTAGCAATATATAAAATGAGTCAGAGAAACACTATGTTTATCACAGCACTGCTCATAGTATTAAAATATCAGAAACAACCTAAATGTCCAATAATAAATATTATTTAAATTAGTTATTTGTCTTACCACAGGCTACCAAACAAAATTTTAAAATGCTATAGAAATGTATTCAGGTTCCCTGATTGGGCATCGAACCCATGACCTTCCTGTGCGTGGGATGATGCTCTAACCAACTGAACCACACTGGCAGGGCTGCACTTTTATTTAAAGATATTTAGAGTTTAGGTCAGCTTAAATGAAGGCATAAATTCATGTAACTTTGAGTTCCACACTTACCTACTATCTGTCCTCTAACTGTATCGTTGTCATTTGGCCCAAGTTTGCAGAGATCCAACCTCTGATCTATTTCAAATCAACAACAAAAAGCAATTTAAAAAAAGGCTGGTTGCAGAGATTCTAACATCTATTAAGTGATAGTAAATTTCCACAACCCACTGGAAATCAGGCCTATCATTTAAAGCAAGTATGTCAAACTTCACGGCCGGCAGGTTGAATTTGACATATTTGATATAAAGAATTAACCATGTTTTAATGATAAAACATGTTTTAAATTTTCTGACTGTATACATAATGAATGTAAATGTCTCAATGAAAGTTTTGATAAATTTAGATTTCAAAAACCATGAGACACTGATGTGATACTGCCAATATGCAATTACTTTCTCTCCAAAGATTTCAGACACTTCAGTCTGTCTTGGCTCGACACTTAAATAGTTGTTGTTCTTAAGCAATTTGTCCCTGAGTAACATTCAATAAATGTTAGTGTCATTGTTTTTCTCTCTAACCAATGCAAACATCCCCCTCCCTCCCTCCCTATCCCTCCAACCCCCTCCCCCTCCCCGCACCACCACCACTACCACCACACACAAAGTAAGTATTAACAAGCAGCCAAATATCAATTGTAAGATAAGGGTTTGAGTCAGTTCTGCTACTAACTCATGCAGGGGTATCTCATTCTCTCAGCCTCATCTATACTGTCTACCTTTCTATAACTTTAATTTTTTTAGTTTTATATATTGTTTTTATTTACTAGTAATTCCCCTTTAACTGCCACCTTAAACACTCCAATTGCCTAAATAAAACTCACTTTATTTCACAAATCCACCAAAACCAGAGAAGGGTGCTAAGAAATAAAAAAGGCACATATATTCTGACATCTTTCTATTACTCTCTGGATTCCAATCATTTCTGAACCCTTACATATTCACTGGAAATCTAGCACTAGCTCTGATTCAGTTCTAGGATTCACATATCTAAAATGTTTTGTTGCTTCTTTTAAATAATATGAAATAAATTTAAACCAGGAATTATTACCAGTGTTTCAAACATACACACAAGTTTTTGAACTCCTCCCCAAAACATGTACGTATGTATATTTTAAAAAGTACTAGTATCTACTCACAACCAGTGTCTTTGAGGCGGTTGATGGCATTGGAAAGAAGACGAACACAACCAAGAAATCCAGCACCTTGTTTTTTATGGATCTTCTTGTGATTCCATACACTGATGGTAACTGAATCAGACTTTCCAATATACCTAAAAACACAAAATGACTTCATGAGTAACTTGGCAATTATAAATAAGCAGTATAAAATTTTCATTTTGCTTTTGTAGCCTAGAGTCACAAATGTTTCAGAATATACCTAGGTAATGTTTAACATGTTTTGAGTTCAATCAATCCATAGCATTGAATTTAAATTTTTTTTTGTAATCTTAAGAGTAAAATCTAAAAAGAATTGGTTTTTTAATTGCTTTTTAGAGAGGGGGGAAGGAAAGAGAGAGGGGGGAGAGAGAGAGAGAGAGAGAGAGAGAGAGAGAGAGAGAGAGAGAGAGAGAGAGAGAGAGAGAGAGAGAGAGAGAGAAACAATGATGTGTTGCTTTCTGTAAGTGCCCCAACTGGGGATCGAACCTGCAAACTTTTGGTGCATGGAATGATGCTCCAACCAACTAAGCCACACCAGCCAGGACTAAAAAGAATTTTTAATATATCCTTTATCACATCTGCCACTCTCAGGCTGAGTTACAATTTTTGTTAGTGAAAAATACTATTTTAGTAGCTGGTGTTCAATAACACCATGAGAGTGTATGATTATTCCAAGAACAAAATCTTATAAAAACAACTTTAGTCACATTTTAAATATATCTCAATGATATGACCTGCTTCCTCATCAGTACTCCAATCATTTTCAAGGGGCAGTGTCAAGGCTGACAGACCAAAAATCTGACATACCTGTTATGTTTTTAAATGCTGTAGAACAATAGCTGACTGTAACGCTTTTTCCCTGCTTCTTTCCTGTATGCAGGCCTTGAGCGAGCAGGACTCTTGCAGATTTCACTTCACTGCCTGCAGACAAGCAGAGCAGGGAAAAGCGTTACTACACTTGTCTGTGCATATACCTGCAAGCATGTAAAAGCTCTACCACAGCCAATTGTTCACATGGTGTCATCCCATGCAAAAATATAATAAGATAACATAATGCCATCAGCAGGACCCTAACTATATTTCAATGTCTCTAAGAGGTCAAATTTTTGGTCCAGCAACCTTGATCTTAATGTCATTTAATAAAGCAGCAAATTCAGAAAAATTCACTTCATACATTAAAAAGCCTAAAGCAGTGAATAAGGACTAAAACTTTTACATGAGAAACATGGAAGCCACATGTGTGTTCCTGGATCCAGCTCTGTTTAAAGCATGCCCACGCCACCTAACTTTTAATTAAGCAAGCTTCTACATTCTCTTTTTTTAAAATTAGTCCAATTTGAATTTCATGTTTGTTGCTTGAAATAAAATATCTGAACTAAAGTATTACTCAGTATGAATGTACCGATTTTCAAATAGACGTAAAAGACCTAACATGGCAAGTATCTACCACATGACATGTTGAAATTCTAGAACCAGATCATGTGTTAAATAGCTAAATATCCCAAACCAAACATTTTTTTAAAATCACAACTGGGAAGCTGATTTATAGGTATGCTAAAATACTGATTCCCTCAGGTCTGAGAACAGCCCACCATGGCTGAAGTAGCTGTTGGGAGGCTAGATGTCAAGGCCCACAGAGACCCCGAGACCACACATTGCAAACAGGGAAGCTTCTGTCAGCCTGTATTCCTGAATGACTCTTTGGCAGTGTCTCACCTCCCTGCCAAATGAACTTTATACAAAAAATACTATTACACTTCTACTGTATTAAGCCAATGAAAATTTGATGCTGTCTGCTCTAATCAATAGAGAAGACAAGTCATAAAGGGCCTTGTCAACCATGATATGAACTATGGCTCCTACCTGGAAGTTAAAAATGTGAGAGCAGAAATAAGGGAGCAGAGAATTGCATTTCCCCATTAAGTCTCACAGTAGTATCGTTTGCTTTTTGAAAAAGTACACATCCCATCCTATCTAATAAAAGAGTAATATGCAAACTGACCATCATTCCAACACACAAGATGGGTGACTCCATGTGGATACAAGATGGCCGTCACAAGATGGCCAGTAGGGAGGGCAGTTGGGAGGGCCAGGCCTGCAAGGGAGGGCAGTTGGGGCAATCAAGCCTGTAAGGGAGGGCAGTTAGGGGTGACCAGGCCTGCAGGGGAGGGCAGTTTAGGGGTGACCAGGCCTAGTGTTGAGGGGGTGATCAAGCTGGCAGGCAGAAGTGGTTAGGGGCAATCAGGAAGGCAGGCAGGCAAGCAGTTGGGAGCCAGCAGTCCTGGATTGTGAGAGGGATGTCTGACTGCCCATTTAGGTAGGATCGGGCCTAAACAGGCAGTCAGACATCCCTCAAGGGGTCCCAGATTGGAGAAGGTGCAGGCTGGGCTGAGGGACACCCCCCTTGCCCCGTGCACAAATTTCATGCACCGAGCCTCTAGTCCTGTATAATAAAAGCCTATATGCTGTGTCCGCCTGGCCTTTCAACCCAATCAAAGCGTAATGTGCTAATGATATGCTAAGGCCGCTCAACCACTCACCATGACATGCATTGACCACCAGGGGGCAGACAGTTGGCCAGTAGACCAGTTGCTATGACATGCACTGACCACCAGGAGGAAGATGCTCTGAGAGATAGTGAGCTTGCTGCTTGGGTCTGGCTGATCAGGACTGAGCAAGACAGACTGGACATACTCTGGAGCCCTCCTGAGGTCCTTCCCTGGCTGGCCAACTCCCGTGTCCCTCCCTGGCCTCCATCATGCACTGGTAGGGTCCCTGGGCTAGGCCTGGGCCCTCTCACAATCCTGGACCCCTCAGGGGATGTCGGGGAGCTGGTTTCACCTCGATCCCACAGGCCAGGCCAAGGGAACACACTGGTACATGAATTTGTGCACCAGACCTCTAGTGTTATTATGATTAAAATAAAATGTAAAGGAAAAAAAAATCCATATAGAAGCAAAAAGAATGCCTATGAGTGAACCCCAATTATGATTTCTGATTTTATACTTATAATTGGCCTAAAGTGAATTAATACCTTCATTTTAATTGATAGAAGTGGAGGGGGGGAACTGTGTATATATTTTGTTCTTCATAGAGTCATCATGAAGGTTACTTCATTTTCCAAAACCAGCTATAAATTAACCAAAGTACCTTTTCAGTAGGTTTTATATCCCTCTGTGAAGAACAAATTATACCATAAATCAAACCCAGATCTTTTTTGGTGATTCTTTTCCAAAACTATCAAATAATACTGATTTCTATGTTTCATTTCAGATTAATCATTTAAACCTACAGATCATAATGCTGATTCCACTTTGGATCGAGTGTATTCTTCACAGTATCTGTAGAATGGCATTGCCCAGATCCATCAACCACCACCTTAGCAAATGGGTCTGGAAGTCCTGTGAAAAAAGAGATGATTTTTTTTTTATTAAAAATGTTTGACATAAAGATTATTATTTGCTACAAAGATTACTTCATTCTTTATAAAAGTTTGTTTACCTAAAAAAGTGATCCTTTAAAAACTAAGATTAAAGTTAATTCTACATTTAATACCAAAAACTATATTTTTTCTTATTCC
The DNA here is from genome assembly GCA_011751065.1 of Lasiurus cinereus. Lineage (NCBI taxonomy): Eukaryota > Metazoa > Chordata > Mammalia > Chiroptera > Vespertilionidae > Lasiurus > Lasiurus cinereus. The sequence goes on along the minus strand of JAAGEH010000016.1, from coordinate 11,086,083 downwards.
TATCTCAAAACATTCTTAGCTCTAAACTACCTAGGTCTAGAAGTTACCTCAAATGTGGAAGTTTTTATAGATCTTTACCTCTGACCCCAGAAAGGAGAACACTCCTGGTTCTCAGAGCTTTTCCAAGGTCTCCCTGCGTAGCTTACTTAAAGAAAGAGCTCACTAAAGGTTTTCACACAGGAACATGGGCCACAAAAAAATTAAATTAGCCAAAAAGTTTTACTGAGTAACTTCCATGAGTGTTGAGAAATTGAAACAAAAAATCTAATATCCTGCCTTAAAAGAGATTAATATCTAATTGGGGAAATAAGAATGCCACACACTCATACTCACACATACACACACACACACACACACACACACACACACACACATCCCTGAGAATAAATGTTTGACTGTACTGACCTGTAATACTATGAATGTTTTACATATGTATTAAATCTCTTAATCCTAACAATAACCCCATGGAGTAAATAATACCATTATCTCTATTTTATCTACAAGGATCCTGAGACACAAAGGGTATTAACTAGAACAAGGTTACAGTAGTAAGTGGCAAAGTCAGGATCTAAAGTTTAGAGTCTAAACCCAAACACACACAATCTTGTTCTTGATTTCATGCTTTTAACTACTATGCTGTACTATACTCTCTCTGACTATTTGATTCACCAGTCTATATAAAAGCTCCAAAAAAAAAGAACAGTTTGAGTTTGAACAGTAAAGAAAAACTTTTTTTTTTTCTTTTGAGGGGATGGGACTCATTTAGGCTTTAAAGAATAAGTAAAAGAGCATCAAGGAGAGTCTGATAATATCTGAAGAGCTCAGAGTAGTCTAACCAAAGGGTTTGTGCTAAGGTGTGAAAGTAAATATGGTTGGAGAAATAAGACTGATCCAAGAGAGGCTAAAAAGTCAGAAAATCCAGTCTGAGAGTGACTGAAGTAAATAATAGGGAGCCATTTTAGGTTCCTGAGCCAGCTGTGAATATCCTATCTAATAAAAGAGTAATATGCAAATTGACCATACTCCCCTTACACCTACAAGCCATGCCCATCAGCTAATCAGGAGTAAGTATGCAAATTAACCCAACCAAGATGGCTGCAGCCAGGAGAGAGCAAGAGGCTTGGGTTTCCCTGGCAATGGAGGAAGCCAAGCTTTCTGTACACAATGGCGGACCCAGACCTCCACTGAAGGCTACAAAGTTTCAATTATAGAAGATAAATAAATCCCAACAAAAATGGCAGCAGCCACAGAGCTAAAGAGAGCAGGAGGCTTGGATTTCCCCTGGAGATGGAGGAAGCCAAGCTTCTGCAGCCCTGGTCTTTCTTGGCCTCTGCTCAAGGCTACAAAGTTTCAATTATAGAAAATAAATAAATCCCAAATAACAGGGCCTCCACTTGGGTCACTGGGGGGTGTGGCCAGCCTGCAAACCACCACAGGCCCCTCGCCCAGGCTACGCCACACCCCAAGGGAACCCCCACCCTGATCCAGGACACCCTTCCGGGCAAACAAGCTGGCCCCCATATGTACACCAAGCCTCTATTCTATCTAATCCTATCTAATAAGAGAATAATATGCAAATTGACCATTACTCCAACACACAAGATAGCTGCCCCCATGTGATCAAAGATTCTGCCCCCATGTGGACACAAGATGGTCACCACAAGATGGCCAGCAGGGGAGGGCAGTTGAGAGGGACCAGGTCTGCAAGGGAGGTTAGTTGTGGAAGTGATCAGGCCAGCAAGGGAGGGCAGTTGCAGGTGACCAGGCCTGCAAGGGAGGGCAGTTAGGAGCAAACAGGCTGGCAGGGAAGGATAGTTAGGGGTAACCAGATCTGCAGGGGAGGGCAGTTAGGGATGAGCAGGCTGGCAGAGGAGGAAAGTTAGGGTGACAAGGCCTGCAGGGGAGGGTAGTTGGGGGTGACCAGGCCTGCAGAGGAGGGCAGTTAGGAGCAAACAGGCTGGCAAGGGAGGGCAGGTAGGGGTGACCAGGCCTACAGGGGATGGCAGTTAGGAGCAAACAGGCTGGCAGGGGAGGGCAGTTAAGGGTGACCAGACCTGCAGGGGAGGGCAGTTAGGGGTGACCAGGCCTATAGGGGAAAGCAATTAGGGGTGACCAGGCCTGCAGAGGAAGGCAGTTAGGAGCAAACAGGCTGACAGAGGAGCAGTTAAGCATCAATCAGGCTGGCAGAGGAATGGTGGGGGGGTGATCAGGCTAGCAGGCAGAATTGGTTAGGGTCAATCAGGAAGGCAGGCAGGCAAGCAGTTGGGAGCCAGCAGTCCTGGATTGTGAGAGGGATGTCCCAGATTGGAGAGGGTGCAGGCTGGACTGAAGGACACCCCTACCCCCTAGTAATTAATAAGAAACTAACATCAAAAATGACACTACATTTTTCAGCCCAGAAAACACTTCAAATGGTGGCCCTTTTGGCCAAAAAAAGTTAGGAGAAAGTAGAACTAAATAAAATATTAAAAAGACAAAAATGACCGTTTAGATGTGAGACATATTGGTATATGGTATAGATTTCCTATGGACAGCTAAAAATACTACACCCAATTTGGTTAAGTGTTAATAATTGGAGAAACTTTGCATCTAGACATCTATGCTAGTTTGTTTGTTTTTTAAGTCATGATACTAACATGCCAAGATTCAAGGTCAGACAGAAATCAGGACATCAGTAATGGTGTCAACAAAAATAAAGTTATTTTTAAAAGTATGAATGTCTGAATCTCACCTTCCTAAGTCTCTCTTCTGTTAAAGAACACTAAATACAAGTTCTATATCCTAACCAAAAAATATATCTTTCAACTTACCTAATTATATTATTCTACAAAATTTTCATGTGAGAGCCAAGTTAATCCAATGTGGTCAAGAGCTATCAAGTTTGCTGAAATTAGTGAGACCTCTAAGAGTGGTAACTATAAAGTAGCTGAAATATTTTCTGTATTTTTTAAAAAATTTCTCAATTCTCCCCATCATTCCTGAGTCATATAAAATAGCTAAAGCTCAAGAACTTTTTCACTACACAAAATCACTTAATGAGCTGAAAATAATAATAAAATAAAAATTTCAACTTAAAACTGAGTTACTTACTAGGGAAAAGAAAGCTTTGTTTTTGATTAGGGGAAGAAAAAAAATTCAGCTAACCAATCTAGTTCTGAGTGACTATACAACATCTCAACAGAGTATGTTTACACACAAATATTTAAATGTTGCATAAAAAAATAATTTGATGCTAATAGCATTCTTTTAAAAATAAACATAATGAATATACGGATAAAGTTAATGGTAAAATCAAATGGTGAGTTTTCACTATAAAATTCTTTATATGGTCCTATATGTTTTGAACATTTTGCTGCTAAAATTTTGGAAGAAGTACCTATTTTTAAAGGCCAATAAGCTGGTAACCAGTTCTTTAAAAATGACTGAGCAAAACTTTTCTCAGCAAGGGTAGAAACCTGAATTAAATAGTATTATCTCAAGTTATTCTACAAAAGACCACACATGACAGTACATATTTTCCTAGAGTTAAATATATATACATATGTGTATATATATTTCATCAGCTTATAGTCCTGTCTCATATTAAAATTTACTTTTCTCATACGACACGATTTAAACTGAATTACAACAAAAAACTTAGCTATATTTCAGTAACAATGATGATTACATTCTGGTTTCACTCAAATTTAATTAAGAGATTTAGGAATTATTATTTAATTCTTTCTCTGAAATTAATGTGAGCAACCTTCAAGCTATAAACAGAAGGAAATAAATGTAAATCTACCACAGGGGTAGGACTGTCATCACAGTGTGAACCTGGGGATGGTCCATCCTGGCTGAGTCCCTTCTGAAGCCTCAGGACTGGCTTTCCTGTTTCCCTTTCCAGGGCCATCAGTGCTTCTTCTACTCTGGGTTTTAAAGGTAGTCACACAGTTTCCCCTAATTTTCTTAGCCCTAAAACAACCTCACAACTCTTAAGAATCTTTATCAATTTTTTACTGCTTACACCAATAAAAGAGGGAAAGTTTCCTTTTTTTGTGTTGTTGGGTTTTTTTTTACATATAAATTAAGGACAGATAAAGATCATATGAGTGATAATCACCTCTTAGAGGTTTACAAAGAATTAAAGTAAGATCCCTCTAGATTTCCTAGGAAAGCTGAGACATGGCTATCTGGATATTTCATTGGAGAAACTGTATCTTGGGGCTCTGAAGGAAGGAAAACAATCTGGGGAGGAAGGCTGGAAGACAAAACTGAAGATTTTATCTTCAAAACCAGAACAGATGTCTTGGGAAGTATGCAGCTGAATGCGTGCAGTCCTCGCTTCTTCCTTTCCTCCTTGTCACCAATCTATCTAATCCTACTTGCCATATGCAGTCCTACTAGGTTAAATCCTATCTCAGACCAATCTGAAGAAGAGTAAAAAGAGTACACACTGGCCCAGCTGGCATGGCTGAGTGGTTGAGCCTCCACCTATGAAGCAGGTAGTCACAGTTTAATTCCCAGTCGGGGTACATGCCCAGGTTTATGGGCTTAATCCCCAATAGGAGGCATGCAGGAGGCAACCAATTAATGATTCTCTCTCATCACTGATGTTTCTTTCTATCATTTCTCTCCCTCTTCCTTCCTCTCTGAAATCAGTAAAAATATATTAAAAAAAAAAGAATACATACTGGTTACTAGATTATTAGAGACAGGGTTGACTGAGGTGAGTAGTCCAGCACCAGCTTGTGAAGACAACAGTAATTATTGATAGCCCAGAGAAAGACCATTGGGTACAAAATTGGGGCAAACTTGGTACATCAATTGCTTATATCTTTCTTCTTAACTATGTCCTATAGCACAGATACAATACCTATTTTTAATTATAGAGTTTCATAAGAAATTATTTTATAAGCTTTAATTCAGATTCTACACTAGGAAGACTGGAAGTAGTAAAATTGCAAGTGGAATGAATTAGCACTTAAGTATGATTTAAAAATATATCAAGAGCTTGTTATTTCTTTTAACCAAACCCTCAAGAATTATCTAATGTCATATTAAATTAGCACTTACAGGTAGTTTTTGCTGGCTGGTAGGACATGAATTTTTTAAAATATGTTTTTATTAATTTCAGAGAGGAAAGGAGAGGGAGAGAGATAGAAACATCGATGATGAGAAAGAATCATTGATTTGCTGCCTCCTGCACAGCCCCTATTGGGGATCAAACCTGCAACCCAGGCATGTGGCCCTGACCAGAATCGAACCTGGGATCCTTCAGTCCACAGGCCAATGCTCTATCCACTGAGCCAAAACAGCTAGGGCTAGACATGAATTTAAAAATCTAATAATTCTTTATTTTTAACTTCAAATACTTTACATATAAAATTGTTGGCTTAGAGTTTTTAATAAAAATTTTATCATGTTTTACTCAATAAATTAAAGCTACTCACAATCGTTCTTCACAAAACTTAATCCTAAATAAAGCCACAAGGAAATTTCACAATAGATCAGCAAAGAGACTGCAAATGCGGGAACCACTTTGGAGTCTGAGACAAGAGGGTTATGATCAAATGTGGTAGAGATTTCTTTCCTACAAACTGGAAACTCCAAGCAAACTGAATGACTTTGCTACTTTCCAAGGAATCCTGAATGCATGGGTAAAATTTGTTATAAAATGTTAGGGGGAAAAGTGTTTACAAAATAATCTCAAACCTTTTCTAGAAATTTATTAGTATGAATACCTTTAATATACATTATACACATCTGAATATACACAGCAGCACATGCACACACACACGCCCACGCACACACACACATTTCACACAAATATATGGGAGGGGTGACTAAAGGGAAAGGGGTTAAAACTAAAAAGATCAAAATCCTCTAAAAGCAGAAAAAGTACTTTAGCTCGTTCGGCTTAGTGGATAGAGCATAAGCCTGCAAACTGAAAGGCCCTGGATTCGATTCCAATCCAGGGCACATGCCTGGGTAGCGGGCCAGATCCCCAGTGGGGGTCGTGCAAGAAGCAGCTAATCAATGACTATCATCATTGATGTTTCTATCTCTCTCCCTCTCTCTTTCTCTATTAAAATCAATAAAAAATACATTAAAAAAAAAACACACAAAAAGTGATGCCAAAAGGTTTGAACAACAACAAAACAACAATAACACTGAGTATATTTCTAAATAGAAAAATTCCTAAATCAGACAGTCCTGAAATTGCTATCCAAAAAAATCACACACAACAAGATTTAAAGTTAATTTTACTTACGGAAAAAATCCTTTTTCACCAAGTTTTTTGCACAGAGTACTGTAAAGGAAACAAAAAATACATAGGAAAATTAAAATAAAATGGTAAGACTGCATTGTCAAAAGTGTCATTTTTAAACACTGAAAACACCACTGAATAATAAACACTAACTAAACAAGGTATGAAATATGATCACAAGCCTTCATTAAAAGACTAGCAGAAGACAGATGAATTAGTTAATGGTTGCATCTTTAGCAATGTAACAGCTGAGGACAGAAAGTTTATAAATCTAATATTCTAGTAAGGACCCCATTCCTATTTTCCATCAAGATCTGTTCTCAGATTAGCTTGGTGACAAGGGAAAAATAGTTCTAAGGCAGAAATATGTAAATTCGGGTTGATATATATTTTAGGACAATGATCACCAACTGGTGCACTGCAGACCACTGGTGGTTCATGAGGTATAAAAGGTTGGCAACCACTGTTTCAGGAGATAAAATAATTGTTTTAAATAACACTCCATTATTTACTCTGCTCATCTAAATGCCACAGAAACTTTATAGGAGAGATAAATTACCTTCTGAATTATCAGCTCAACTAGTGGCCCAGTGCACAGATTTGTGCACATTGAAAGGAAATTAATTAGAAAAACATTTTAATATTGTTATTCGCCCTTTCTCTATATTAGAAGTGTCAGAGATGAAAGAAAATTGGTAAAATGTATATGATAATATATAAATTGATTAATAAACAACATGATATAATAAAGACATGATATAAGAATAACTAAAACATGATATAAAAACAACAAAAACATTATATAAAAACATTGATAAAAACAATGATAAATTGATTAAACTTAATTCTAATATCTCCCTGTATACCACACTTTGAGTGCTTGACTAATTTCCCTTGTAATGAAGTATTTACAATTTTAACATCACATGCTCTTCAAACTCAAAAGAAAGCAACATATAACTGACCATGTCTGAAAATGGGTTCAGGTAGGAATATTCCTAGTCTGCTCTCTCCTGAACTCCAGGTCCACACAGGCAAACTAAATAATATCCCCAAAATAAATGCTGGCATCACAGGAAACTATCTTTGAATTAATTTAAATGGGAGGCCAGTGTCAGATGGGGACAAATCAACCTCTCTTTCTGCAGATCCTGTTAATACTTCAGCTTTAATTATGTTAGGTCACAATCTTTTGATAATAAATCTAGTACCATTACAAAGATCCCATTTACTATTAAGATTTCTCAGTAGCATGATGATTGCACCTACGGATTTATGACATGGCATTCCTGAAGGGGTAATATTATTAAGAAATTTGATGGGAAAATTTTCCTTTTCGGCATCATCTGTCAACTTGATGGAATCATCAAATAGGTGTGAAAATCTCCATTAAATATATCCAAAATTTCTTCACTTAATTTATGAGCGTGCTCATTTTTAGGTCAAAGAATCACACATTTAAATGTATTTTTAATATCTATAGATGTACTATTTCCAAAGGTAGCTTAAATAATAGATCCATTACAAATGATTTCATGGGTGATTTCAATAATATCCATTCTGAGAGCTTTATATGTATCACGCATGTGCAAGTCAACATTTATTTTTAAATTGCCAGTGCACGTCAGATGTAATAGCTGGTTGGTCAGTTGGTCAGTCGGATGGTCAGACGAATGGTCATTCTTAGCCTTTTAGATATATAGGTGACAAGATAGATCTACTATATCTTAACAAAAATTAAGAGTTAGTATATTGAGCTAGATATCCCAAGTCTATATTCTCTTGATTACCTTGTATTAAATTATTATTTACAGGGTGATAGATGCACAATCTTATGAATATATTAAAAACACTGAATTGCAGCCCTGGCCATGTGGCTCAGTTGATTGAAATGCCATCTTATACACCAAAAGGTCTGGGGTTCGATTCACAGCCAGAGTATACAACTAGGTTGTGGGTCTGAACCCCAATCAAGATGCACATGGGAGGCAACCAACTAATGTTTCTCTCATACATCAATGTTTCTTTCTCTCTCTCTCTTTCCTCCCTCCATCTCTCTCTAAAAATCAATTTAAAAAAATAACACCATTGAATTACACACTTTAAAGGGGTGAATTTTATTTATAGCATGGGAATTTTATTTAAATTAAAATATTATTGCTTATACAGAGTCATAAACTTCACTTTTTAATTCAAGTGAAGGGGAAATATCAATTTCCATGTGTTTATAGTTTAAAATTAATAAAATATCTATGAAAGTAAGACTGATAAATTTCTACTCACTTCTCAATGTTTAAAGTCTATTCAATTAGTTTCAATTATTGCAAGTTTAGTGTGTAAAAATTCACTTAACATTATAAATCTTGAGAACAAAGCTAAATATAACTAATCACTTTTCAAGTTCAAATAAAATTCATTTTGAAGACAGGGGCCATTAGTAAATGAATAAAATTATTAAGTAAATACAAGATATAGATTTACTAATCAAAGTCTCTTAGAAATAGTTTTATTTTTCAAATCACAGTAACTCAGTCATGAAACTATGGCCAAAATTAAGAGTACCAAATCACAAACTTGATTTGAAGTCTTCTCCAAATTTTTACTATCATCATATAAACTAAATAGAATACTCAGGATCAACACATATACAACATAAATACAAAGTATAGTTTCAGTATTAAAGAGGTGTTCATAATTCAAGTGAAATGATTTCACATCCTACTTCAGAGAAAGAGAAAAATATGCAAATTCTCTCAACTTCTTGTTACTAAACCTTCAAACTTAATGTTTTGATACTCATTCTTTTTTTCTTCTTTTCACTTATAAGTCTACTCTATACTCCCACCTAACTCTACTCGTCTGCCTTTGCTCTGGATCTTATAGCCAACTCACCACTTTCTCAGGGATATTCTCTCTCTTCTCCTCTACTGAACAGTCTCGTCAGCACTTAAACATACTCAAGTCTTACCCATGGTCTCCTACCTACAGACACCATCCAACCTCTTCTCCTTTATAATGAAATTACTTTAAAGAATTGTCTACACTTTGTAGCTTCACTTCTTTACCTCGCACTATATAGGGCTTCCTCTCCTACCATTTCCCTACACTGCTTCTCCAAAGCCCTGGGAACCTAATAACTAAATTCATTCGATGGACACTCTTCATTCTTTATTACATTTGACCTCTGAAGGGCATTTGCCTCTACTGACTACTCCCACCTCTGGAACCTCTCTCTTTTTTTGGTTGTTTTTAACACCACATCTACCTAGTTTTACACCAGGCTTAAAATTCATTCTAAGTCTTCCTTGCCAGATTTTTTTCCCTGAGTACCATCCATGAAAATTAAGGTTCTTCATGGTTTTGCCCTAAGTTTCTTTACATTTATAACCTGAGGAACACAGATGCTCATATTTATAAACCTCAAAATTATTTGTAAACTATTATATGTACATAAAAGAACTCACTTTTTTTATATGGGAGAAAGTTCATAGTTTAATAGACTGACAAGTCTCTTCCTTCTCAAAATATACATCTGAAAAGCAATTTTCCCATACATTCCTCCATGGTCTGTACCATTTTAATGACAACTAAATATATAAACCCAAACCTTTGCTCTCTCTTTTTTTTTTTTAATTTAATACCAATAGAACTTTATTTTTTTATTTTTTTATCACTTAACATTTTTTAATTAATTTTTTATACATATCTTCCCATTGCCCCCCCTCCCTCCCAGGCATACCCCAACCCCCCAGTGTCTATGTTCTTTGGTTATGCTTATATGCATGCATACAAGTCCTTTGATTGATCTCTTATCTACCTCACCTAACTTTAATCTTCCTGCTGTAATTTCACAGTGTGTTTGAAGCTTTACTGTCTCTGTATCTATCCTTTTGTTCATCAGTTTATAATGTTCTTTATTATCCCCCAATGAGTGCGATCATGTGATGCTTCTCCTTCATTGACTGGCTTATTTCACTAAGCATAAAGCTCTCCAGTTCCAACCAGGTTGCTGCAAATGGTAAGAATTCCTTCGTTTTAATGGCAGCCTTTGCTCTCTCTTGAACTCCAGGTCCACACAGGCAAACTAAATATATCCCCAAAATAAAATTCCCATTGTCTCTCCCCCCACAAACTTCCCATTTACTTTTTTTTTTCAATAAATAGCTTTGCTTTCTACTCCATTGCCTCAGACAGAAACCTTCATAGCATCCTTAAAGCATTCCTCAAAACTATCCTTTTACCTGTGCTCTATATCTCATATCCAACCTACCTTAGGGACCTGTCTCTGTCTCCTCTGCTGACCTTCATCCTTAAAACATTCCCAACGTCTTCAGGCCCAAACTTTACTTTGGTTTACAATACCTTCTGGCCCTGGCTCCTGCTTACCTCTCTGATTTCACTTTTCATCACCATCTCTCTCCTCCAAGCCAAGTCCAAGATCTAGACACTCTAAACTTTCACTTTCTTAAATGTACACCATCTCTCACCCACAACCTTCCCAGGCCTGACATATTTTTCTCAGGCTTCACCTCATCAGTTAGGTCTCAAAAGGGAAGGAAGCCTTTTAGAACATGTTTCTCTCAACCCTCCGCCCACTTGTATTTTCACAGAAGCCCACTGTTATCATGAGCATTTATCACACTTCATTATAATTGTTTAAGTGTAGAATCTATATAATAAAGAGGTAATATGCTAACTGGTCCTAATGGTGTCACAGGCACGACCAGGCTGCACGTGCACAGGAGCTGGTGGGCGGGACAGGGTGGGGACTTGCACCACTAGGACATGAGGCTGCCATAGGGGGTGACCCCCGCCCCCATCCCAGTGGAAGCACACACAGGCCTGCTGCAGCACCACCTGGTCTGGATGGGCTGCAGCAGTGCCCCTGGCGGCAGCACGGCGCCGCCTGGCCCAGGACAGGGGCTGAGCCTCAGTGGAGAGCTCTCAGCACTCCTGCACCAGGGTCTGAAAGCACGGAGAAGGGAGAGCACATAGGCAGTTAAGAGGGTTTAGGCCAGGAAGGGAGAGCAGATAGGCAGTTAGGGGGATCAGGCCAGGAGGGGAGTGCAGACAGGCAGTTAGGGGGATCAGACAAGGAGGGGAGAGAATTTGGGGCATCAAGCAGGCAGGAGAGAAGTTAGGGGCATCAGGCAGGCAGGTGAGTGCTTAGGAGCCAGTGGTTCTAGATTGTGAGAGGGATCCCAGATTGGAGAGGGTGCAGGCCAGGCTGAGGGGCCCCTCCTCCCCCCATGCATGAATTTCGTACACTGGACCACTAGTCTATACTATAATAGAGGAATATGCAAATTGTCCAGGACACCATCACAGTAACAGTAATGACCAGCATGTTGCCTGGGGTGACAAGGCCAGCAGGGGGATTAGTGAAGGATGGCCAAACGACTGAACAGCAGGCTGCATGCGATGGTCAGACCCACAGGAGAGACAGTTGGGGGTGACCAGGCCGGCAGGGGGGGCACTAAGGGGTGAACAGGCCAGAGTGGGGGGGAGGGGGGCAGTTAGGGATGACCAGGCCAGCAGGGGGAGGGGCAGTTGGGGATGACCAGACCGGCCGGGAGGACAGTTAGAGTTGATCAGGCCGGCAGGCAGCAGCAGTTAGGGGCAATTAGGCAGGCAGGCAGATGAGCAGTTAGGAGCCAGTGGTCCCAGATTGTGAGAGTGATGACCGACTACCAGCAGTCAGACATCCCCCAAAGGATCCCAAATTGGAGAGGGTGCAGGCTGAGCTGAGAGGACCCTCCTCCCACGCACAAATTTCATGCACTGGTCCTCTAGTGTTGCTTAAAACTATAGAGGTGGTAAACTCCATACAGTAAAAACTATGTCTGCCTCATTTCTTTGTACTTCCAGCCTCAATTACACATTGCCAGGCATTTGATGGGCCCTCAATACATATTTGTTGAATGAATGAAGCAGACTTCAAAAAAATCTAAAATAATCTCATTGAAAGAGGAACTTTTATTCTATATGATAAACTGTCAATTCTCAAGTAATCATGATTCTGACTTATGAAATCTTATTTTTAGCGTATCCCTTTATTTAAAACACTAGAGGCCTGGCGCATGAAAATTCATGCACTGGAGGGTGGGGGGTCCCTCAGCCTGGCCTGCCCCTTCTCACAGTCCGGGAGCCCTCAGGAGTGGAAGATCACTTAGCGATCAGGGGAAGGCTTCATCCCCATCACACCTCTGCTGCTGCCACTGTTGGTAATGCAAGCCTCAGCCAGTCCTGGTTACCTGAGCCTCAAGTGGCCAGGGCAGCTGGGCAGCCAACAGCTGAAGCTTGCCTGCTCCTTGGGCCAGCCCTGGGCGGCTAGTGGGCAGAGGGGACTGGGCGCCTCCATTTTGTGGCTGTAGGCGCTGTCATCTTTAAGGGTGGGGCAATCAATTAGCATATTCCCTCTTTATTAGATAGGATAGTCATCAGACAAATTTTCTTTTAAAAATCACAAATAAGATGTTGCTAATATATGAAAAAGTTTCAAAGGGCAACTGAAAAATCAAAATAACAAAGAATTTTTAAATCAAGTTTAAAGTTTATGAAGAGAAACTGAAATTCAGTAACCCAGAGACAAGGGAAGATAAAACAGGGTCCTACAAGAAGTTATTTTAAAGGTTAATTTAAAACATAAAGAAATATCAGGATTGGTCAGATTGCTAACCTTAACACTAGATAGACAGCTTCAACCAATTTTGTTTTAAGATTTTTTTTTACTGATTTTTAGAGAGAGAGGAAGGGAGAAGGAGAGAGAAACATTGAGACACTGATAGACTGCCTCTGCACGCTCCCAACCAGGGATCAAGCTACAGCCCAGGCATGTGCCCTGACGAGAAATCGAACCGGCAACCTTTTGCTGCATGGAAGGATGCCCAAGCAAATGAGCCATACTAGCCACAGCCAGCCAGTTTTTCCTTAAATGATTTTATACCCTAAAAGAAAAAAAACCTCTCAGTTGTATATTTAAAAGACTGATTCTTAAACATAAATTTGAGATTTGGTGATTTATTTGCATAAATAATTTATTTTCATGCCTTGAAATCTTTATTGCACTGTGCTTTTTCTTGGAAATATACTCTGGATACTTGCACCAGCGCCTATTGCTGTTTCCATCCTTAATATCAATTACAGTGGTACCTCAAGATAAGAGTTTAATTCGTTCCATAACCTTGAGGCGTGGGAAACTATGAGACGCTCGAGTCGAGGTAAACTGGTGGGTCGTGTGCAGCCAGTCGATCCGTGCGATTACTCCTATCTCAAATGTTGCTCGTATTTCAAAGCAAAAATCGCTCGCTCGAAGGTTCATATCTCAAAAATCTCGTATGTTAGGGCACTCGTATCACGAGGTACCACTGTATAAGAGCCAGGAAATGCTCAGTGAATTAATGTATTAATAGGACAAATCCTATTTGTCAACCGTAATAAATTCTCAACTAGGAGGTACTGTATATATCAGAATTTCCTGGGGAATGTATGCACCATATTATAATGTAACTTTATATGTGTAACAAATTTATATTTGATTTTTTTATTTATATAAATTTGTACTTGTAAATTTAACGTTTTTTGTAATGGATACAATTGAAATTTGAAACAAGATTGGAAATTGTGGAGCTAGAAAGGGGTAGCAGTGTGGAAGAACTTTCATTTTAGTTTTCTAAAAGATTACTGCAGGACAAAGGTAAAAATAATTTTTTGAAACACAAGATTAAGCTACTAGAAGGGGTTAGTAGGAGAGAAAAATTGTAAGGTGGATGGGACCAGAGCAAAGGCTCGGAGTATATACTTTCTCCTAAATAGTTAGCAATATTTCAATAATTTCAATGTTTAGCAATCTTTCTACTAAGGCAGCGGTTCTCAACCTGTGGGTCGCAACTCCTTTGGGGGTCAAACGACCCTTTCACAGGGGTCGCCTAAGACTATCGGAAAGTGCAGATATTTACATCACGATGCATAACAGTAGCAAAATTTCATGGTTGGGGGTCACCACCACATGAGGAACTGTATGCAAGGGTCGCGGCCTTAGGAAGGTTGAGAACCATTGTACTAAGGTAACATATACAGAACGGTGCAAAAATCAAGTATATAATAAGTTTTCACTAATTTTTCTACTAAACAAAAACATTAAGCTGAACTCTAGATATTTATGTAGCAGTCATGTGTCAATTTGATTAATGCTAACCACAAATGTGGCATTACACCAGCACAACCCCATTACTCTAGAATCCATTAGGGACCATATCTCACATGGCCTATAGATTTGCACTAGATTAATCTTACTCGGCTACTTTGATCATGTACCTTTCTCAAATTCCTTCAAAGCATTTCTCATTCTTAAGTTTACACTCCTAAAACCTAGCCTGTTCTAGCTATTCTAATCACCCCTTCTACAGATAGATGGTTTGAAATAGGTGGAGGAGATTATCAAAATAAGCTAAGGTTGGCCTCATTGGTATACAAGTAACACCTATTTCACACAGATGCAGATGTAACCATCTTGAGGTGCTTAATGAGAAGGGAGCACTGCCTACCATCATTCATTCTTTCATTCAACATTTACTGAGCACCCACTTTGAGCCAAGTGCTATGATAGATTCTGCAGATATAAAGATAAATAAGATGTAGTCCTTTGCCCTAAGAGCCTGCAAGTCAAGTATAATTCAAATACGCTATAAATGCCTTTGTTGTTGTTGTTTTCTCAAGAAATGTTCTCAAATTTTGCAAAAATCCCCTTTTAGTAACTTTAATTTGAGGCAGTAACTGGAGGAAATCATTTGCAGAAGTGCAGATGTAATAAATATTACCATTTCACTTAAGTCAATAATTCTTTTCTGGATGGAAAGGAGTTACTACATGCAAAACACTATGTAATAATATCAGAGTATAAATCCCAGCTGTAGAAATAGAATGCTCTTGCTGTTCTTACTGAGTTGTACTCATAATGAATGGCTGTCTATGCTTCATCTGAATAAAACTCCCAACTGCTCAGTGTCTTCTTGCCAAAAATTCCCTTTCCTCCTCCAGATTGGAGTTGCATTCCAATTACACTGCTGATTGGAATGAGACTGCTTGAGAGAAAGGAAAAAGAAACACTCAGACATCCCGTCTTCCTTCGCTGTACAAAAACAGATTTTATAATACTGTTCCTGCAACTCAAAAGTTGTACAGACTATTTTTGAACAGAGTAAATTTCTCTGGGTTTTCTTTGAACTTATATTATCATTGTAAAATAAAACTGAAGTTCAGGATAACATTCCTATGCAAATTCCAACAAGATGGGCTAGTGTTTTAAAAATGTCTACTAATATACACCCTTCCTGATTGCTGGCACATAACAGCAATTGAGATATTTCTGCTCCAAGAAACAACCTCTACCTCAACTCTAAAATGTGAAGTGAAAATGAAATAAGTTCTACAGAAAACTTGCACACAATATAATTTTTATAGGTTTTGTTGTAGTAGTTTTTGTTGCTTGAAACAGGAGCACTGCACAAAGAGCCACATTCAACAGCATTATTATAAAACAAGAGGCCCGGTGCATGAAAATTTGTACAAGAGCAGGCCTACCCCCAGCTGCCAGCACCGGCCTCCCTCTGGCACCTGGGACCAGGGCTGCTTCCCTCCTCCAGCCACCCACAGGCACCCGGGACCCAGGCTGGCTCCCCTCAGGCTGCCCACAGGCTCCCAGGACTTGAGCTGGCTTCCCTCCAGCCCCGCTTCATCAGGAATGACATCTGGAAGGTGTCGGCCTAATTAGCATATTACCCTTTTATTATTATAGATGTTGCAATGAGCAAAAATATGAGATACAACCCTATTTGCCCAGTAATAACCAAATGGATAAGGATGACAAACAGCATCTTAAAATATTACAGAGCCATTAAAATTATGTAAATATGTTTACTGACAAAATATTTTCTTAACATGCTATTAAGAATAAAAGTTCAACTGTGGCTGGTATGGTTTGGTGGTTGAGCATCGACTCACGAACCAGGAGTTTTGATTCCTGGTCAGGGGACATGCCCAGGTTGGAGACTGGATCCCCAGTAGGGGGCATGCAGGAGGCAGCTGATCAATGATTCTCTCTCATCTATCCCTCTCTCCCTCTCCCTTCTTCTCCCTGAAATCAATAAAAGCGTTTTTTAAAAGGTTAAAAGTCTATTTACAAATAGTACATTTAATACAATGTAATTTTAGTAAGGAATATAAAAAGATTGTATAATATTTACTGAATATTTACTATGTGCAAGTATGTATAAACCACTCTGTGAAGTCAATAGTATTACCTACATTTTATTTATTTATTTTTGTATTACCTACATTTTAGAAATAAAGAAACTAAAGTTCAGGCATAAAAGACTTGCCAAAGATTACACCAAGTTCTAGATTCCAAGTCAAATTAACCTAATTACAGAACCCAAACTCTTAACCACCATATATAAAATGAAACAGTCCCTCAGGTCAGATCTTCCTTTTCAAAGCAACTTAAAGCAATTATTGGTGATACAGTTTCACAAGATGGTTAATAAAAACTTAGATTGCAGAAGAGCCTTCTCCAAAACATAAGAAGAGCTTTCTCCCACCTTAATGTATTCTTACCTCCTTAATTCCAAATGCAGAAAATACACTGCAAACTATTATTCTGGGAAGCACTGTTCTCAGTCTTTTGAAATCTTGCTTCTAGATATACCCTCTGTTTGGCTCAAATAAACTAATAAATTCTTTTTAAAAATACACATAAGAATTTTCCTCTTTCAATAGATATAATAGTTTACCTCTACAATCATATTACCTACTTTTAGCTAAATAAATACCTTGCTACAATACCATCTAATCAAGGAATTTTAGGCAATTTATGCTGCAAAACAAACTGGATCTCTAAGTTTAACTTACTGTACTTAGTACTTGGCAGGTAATTTAATTAGTGTATAAGATGAGGTAGTAAAAGACATGGATTCTACCACAATGAGGTAAATATTCTTACAAAAACAACAAGCAATATTAGCATTTAAATATTTCACCAAAGGAAAAACTGGTTCTTTTAAAAATGACCTTTCTAGCCCTAGCCAGTTTGGCTCAGTGGATAGAGGGTGGGCCTGTGGACTGAAGGGTCTTGGGGTTTGATTCCGGTCAAGGGCACATACTCGACTGCAGGCTCTATTCCCAGGCCTTGCAGGGCTTCATTGTGGGAGGCAACCAATCGATGTGTCTCTCTCACATCATGTTTTTCTCTCTCGGTCTCTTCCCCTCCATTCCAGTCTCTCTAAAAAGCAATGGAAAAATATCCTCAGGTGAGGATTAACAACAACTCACTTATATCAAACATACGAAGATTTTAGTCAAAAAGTTTCCCAACACATGTAGTTTTTAACTGAATAAAACTGAAACAAGACTAGGATATACAAATAAGCTTTTTTAAAGTTAAGTGCAAGTTTATTAACTTTCTCAACACAAAAACAATGCTCTACTTTGATATAATAAATGAAGATATTTGTTCTAGCCAGCCACAACGGTAAATTGTTACCTCATAGAGATCAGAGGTAGTTTTAAAATAACCGAGACCGGTTTGGCTCAGTGGAGAGAGCCTTGGCCTACGGACTGAAAGATCCGGGGTTCGATTCCGGTCAAGGGCATGTATCCTGGTTGCGGGCACATCCCCTATAGGGGGCGTGCAGAACGCGGCTGATCGATGTCTCTCTCTCATTGATGTTTCTAGCTCTCTATCCCTCTCCCTTCCCTCTCTGAAAAAAAATCAATAAAATATATTTAAAAATAAAATAAATCTTCTCTTAGAAACATAATAATCACGTTCTGGTGTAAATTCACATTAAAAAATAAATAAGGTTCAGCTAAAGCCAAGCAAGACATTCAGCACGAAATAAATGCAATAGCAAGTAGTCTAGGTGCCTGGCACATAACAGGCACACTGTGGAAGCGATTACTGCAAGAAACTATCTGAAAGCATTTCAGCTATATATCTTAAATCAGTATTTCCGTAACTTAATTTCTCCAACTTAGGATGAAAACACATAAAAGTACTTTCATCACTATGACTTAAGAATCTCCTATGCTAATTATAGACTGAACACTGTCCTGGCTAGTGCTATTGGAGACTAAGCCATCCACCACTTTCTCTCTACTGGTCACCTTCATTCAAACAGACTTCCTTATTGAGGACTAGAGGCCCAATGCATGAATTCATGCACGGGTGGGGTCCCTCAGGTTGGCCTACAGAGATTAAGCCCCAGCTCAGAACCCCCAGGCTTGCAGCCCTGCAATCCTGCTTGGCACCCCTGGCCTTGGCCTGGCGCCTCTCCCTCACCTGCTCCACTAGTCTGCCTGTGGAGCAATCGATCGGGGCTGCCCCTTTCCTCCCCCAGTCACACCTGCCTTGGCCTGGTGCTGCCCACTCACCTGCTCCGCCATCCTGCCATGACCCCACTCTCATCAGGGCCCATTAGGGCCGGCAGCACCTCCACTGCCACCCACTGCCAGCACTGCATCACTCACACCCACCATGGTCAACACCGCCCCCTGGTGGTCAGCACACATCATAGCAAGCGGTTGAACTCTCGTCTCCTGGTCGAACGACCATCCGAGGGGACAATTTGCATATTAGGCTTTTATTATACAGGATGACTGTTCAAGAGATTTGATACAGTACAGTGGTATCTCGAGATACGAGTGTCCTAACATACGAGACTTTTGAGATACGAGCCATAGAGCGAGTGATTTTTGCTTTGAAATACGAGCAACATTTGAGATAGGAGTAATCGCACGGATCGGCCGGCTGCACACGACCCACCAGTTTACCTCGACTCGAGCGTCTCATAGTTTCCCACACCTCAAGGTTACGGAACAAATTAAACTCCTATCTCAAGGTACCACTGTATATCTAAATTTTGCCACACAATAATTTCTTTGTAGGAACACCAAGAAAAAGAAACCTTATTATATGAATCAATTATATAGTTGCAATGAAGCCACACTATTCTATATGTAGGGGGGAAATTGCATCACTTTCTGGCCATTCCTAAATTTCTCTCCTTTGCCTTCCTTTTCTATAGTCACTCATAAAAGATAGCATAGTTTAGTGTTAACCTATTTATAATAATAAAAGCCTAAGTGACCATCACAACCAAACAGACAACCGAACAGGCTGCATGGGGCAACTAGGCCAGCAGGGAGATTAGGGAGGGACAACTAAAAGACAGGCTGCATGAGGCAACCAGGCCAGCAGGGGGGTTAGTGAGGAGCAACCAAACAACTGAGCAGCAGGCTGCGTGGGGCAACCAGCCGGCAGGGGGGACGCAGTGAGAGGCAACCAGGCTAACGAGAAAGGGGTAGTTGGGATTGACCAGGCCGGTGTGGGGGGCAGTTACGGGTGACCAGATTAGCAGGGGGGCAGTTAGAGGTGACTAGGCCAGTGGGGTGGGGGGCAATTGGGGGTGATCAGGCTGGCAGGCAGAGGCAGTTAGGTGTGATCAGGCTGGCAGGCAGGTGAGCAGTTAGGAGCCAGTGGTCTCAGATTGTGAGAGGGATATCCAACTGCCAGTTTAGGCCCAATCCCTAGGCAGTTGGACATCCCCCAAGGGGTCCCGGATTGGAGAGGGTACAGGCTGGGCTGAGGGAACCACGCCACCCCATCACGTTCACCAATTTCATGCACTGGGCCTCTAGTAAAACTATATAAAGTTAAACACTTAGAGTCAGATGTCTGGGTTTTACTGTCACTTATTAACTTGTGACCCTGAACAACTACTTAATATCTCTTTACCTCAGATATCTTATCTGTAAAAATGAAGATACTATGAGACAGATATCTAATAGTGCTGATTTAAAGATTAAATAAATTGAAATATAAAACACTTGGAATATCACCTGATATACAAGTGCTCAATAAAAATCAGCTATTATTATTCCTTCTACTCTAAAATTTAAAATAAAATTAATCCATCAGGTTGCAAATCTTGAAGTGTAAGAAGGGATCCTCTCACAACATGGTGAGAAGCCTGTTTTTGTTTGGGCTGCCATAACATAGAGGTGGCTTTAACATTTATCTCCCACAGTTCTGGGGGCTGCGAAGACCAAGATCAGGGTGCCCGCAAATTCAATGCCTGATGAAGGCCCTCTTCCCGTTCTGCAGACAGCGCCTTCTTGCTGTATCCTCACATGGCCAAGAAAATGGTGACCTCTCTTAAGTCTCTTCTTATAATGGCACAAATCCAAATATAAGAGTTCCATCCTCTGGACCTAATTATCTCCCCAAAGCTCCACTCTCAAATATCATCACACTGAGGATTGGGACTTCAACATATGAAATTTGGGGGACACATTCAATCAAAAACAAAGTTTATGCATCTAGTAAGCTTTCAGTAAACATGAATAAATACGTCTAAATTTGTATGTCTCAAAAAAACACAAAACACTGTATGTCTAGCCTCACTCCTCTCTCAAATTCCAAGCCCACATTTCAATCAACTACCACATACCCACTTTGAAATCTCACCAGCATTTCAAATTATACTTACTCAAAGTTGAATTAATCAGCTTCCCTAGTGAATCAGCTCTTCTTTCTTTTGACCTCCCTGGTTCTGTGAACTGCACCACATGCTTCCCATTATCCAGAAAGCAAATGTCTTCCTTATCTCTCCCTCTCCCTGGCCACCCCACATCTAAAGCAGTTGCCAGATTACATCAAGTATCACATATCTCTCTGCCTATTTCCATTTCCAGTATTCACATTTAAATAATATATCTATTTTATAATGTGCCAAAAGAAAAAAAAAAAGACCTCTACACACAGTTTCTTGCTTGATCCTTAAAAGTTTGTGAGTTATGTTTTAATATCCACAGAAAAGGAAATTACAGCTGAGAGCTGTGGCTTGCCCCAACCTGTCACCTAATAAAATGAGCATTCTGAATCCAGGCTCCATCCTCTTTTTTTCTATAGATTCCTCACACAAAAGACTATCGATGATCCTAGCCTTATCTCTCCTTAACCTCTAGATTGAAAATCTGAACCTCCATGTTCCCACTAATAAACCCAGGACTTTTCTGCCTTTGTCTTTATTTAAAATATTCCCCTTATCTCAAGTGCTATGATTCTAACCACTGATCCTCAAAATCTTATCCATTTATTAAATCATTTTGTTGTTTGGTTTATTAATCCTCATCTGAGGATATTTTTCCATCAATTTTTAGAGAGAGTAGAAGGAAGGGGGAGACACAGAGAGAAACAAGAATATGAGAGACACACATCAATTGACTGCCTCCGGCACACTCCCTTGACTGGGGCAGGGGATCAAGCCTGCAACTGAGGTACATACATATGTGCTCTTGACTGGAATAGAACCCAGGACCCTTCAGTTCGCTGGCCAACATTCTATCGACTGAGCCAACCTGGCTAGGGCATCATTTATCACATTTTAATTCCATGTGAAACCTTCTCTGACTCTCCTTTTTCACAATCTGATTTTGTTCTCTCACTTCCTGTGAACTTCCAACAACATTTTCACTTGTTTTATATGTCTCTTCTCACTTGCTAGTATTAAAGTTATTTAAATGATTTCCTATCCTTCCCTTTATGTGCCATTAAGCTCTAAATTTCTTAGAGACAAAGTTGTGACTTTTTAGCTCTCCTACAGTTTATTATATAATATCTTAAATATAATATGACTCAAATACTTGCTGAATCAAGACAATCCTCTAAAAACCACTGCCAAGGATGAGCAAAATGAAAGGTAAATAATAAAGTAAAACTCACTCCTGGCTTTCTTTAACCTAATAAGTCTTTTTCTTCAAATCAGGATTGCTTCCTCAACTATTTGTAAGCTTACCCTAGAGCCCAACTACCCTTCTTTTAATATCAAACATGTCAGTGAACCTCTCTCTAACACAATAAAAAGGTACATTGTCACATAATGTTCTCCAGTTATATAAACCATATTTCTATGACAAGGGTAAGCTCCTTGGTCTTCTGCATCCTTCCAACCTCTAAAAATCTGTAGTCACTCAAATACCTGATGACCTATTCTAATAGAGCAAAGTGGCTGCCAAGATATTTAGTTTCCCAAATAGGCTCCATTTGTAAACACAGGCCTGTCACTAGTTCAAACAGGGAGGAAAAAAACTTAAAACTATAAAAAGCTGTAATTTATAATAAAAACTATTTCTGCCCTAGCCACTTTGGCTCAGTGGATAGAGCATCAGTCTGCAGACTTAAGGGTCCCTGGTTCAATGGCTTGGTCCCCAACAGGAAGTGTGCAGAATGCAGCCAATCAATGATTTTCTCTCATCATTGATGTTTCTATCTCTCTGTTCCTCTCCCTTACTCTCTGAAATCAATAAAAATATATTTAAAAAACAACAATTTCTTACTTAAAAAAAAATGTTTTTATTGATTTCAGAAAGAGTAAGGGAGGGAGAGAGAGACATAAAAACATCAATGATGAGACTCACTGATTGGCTGCTTTCTACACCCCTCCCCGCTCTGAGAATTGAGCCTGCAACCTGAGTTTGTGCCCTGACTGGGAATCCAACCAACAACCTCTTGGTTCATGGGTCAATATTCAACCACTGAGCCACACCAGCCAGGCTATAACTTCATAATTTTGAAGTATTTCCTGGGTTAATAAGAATTACTAAATTTAATAAATTTTTTATTTTAGAATAATTTTAGAATTACAGAAAAGTTACAAAGATAGTATAGTGTTTTCATATACGCACACCCATTTATCCTAATACCTTACATTTGTCACACTTAAATGAACTAATATTGATACCTATTAACTGAAGTTTATATTTTATTCAAATGTCCTAAGTTGTCACATCTTTTATCTGTTTAAAGATCCCAATGAGGACACCATATTACATTTAGTCATCATGTCTCCTCAGACTCCCCTTGGCTATGAGTTTCGCAGATTTTTTTATTTTTCTCAGACTTGTTATTAATGATGACCTTGACAGTTTTTAAGAACAATGGTCGTTTTGTAGAATGCCCTTCAATTAAATTTGTCTGACTTTTCATGATTATTTTGGGTTCATGGATTGTTAGAGGAAAAACCATAAAAGGTAACAGTAAGTTTTCACAATATCCTATCAAAGGTATATACTATCATGACTTACCACTGTTGGTATTAACTTTGAACTGACTCAAGTTGTGTTTTTAAGGTCTCTCCACTGTAAAGTTATTCTTTTATCCCCCTTTCAATATGTACTCTTTGGATTGTTTAGGGTTAAGTAAGTTACTCACTACAGACCAAAAGGAAGACACATTTGTATAGTGTGACCTTTACTCTGGCTAACTTACTAGGTTAAGGCTTGTTCTGTAGATAGCATTGTCACTTTGTGCGGCCCATATTAAGAAACAGTGAGTTATTCTTCCCTTCCTTAACAATGGAATGGTACATAAGTTATTTGGAATTCTGCAAGAGAGATTTGTTTGCCTTCTTCCATTTATCTATTTTGTTCAATCATTTATTTATATCAGTATAGATTCATAAATATTTATTTTATACTTTGGGCTATAATCCGATATTACTTTATTTTATTCTTCAAATTATTTTAACTTCTGTATTGGGAGCTGTTACAGTTGGTTCCTGTGTTCCCTTCACATACCCACATCACTGGGGAGGAAGAAGCACACTTCCATATTTTCTGACTCTAGAAAAAGCTATAGGCTTATCTTATAAGTTCCTTGGCCCAGTTCAGGAATCAGTCATTTCTCCAAGAAGGCCTAAGAATTACAAACTTACACATTCCTAAAGACCCACATTTTTCAAACAGTTAAGCCAATTAACCCTTCAGTTCCTAAGGTCTTCCTCAACTACAACATTAAACTCCATGAGGTCAAGAGCTTAATTTTGATCTCTATTGCATCCTCAGAGCCTAAAATACCATGCACAGAGTACACAATTCAGTAACTACTATAGATACTAAAGTCTCAGAAATTCTGAAGCTCTATAGCAGGACTCAGGATTGAGTCACAACATAATTCGCCATTCCAATGGAATCTGCCTAGATTTATCATATTTAGACTCCTGTTCTAACATCGCTATGTCTAATTCATTGCATTGTTTTACAGTAAACAAAAGGCTTCCTTTTTCCACTGCTCCTCCCTCTTATTCCACTGCAAGCCAAACGTGTGTTAAGTATTCCCCAGGAAAATTTCCAGTGCAAAGGACTAATGCATCACATTTCCTAGATTTTTTTTCTATAATGGCATACTGCCATTTACATCATTCTGGCCAAGCTCTATTCAAATGATCATTTTAACTTGCTATGTGTAGTTTAAATGAAAGGCATAATGCCAAATTCTTATCAACATTGGCAGAAGAAAAGTCACTGACAATGAAAGTGCCAGAAATTCACTGATACCTGTTTATACATAATGCCCCCTCAAACACCCAGTTAGTATGCATATAAAATAAAGCACCTGAAACATACCAATATCTTTTTATAAATCTGTAAAATATATAGAAAGAAAAAAGCATAAGCTAAACATATAGTGTCTTATGTGTATAGTGTTTGATTACAATTTGAAGGCATGTTTCCACAGTCTATCCAATTATATGCAAAAATAAGCCAAGATTATAATGAGATGGTTCTACTAAACTTTGTATCTACAATTTAATTAAAATACTCACTAAGTAATTTGTGACAGCTTATTTTTTAGAGAAAGTTTCTATAAGGAAAAAGAAAGCTACTCACTACTGAGCAAAAGGAAGACACATTTGTATAGTGTGACCTTTACTCTGGCTAACTTATTAGGTTAAGGCTTGTCCTGTAGATAGCATTGTCAAGTTAAATGCTCTACAGAGGCATATATTTAGAAATTCCAAAGGACAAATGAGCACAAAACAAAATTATAACAGCCCTAGAAGCCCTGTTTTTTTTGTGCATACTGGCCTTTCCCAACCCAATGCTGCATCAAATTCCTGTGCTCTGGACTAAAGATCTTACTGACAGAATATATGGTGCTGACCCTACTAAGATTTCAAACTGATCCTTACAAAATCCTGCCTTGGATGCTCCAATACCCATTTAAACCTTAAACGATTATCAGGAATAAATCTCACATTGAGTGTTGATTAGAAGAAAGGCTTATTGTAATAAGTCTTTTGTAATAATCCCCTATTGCTCTTTTAGAAAATTAATGAAAAGACTACAGACTTGTTCAAGTTCTCAGGGCAATCAAAAGAATTGTGATGTTTAGAATCCCTGTAGCTCTTAACCAAACCCCTCCTGATCCTCCCATTTCTTCCGTAAGAAATTGAATAGCAGTGTTCACACCAGGAGGCTACTGCTTATCTTGCTCAGACATACCCTCCCTGCTTGCATTTGGTGGCACTTTTCCACTCACTCTATGGGTCCCACATACTATGTAATTCTTATTATTTATAAACAACATTCAATAATTTGTCAACTGAAATCCTTTTTTATTAAATCCTTTTCTGTTCACTTTGCAAAACTTAATTTTGCAACAGTACTCCCTCTTTAGATGAAGGGGAACTACATGATTATTTAGCTATAACTCAAAAATTAATATGCCAGCTCTAATCCTAAAACTACCTCCTATTATCACCTTTGATTTAATATAGTTTGTGGAATGACTTAGCTTTAAAATAATCAAAAATAAATAAATAAGGGCATTTCCTGTGCAGGATACACTATTATCATTAAACACGCAGCCACTGAAGCAAGTTCACTGCTTAATGAAACATGGGGAGTCCCTACCGTACTGTCAAATGACCAAGAAGTTGGTTTCACTGGAGGAGTTAACCACAAACTGGGTAATCCTTCTCTTAACACAGAAATTCCACTGTTCATATCATCCCCAAAGTTATAGGAACCTTTCATGTTTCCCAGCCTAAAGTTTTGCCACTCGCACTAATGGCCATGTAGTTGTTCCTTCAGAGCTCACACAGACTTTCTACCTATGAAATCATTATAATGTGCCCAATGCAAATGGGATCAATTCCACTAAAAACTTATTCTGTACTCTTCTATTAAAATTTAAGTAATGTCAGAGATTAACCTGATTTACTCAGTCTTATACTGAACAAGTGTAAGTTACACCTTTCTTCTCTAGAAAGGATCTCACCTAAAGGGATCATTTTCAGGTCCTCCTGTCAACAGCTACAACAGTCAAGCTTCAAAGAGTTGATACATAGGTTTATGTGTCACAGTAAAAACAAGCTACCAATCCAGACCACCAGATTTCCATGCCCCTGAGTGATCCTAAACTGAGTCTAATTAAAAGGACTCAGAAGCAGATGGCTCCAAGAGACACACAACTTGCCCCGACACTGCAGCTCAAGCTCGTGACTACATATACTGACAGATGCTGCACGAGATTATGGAGCACAATAGAATTATATGTTCTTTTTTTTAACCATTTGTACACTATAAGCATCTATAGACGCAAGCAGCGGACCTTTTTGAATTAAATTCAAAATATCGTGGCAGTTAACTGGTTAAAAAGGACTGCTATAGTATTTTTCTTGTGATTTAATTTAAATATAAAGTGATATTGTTTTCTCTTAGTATAAAAGAACTGAGCTTAACTATGTTTAACTCCTGATACACTTCAAACATATGTTTTCAGGTTAGCCTGTGCCTTGGCAGCTATCTACCTACACACCATAATCTCAAGACAGGTACATATGTATATACTCAAAACATATACACAGACCACTTCTGGCCGATCCACTTGTCTGACCAACAAATCCATATGTCACCAGCCTATCAAAAACACTCAGGGACTTTGCTTCCCTAATATAAACCAGAAATATCTCAAGGTCTTCTAGCTACTCCATTTCTCCTTCCCCAAAAGTTGTCTCCAGCCTACCTAGACTCTGCTAGATCATGTTCCTTGCTTGGCAATGCTCAATTTTTGTTCTCTAATAGTCTGTTTTTCTCTTTAGTAACCGTTTCTAGGATTCCCCACTATTAAATTCTTATTCATCTTTCCCTCTCTCCTTCATTTAACAGCATCACCAATCCACATAGTCATCAAGGAAGCCTAGAAATTTACCCATTATCCATACAATTTCCATAGTAAATTTTCTAAAACAGAGCTCAGACTACATCACTTACTTGCTTAAAATCTTTCAATGGCTTGCCAAACACCTTAGTACACACAATACTTTATCATTTGTACAAGCACCCTTCACCCACTATACTCTTTCAATACTGAACGCTTTCTTCCCTTTTTCACTAACCTCCAACTTCATTTACCTGATTAAACCCTACTAATACTTAAAAATTGAGCAAAACCATCACTTCCCAGCAAAAAGTGATCCTTAAGTCCTACTCAGACTTCTATCGATCTGGCCAAGTTCACTTTCCTTTTCTTAGTCTCCTCACAGTACTATTTATCTCTACCATATTAAAAGACCCCCACTGTAAGCTACTTTAAAAACAAAGGTAATATCTACTTAAACCTCTTCTGCAGCTATCGTGCCTGACTCTTAACAACTACTCAATAAATAATTCTTTACTGAATGAATGAATGAATGAATGATGCTCTCAGTATATTAAACTATCTGTTTCTCTTATCCACCTCCCCAGTTTTATTAAGACACTGGAGTCCCATCACGTAAAATCACACACAGTAGCCCGCCACTGCATGCCGCCCCACCCACCCACCCACTGCCCTGCCACGCTCACAGCCCCACCCACCCACCTGCCCACTGCTGCTCGCCACGTTTGCTGGCCTGCCCACCTGCTGCCCACCTTGCTGCAATTGGAGTCTGTGGGCCTCGGTGGGAGGGAGACCAAGAGGTGCTCATGCACCTCAGGGTGACCAGTCATTTGGTTGTCTTGGTCGTCACGACACTGGCTTTTTATTTATATAGATTTATGTAGATTATTGACATAAAAAAATCCATATTCTTCCCATTACGTTTTGCTATTTATAGGTAGAATCTAGAGAGAAAATAGCTCCCTTCATGGGCTGTGGCAACTTTATCCCCACCCAAAATATCATCATAAATTATAAAGGGTATTTAAGAACACATAAGGCAAATTAGAGCAATTCACTGCACTGGAATTAAAAGGAAAACCAGACCAAGGTAAACCACGAGTTTCTAAAGAGATGGAATTTCTAAAGGAATCAACTGATGTCCTGGGAAAGAATCTTAGAGGTTGGGACTGATGTCCCAGAGCAGAATCTTGAAGACAACTTTTTAGTAACACTGCAGTAAAAAGGCTAGACCAAATGACAGGTAAGTGAAATTTAAGAAAAGAGTCTAAGCCTGGCAGGTGTAGCTCAACGATTGAGCATCGACCCAGGAACCAAGAGGCCACTGATTCGGTCCCCTGTGGGTTGCATGCAAGAGGCAGTTTATCAATGACGTTTCTCTCTCTCTCTAAAAAAAAAAAAAAAATCAATAAAAACATTTAAAAAAAAAAAAAAGGAAAGGAGGTTAAGTGAATAGCATTTTAAAAACAACATAGCAAAAGGAAACAGAAAGCAAAAAGAAAAACAGAACTAAGAGAACAGAGGCCAGGAAAAGCAATTTGATAAGAAACAGGTAAACTAACTATTCAAAACTAAAGTAAGTCTATTCAGAAACCTTCTATAGGAAGCTTAGAAGCTTCACAAAAAAAGGCTGCCTCGACACAAGAATTTTGGCCTAAAGTCTATAGGAAATTAATTTGATGAATTGACTGCAAAAAAAAAAATACTTATTCAGAAACCTAGGCTTCTGGTAGAGAAAATAAAGGGTTAGGCCCAGGAGATGTAGAGACAACTTATAAAGACAATAAACTTAAATGTTAGGTTTAGAAGAATAACCTGAGAAATCACAAAAGGTACCTGAAAAGAACTACTTAATATTTGAAACAAGGTTCAACCTGAGAGACATGAAACTATATGTAATTTGAATCAAGAAATGCTCTCATAATATGAAGATTAGCTGTAAATCTGACTTAGGTGAAAAGGGTGGTTTAACAAAAAGCGGTAATGAATGACAGGGAAAGACCAGCCCCTTGAGGTGACTGGAGAGAATAATCATCTGCTTTTGCTTTTAGGTAGTGAAATATAAACTTAATGCAAAAATCTTAGAAGCTTTTGCTTGTTTGTCTGTTTATTTTATAAGCTTCCAAAGTCTTCATACCTGCATAAAGTAGAAAATCACTTCATTTGAGAGATTATCAGTCAACTGGGAATTTCTAAAATATACAATCCCAATCAAATTAAAGGTCACAAAAGATGTTACTCTGCAAGTGAGCAGAGAACTAATCTGCCCAAACACAATAAATGAGTTCCTGCCACCACACCCAAACTGGTGCAACAGGTTGGTATAAGCAGTAAGACAAAACTATCTGTTAATACTGTTCGACCTAAAAATTTCTACAGGCTCTAAGACAATCATCAGGGGAGAGAGAACAAATGATGGTCCATACTCAGTTGAAACAGAGTCAAACTGGTTTTTTTTTTAAACTGTCCTTAGAAAACTATAAAAGCACCCAGAGCTTGCTTCTCATTAGCTGAACTGATAAAGATAAGAATGAGTGGCTTTACAAGTTCCTTGAAAGATCCAGGTAAGAATTTTCCTTGGATGATTGGGGAAAATTTTCAACACCCCCTGAGGCCCTACTTTCAACAGCCCTTAACTAGCTCTAGGATGACCTTAAAAAGCAACTACTAGTCAAATGAAGTACATAGTGAGATCAAGAAAGGTAAGACAGAAAAATCTCCATACATTTTATCAATTAGGGAACTAGTATCCTCACCAAAAGCAACTTTATAAGAGTATTGAACAAACACTGAATTAGCACTTAAATGAAAGGTGGGAAATGTGGACAGAAATAAGAATAGACTACTTTTTTCTAAAAGTCAAACTTGAAAAAATAAATACAAAAGCCCTGGCCAATACGGCTCAATTGGTTAAGTGTCATCCCCTGCGCTGAGAGGTCACTGGTTCAATTCCAGATTAGAGCACATGCCCAGATTTCGGGCTCAGTTCCAAGAGGGGGGCTGTAGTAGGAAGAGCCAATTAATGTTCCTCTCACTGATCTCTCTCTCTCTCTCTCTCCAAAAAAAAAAAAAAAAAATCAATAAAAACGTATTTTTTAAAAAGAATGCAGGAGTTAAAGAAAATGGCCTGAAGAAGAACTCTTTAATATGGAAAGCACATAAGAATATTTAAATTCTGAAAGAAATAGAAAAATGTACTTAATAGGGCAAAGTTACAGATCCCGAAAAGAAAATTAATTGCCTTGATGTGGAACACAACATGACAGGTGTTCTTTGAAAACCCACCCAAACTCTTATGACCTACTCTTTCATGACACCAAATGCTCTTTTTTTTTTTAATGGTCTTTTTTTTTAAATATATATTTTATTGATTTTTTTTACAGAGAGGAAGGGAGAGAGATAGAAAGTCAGAAACATCGATGAGAGAGAGAGACATCGATCAGCCGCCTCCTGCACGCCCCACAGTGGAGATGTGCCCGCAAGCAAGGTACATGCCCCCAACCGGAATCGAACCTGGGACCTTACAGTCCACAGGCCAACGCTCTATCCACTGAGCTAAACCGGTCTCGGCGACACCAAATGCTCTTAACCAATGCCCTCAAAGACAGAAGTAACAAGATCCTAAATTCTACTTCTGAACTCATTTCACACCCTCTTTATTAAATGTAAAAAGTATTTACACAAAATAACTAATATTCATTGAGCATTTACTACTTCCCAAGTACCTTATATGATTAGCTCATTAAATTTTCTGGGTTAATAATATTTTTCCCATTCTACAAAAGAAAAATAAGGCTTGGAGAACAGCCACCCAGTTTTGCTTTACTATCACATAGATAGCCTCTCATCATCTGTTAACCACCCATCATTCTAGTTTTCCTCTAAACCTCTCTTTTTTAAAAATCGGGGAAAAGGCAACACTTTCAATCTCCACAAGCTTTGACTTAAGTTTTGGCACATTAAACACAAATTTCCCCATTAGCTTAGAAGTCTAAAGGTACAATGGTCAAAGTATCCTGTGTAATCCACACCACATGGTTAATAACTCACCACACCCCAACATACTCCTAAAATCAGTCTTCCCAAAGAATATTTGCCAGTTAAACAAAATAAATCTCCAACTGACTTAACATTCAGTCAGCTGTCAAAAGAGACATGGGCAGAGAAAACACAAACTTCTCTTAATCCAAAACATTCACTCAGCCTATTTGACCTAAACCTGGTTCTAAGGAAGTTACAAATGCTTCTGTCTCCCTTTTCTTTTTTTTTTTAGCTGGAGGGAAAACTGAGACAAAAAGGAACTGCTTAGGGGGAAAAACTGTTCAAAAGCCTCCAGTCCTCTCTGTCAAGAGATCTTAAACAGCCTAGGAGACAGAATAACACAGAGGTTAGAAATGAGAGAAAAACACATCTGTTTTCAAATTCTAGCTCCCCCACACCTACTAGCTTTGAGCCCTTGGAGAAATTACTTAACCTCTCTAAGATCAGTGTTTGCTGGTAATATTTGTATCACCTATTTCATTGGATTACTTTGAGAATTAAATGAAATGGTTTAGGTAAAGAATTTCTTAATAGTCGGCAAATAGAGGTACTTGATATTTACTATTATAATAAAAAGAAGAATACCTAATGACAGATTACTCTGTATCCAGAGTATTGAGAGTTGATCAGGATCCCTTAAATCGGAGCAAGGGAACAAGAACTTCAAAGAATATAAACAGAAATAGAAGCAAAAAACTCCCTTGCCATTGACTCCTCAACACCCAAGTATCATTCCATCCCAGGTGAAACGTTTGTATTATGTATACATTATGGACGGATTCTTTATTATTATTAACATATAAATTATAATAAATTTATTGTTATTAATATGTTAACAATATTAAAAATAGTAAAATGGTCATTTACATAAATCTCTTAGTATTTATTTACAATCCTCCAGTGAGGATTAATAATAGCAACAACAGCAGCAACAATCTACACTAATAAAAGAGAAAGATGCAAATTGACCATACCTTCGTGACGCCCACCAACCAATCAGGAGTGTGTATGCAAATTAACCCAACAAAGACAATGGATTGATTTGCATACAAAGGTGCTGGGGCAGGATGCTTGAGTTGTCCCCATGGTGACAATGCAGGCATTCCATACCACGCCAGCCGCCCTGGGCCTCTGGGCAGCGTGGGAAGGCAGAAAGATGGCTCCAGGCCAGAGCAAATGCAGTGCTGGCAGCCAGGGGAAGGAAGGCCCATTCTTGCACAAATCTTTTTGCATTGGGCCTCTAGTGTATATATATGTGTGTGTGTGTGTGTGTGTGTGTGTGTGTGCATGGACTTCACAGAAGCAGAAATGGCAAATAAAAAATATAAAAATATGATTTCCACACTAAGAATTAAAGAAATTAAATATATATATTTTTAAATCCTCACCAGAGGATATGTTTATTTATTTTAGAGAGAGAGGAAGGGAAGAAGGGGGTAGGGGAAAAAGAGAGAGACAAACATCAATTGGTTGCCTGTCTCATACAACCTGGGTATATGCCCTGACCTGGAATTGAACCCTAAACCCTTCAGTGCACAGCATGACACTCCAACCAGTTGAATGACCTTGCCAGGGCTCATAACATTTTTTTTTATATATTTTATTGATTTTTTACAGAGAGGAAGGGAGAGAGATAGAAAGTCAGAAACATTGATGAGAGAGAGACATCTATCAGCTGCCTCCTGAATGCCCCCCACTGGAGTTGTACCCGCAAGCAAGGTACATGCCCCCAACCGAAATCGAACCTGGGACCCCTCAGTCCACAGGCCGACGCTCTATCCACTGAGCCAAACCGGCCTCGCCCATAACATTTTTAATCAATCAAATTGGCAAAAATTTTTAAAAATCTGTTAAAAATTAATTTCTTAAAGTATATTATGTATACATTATGGAAGGACTCTGAATGTATACATCAGACATATTTCCTGCCCTTAAGAATTTTATAGTCTAGTAGAGAAGCCATGACTAAAAACTGCCATACCTATTTTGGCTCAGTGGACAGAGCATTGGCCTGAAGACTGAAGGGTCCCAGGGTCGATTTCAGTCAAGGGCACATGCTCGGGTTGTGGGCTCAATTCCCCAGTAAGGGGCATCCAGAAAGCAGCCAATCAATGATTCTCTCTTCATCATTGATGTTTTTATCTCTCTCCCTCTCTCTCCCTTCCTCTCAGAAATCAATAAAAATATATTTGAAATGAAAAGAAAAACATAAAACTACCATCAATTTAGTGCACAAAAGGTAGCCCAAAATAGAAAAGTTCAATTAACAGAATAAATATTTATCACAAGTACATAAAAGCACTGTGCATGGGAAATAAACACCATAACTATCCATATATGTAAAAGGCTAATGTGCAAAGTGTTCATCCGGGTAATGACATCACATAGCAATGCCTGGCTCCCTAGCAAAGATTAGCCTCCTTGTAGTTTCTTCAGCCCAGGAACATGACCTGTTTTATAGCCAGGTGGAAACATTTCACACTTTAACCAAATGTCTGTGAAATGTTTTCTGGTGCCCTCATCTCATTTGACCCTCACAGAAGTCCTGGAGTAGGTAGATAGGAAACTCAGTGGAATCCTATTTTCTTTTCATTAGCTGGAAAATGGAAATTTAGAAAGTTTAGAAACTTGACTGAAAAGAAGAAATGGTAGACCTTGAAAAGAAATTCAGGTTTTCTCATTGTGCAGAATATAGTAAAACACTACGGTAGTTAAATATTTTACCCTTTGTTCTCCCTGCATGATCTACAATAATAATCAGCTTTGTGTTGTTATTTACTGCTGTGTTGCTGACAATTACCTGAAAGAGAAGTTGGGGTGCTTCACTGGAATGAAAAATGTTTAGCTAAATCAGAAAGCAGGTCTAATGAAGCAAGTTTATTCTATACTAGAGGCCCGATGCACAAAGATTCATGCAAGAATGGGCCTTCCTTCCCTTGGCTGTCAACAATCACCTTTGCTCTGGCCCAGAACCGCCTTTCTGCCTTCTCACGCTGCCCAGAGGCCCAGGGCAGCTGGGATGGTGCAGAAAGCCTGCGTTGTCACCATGGTGACAACTCAAGTGTCCTGCCCCCAGTGCCTTTGTATGCAAAATTAACCTGCCATTTTTGTTGGGTTAATTTGCAGACTTGCTCTGATTGGCTGGTGGGTGTCATGATGGTGCGGACAATTTGCATCTTTCTCTTTGTTAGCGTAGATCTTACATAATAATAGACAAATATGTAAATTGACCATACCTCCGCTACGCCTATAGCCAATCAGAGTGAGTATGCAAATTAGGAGGCCAAAAGTGGCAGCCGCCCAGCTCCTCTTGGCAGAGTGGGCAGGCGGGGCCAGATGCCTGCTATGAGAGGGAAGGCGGGGGGCAAAGGGATCTACAGGAGCAGAGTGCCGCAGCAAAAACAAGACTGCTGACTCCAGAGTCTGCAGCGAAGACAAAGGCAGCAAGCTGACTGGAGTCTGCAGCAAAGATGAAGATGGCAGACTCTGGCTGGAGCAAAGGCCTGGGTCCTGGGGGCCGGAGGAAAACTGGTTCTGGAATCCAAGGGAAGGAAGGCCTATTGCACAAATCTCTTCATGCAACAGGCCTCTAGTATATATATAAAAGGCTAAGTTAACTTGCACATGCACAATACATATAAAGCTCTCAGGGGCACCAATCATACATGTGTGTTTCCATCTGTCATTGTCGATCGTGAATTTGGTTGAAACTTCTATTATAGAGAAAGAGCAAATAGCGATACTAAAATATTTCTTCTAATTAATTTCTGTCAATATGCACAAATTTGTGCACCAGACCACTAATGTTATATAATCTATCAAGGCTGTTAAGACAAGCAACAATAAAAAGCAGTAATTGACAAGTGCTTTAAGTACAAGCAAAGAGTTCTGAGATTTCAGAGCAAAGAACTCAAACTAGCTTCCAAATTATTTGAAGAAGCTCTACAAGGCACAATGTTAACTGAACTCATAGGATGGGCATAATTGTTAACGATGAGACCAGAGAAAGGAAGACCCAGGAGAAAGAAACAAACAAAATTGCTGAAACTGGTTTGGCTCAGTGGATAGAGCATCGGCCTGCGGACTGAAAGGTCCTAGGTTCAATTCCGGTCAAGGGCATGTACCTTGGTTTCCAGCACACCCCCAGTAGGGGGCGTGTAGGAGGCAGCTGATCGATGTTTCTAGCTCTCTATCCCTCTCCTTTCCTCTTTGTAAAAAATCAATTAAATATATTTTAAAAAAGAAACAGACAAAATTAACAAATGGAATGGGGCTAGAATCATGAAAGGGTAAAAGAAATATTTCAAGTTCGCTAGAATCTAGGTTAAATAAAGGGGGGAAAGTAAGGCTTAAAAGGTAGACTGCATTAATTTTTAGAATGCTTTGAATGGCTAAGAAGTCTGGATATTCTCCTGTCAACAACAGGGAGATACTAAAGGTTCCAGAAAAGAAATATATGATCAAAATGAAGCTCTATTAATCTAATACTGGTGTCCAGAATGGGCTGCAGGACAAAGGGCTTAAAGCTGAGAAATCATTTATGAACTACGATGGCAGCAATCTCAGTCTGATGTAAGAAGAACTGAATTATGGTATTGGAATGCGTAAGAATGGAAAAGGAAGGGATGCATTAAGAGAGTTTTCAAAGGAGAAAAAGGGCTGAGAGGAATGGGAAATTAATTATAAATTTTCCCCTTGTTTGGAAACGTTTATTAACTCATGACTACCTACTGGATAAAATCCAGGCTCCTTAGCCTATCATTCAAGTCACTGTACAATCTGATCAGGTGTTCTTTTTCTCCCCTTCCCCTGAACCCCCCTTCTCCATACACATAACCTGTGCTTTTTTTGCTCATACATCTCTCTACACCTGGAGATTAGAACAGCTTTTGTCAATGAGGTGGGCTTAGACCAGTAAAATTACTTGGACTGTGAGTGAGACAGAAGAGGTTCCCAAAAGAAAAAGTAGGATAAGTTACCAACAGAAGGGGCAAAACCACAAGCATCCTCTACTTTAGCAGTTAGCAATTTACAAAGTACGTGAAACTGGTAACATTACATCTGGGGGAGCACGTTCAGAAACTAGGTATATATGGAAATTAATCTTTTCACTGTACAGTCTCTATACAGGCTAAATTTGCCATGTATATACACATTTTAGCTTATTCTACTTTTTTAACTTTTTAAATTGTGCACGCAAGACACAGAAACTGGTAACAACTTTTTTTAAGTCACTTCAAATCAATCACAATATCAAGAACATAGTTCAAGCCAAAAAACATTACCCCAAGATAATTCTGATTCCTCCTTCCCTCACTATGCAGAAAAGTTAAAAAAAAGAAAAGAAAACTTTTAAATAGAGAGGGGGGAAAAAAGAAATTTCTTGACTGTATGTCAATATATAAATCTATTTTTAAACTTAGAGGGGAAAAGTACCATAATTTCCTCATTAAAGAACATTTCTGGGCCAAAAACTATTAAACAAAGAAAATTATTAAATATAATCCAAAACGTAAGGTAATCTTGGAGTAATGATTTACTTTACTTTTCTAGTACTTAACAGTAATTTTCAAAATGTCTAAAATGTATCTGCACCATGTATTCAATCCAATTTCCTACATTACTTAAAGTCTCAATGCTAACATGCATTCAAACTGACATTCAAACTGCAAGAGTGGGAGATTATGGAACAGCCAAGAAGATATTACTACCTAGGGCAGAAAAGGAGATTTACATCTTAGAAAAAATTCAACACAGCAGATAAAACAACCCAAGTTGTCCCTAAGTATTCATTCTTCAATGAAAAAGATGTGCACTTTAGCCCTTTTGGAATTTTTCTAGAATTTTTCTTCACAGTTCTTTTCCTTCAGAAGCAGCAACGTGTAAAAATTTTGTTCTCCATAATGCTAAGGACTATTTGAAATGTCTATGTTAAGCAGTCACTTTTTTAAATAAGGTGTTTTAACACAGTACTATAATACTCAAAAGAAACTCACTGGTTCTAGAGTCATCTTATTTATTATAAACTGTTCAAGAAATTTAAAAATGATCACGCAACAAAAACCATACTAATTCAGAACCCTGAAGACAACATGATTTAACAGGGAATGTACATCAAACTAGGAGTCAGGAGATCAATGTTGAGTAAGCCACTGAACCTTTCTGAGCTTCTTTGTGTGAGCTGAAACTGGACCCTATGCAGGGGGGGAGGGAGGGCAGCGGGGGAGAGAGAATGACGACTTGTTCGCATATACAAATTTACATGCAACCCAGGGGATTCACAAATTCTACACAGTCCCAGGAGCCAATCCACAGATTTTTGAAAGGTGTACATATCACAGGTTAAGGTAACCACTTGGTTCTCAGCCAGCTCTAAAACTTGAGCGTCTCTATGAGTAAGTATTTTAGCAATACATCCATAACGTAATTGACAAAGCAGATAAAAAGGGAAAAAAAGCTCTAATAGTAAAAGTAATCAAATTTTCATAAGACTTTCAAACTCAAAAATTTTAAAACATACCACTTCACTCACCCACAAAATTGTCAAAAACTAAAAAGTTGATAATGTGCATGGCTGGCAATGCGTGAGTTTGGCTTTTGGTCATCCTTAACAAGAGCCCCAATGCAGACCGTCTCCAAAAATACATACAAAACGTTGCACAGAATTTCAATCTCTTGCCCTAAACTTTAGGTTCACTGTCCGGGGACTTCCCTTCGCCTCTCTCTGCCTTTTCCTTTGTGTACAGGGATACAATCACCTGTGTGTTCCTCTTTGACAGTGTGCTCTCTCTTTGATAGACACATCCTTCAGTGGCTTCCTAAAAAGGGACAAGTGGAGATCTGGCATGCCCCCAAATGCCTTTATTCTGCCTTCACACTTGATTGATCAAATGGTTGGGTTTTAGGCCAGAAGTCATCTTCCCTCAGAATTCTGAAGGCATTTGCTCCACTCTCTTCTCCGTTATGAAACTCTTGTTGAGAATTCGGGGCCATTTCTAATTGTTCATATGAAGTATAAAGAATGAGTGGTCAGACTCTCGATCTCCCTCCTGTCAACTGATAAATTTCACTGTAGGGTGTTTGGCAGGGTGATCTAGCTAAGGAGACTTTAAATATCAGTATTTATAAGTGTTTTCTGTTAATTGCCCAATTTTTTTTCCATAAAGGATAAAAGACACAATTGGCTGCTAGTGTTCTTGAAGCTGAGCAGTGCAAGGGGGCTGAAAGTTTAAGATGTTGCCAGGCCCTGACAAGGCAAGCTGATGGATGTTTCTCTCTCATTGATGTTTCTAACTCTATCCCTCCCCCTCCTCTCTGTAAGAAAAATCATTAAAATATTTTTTTTAAAGACGTTGCCAGGCCAAAACCGGTTTGGCTCAGTGGATAGAGCATTGGCCTGTGGACTGAAGGGTCCCCGGTTCGATTCCAATCAAGGGCATATACCTTGGTTTCGGGCACGTTCCCAGTAGGCGGAGTGTAAGAGGCAGCTGATCAATGTTTCTAACTATCTCTCTCCCTTTCTCTCTGTAAAAAAAATCAATAAAATATATTAAAAAAAAAAAAAAAAAAAGACGTTGCTAGTACCCTGATTTTCAGGTGAGCTCTTACCCTCCTACCTTCTACAGTGCCAGATATCCTGGATCTAAAACCAGTTTGGTTAACTTTCTCCACAAAATAAGTCTAATTTTTTGTGAGGGTTGAGGAAGAACAGTTACCAGGCTGCCTGGAATGAGGTATGTACAGCTTCATATACCACCTGCACCCAATTAAGCCAATTTATTTTTTTAATGAAGCTGGTCTGTGGAAAATGGATTATAGAGGGCTAAAGAAAAACAACGCAGACCCAATAGGGAAGTACTAAAATTATTTTATTCTTAAGCCTGAATTAAAATATTTTAATTATAAAAATAATTAGAGAGAATTATCTTATTTGAATAAAATTATTTCATTTAAATAAAAATGTATGCCTTCTTTCTTTTTACCAGTCTGCTTTTGTTTCCATTGAGTATCTTTATTCTTTACCAAAATAATTTATGGATTTTCATACTTTAATAACGAACTATCATAACTTTATAAAAGCCGTTAAAACTTTCTATGCCATTTAAGTGCTCTGTAATAAAACTCCTAGAAACTTCAAAGGCAGAACATAACATAACAACTAAATTATAAAATCTGGGAAATGGTATCTATTAGATTAGGATACCAAAGAGTATGTAGTCCAACCCAAAAACCAAAAAGTAGCAGTAGCAACAGCCACTGCTACTGCTATCTATAAAATTTTTATTTTTTTATTTTTTACTAGAGGTGCAGTGCACAAAATTCATGCATGGAGGGGGGGGGGTTGTCCCTCAGCCCAACCTGCACCCTCTCCAATCTGGGACCCTTCAAAGTGGGATCAGGCCCAACCAGGCAGTCAGACATCCCTCTCAGAATCCAGGACTGCTGGCTCCCAACTGCTCGCCTGCCTGCCTTCCTAATTGTCCCTAACCACTTCTGCATGCTAGCCTGATCACCTCCTAACCACTCCCCTGCCAGCCTGATTGATGCCTAAGTGCTCCCCTGCCAGCCTGTTTACCCCTAACTTCCCTCTACTGCAGGCCTGGTCCCCCCCAACTGCTCTCCCCTGCAGGCCTGGGTCCCCCCCCACCCAACTGCCCTCTTCTGTTGGCCATCTTGTGTACACATGGGGGCAGGATCTTTGATCACATGGGGACAGCCATCTTGTGTGTTGGAGTGATGGTCAATCTGCGTATTACTCTTTTATTAGATAGGATAGAGGCCTGGTGCTTGGGTGAGAACCAGCTGGTTTGCCCTGAAGGGTGTCCCAGATCAGGGTGGGGGTTCCCTTGGGGAATGGGGAAGCCTGGGCAAGGGGCCTGTGGTGGTTTGCAGGCTGGCCACGCCCCCCTGGTGACCCAAGCAGAGGCCCTGGTATCTGGAATTTATTTATCTTCTACAATTGAAACTTTGTAGCCTGGAGCAGAGCCAAACTTCCTCTCGCTCTATGGCAGCAGCAATTTCTGTTGGGATTTATTTATCTTCTATAATTGAAACTTTATAGCCTTATGTGGAGGTCAAGACAGGCCAGGGCTGCAGAAAGTTGGCTTCCTCCATCCCAAGGGCAACCCTAGCCTCTTGCTCTCTCCAGCTCCATGGCTGCTGCCATTTTTGTTGGGATTTATTTATCTTATATAATTGAAACTTTGTAGCCTTGAGTGGAGGCCTGGATCCACCAGAGTGTGTGGAAAGCTTGGCTTCATTCATCACCGGGAAAACCCAAGCCTCCCTCCTGTTCACTACATGGCTATAGCCGTCTTGGTTGGGGTTAATTGGCATACTTACTCCTGATGGGCCTGTGGGTGTGGCTTGTGAGTGTGGATTGTGGGTATAGCAGAGTAATGGTTAATTTGCATATTACTCTTTTATTAGATAGGGTGTTTTAATTGATTTCAGAGAGGAAAAGAGAGGGAGAGAGAGATAGAAACATCAATGAGAGAGAATCATTGACTGGCTGCCTCCTGCATGCCCCCTCCCGGGGATCAAGCCCACAACCCAGGCATGTGCCCTTGACTGGAATCAAACCCAGGACCCTTCAGTCTGCAGGCCACGCTCTATCCACTGAGCCAAACCAGCTAGGGCTATAAAATTTTTAAATGACTGCAAATTCTTGATACTTTTTCCATTAAGAGATGGGGTAAAAAAAAAAAAGACTCTGCCAGCATGGCTCAGTGGTTAATCATCAACCTATGAATCAGGAGGTCACCATTCAATTCCTAATCAGGGTACATGCCCAGCTTGCAGGCTGGATTCCAGTGGGGGCATGCAAAAATCAACCAATGATTCTCTTTCATCGAGATCTCTCTCTCTCTCTCCCTTCCTGAAATCAATAAAAATATTTTTTGGATTTTTTTTAAATATATTTTATTGATTTTTTACAGAGAGGAAGGGGAGACATAGAAAGCTAGAAACATCAGTGAGAGAGAAACATCTATCAGCTGCCTCCTGCACGCCCCCTAATGGGGATGTGCCCACAACCAAGATACATGCCTTTGACCAGAATCAAACCCGGGACCCTTCAGTCCGCAGGCCGATGCTCTATCCACTCAACCAAACCGGTTTCGGCTAAAAATATATTTTTAAAGAAAGAGCTGGGGTCTATGCTCTTGCCACTTGAATCTAGAACTTGTAACCTACTTACCTGTGACCA
Source organism: Lasiurus cinereus (assembly GCA_011751065.1). NCBI lineage: Eukaryota > Metazoa > Chordata > Mammalia > Chiroptera > Vespertilionidae > Lasiurus > Lasiurus cinereus. The sequence goes on along the minus strand of JAAGEH010000016.1, from coordinate 11,044,584 downwards.
ATAAAACGTGGCAAAAACTTCCTAGGCTAAGTTTAAAAAGGAGATGCCGCCCTATCTGGTTTGGGTCAGTGGATAGAGCATAGTCCTGCAAAATGAAAGGTACTAGGTTCGATTCTGATCAAGGGCACATGCGTGGGTTGTGGGCTCAATCCCCTGTGGGGGACTTTGCAGGAGGCAGCCAATCAATGATTCTCTCTCATCATGGATGTTTTTATCTCTCTCCCCCTCTTCCTTCCTCTTTGAAATCAATAAAAATATATAAGTAATTTTGTTTAAAAAGGAGATGCAGCTTTCACCTTGCTCACTGGGCAATGTCATAATTAGCAGTGTAACTGCCATAAACTAGCCCATAAAGACAGACCACCTGAAGAGAGATAAATGTTCAGTCAACCCTCAGTTATTCCAGCTCCAGCCACCATCTGAATAAAACACAGAGGTTCCCTGAGCCAAAAACATCTAGCAGAGCCCTTCCCAACTTCTAACCCACAGAAACTATGAGAGATAATAAAAAGTACTGTCTTGGGCCTCTATATTTTGGAGTAATTTTTCATGCAATAGAAATAAGCCTTTATAGCAAATATATGATAATTAATTCAATTACTTGGGGGGAGGAAAGAATTTCCATCAATAAGGGTGGTTTTTCAATAGAGCGAATTTTCCAGATAGAGACCAGCTTTCACATATTTAAGAAATTTGAAAAAGCTATATAATAAGGCATATTCTTCCTGAAGTCAACATTTTTATCTTATAGCCTCTATAGATTCTTTTCCTGCATCATGATTTTTCTATAGCAAAAGAAAGTGCATAAATATATTAACCAGGCCACTGAGCAATCAACTGAGTCCTGCATTGCAATTCTTCTAAATGTAGTGATCTATTATGATCTAAATTAATCCCTGGCCTCTTTTCAACCAAAATGAATGAGCCAGTTATTGCAGAAGCATCAAAACTGCCAAACAAAGCAAATATTAGATTTACTCTTTTGAACAAAGAATCACCGCACACAAAGAATGACCACACTTTACCACTAAATAAGACAGATCTTTTAAATTATGTATCTCATCTACCTTTTTATACTTTTATTCATTTAATTAACAAATATCTAATGAGTACTGAGGTTATACAAATATAAAGAAGAGATAGTTCATAACTCTAAAGAAGTTCATGGTGCTTTGGGGAAAACATTAATACAAGCAATGAATTTTCAGTCAATATGATAAACAACACAATGAAGTATGCTAAAGTGCCAGGATAATTAAATAAAGGAAACAAAAGTATTTTAACAAATAGTACTAGGAAAGTCAGGAATATATTGGGGGGGAAGGTGGAGAAGAACTTGACTCCTACCTCTCATACCATATTAAAAAATTAACTTTAGAAGGGTCATAGATCTAAATATAAGAGCTAATATTGTAAATAATGCAGAAGAAAATATAAAAGAAATCTTTAACAGTGACAATTAGGAAAAAATTTCTTAGCTATGATATAAAAAACATAAACCATAAAGAAAAAAAATGACAAACAGGTCTTGGTCAAAATCTAAAACTTCTGCTCTTCAAGATACTGAGGGAGGAAAACATCACAATATAGGAGAAAATACTCCTAAAGTGCATATCTGCTAAAGGACTTGTATCTGGAATACAAAAAGAATTCTCAAATCTCAATAATAAGAACACAGCCCAATTTTAAAACTATGAGCAAAAGCCCAGCAGATATGGCTCAGTGGTTGAGTGTCAACCCATAAACAAGAGATCATGGGTCAATTTCCAGTCAGGGTACATACCTGGGTTGCAAGCTTGTTCACCAGTAGAGGGCGTGCAAGAGGCAGCTGATCAAAGATTCTATAATTGATGTTTCTATTTCTCTATCCCTCTCCCTGCGTCTCTCTGAAATCAATTTTTAAAAAGCACATAAAACTATGAGCAAAAGATTTGAATAGCTATTAACCAAATATATAAGGATAACAAGTCCATGAAAAAGATGCTTAACACTCTAGGTCAATAAGAAAATTACAGCTGAGACCGGTTTGGCTCAGTGGATAGAGCGTCAGCCTGCGGACTGAAAGGTCCCGGGTTCGATTCCGGTCAGGGGCATGTACCTTGCTTGCAGGCACATCTCCAGTGTGGGGTGTGCAGGAGGCGGCTGATCGATGTCTCTCTCTCATCCATGTTTCTGACTTTCTATCCCTCTCCCTTCCTCTCTGTGAAAAATCAATAAAATATATTTTTTTAAAAATAAGAAAATTATAATTAAAGCTACATTAAAATATCTCTACATACCAATTAGAATAGCTATAATCAAAGATTGACAACAGCAAGTGTTGACTAAGATTGGGAGCAAATGGAATTCTCATACACTTGTTTTAATTCTTTAAAGTGTTACATATAGTATTACATATGTCTCATTTTCTCCCCATTGACCTCTCCCCAACCACTCCCACCCCCCAGCACATGCCCACTCTTCTCTGCTGTGTCCATTGGTTATGCTTATATGCATGCATGTAAGTCCTTTGGTTGCTCTTTTACTCCCCCCACCCGGAGCCCTACCCTACCCTGCCTTTCCTTTCAAGTTTGACTGTTTGTTTGATGCTTCTGTCTCTGGATCTTTTTTTTCCATCAGTTTATGCTGTTCATTATATTCCACAAATGAGTGAGATCATGTGATATTTATCTTTCTCTGCTTGGCTTATTTCACTTAGCATAATGCTCTCCATGTCCAGCTCTCCATGTCCATCCATGCTGCTGTGAATGGCGGTAAGAGTTTTTTCTTTTTTACAGCAACATAGTATTCCATTGTGTAGATGTATCATGGTTTTTTAATCCACTCATCTGCTGACAGGCACCTAGGCTGTTTCCAAATTTTAGCTATTGTAAATTGTACTGCTATGAACATAGGGGTGCATACATCCTTTCTGACTGGTGTTTCTGATTTCTTGGGATATATTCCTAGAAGTGGGATTACTGAGTCAAATGGGAGTTCCATTTTTAATTTTTTGAGGAAACTCCATACTGTTTTCCACAGTGATTGCACCAGTCTGCATTCCCACCAGCATTTCCACATTCTCTCCAGCACTTGTCATTTGTCAATTTGTTGATGATAGGCATTCTGACAGTTGTGAGAATTGTCATTTTGATTTGTATCTCTCAGATGATTAGCAACTTTGTTTTTATATGTCTCCTGGCCTTCTGTATGTCCACTTTCAAAAAGTATCTATTTAAGTCCTTTGCTCATTTTTTGATTGGATTGTTTATCTTCCTTTTGTTAAGATGTAGGAGTTCCCTATAAAATTTTGGAGATTAGGCCCTTACCTGATATAACACTGGCAAATATGTTTCCCCATGCTCTCATACACTTCTGATAAAAATGCAAAACTGTATGCCTTTGAAAAATAGTTTAGCAAATTTTTTAAAAGTTAAGTACATATTTACCATACAACCCAACAATCCTAATCACTGGAAATAAAAACATTCATACAGAAAGGTGTACTCAAAAGGTCAGAGTGACTTTTTTCATGTCTAAAATCCCGAAACAACAAATGTCTGTGAATATTTTTATGTGAATAAACAAATGGGATATATGTATACAATGCAATATTTCTCAGGAATAAATAGGAACAACTAATACACAACATGAATGGACCTCAAGAGCACTGTGGTAAGTGAAAGAAGCCCAATTCCACTTACATAGAATTTTAGAGAAAGCAAAACTATAGTGACAGAAAGTAAACTAGTGGTTGCCAAGGACTAGAGATGGGAGAAGGAGAGTGGCTAAACAAGGGCACCAGGAAACTGTGGAAAGAAAGAAGTATCCTTTGTGCAATCATCTATGTAGTAATTACTTCTAGAATGAATTCAAGATTTACTTTAAAACTGAAATTTTATGTATGCTGTCTATTTTTAGTAAGAAACTAAACTTCCAAACTTGAGATACATTGTTACTTCTTAAAGCCTTGTTAAATGTAGTTTTTTTTAAGTATTCAATGCTTTCAGAAGTTATTCTAAAACAAATTAACATAAAATTCCTTTTTATACTAATTATACATTAGTGGAAAAACCAAAAAGAAAAAAGAAGAGGTTAACATTCAACTGCAAAAACTGCCAGATATTGAAACCCAGAAAACTGGCATCAACTGGAAAATTAACAGGCTCAGTGTTCTGCAAAACTATTAATCAAGAAAAAATATGTATGATGGCATTCCTAAATATAAGCAATAACTAAGATTAGAAAATACAATAAAAATGCCAAAAATGTAAATTACCTGGAATTAGTTTAGAACATAGTAAGAACTCAGTGTTGGCTTGTGAACTGAATAGTCCTAGGTTCAATTCCAATCAAGGGCACATGCCTAGGTTGCAGTCTCAATCCCCATTGGGGTGGGGGACGTGCAGGAGGCAGCCAGTCAATGATTCTCTCTCATCACTGATGTTTCTGTCTCTCTCTCTCCCTCTCCCTTCCTCTCTGAAATCAATAAAAATATATATTAAAAAAACATAGGAAGAAAACTATTAAACTATCCTGAGCAATACAGACAAATGCTTAAGTATAAAAACATAAAATGCTCCTAGGTAAGAAAACTAAAAACTACACTTAAATGCCTCCTTCTCCCAAAGTAATGCAATTCCAATTCCAATCCCAATTAAATTTCTTTATAAATTTAACAAATTTGACCTAACCGGTTTGGCTCAGTGGATAAACCGTCACCCTGTGCACTGGAGGGTCCCAGGTTCAATTCCGGTCAAAGAGCATGTACCTTGGTTGCTGGCATATCCCAGCAGGGGGTGTGCAGAAGGCAGCTGATCGATGTTTCTCTCTCATCGATGTTTCTGACTCTCTATTCCTCTCCCTTCCTCTCTGCAAAAACTCAATAAAATATATATTTTTTAAATTTAACAAATTTAATATTCATATAGAAAAGCAAATATATAAAATAGCAAAAAAATGTTAAACTAAATTATAAAACTACTATAATGAAAAAATATGGCACAGATCAAGAGATAACCTAATTCTACCATAACTAATTTAAGGTAACTAAAAAGCTATATCACCTTAAAAAGGAAAATTTGCCTAATAAATAATGATGAGGTGACTAAATAGCAATTTGGAAGGCAAGAATCTCCTAAACCATTTTTTTAGAACACTAAAATGTATTTAAACATTTCTAAGCCTCTTGAAGAAAAAGGCCTTCCTAAGTATAGAAATAATAGGAAAAACAAAAGAAAAGTTGGACAGATTTGACTCCTAAAAATAACAAATTTCTGTGTGTCCAAAAATGGTCAAAATGAAAAGACAAATAACAGACTGGGGAAAACGTTTGTAGAAAATATGACAACAGACTAATATCTTTTTAATTCTCAAGGAAATCAATAAGAAAACAACTAAAACCCTCACAGATAACTAGGACAACGCCAAACAAGTCAACACAAAGAAATATAATTAGGAAACAGAGAGGAAAATATTCAACTTCACGAAGAAATGTTTAAAACTATATGGCGCCAAAACCGGTTTGGCTCAGTGGATAGAGCGTCGGCCTGTGGATTGAAAGGTCCCGGGTTCAATTCTGGTCAAGGGCATGTACCTTGGTTGCGGACACATCCCCAGTAGGGGGCGTGCAGGAGGCAGCTGATCGATGTTTCTCTCTCATCAATGTTTCTAACTCTCTATTCCTTTCCCTTCCTCTCTGTAAAAATTCAATAAAATATATATTTTTAAAAAAAACTATATGGCAACTCCTGACAAGTGGCACAGTTGGTTGAAGCATCATCCATACCGACAATAAAAGGCTGTGGATTTGATTCCCAATCAAGGCATATACCTAGGTTGTGGGTTCCATCCCCAAGACCAGCACATATGAGAGAAAACTGATCGATGTTTCTCTCTCTCTCTTTCTCTCTCTCTCTCTATTTCTCTCTCTCTTTTTCTCCCTCTCTTTCCTTTCTCTCTCCCTCCCTCTCTCTAAAAATCAATAAAAAATTGTCCTCAAGTGACAGAAACAGTGAGAATTTTTTTTTAATTTTATAAGAGTCAATGCTTGTAATAGAATAAAAAGAGATATTTACTTATCCATTGCTGTTCTAAAATAGGCACAATTCTTTCAGGAAGCAGACTGAGAAAAATTAATCAAGAACCTTAAAACCATCCATACCCTTTAAAACAATAGCACTCTTTCTATAAAATATCCTAAGAAAATAATCCTTAAAACAAAGTCAAAGTTATTTACATCAAGATGTTTATAGCGCCGAAACCGGTTTGGCTCAGTGAAGAGAGCGTCGGCCTGCGGACTGAAAGGTCAAAGGCATGTATCCTGGTTGCGAGCACATCCCCTGTAGGGGGCGTGCAGGATGCAGCTGATCAATGTCTCTCTCTGTCATTGATGTTTCTAACTCTCTATCCCTCTCCCTTCCTCTCTGTAAAAAAATCAATAAAATATATTTTAAATTTTTTTAAAAAAGGTATTTATAGCAATTATCTGTAAAAACATTTGGAAATAAAAGTGAAAAGAAGAAAACCACATGAACAATGGTTTCTGTGGCATCTGGTTAACTGGTTATCTTAAAAAATCAGTCTTCATGATTCCCATCCCAGTCCATCCTCCTTATTGCCCCAAGATTAATGTTACTAAACATCAAATATATAAAAGCTTATAATCCTCACCACCTTAAAAAACAAATCAAACTTATTGGCAAAATATAACAGGGTCGTAAATGGGTTTGTCCCTATCTGTAGCCTCATGTCTTGCCACTCACATGCAATGCATTAGCCGTAAAGAACACATACAGAATTACATATATTTATTTCTGTGTCTCCATTATCCTATGTAATAAAAGCCTAATATGCTAATTGTCTGTTCAACCAATCAAAGAGTAATATGCTAATGATATGCTAAGGCCATTCAACAGCTCGCTATGATGTGCACTGACCACCATGGGGGGGAGACAGTTGACCAGTTGCTACGACTTGCACTGACCACTAGGAGACATACAGTCAACCGGTAGACCAGTCACTATATCGTATACTGACCACCAGGAGGCAGACACTCTGACCAGATGAGCTTGCTGCTGGGGTCTGGCCAATCGGGATTGAGAGAGACAGACTGGACATGCCCTGGGGCCCTCCCACAGTCCCTTCTTGACTGGCCAATCTCCACATCCCTCCCTGGCCCCATGCAGGAGCTGCTCCTTGGTGGTGTGCTTCCACAGGGGGAGCGCGGCTTAGCAAGAAGTTGTTCTTATGGCTGGCCAGCACAGCGACAGCGGCAGGAGCCTCTCCCACCTCAGGCGAGCAGTAAGAAGCGAGGGGTCCTAAACTTCAAGAGCCCCGGAGTGCAAGAGGAATGTCTGACTGCCCACAGGCAGACATCCCGAGGAGTCCCAGACTATGAGAGGATGCAGGCCAGGCTGAGGGAACCCCCCTACCCAATGCATCATTTTTGTGCACCGGGACAACAGTAGGTTCAATAAAAATGCCAAAATGCTCTTAATCTATGCTGAAACAAGGATTCTGCCTTCATGGATTTTACAGATATAAACAGCAAATGCCCTTCTGTGAGTTACAGAGGAAAGGTCAACTCCGGTCAAGAAAAGTTCTAAGGATAAGGGTAATCCTGGACTTGAATCTTAAAAGGCAGGCAAGGATGGCAAGGGTAATTCCAAACAAATGGAAAATATTTGTGTTTCCACACAAAATCTTGTAAGTTTGTAAAAGACTTTTTATACAGACAACTCCAAGTGAACCTCTCCAACTTTCTATCTGTTGAAGCTATTGTGAGAATTAAAGCTGATAATAGTATCTGGCACTTAATAAGCATTCAATACATATCCGTTATATGGAAACATAACAATGCTGGTTACAAAAGTATATTTCAAAGGTCCAGCATTCTTAGAACAAAGAAAGTAACAGTAAACAAGAACAGGATCAAACAACATATCAACAAATAGCCAGGGTCAAACAGTTATCTCTACACACCATGACAATATCCTCATACTACATATTACAACAGCACAATAATTTATACTCATAACTAGAGGCCCAGTGCACAAAATTTGTGCACTCAGGGATGGGGGTCCTTCAGCCCAGCCTACGCCCTCTCGCAGTCCAGGAGCCCCACGATTGATTGCCCCACAGAGGGACGCCCCACCCACCACCACCGACTGGGTAGGCTGGGCCTCCCTTTTTGGGGTAATTGCAGAAACCCCTGGCTAGTGGCCTGGGCCTCCCTCTGCAGAGCAATCGTGGGGCAATGGCAGGGCCCCCCAATCAATCACATCACACCTGCCTTGGTGGTGGCAGTCAGTGCTGAGTCGCCATAGTGCCCACAACCCAGGAGGGACCAAGAGGTCAGCAGTCAGCCTACTCACAAGTCCCCGCCCACCCGAGCCTGCTGCAATGCACAGCCTGGCATTCGGTCATCCATCCTGTCATTTTGGACATTACGGACCCTGGCTCTTTATATATTAGGATGATAATGAATCATAAATAAAACACTAAGTTCTGATAAGTATGGTCTATTTTAAAGGAGTAGGACATATTACATCTTTAAGAGTCTTCAAAATCTTTAAGACATCAAAAATAGCTAAAATAAGAATCTTGTTGTCTAAAGTATAGTCCTTCATTTACCTTAAAATTTTAATTATATGCAAAATACACTAAATTATATGCTAAATAAATGACACATTAATATGCTGTGATAGTTACAATTCAATTAAAAGGAAAAAGGTAGAATCTATGATTAAAACACACACACACACACACACACACACACACATTTTACTTGCCAATGAAAACCAAACTACAGGTAGCACCTAAGCAGGTCCAACTGCCTGTCTAAAGATGAAAGTAGACGAAATAACCTAAAGAGAAAAGGAAGGAGGTAAACTAGATTGCCTTACAGGCAGTCCTCAGGTTACATCAGACTCAACAGCATCGTTTCATGGTTACATTGCCATCTCCCATTTATTTATATATATAAAAAAAAGGTTCCAACATTTTCACATATGTACATATGTGCTTTATGTTTTTTATTATTTATTTACCACAAGTAAAAGTCAGGAATTGTTATCTTTCTTTTAATTTTTTTTTTTACTGTGTCACTTCATTACTGCTGTGTATGTGCTCCATGTGGTGACGTAGGTGTATGGGTTCCCACTTATGGCGAAAATCAGCATTTCATCGCACTGTAGGAATGGATCTCCTACATAACCCGAGGACCTACTGTAAAATGAATTGGGGACATTCAAATCACTAATGACTAGTACCCCTAGAATAAGTCATTATGGTATACAGGCACTTTCCTACTCAGAAACCTGTGAGATATAATCAAATTGTAATTTTTAAAGCCTTGAATCAATAAAATATGCAGGAAAACAATACTAAAATACCAACATATCTAAGGTGAGGTTTTTTAAGTTGATTTTTTTTCTTTTTTTTCAAATATTTTTATTGATTTCAGAGAGGAAGGGAGAGGGAGAGAGAAACATCAATGATGAAAGAGAATCATTGATGGGCTGCCTCCTGCATGCCCCCTACTGGAGATCGAGCTCGAAACCCAGGGTTGTGCCCCTGACCAGAATCAAATCCGAGACCCTTCAGTCCACAGGCTGATGCTCTATCCACTGAGCCAAACCAGCTAAGGCTAAAGTTAATTTTTTATTAGCAAGACAAGGTTAACCTCATTACTGCCAAGGGTTTTATAAATTAATAATATGAGGAGCAGCATACAAAAACATTTAAATTACAAAAAGGTCTGGAAAGGTCCTCTGTTACTTCTCCATATCTAAGAATTTTAAATATTAGGAATTATATTAAACTGCTATTTCCAATTAATTAGGGTCAAGCAGTTCATTGATTCTCAAAAACAATAATGAATGAAAAAAACACACAATGATATTTAAAAATTACCCCCAACTTTTTAATATAACCAAATACAAAGAATATGTAAGAAAAGTCTATTATCAGATATTCATACATGTGATGTATATAAGTTTTATAATCAGTTTGCTCTAGAAATACTTGTTAAAATTGGTATCTTTACCACAGAATTCATTGTAATGAACAAATAATATGTCATAAAGATCAACAGAAGTAGCTTAATGGACTCAATCTGCTTTTAACCACTAATGGCCTGAGGAATCTCAAATTTGGGGTTAAATTAGCCCTACCTTCTTAGCATCAACAAGTACCAAACTGTTCACTAGTTGATTGTGGTCTTGAGAATAGGTGGAAAAATCTAATATCTGTTGTGGACAGAGATCTCATAGCTCAAATATTTCTTCTCCTTCAGTTTGTATGTGTACTAGTAAGTGAGTGAGTGTGTGTGTCACCACGTAAGAATTGTTGACACCTTTCAGTAAAGGGACACCTCTCCATTAAGGATATAATTGAGTAACTACAGTTCATAAAGCACCCTGAAATCAAAGACACTAAAAATTTTAAATACTGGTACTGTATTAACATAAAGCAAAGAACAATAATCTAAAGCATCTTATAGCTCCAGTGTATTGTAAAACATATAAAAACTCACTGTGTGATCTGCCTTTTTTTTTTTTTAAGTGATTTTCCTTTATTATGGAATCCGGATCTAAATGAACTGTTAAACACTTAGTCTAAAGGTATGCCAAACATTTCTTAAGGTCTTAACAAAGAATCAACTTTTTTTTTTCCAGAAAACAAAATGAGGCCTAGGTTAAATATTTTATTTGGCTTCTCAAGATGGACTGAAAAGTTGGGCACCAGCTCCAGACCAATTCCTGGACGCACATCAAACACAGCCCTGTCATTTATCCAGTCAGTCAAAACAATCTTTTCCATCTAACCCTTTAATGTTTATGTCCTAAAAAGCTGCTAATTGAATCCAGCTCCTGAGATCTATTTGTTAAAATATATACCATCTAATTTGTAAATGAACAAAAAAGAAAAAAATATATGTTAACTTTCCTGGCAAAACAGAAGAAAATCCATCACATGTAACCAAAAGGGAAAGAGCAATGTTTTTAATATTTGAATATTTTTCTCTTAAAATACGACAGAGACAAATTCCCAATGGTTTTATGAAATCGAGAGTACCTTAACTGTTTTTACAATTACTAGTAAGGGGACACAGTATATTTAAAATTCCTCAGAAACATCTAAAAATACAAAATCACTCTATAAATTTAGTCCAGTGTTCCTCTCCTCCCCTCCCCCCCCCAAAAAAAATAATAATAAGTAATCTTTTCTCCTAACTTTATATGGGAATTTTTCTAATATATCATATGCAGTCAGGAAACCACAGATAAACACTTTAAGATCTAATGAGTCACACAAAAAACCTCAAACTTATTTTATCTGCAGAAAATCAAAATCCCTGTTTTTTCTCCCTCTTTTTTTTTCATCATGCATATAGACTAGAAGGAAGTCGATGGCCAACAGCCTATTTCTGATGCTTTCTGCACACCTGGAATCACAAGTTCTTTTCACAGTCACTGACTCAGGACTGACTCGGAGAGGAACAGCAGCAGATAAACTCTAAAGCAACAAAGATCCCTTATAAAGGTTTCCATTGATTCATAAGAAAATAAGGAAACTGAATGGGGCAAACAGGAGACAGACAGGCATTCCCCCAATCCAGGTTTTCCATTAAGAACCACTCAGTTAATGATTCTTTGCAAGTTTCCCTGGGGAAAGTAAAACGGTCATGAAAGCAATATATTTTTTAAACTGCAGCCAACACAGGCTACCTTCTCGAACACCAAACTCACTGCAAGTTTGTATCTCCAAAGTTCAGCCAGTGGACTGGGATGTGACACACAAGCATACAATTACAAAAATTAGTCCATATAAATCTCAAAGTCTAGTGTAGGCAAACATAATTACAGTTTACTCTTACACACAGACACACACACACACACACACACACACACACACAGATTAAGGAAAACCATCTTTCTCGCTACACATCCGAAAATCATGGTGGGTCGTTTCTTTAAAAGTGAATGGTAAAAGCCGCCTTTCAGTTACACTTTTCCAAACCAAAAATTAATTTTGCCTTCAAATGTGCAACACGGCTGTGTAAGAATACCAAAAATGGCAGGGCAAGCGAAATGGACCTGTGATGTTAAAGATTCGATGCCCTTGGGACTCCCTCGACACTTTGAAAGGGAAGCCTTCTATCTAGCAACCCCCTCCAGACACTCTTTTCCATTTAGAAAAGGGAAGGGGGGTGGGGGGGGAGTGGAGGGGAGAAGGGAAACTTCGCTTGAAAGTTTGTATGAGCACTTAGACCTGTACCCAAAAAAAAAGAAAAAGAAAAAAGAAAGTGTGCTGTAAAGCCGGTGTAGAGTTAGGAGTGAGACACAGCTCTGCGGCCTACAAGGAACCACCCCCAACATGCTAGCCTGCAATCAGACACTCGCAAGCACCGCGCACAGCGAGCGGAGTCGTCGGGCCGGCAGACGCGCCGGAGAAGTCCCCTCGGCCTCCTTCCCTCCGCGGGACGGGCGTCTCAGGTGTGCGGCGGCGGCGGCACCGTGCGGGCTTCGGCACAAGCGGACGAGCAAGTTAACAACCAGGGGACACACACACACACACACACACGCACACGCACCCTCCCGTTAAGCGCTCCATCTTTAAGGAGTGTTTACGGCGCGCAGCCGGCCACCGGATTCCACCATCCCCGCCCGGGAGCCGCTCGGCCCCTCGCCGACCTCACCTGGGCGGCCTCCCGGCGCCGCCGCCCGGGGCCCCGGGGAGAGCCGCGCTCCCCGGCCTGGGCTTCCCGGCCTCCAGGTCCGCCGGGAACTCCCACCGGGTCGCCCTCCCCTCCACAAAAGACCCCGAGTCACCTTTGGCTTTTTTTTTTTCCAACCATTTCCAACCCCGGGCGAGCGGTCCGGCCCTCGCCTCGCCCTGAACTAGGCCTTCCCACGTCCCCGACCGCCCCGACGCACCGTTGGTCGCGACCCTGGCCCTTCCCAAGGCCACAGGCACCCCCCGCCGGCTCGCCCACCCGCGGCCGCCCCGCCGCCCGCCCGCCCGGCCCCCTCACCTGTCAGGCGCAGCTTGACGGGCCCGTTCCGCCGGCCCCCGGGGTTAGACATGTCCCCGGCGGCGGGGGCGGCGGGGCTGCGGCCGGGCGCGGGGCCCCGGGCCAGCGGGCGGCGGGCGGGGGCGACGGCGAGGCGCGGCGGAGTCACCACAGCGGCCGGGGCTGGGGCCCGAGCAGCCGGCGCCGCGGCCGCCACGGCCGGAGGGTCCCGGATGTGCCGAGCGTCGTCGCCATGAGCCGCGGAGGGAGCGGGACGCCGAGCTCCCCCCTCCTCCCACTTCTCCTTCCTCTGCCCGGGCCGCACAACAAAGCGGCAGCCGCGGCCGGCCGCGCCGCCTCGGCCCGCGCCCGCGCCCCCGCCGCCTCCACGCAGCCGCCTCCGCCTCTCCCTCCTCTCGGCGTGGCGGGGCCCGGAGCCGACGGCGCTGGTCGGCGGCGGCGGGCGGTGCTCGGCGGCGCCGGAGCAGACTCGGGGATCGGCCGCTTCCTCCTCCACCCGCCCTCTTGTCTGAGCGAACCGGGTCCTGCGGCCGCCGCGGCCACTCGTCGGCTGCGGGGGGCAGGGAGCAGTCGAGGAGGAGGGGGGGGCGGCCTGGGGGCGGGGTCAGGAGTGGTGGGGGGGGCGGGGGCGGGGCATGGGCGGGGCATGGGCGGGCGCGCGCGCGCGAGGCCGGGCTCCGCCGGGGCGCCCGTGGTCCGCCGGGGTCCCACGCCGCACTTGAGGGGGAGCCCTGCGAAGAGAGTGGCGGCGCCGAGCTCCCCGGCACCAGGAGGGGCGCGGTGTCCGGGAGCGCTTTTGTCCTGTGCGACGCCCACTGCGCGCATCTGTCGCCCACTGCGTGCAGGGCTCCCCGAGAGGTGGGGCGAACCAAGTTAGAACCGCTGCCCTCTGGGAATGCGGCGTCGCCGAGGGAAGAGACCCTATTTCCACACCGAGGATGCCAGCCGATGCATCCGGGGGGTTTGCTCCTGGTACCTCGGTCCTGGACTCACCTGGTGGGAGAGATCAGCTTCCCTGCCTGCTCAGGCTCTTTGCAGCTGTAGCGCAGGGATAGGAGGATAAGGACACAGCCTTCAGGGATTCTTAACCAGACCAACCTTAGGAGTGTGCGAAAAGCTTGACAGACAGTCCTACTGTGTGTCGTTATCTCAGGAGGGCAAAACAAAAATAAGGGTACCTTCTTCTCCTTGGCCTCTGTCATTGCACTCTTAGAAACTGATGCTTGACGTATAATAAGACAGAAGATGTTCTTTGCAAAGTTTGGTTCATAACAAAAGGGGCATTGAGCGAATAGCCTGGGGATGACATTGCATCAACCGCATGGGGTTTGGGGCAGCCATTTGCATGGCAGTTATGAAGATCATACATTATGGAAGAGTTTTACAAGTAATCAAGGTTTAAAAGCACAATAAAAAGTTGTATGTATGAACGCAAAAGTGTCCAGCACAGTGAAAACTAAGGGTTACAGCATGGGGGATTTTTTTTTTGTATGCTTTGTATAAGGCTGGTATAACATTAATGCAATTTTCAATGTTTCATAAAGTCGAAGATTTTTTAATCCTAAATCAGTTGTCAGTTGATCCAGATAAAGTTACCCTCAAGAGCATCTCATCGGTCTGAATACAACCTGCAATTAAAGTGATCCAAAAATTATATAAAACTAGAAATACTAGGCAAATACTAAATGCCTACTATGTGTCAAAGAGTAAACAAGACTCTTTTTTAACTACTTCTTTTGTTACGGTAACTCTGAAGATACATTAATCAATTCAAACAATAGCCGCTCTCACCATTTAAGAGACTAGATGAATAATGGAATTAAAGGTTAGCAAACTGATATATACATACACTTTTGCCTTATTATTATGGCAAACACTTGGTTCCCAACCACCCACTAAAATAATTTGCAGATTTGTAGTAGGTAGAAGTTAGGATTTCGGAACGTGATGGGAGAGCTGGGGAGACTGCCTGTTCTGAAGTTCAAAGCAGTTTATCTATATACAGTGGTACCTCGAAATACGAGTTTCATTCGTTCCGTAATCTTGAGGCGTGGGTAACTATGAGACGCTCGAGTCGCGGTAAACTGGTGGGTCGTGTGCAGCCGGCCGATATGCGCGATTACTCCTATCTCAACTGTTGCTCGTATTTCAAAGCAAAAATCGCTCACTCCACGGCTCGTATCTCAAAAATCTCATATGTTAGGGCACTCATATCTCAAGGTACCACTGTATATATAAAAGCCTAAGTGACCTCTATGACCTAAATGACTGGTGGAACAGTCGCTGTGACATGTGCCGACCAGCAGGGGGCAGACGCTCAATGCAGGAGCTGCCCCCTGGTGGCCAGTGCACTCCCACAGCTAACCTCTTGCAGCCCCCATTGGCTCTGGGTGCTAAACCATTCTTAGAGACCTGCTTCTAGGTTGGGGTTTCATACGTAGCAGAGCACCTTCCTGAAAGTCAGCCCTCAACACAAGGGTTTGTCTCGCTCCCATCCTCATGATGGTGAGGTGGCAAGGGAAGAAGGGAAGACAGAAAACTGCGTGATGGCAGGGTATGATGGCAGCGTTGGCATCTGGTGTTCGTTCCTTCTGTGCCTGGCCTGGTAACCATTGCCTCCTCTCCCAACTCTGCTGGGGCCCTTGGGCCGGGACTGGCATGGGAACCGGGTTGGGTAGCGGCAGATGCAGCCCGTTTCCCAGGGGGGCTGAGGGCCAGCTCCCTCCTTGGGGCCAGTAGCCAACCTCCCACAGTCCCTCCCCTGGCTGGCCAACTTCCCGTGGTTCCTCCCCTGGACCCCCCCGCCCTCCCGTGCACAAATTCGTGCTCTGGGCCTCAAGTTGAACTGTAAGCGACGCTGTAGAAAAATGCACCCATGCTTCACATGCAGGGAAGACTCTGTTTAGGCTTGCCTATGTGTAAGTGTAAATCTTACTGCTTAAGACAAAAGATTCCGATAAGAATAATATGTACTTTAAAACCATTCATACGTTAAGGAGAGGCAGCCTGTCATTGAATTAAATTTTAGCATTAGGTGTGTAGCACTGGCATCATCATAATTTTAGTCATATTTTTTAAGGAAAAGGGGAAGAATAACAATTCTTAGGGAATTCACCTTTTTCTTCCTTCCTAAAATAGAAACCCATTACTTATACATGTATCTAATGGGTATGGGAATTACAGAAAATATTTCAAAGGCTTTTTATTCCCTTAATTCTTCTAATTTTTATTCCCTTATTTCTTCTTATCATCAGTGCTCTCAGTTGAATTGTGAACCTTTATCAAACCATTGGTTTAGGCATCTGTCTCCAGTATAAAAGCTCTACCTACTTCATACCGATAAAATGTCTTTTTCCATAGATGTCACTAAATAGAACCTTCCAGTAAAAATGCTGTAACAACTCTTTAAAGGGTATTTTTGAGCAAAAGTTTTCAACTTTTTTTTATTATTGATCACTTAATGTTGCACTCTTTATGATGTATCCTAAACCAGAGGTAAAAATGGACATCAGGTTATAAGAATATTTAAAACCTTTTGTTTAAAACATGTTTCTGTTTTCCAAGGCTAATGTTAAATTTGATGTAACTTTGCAAGCAAATGCTTACCATCTGTAGTTGGTATTTTTCTTCTGCTCCAGCCATTAATATATTTTTTACATAAAAGAGTTGTCTACAGTAATAAAAAATCTGTCTGAGGTAAGGTTATGTTAATAACAGTACTCCTGTGAAGCTATTTTTATAGTATAAATTTCAAATTTAATGCCATTTATGTGCCATGGAAAAAGCAAACATCAGGCACGCAGCGATTTCTACCCCTGCTGAAAATTCAACTTTCTTTAATGTTTAAAATGTCATGAATTGAATTTAATATTTAGTTTTAGCGTCCTCCAAATCAGCTTATAACTGATGAAGCAGCCAAGCACAGCCCCCAAGTACTTGCAGTTGTCAATTGGACCCTTCCTTCCCCATTTCCACTGACTTCCTCTGCCTTCCCAGGTCCTCAAAGTTAGGGTCACCAAAAACCCTCATGTGCAGTCCCTGTCCTGACATGGTTTAGGATTAGATCACATTCCAGGCCATTTTCTGTGACCCCTTTCCTGTCCTCTTCCCTGCAGATCTGGTCCCCAGTGATGAAAACTGAGGTCACATCTGAGACCCATGTCTCTCCACGTCTGGGCTCCCCCATACCACTCTCCTTGGCTCTTGCTTCTCAGCCTCTGCTTTTGTATACCAAGATGGTAGTCCTTACCTACATCCCCTTCTAAAGGAATCTGACCTCACCTATTGCTCTAACATAGTATCCTAGGCTCCATCCCTACAGATACTGATTCAACAGGTTGTGGGGCCCATGAGTTTGCATTTTTAAAGCTGATGGTGGGGAGAGCCTACTTTGAGAACCACTCATTGCCTCACACCAGGGATGAACTTGGACAGCTCTGTTTGTAGTAGTTGAGCTTGACCTCAACTAACTGAGCCAAAGGTGGATGGCTCACAAGAGGCCAATCACATTTTCTCTCCTTGGAACTTGAAATGGGGACACTGGGACACAGAGTTAGTGGTGGGCAGCTGGGTTGAGAGGCCACAGAGTTAGCAGCTGAGAAAGCCATTTCAAGTTCAAGTAGATAAACCAAAGAGGAAATGAGTGTGTAGAAAATACTAAAAAGTAGACAGAGGAAAGTGGAGATAAGAGACTTCTTAACCCCAAAGAGGGAGACAAAGAGAGTGATTGTCTGGCAGATTTCCTGCCCATACTCCTGGCCCATGTGTGCTTTCTTACAGTTTATTTTCACGGGATCTGTGCAGAATAACCACCTAACTCCCTCTTCCCCTGGCTTAGACAAGCTTAAGTGGATCCCTTGCATTCACTTGGTGTCTAGTCCGCACACTGGGCCTATTCCATCTCCAGGCCTGTTCTAAGCTCTTCCCCAAAGCCCTCAATCACCTGCCTTGCTCTGCTTGTGTTCTTCAGAGCTGAGCCTTAATGCAGCCCAGCTGGTGGCTTGGGTCCTCCCACTGAGGGGCTGCACTTCTAGAACCTAGAGCAGTCCAATACCTATGGCTCTGGTGCTCTTGAAACATGGCTAGTGCTGCAAGTAGAAAATGCATATTGGATTTTGAAGACTCAGTATGGAAAAAAAGAAAGCAAAATATTTTAATGTTTTTACACTGATGACATCAAAATGATAATATATGCAATATATTGGGTTAGATAAAATATAATATTAAAGTTCATTTCCCCATTTCTTTTTACTTTTTCTAATATGACTACTGGAAATTTTGAAACTACAACTGTGACTCTTCTACTCAATCATCCAGTGGTGATCTAAAGGATGATGACCATCCCAGCCACCTACCTCCTTAATGTGCCACCAGCTGGATTCCACCATCAGTGGACTCTGTGCTCTGCCCAGCACCAGACTTTCTCGGCATCACTCTTTAGACCTTATCTTACCTACCCAGCCCTCCAACCAATTTCTATAGCTAAGTCAGTTCAACCACAACTATCTCACCCCAGTGAGAATGGGAAGATCGAATTCAAAGGTAAGTTTAAGTTCTAAACTGCATCCCCTGTACCAGTAAGGGTGGCCTTCCTTGAAAATAGGGTCCTTAAAAATGTAACCAAGTTAAGATGAGGCCAGTAGGGTGGGTCCTAATTCAATGTAACTGATATCTCTATAATAAGAGGAAAACACCATGTGAAGACAGAGACACACAGGAAGAATGTCATGTGACAACAGAGACAGAGATTGGAGTGTGTAGCTGCAAGCCAAGGAACGCCCAGGATTGCTGGCAACCGCCAGAAGCTGGGAAGACGCAGGAGGGAATCTACCAGTGTCAGAGAAAGCATAGTCTTGCCAACACCTTAACTTTTCATTTTAGACCTCCAGAACGATGAGAAAAAACTTCTGTTGTTTTCAGCCATCCTGTTTGTTCTACTTTGTCACAGGAGCCCTCGGCCACTAAGACAGCCTCAGTCCCTTCCCCACTGTATTATATGATACACAACACAAGTGAAAAAGCACACGGCCTAGCTGATCTTCATTACTTGTTGCATTTACAATACTGTGCTTCTTAAAAAATAGAAAACCCTGTAAATCTAGGCCATTTTTATGCACCCATTTTCAAATGTCTCAAGTATGCAGACTGCCCTGTTACATTGTGAATTCTGAGTTAAAAGAGAATATAATTTGAAGAGCTTGCATATTTTCCAAAGCCAATTTGGTGATTTAAGCATGGAAGTATTACAATTAAATGTTTGAAAAGTTATCTGTGCATGGTTTGCTGTAAGCTGATATCATGAAACAACACATCTTTTCAGGATGAGGTAGCAGCCCCAGCCCCCGGGGGAAAGGGAGCGGGCGCATCACTCAACTGCAACTACTTTGGACAAGTGAGCAACAAATCGGCACAAAAAAACAGTCATATCCAATCATCTTCAAAATAAAAACTGTAGTAGCTACAACACGATTCTCTAAGGGCAGGATGGGAGGAGATGTGGAAATACTTGTATGATGCAGTCTTCATGGGTAATGTAGAGAATATGGGCCAAAATGAGATCAACATGGCTCACAAGCCAATGGGTCAATGTCAACCATTGCTTAAAAACTTTCAATGGCTGCTCGTTGCCTTTAGCCGCCAATCCAAACAGCTTTAATGACATAAAGGAATGCTCATGATTTAAATATATAAACTTTCAAAAAGCAGAAAACAAAAATATATGTGAAGAATGGTCCCAATTTTTAAATAAATATACTTATGCATTCATTCAAAATGATGTTTACTAAGCATATGTTAGCTGTGGAGTACAGCTAGCTAGTGGAGGAAGACAATCAACAAGAAAACAATACATAAAATACAAAGGATAAGACAGTACTATCTGTTGCTTTCTAGAGTGCATTTTCAATGTTTAAGTCAAATCAATTCCAGTGATTCTCCAAAGCTTACCTGAAATGTTAAGAAAGATTTTACCTTGCCCTAGCTGGTAGGGCTTAGTGCAGTGGTTCTCAACCTTTCTAATGCCGCTTACCCTTTAATACAGTTCCTCATGTTGTTGTGACCTCCAGCCATAAAGTTATTTTTGTTGCTATTTCATAGCTGTAATTTTGCTACTGTTATGAATCGTAATGTAAATATCTGTGTTTTCTGATGGTCTTAGGTGTCCCTGTTAGTGGTTCTTAACCTGTGGGTCGCGACCCACAGGTTGAGAACTGCTGCTGTAGAGCCTAAGACCACCAGAAAACACAGATATTGACATTACAGTTCAGTAACAGTAGCAAAATTATAGTTATGAAGTAGCAACAAAAATAATTTTGTGGTTGGGGGTCACCACAACATGAGGAACTGTATTAAAGGGTCGGGGCATTAGAAAGGTTGAGAACCACTGGCTTAGTGGTTAGAATGACTTAAGCATGGAAGTATGGAGTGAAGAGTCCTGGGTTCGATTTTGGGTTACAGGCTCGATCCCCAGTAGAGGTGCAAGAGGCAGCCAATCAATGATTCTCATCATTGATGTTTTTATCTCTCTTTCCCTCTCCCTTCCTCTCTGAAATCAATGAAAAAAATATTTTTTTTAAAGATTATACCTCTTCCCGTTAGACACGAAGCTACACAGGACAGAAATTGCTATGCCATATTGTGGCCCTCCATGGCAGACAACGTCTAAGATTGAAGTCAACACAGAAGAAGAGGGGCTAAGAGATGGAGAATGCAATTCGGTCCTGATTATCCCATCTGAGTCCCTGTATCCAGCCATTCCTAAAGCTACCATGTAGTTGGGTCAAGTTTTCAGTCACTTGCCCACAGAGTTCTAATTACCACATCCAATAAAGCAGAATCTCTGGTGGAAGTTGCAATCTGCATTGTTAAGTAGGTCCCCATGTGAATAATCATTGAGGAGGTGAAGATTTGGAGAACACAGGCCTGCAAACTTTTTCTGTAGGGGCCAGGGAGTAAATACTTTAGGCTTTACCAGCCACTCAATTACTCAGCTGTTGTAATGCTAAAGCATCAATAGGTGAATGTGCATAATTTTATAAACTTGGTTTGTAAAAGCCAACAGTGGGCTCGTTTTGGACTACTGGCCCTGCTCTAGACCTAGAGCCATAAATAAGAAGAACAGTACCATTCCTGGAAGGAAGGGCCAGTAGAATTCAGTGTTTTTCCAAGATCTGTGAAATCGGAAACTATTTAATAATTTAGGAAAAGAAGCCAATACAGTTATAAAAAGAACTAATATTTATTGAGGGTTCACTATGTGCTAGGTGCTGTGCTAAGGAATATATCATTTAAGATGCTTTGGTTAGCAAGGGACAGAAAAGCTGACTCAGATAAACTTAAATAATAGGTAAGACTTGTTATTTCATATAACAAGCAGTTCTGAGATAGATTGATTCCATAATTGGAGTTTCAGTGATTTAGTGATATGTTCAGGACCCAGGTTCTTTCCATCTCATGCCTCTGCCTTCCTCAGGCTTGGCTTTGCCTTCAGGTAACTCCCTCCATGACCACAAGATGACTACTGCAATCCCAGACCTCTCATCCCAACCAAACAATATTCAGAAGAAACAGATCATCTCTTCCTCTCTCTGCTTCTTACAAGTGAAGACATCTTTTTCAGAAGCCCCTCCACATCAGCATCTTTCCCTCTCATCTCCCATTGGTCAAAATTTGATCATGTGCCCACTCTTAAACTAATCATTGGCAAGAGCAATGGACTTTCCAAGATTAGCTGAGACGGATGAGGGATCCCCTCCTGATCTAGGTTATTTATGTGGAGGGTGCAGAGAAGGATGTGGACAATATATGAATACCTGAGTGAAATCAGGGTTCTGTTAAAAACCAGAAATGGATATTACATAAGCAGCCACAACTGATATTAGTAAGTGATACTTTTTTTTTTTCATTATTATAGACGAGAAAATAAAGTTCAGAGAGAGGAAAGTGGCTTGCCCAAGGTCATACAACTAATAAGTAAAAAAGGCTGGATTCAGTTCCAGGTCTGAGACTACAGTGTGTAATTCCTCCACCGACACACGAAAGGGCTACTGTATAGGTGAAGATGTTAGGGAAGAGCGGGATAGCGCCAAAGGTGGCCTCACAATCAAGTCAAATTGAGCCAGTTATTAAACCTGTGATGTGACAAGACAAAGGCTCCCTAACGGTCTGAGCCTTTGCTGTACCACAAACTACCTCAGAAGTCAGTGTGTAAAGCCACAGTAATTTATTCGGTTCACAATTATATGGGTCATCAATGTGAACTGGGCTCTGGGCTCAGATGGACTCACCCATACATCTTTGGTTAGCTGCCAATTAGCTAGCAGATCAATGGGGGGCTGGCTGGTCTAAGAAGGCCTCAAGTAGGTGGCTTCCCTTCACTCCACGTGGTCTCTCATCCTCCAGCAGAGTGCCAAGAAGGAGAATGAAAATATGCAAGGACTCCTGAGAACTAGCTCAGATCTAGGAAGAGTTCCTTTTTGACTAGGGACTGAAATGAAAAAGGTTTCTTTCCTCATTCCACAGAAAAATTGTGCGACAGCATTATGCCCCATTCCCATGTTTGTAGTTCAAATAGGTTGGCCTATTTTATGGCCAACATATTATCTAGGCTCCCAGATGACAAAAACTCTTAAATAGAGATGGCAGATAACACCCAAAGGTGGGACATGGGTTTAGTACAGAGTGTTAGAAAAGCAGCACTGTGATCAATGAATTGAGGCTGGGATAAGAAAATATGAGGAGAGCATCTGAAAACCAAATATTTAAACCCAAAGACAAAATTGCACCATCAATTTGTGTTACCCGCCCCCCAAAAAAACATTCCATATGATAATATAGAGACCAGAGCCATATTTTCTACTATCCTGGTAAATATAAGCTATACATTCATTCATCAAATATTTTTTGTACCAAACTCTGTCAAATGCGAAATGAATTAAATTCTTCCTTATCAAGTTGCTGTCTTTTTAAACATCCTCTAAAAGGACTTCTATTATCTTTATAGCAACCAAGAAAGTTTCCCCTAATATCAGAATTGTTTTATGTGCAAAATTATAAAACATGTGATCTAATTTATCTGAAAATATTGATATCTTTTTTCTGAATTCATTCACCGCTATCATTAGCAGTTTAAATCTAAGGCTGTATGGAGGCATTTAAAACATTTCCTTAATTTCTAAGGAAAGGTAGTGAGCACAAGCAAGTTGTATTTCATTTTATGAACCCATTCAGAAATTTACAGTCTAGGTATGAACTTACACAGCATGAAGCTTGGCCCTCAGCATTTCTGAAAGTGGAATTTGGCTCGTGCGAATTCTCATAACAAAAGAGAAAGTGCCAAAACAAGCAACTTCCTCGACATACAGGTGAAATAATATTCTTACAGAGTAAATCCTCACAATGTGAAAATATACAAAGTTCACGAAACATTCTCTAGAATAGTTTTCCATAGAATCGAAGCCATCAAACACAATTGAGTCACTCCTATAGGAATTCCTCTCCTGCTTCATTATGCGGGAGATACAAGAAAACTACAGCAAACCAAGGTGGAATCACCTAGCCCTCTGGTAGAGGAGCCGGAAAGAGGAGGTTCTATTGGCCTGAATTCTCTCCACTTCTGCAGCTTGAGAAGAGGCACAGATATAGAAAATGTTCATGAATATGAATATAGAAAATATGCAGAATATAGAAGTATAGAAAATAAAAACAAAAGTCATTTACGGTATTATTTAATGTTCATTGTGAACTTCCTAATGTGCCATTCATGATTACATTACAGCTAAGCAATTTATGATGTATCCAAATTAATAGATGGCCATGTGGGCCATTAAACTACATTAATGCACTGAAATGTATATTTGTAATAAAATTATAAAAATGTTTAAGAACATTGAGTTAGGTTTTACACACTGACTTATGAGGGTGTTTTTAACTTCTTTGTTAATAATAAATATTAGCAGAGAAGTTAAAAACACATGACCTAGCGGAGTGATTCTGTTTAGAATAAAAAGGTTGTATTCCAGCAAGAAAGTTTGAACTATCTGAATATCTAATCATATAGGACCAGTTAAATAAATGATGGCACCTATAGAATACCTCCAGCCATTAAAATATTATAGAAATGTATTTTTAAATATAAGACACATAGCATATATAATATATAAATATATTAGTCATATGTCTATTTCTTCACTTGATTGTAGCCAAAAGACCGAGAAGTAATTATATGTCTACTTCTTGACATGGGAAAATACTTTAAGCATGCTGTCAAATGAAAAAAGCTTTATAATATTACTGTATAAATTCATTTCTTAACAGAAAAGTAAAATATACATGCATATTTAAACATCTTAAGAGAAACATATCAAAATGTAACTAAAAGTTATTTCTAGATAATGGGGATTTCTATTTCTTCTTCTTTCATATATTTGTGTTTTCCACTTTCTCCAATGAGCCTCTATTACATGTAATAACACAGTAAAAATACTGGGTTTTAGCAAGCTAAAATTATGCAAGTTTAAAAAATGGGGAAAAAAATGGACCAAATGTCAAACAATGATTACCACTAGATGATGACATCATATGGGATTTTCATTTTCTTCTTTAACTGTGATGTTTTCTTAATTTTGCACAAAGGGCATATGTTAAAACCATACTATATATTACTGCTGTATATAATCTCCCCACATATTGAATGAATGGGCAGGAGAAAAGAAATGATTACATAGCTAGGAAAAAGGTCCTTTCAACAAACTGAAAATAAAAACGTCTGCATCATCATCAATTGCTATAGATTCTTTCTTCAGAAATGTCTGTAGCAGGATTCTTAAATAAGCTGATAAAGGTGTAATTTGCAGACACCTTTATATTGGTCCAAATGGTGGTGGGATTCCCTGACTCAACACTGCCCCCTTCCTGTAGTCATAGCACCTGTCTCTGAGACAAGAACAGTCCTATGTCAAATTCAAGAGAGTAACTGGAGCTTAAGAGGGGTTCCTTGGGTAACTTGAGTTCCAAGAATCAATTGCTCAAGTACAAGTTAAGGGAGATGTGACTCAACAGCAGCTCCTGTGGAAATAACTTCAGGATCTTAATTGACAATGGGCTCAGCATGAGTCATTCTAGTGACATGGACTTTAGCTGAATTCAGAGCACTTTCTATTGGGAATGAGAGCCATTAGGGTCCCCCTCTACTTGTAGTCCAGCAGCCTACACTATAGCAATACTTTGGATGCTCTACTGTACAAAGGACAAGGGGCAATGGAATAAAAAATGCTGAGGGGGGCCTGGCTGTTTTTCTCAGTGGTTAGAGCATCAGCCCTCGGATTAAAGGGTTGTGTGTTCAATTCCCAGTCAAGGGCACATGCCTCAGTTGCGGGCATGCAGGGGACAACAAGTCAATGTGTCTCTCTCACATCAATGTTTCTCTCTGTCTCCCCTTCCTCCTTTTCCTCCACTCTCTCTCTCAAAAAAAAAAAATCAATGCAGAAATCAGGTGAGGATAAAAAAATGAAAATGCTAGAAGGAAACCAAGATGGCAGCATAGGTAAACACCTAAACTGCTGCCTCACACAACAGTATTAAAACTACAACTAAAAGATAAAACGGACACCATCCAGAACCACAGGAAAGTTGGCTGAGTAGAAATTCTACAACTAGAAGGAATGAGGAAAGCACCTTGAGAATCAGAGGAGCTGCAAAAGGCTGAGGTACGGAAATGCACAAGCACATGAAGAGGACAGGTGGCTGAGTGCACAGGTGGCTGCATGCTCGGCTGGCTTTCTAAAGCGGGAGGGAGACGGAGGCTCCAGACTACACTGAACTCCAGTTCCGGGCAAGTTTCTGGGAACCCAGACGCATTCAAGGAGAAACTGGACTGTCTGGCAGCAGGTGAAACTCGAGGGCAACTCTTTCTCAGAGGTGTTTGCAGTGATTACCATGGGACACTGAGACCCAGGGGCCTCATAGGGAAGGGCTGATGGGAAGCCAAGGCTGTCTGCCCTGAGACTCCACACCATCCAAATTAAGCACAGAGGCTTTTGCAATTTTGCAAGTCTTGTCCCATAAGAGTGTCTCCAGCACAGAAGTTCTCCCAGCATAGACATAGCTGATCCTCACAGCCAATTGGCCTGGAGGTCAATTCCTCCCAGTGATACCAACAACAATCAAGACTTAACTACAACAAGGCTATATACACAGTCCACAAAGGGGTGCACCAAGAGTGTCCACCTCAGGTAACGGGGGAGGCTGAGCCACTGGGCCATATAGGACACCTAACACACAGCTACTCTACCAACTCAGGGAAGCAGCGAAAATGTGGAGACAAAGAAACGGATCACAAATGAAAGAAATGGAGGGAAGCAAACAACTGGATATAGAGTTCAAAACCATGGTTATAAGGTTTTTCAAGAATTTCCTAGAAAAGGCTGATAAATTTAGTGAGACCCTTGAGGATATAAAAAAGGACCAACTAGAAATTAAACATACACTGACTGAAATAAAAAAATATTATACAGAGACCTTTAATATTTAATATTTTAAAATTTAATAAATCTTTATTGTTCAGATTATTACAATTGTTTCTCTTTTTTAACCAACAACAATCAAGACTTAACTACAACAAGGCTGTTCACACAGTCCACAAAGAATCAGCACAATGAAATCAAAGATTTGAAATGCAAAGAAGAAAAAAAACACTCAACTGGAAAAACAAAAAGAAAAAAGAATCCAAAAATTTGAAGATAGTGTAAGGAGCCACTAGGAAAACTTCAAGCATATCAACATCAGAATTATGGGGATGCCAGAAGAAGAGAGAGAGCAAGATCCTAAAACCTATTTGAAGAAATAATGACAAAAAACTTCCCCCATCTGGTGAAACAAATAGACTTACAAGTCCAGGAAGCTCACAGAACCCCAAACAAAAGGAATCCAAAGAGGACCACATCAAGACACATCATAATTAAAATACCAAAAACAAAAGACAAAGAGAGAATATTAAAAGCAGCAAGAGAAAAACAGTTAATTACCTACAAGGGAGCACTCATACGATTGTCAGCTAATTTCTCAACAGAAACGATGCAGGCTAGACGGGAGTGGCAAAAAATATTCAAAGTGATGAATAGCAAGAACCTACAACCAAGATTACTCTACCCAGCAAAGCTATCATTCAGAATTGAAGGGCAGATAAAGAGCTTCACAGATAAGAAAAAGCTAAAGGAGTTCATTAACACCAAACCAGTATTATATGAAATGCTGAAAGGTATTCTTTAAGAAGAGGAAGAAGAAAAAGGTAAAGATAACAAATATGAACAACCAATACATATCTATCAACAAGTGAATCTAAAAATCAAGTGAATAAAAAATCTGATGACCAGAATAAATTGGGGAATATAATAGAATCAGAGGCATAGAAAGGGAGTGGACTGACAATTCTCAGGGGGAAAGGATTGTGAGGGGTACGGGAAGAGACTGGACAAAAATTGTATACCTATGGAGGAGGACAGTGAGGGGGGGGAGGTAAAAGCAGAGGGTGGGGTGGAAGCCAGGTGGAGGGGAGCTATGGGTGGGGGGAGGAGGAACAATTGTAATAATGTCAACAATAAAGATTTATTAAATTAAAAAAAATTAAAATGCTGAGGGGCTTCAAGTCATGTCCCATGCAAAATGCCTGGAAAAGCTGAGAAAGAAACCCAGAAGAACACATCAGCTGCCTTGAAATAATACATTCAGATGAATTAAACTTGTTCATATGATTTTGCAGAAGAAGCTATGACCGGTGTGCTGAAACTAGGATTGGAATTCTATTGAGACAGACCTTGAGATAAGAGGAAGGCTTTTTTAGTAGTTTGAATGAGCAGAAGATATACTGGCCTCGAACCTGCTCCACAAAGTGTGGTCCATGGAACCACAGCATGGAATAATTGGGAAACCCATTAGAAAAGTGCTGGGTTTCAGGACCAGTCTAGACCCAAATTAAAATGTGCAGCTTTAAAAAAAATGGCCAGGCAATTCAAATGCATATTATTACACAGACATGATTGATTTTTTTAAAATATTTTTATTAATTTTAGAGAGGGGGAGAGAGACAGGAACATCAATGACAGGAGAGAATCATTGATCGGCTGCCTTTTGCTCACCCCACACTGGGGAATGAGCCTGCAACCCGGGCATATGCCCTGATCTGGAATTAAACTGTGATCTCCTGGTTCATAGGTTGACACTCAACCACTGAGCCACCCCAGCAGGGCTTTGTAATCATATTTGTCCATTTATTATTTTATGGATTCTGGACTTGGTATCATACTTGGACAACATTTTCATTTATAAAATAAAACAATATTCTTCAATGGAATTTTCAAGTACTTTTTTAAAATATTTTTTATTGATTTTTTACAGAGAGGAAGGGAGAAGAATAGAGTGTTAGAAACATCGATTAGAAACATTGACCAGCTGCCTCCTGCACACCCCCTACTGGGGATGTGCCCACAATCAAGGTACATTGCCCTTAACCAGAATCAAACCTGGGACTCTTCAGTCCGCAGGCTGAGCTCTGTCCACTGAGCCAAATCGGCTAGGGCTCAAGTACTTTAACAGTTCCTTTTTTGTGTGTGTTTACATTTTGTTTTATTTTTTTGGTGTTTTGTTTTGTTTTGGTTTTGGACATTTAAATATTCAGTGCTTTTGAATTTACCCCAGTAAAAGATATGGATTTAAGTATTTTCTCCCAGATGGCTATTTAGTTGTCCCCAACACTATTTTTTTTTAAAAGTATGTATATTTTATCATTAATTTATACACCACTTTCCTATATTAAATTTCACTGGCAACATGAAAATGATAGTGTCTTTATGTGAATGTTAAAAAATACTGGGTGTAGGCACTTCATTTCATCGCCCTGTCCCTCTGATACATTGTTAAATCAATATCAGAAACATCTTAGAGATGATGCTAAAACGCAGGGGAAATGCTTCTGATGCAAATGACAAGTGGAAAGGGAACGAGAAAAACTTTATGCAAACTGA
>JAAGEH010000016.1:10990721-11015150 GCA_011751065.1 Lasiurus cinereus | reverse complement strand
GGAGGAGGAGGAGGAGGAGGAGGAGAAGGAGGAGAAGGAGGAGGAGGAGCAGGAGGAGCAGGAGGAGGAGGGGGAAGAGGAGGAGGAGAAAAGGGGAAGAGAAGGATCTCCTGGTTGAAAAATTCCAACACGTTTTGGGAGAGGGCAAGCCTTGGAGGAGTGTAACAGACACCACGGAGCTGCAAGGGACCAGAAAACGCTGGGTGGGGTGGTGATTAAAATAAAACATGTCACTTGGGGACAGGACTCTAGACTCCCCTCCTAGGAGACATCTCTGACTCACTGTGTGTGCCCTCGAGCCAAGACACTGAGAAGTGCTCTTGCCTCTTCTCCCAACTGAACAAGGAACGCTTGTATTTAACATCTCTAGCTTCCACTTGGGGCCTCGGGGAGGTTAATTACTGTGTGAGGACGTATGTGAGCTGGTGGAATGAAAGGTCCAATAGGCAGGAGGCGGGTTATTACCAGCGAAGTAACCCTTTAAATCCTGTGACTCTCCAAATCCAGAAGATCAGCCCTTGGGTTTTTACCTCGGCAGCTGCAGCTTAATGCAGACTTGGTCAAATGCTTGCATCTCGGTGAGAACAGGGCAGGCATGGCCAACTGTACAGATATGAGTGGGTGTGAGACTCCCCGCTGGGACACCAGCCCGGGCACATCCTTGGGCAAGCTACTCCCTATAGAGCCAGACACATGTCTTCCTTGATCTTCCACTCAGTACCCTTATTCATCCCCAGATCTGGGGCCCTGTCTTAAACTCTCATCGAGAGCCCCTCACTGCCTTGCCTTGCTCCTATGTATCAAGACAAGTTCAGACCTATCTGGTTTGGCTGGTTTGGCTCAGTGGATAGAGTATGGGCCTGTGGACCAAAGGGTCCTGGGTTCAATTCTGATCAAGGGCACATACTTGAGTTGCAGGCTCCTCCCCAGCCCAGGCCCTGGTTGAAACGTGTGCAGAAGGCAACCAATCAATGTGTCTCTCTCACATCAATGTTTCTGTCTATCTTTCTCTCATCCACTCTCCCTGAACATCAATGGAAAAATATCATCGAGAGAAGATTAACAACAACAACAAAAAAGACAAGACCAGTCTCCATGTATTGGGAGTTCTGATGCCCTAGAGTTGCTGCTCAGAATGCAATGGTCTTGTCAAGATATAGAAATGTGGTACTATTTCATTATGTCCAATAAATTGATGGTGTTGACAGTTACATCTACTCAGGAGTGCAACGTGCATACACACACACACACACACACACACACACACCCTGATTTCAAGAACTTGCTGGTAGGTTTAGATACAGTCTCTTCTCTATGGCTTGAAAATCAAATAGAGCTAAAACTATTCATTTATTCATTCCATCAGTTGTCTTTATTCTTTTTTTGAAAGGATGAATTTCTTAGCCCAGAAACATAGCTTTAAAGACCACTATAGCCCTGACCAGTTTGGCTCAGTGGACAGAGCATCCTTCGGCCTGCAGACTGAAGGGTCTGAGGTTCGATTCCAGTCAAGGGCATGTACCTTGGTTGCGGGCACATCCCCAGTGGGGGTGTGCAAGAGGCAGCTGATCAATGTTTCTCTCTCATTGATGTTTCTAGCTCTCTATCCCTCTCCCTTCCTCTCTGAAAAATCAATAGAATATATTTAATAAATAAATAAAAATAAAGAGCACAATAATCATTTATTGAAATTCCACTCTATGGGTCAGTCCCTGTCTTAGACCCTATGGAAAAAAAGAAAAAGAAAAAAATACAACTCCTACCTCAGAGTCAGCTAGACTATTCATAGATCTTTTAAAGATCTAAGCATTCTTTTCTCGAGAAAAGCAGGAACCACGTCTGTCTTATTTGCTGCTGCATATTACGTTCATTCATCAAGTAAATATTTACTGAGCACCACTGTGTGCCAGGTCCTAATTCAAGCACTGGAGATTCAACAATGAACAAAGTATCTATTTTCATGGAGCTCAGACTCCAGTAAGAGAAACAGACAATAAATAAATGAACAAATAAACCCATAACATGGGAAGCAGTGAAAAAAGCTTAAGAAAAATAAAGAGAGTAAGGGACAAGAGTGGTAGGGGATGTTATTTCACATAGATTCACCAGGGGAAATTGCTCTGATAAAGAGAAGTTCAGGCAGAGACTTGAATTAGGCGAGAGAGTGGGCTGTAAGGGTATCTGGGACTAGATAGAGCTGTCAATGCAAAATCCTCCGGGAACAGCCAACATTGCTATGGTGGAGAACAGTAAGGAGAAAATTGTCGTAAGAGTGGAGTGACCCGGCGGGAGTTGCTCAGGGGGTTGGGTGTCCCCCTGTGAACCCAAAGGTTGCCAGTTCACCCTCGTCAGGGCACATACCTAGGTTGCGGGTTTGATCCTGAGTTGGAGCATGTAGGGAAGAAAACCAATCTCTTCTCTATCTCTCTTTCATTTTCTCTTTCTCTCTCTCTCTCTCTCTCTCTCTCAACATGTTCTTGGGTGAGGATTAAAAAAATAGAGTAGAGTGAGCAAAGTTGGGGTCTGGTGGAAATGGGGGTTGGGGAGAGGGATTGGCATTATCATGCAGGACAAGGACTTTGTGTAAGCTTCTAAAGGAAATGTAACACATGTAGAGAAAAGCACACACATCCTAAATGTACAACTCCATGAATTTTCACCCACTGGACCATCTACTTAACTATCCATCCCAACTGAGCTATAGAGCATTGCCAGCAGCCCTGAAGTCTCTCCTGCCTCCTCTATTATTATCCCCCAGGGATAACTACTGTTTCAATGCCTATTACCACAAGTTAATCTTACCTGTTTTTGAACTTCATGTAAATGGAATCAGACAGTATTACCCTTTGGTGTCTGGCTTTATTTGCTTAATGTTTTGTTTGTGAGATTATGTCTTCCGGTATAGTAGTTGCTTTTTTTTTTTCTTCTTCATTATTGTGTAGTATTGCACTGTATAAATAAACCACAATTTATCTCTCCATTCTACCACTGATGAACATTTGGATTGCTTTCACTTCAGGGGCTTTCTTTTCTTTTTGGTTTGTTTTTATGTTTTTATTGATTTCAAAGAGAAAGGAAGAGGGAGAGAGAGATAGAGACACCAATGATGAAAGAGAATCATTGATTGGCTGCGTCCTGCATGCCCCCCACTGGGGAACGCAACCCTGGCATGAGCTCTTGACCGGAATCGAACCTAGCATCCTTCAGTCTGCAGATCGACACTCTATTCACGGAGTCAAACTGGCTAGGGCTTGGGGGCTATTTCAATTAATATTGCCATGAATATTCTCATCTGTGTCTTTAGAGCACATGAGTGTGCATCTCAGTTGAGTAGATATTCAGGGTGGTATCACTGGGCTTCAGAAGATGCTACTAAACTACTTTAGGACTTTGCATTTTATTTATTTACTTACTTATGTATTATTTATATCTTCACCTGAGAATATTTTCCCATGGATTTTTAGAGAGAGTGGAAGAGAGAGGGAAAGGGACAAGAGTGGTTGGGGCTGTTATTTGATATGAGAGAAACACATCCATTGGTTGCCTCCTGCACGTGCCCTGACCAGGGCCCAGACCAGGGAGGAACCTGCAAGTGAGGTACGTGCCCTTGGTGGGAATCAAACTCAAGACCGTCAGTCCATAGGCTGACCCTCTTTTATTCTAATCTGAGTGGAAAGGGAAATCATTTGAAGGTTTAAAGTAGAGAAACCACATAATCTAGTCTACCTCTTTATTATTTATTGATTTCAGAGAGGAAGGAAGAGGGAGAAAGAGATAGAAACATCCACGATGAGAGAGAATCATGGATCAGCTGCCTCCTGCAAGTCTCCCACTGGGGAATGTGCCCATAACCTGGACATGTGCCCTTGACCAGAATCCAACCTAGGACCCTTCGATTCACAGGCCGACGCTCTATTCACTGAACCAAACCAGCTAGGGCAAGTTAGACCTTTTAGAAGATTACATCTTTTGAATGTTCATATGAAATGAAACCCAAGCTCATCGGTGCCAGCATGAAAAGCACGACTCCAGATCGATATCTGTAGTCAGGACCACTACTCGGAACCACAGATCCATGACTCCAAAGCCCACCTGACATCTCCATGTGCATGTCCAATAGGCACCTCAAACTCTCTATGGCCAAAGCCAAGTCCTCCGAAGGGCTCCCATCTTAATTAATGGCAGCACTGCTCTTCTGTTTCCTTGGACTGAAAACGTTGGTGCTATTGGTGTCATCTTCATTATATTTTTTCCACGCCTCTACCAGCAGACCCTGCGAGCTCTATCTTCCGAATACTCATCACACCCCCTGCCACTACCTTTCTGGGCCATTGTTATCTGGCTTTCACGTCCTGCCCTCACCTCTTCAGGCTACTATCTGTGCCACTTCTCAAGAGATCCTGTTGAAGCATAAATTAGATCCTGACCCTTTTCTGTTTAAACTCTCCTCTGGCTTCCCATAACACCGGTGAACACCAAGGTCCACATCGCACTCAGAGCATGATAGGGCTCCTTCACCTCTCCGACTTAACTCCTCCGCCTGCCTCTCGTCTTTAGCCACACTGCCTGTCTCCTGTTCACCACGGTCCCCACTCAGCGTCTTCGCACCTGCAGTTCCCTCCAACTAGAAGGCCCTTGCTCCCACTGCTTGCTCCCTTGCTTCCTTCAGATCTTTACTCAAAATATCCTTTCCTGTCCAGCCAGCCTGGCTCAGTGGTGGAGCATCGACCTATTAACTAGGAAGTCACAGTTTGATTCCCTGTCAGGGCATATGCCCGGATTGTGGGCTTAATCCCGGGTAGGGTCATGTAGGAGGCAGCTGATCAATGATTCTCTCTCATTCTCTCTCTCTCTCTCTCTCTCTCTCTCTCTCTCTCTCTCTCTCTCTCTCTCCCCCTCTCTCCCTCTCTCTTTCTCTTATCATCTCACTCTGTCTCTCTCTCTCTCTCCCCCTCCATCCCTCTCCCTTTCTCTCTGAAATCAATAAAAATATATTTAAAGCAAATATACCCTTTCCCAGCAAGGACGTCTCCATCCACCTTGTTTAGCATTCCATGGTTCCGCCCATCCTCCACATTTTGTATTTGTCTTTCCCCCCCCCCCCGCTTTGTTTTCTCAGTTTAGCATTTATCACTCTCTCACAGGCCATAATGTTTTATATTTTTTATCTTATTTATCAGCTGTCCTTCCCCGTGAACGTCATGGCGATGAGGACATTGATTTCTACGTCTTGATGTTAACCTCCGTAGCCCAGCATTTAGAATAGGGTTTGGCACGTAGTAGGTACAATAAATATTTACTGTGTGAATGAATGAGCGGGTGGATGGGTCCTTGACTCATTCATTACCTGAGTCTGAGAAGCGGTGGTTCCTCAGCCCCTCCGGTGAGCTCGTGTTGCCAATAGAAACATGCTCCTCCTGTACCTCCTTTCCTGGCGTGCAGGGACTTGGGAAAGCGGAGCTGCTGATTGGTATCTGACTGGGGAGGAAGATGGGATTAGGTACTAGAAATGAGAGGAAGGATGTCTCCGCCCGTCTGCTCCCAGCACCAGAGACTGCGATCTGCCTGGCAAGTCGCCTGCTCCCAGAAACAGGATGTGTCCAGAGAGGAAGTGACTGCAGACACGGTTCGGGGTGGGGGGAAACACGCTGTGCCTGAGACAGAACACTTGAGGCTAGTCATTCTGGAGCCTTCCAAGGGTCCATTCCTGGGGGATGAGTAAATTCTGCTGCCTGGTCCCGGGGTGACTCAGTCTGTATCTCGGGGAATTCGCGGCCCATCCCTAAGACAGAGTGGACAGGTGTTTCCTCCTTTGGGGTTCTCAGCATGGGCGAGTGGCTGCCGCCAGGGAGAGGATGCCCGTGCCAGCCCACAGCCAGCTCCGGGGGCCGAGAGAAGAACCTGCTTCTGTGCCAGCGCCTTCCCGGGGCGATGCGGGTGAGGAAAGGAGCACTTGACGAGGCAGCAGGGCCCTTTGCTTTTTACTGATTTCCGAGAGGAAGGGAGAGGGAGAGGGAGAGAGGAACAATGATGAGAGAGAATCATTGAGGGGCCGCCTCCTGCACGCCCCACAGTGGGGATCGAGCCTGCAACCCAGGCATGGACCCTGACTGGGAACCAAACTGCGACCCCCTGGTTCATAGGTCGATGCTCAACCACTGAGCCACACTGGCTGGGCAAGGCAGCAGGGAGAGAGTTAGAAACATCCATGAGAGAGAGACATCAATCAGCTGCCTTCTGCATGCTCCCCACTGGGGATGGGCCTGCAATCCAGGTACATGCCCTTGGCCGGAATCAAACCTGGGACCCCAGAACCAGGGAGAAAAGAAGGCGCCTTGTTTAAGGCTCCGCAGGAACTGTCAGAGGGAGTGGCTTTCTGGCAGGTCCTCTGACCAGTCTTGTCTTCCTCGATTTGAGGTCAGAGGGTAGATGGCTGAGAAAGCCACTGCCTGGGCTTCTCTAGCTCTCGGCACCTTCCTCGGGAGTGGGCAAGGAAGCGAGCTTGGCCTGCCCATCCCTGGGACCTCGTGCTCAGGCCCCGGCAGTGGGCTCCCCCAGCTTTACTGAGGCTCTCCAACCTCAGCACCTCGCAGGCCAGGCCTGGCGTCTTCTTTCGCGGCAGGAGCGAGAGAAACAGCGCCCTCAGACTCTCCACAGCAGCTCCACGTTGGGGGCTCTCTATGTGGACTCTGCGTTTTGGCCAATCGGCATGAATGTCCTAAAACCCACACCAGGAAACCTGATGGAAAACAACACACAAACCCAGGGCTCAGCATGGAAAAGGCAGATGCATCGTTTTAAGTTCCCAGAAGAACAGAAAAAGAAAAAAAGAGAGGGAAAAAAAACAACTCCGGACACACCGCATGACCACAGAAATCTCCAGATGAGTTCTGAGCCTTCTGTTTATGGTGAAATGCTGTGAGCAGCTCAAGCCGGGAAGGTGACTTAGGAGCATCACAATTATTGTCATAAAAGCTGCAGCACTGCCAAAACCGGTTTGGCTCAGTGGATAGAGCGCCAGCCTGAGGACTGAAGGGTCCCAGGTTCGATTCCAGTCAGGGACATGCATCTTCGTTTCAGGCACATCCCCAGTAGGGAGTGTGTAGGAGGCAGCTGTTCGATGTCTCTCTCTCATCGATGTTTCTAACTCTCTGTCCCTCTCCCTTCCTCTCTGTAAAAAATCAATAAAATCTATTAAAAAAAAAAAAGCTGCAGCATTTTTGCTCTTCCTCTCCGAAACCCAAAACAAGCATCTTTAAGCTTGTTTATGATCAGAGAGTAAAGGTAGCAGGAGGTGTCATGTTGCAGGCTGCTTTTTATTTACAGAAAACTGTTCAGATGGTACCAACCATCCTGCAACTTGCTTTTTTTTTTTTTTTTTGCTTAAGCCATGCACGGTGAGCTCATATATGTATTCTGATGTGTGTGTTGTATATACATCTGCATCCTTCTATGTGCTTCCTATAAACCAAGAAACTAGTCATCTTGGGGTGGGCTGACGGTGGGCCCCCAGCAGACACCCACGCTGCCGAATGACCTGCGCACACCCCCACACCAGGGGCTCCCCACCCCAGCACACTCTCACGTTCAGCAGGAACTGGCCCGTCTTTGTCTGTGTGACCGTCAAAAAGGCGGGGAGGGTACCTCCTCTCGGCTGTCTACTGCTTCCCCCCCCATCTCGCAACTTCCCCTCGCTTTGCTCCCACCTCACTTGTCCCTTCTAGAAACTGGAGATGGAAGGCAAAGCAATCAGCGCCCTGGCAGAGGGAGCAGCCCTCCCGGTTTGTCTGAAAGTGAGAGGGCTTTCCTGGGACACGTGGCTGAGGTTTTAAACCAGGGCAGCCTCCGTGAAACCAGGAGGGCTGCTCCCCCTGTTCCCAGAACTATGGGGTTGGGAGGGTGCGGTCAATCCTGACTAAGTTGCCGGAGATCCCCTTTTCACAGATCCACCAAGGTCAGGCTGGAAGTTTCTGGAAGGCACGCTCAGAGATTCCCGTTGACGGAACCTACTTAGATCCAGCCTGGAAACAACCGCCAGCACGGGAGATGGATGGCTGGGAGGCTGAGAGCCAGCCACGAGGAAGGGGGTCAGCTCAGGTCATGACCACTTCCCACTCTGCAGAGCCCTCCCGTGCTGAGCCGGCCACAGCTTCTCCTCAGAGCCTCGACTGTCTCCCCATCCCCGCCTGGGGGAGCAGGAGATTGGCCCCCTGGGAGAAGCCCTGCAGTCTTTCCTGCCACCTGAGTGCTGGTTTCCTCCAAGGAGTGGAGCGGGGACCGGACAGAGCCAGGAGAGGAGGAGCCACGACACGCAGGACGGACTCCACTCCTTCCCCGGGAGACACGCTCCGGGCCCACAGTCAGAGACCAGATAAAGGTCCGTCTAAGGACTATGTCAGGGACACTTTCAAATAACACGCTCCACATGTTTGGATGTCTCTGTGTTTAAACCAATGGGGAAATACATAATACTAGGCCACACATTTCCCTGTGTTTTCAGACTTTCTGGATATTCTGGGGTACACATATTGTACTTTTTTTTTGGCTTAATGATTGAGCCCAATAACTTCAATTTATTTTTATACATATATTTTATTAAGTTTTTACACAGAGGAAAGGAGAAGGAGAGAGAGTTAGAAACATCAATGAGAGAGAAACATCAATCAGCTGCCTCCTGCACACCCCCCACTGGGGATGTGCCCACAATCAAGGTACATGCCCTTGACCGGAATCGAACCTGGGACCCGTGAGTACCCAGGCCAACGCTCTATCCACTGAGCCCAACCAGTTAGGGCTGAACCCAATAATTTCAATTTAAAGGTACTTCCGCCCAGCTAGTGTGACCCATGGTTCAATTCCCGGTCAGGGCTCCATCTCCAGTAGGGGGTGTGCAGGAGGCAGCTCATCAATGATTCTCTCTCATCATTGATGTTTCTATCTCTCTCCTACCCCCTTCCTCTTTGAAATCAATTTTTAAAAAATAGCCGAAACCGGTTTGGCTCAGTGGACAGAGTGTCAGCCTGCGGACTGGAAGGTCTCAGGTTCGATTCCGGTCAAGGGCATGTACCTTGGTTGCGGGCACATCCCCAGTAGAGGGTGTGCAGGAGGCAGCTGATCTATGTCTCTTTCTCATCGATGTTGCTAACTTTCTATCCCTTTCCCTTCCTCTTTGTAAAAAATCAATAAAATATATATTTTTTTAAAAATAGCACACTTTAAAAAATAAATGATTGAATAAATGAATGGAAAACCAACGGTAAACGTCCCATACAGAAGAATTCCCAATAACTGATGTAGTTACTCCCCACTCAGGCAGAGGAGCGAAACTGCCCGGTTCCTGGCTGCGCATCGTGACTGCCTTACAAAGAGCACAGTCTGAAAGGGGGAAACAGGTACCTTGACGTGGAGAAACCTGACCACACGACCTCAGCCGGGTGATTCCAGAAGAAAGAGCTTGTCCTATGTCCCTGACTCTGCTGGACACCACAGGACCGTGGGGGGGCGGGGGGCAGTCTGCTGAGGCACAACAAGCTTGACTCTGAGCTCCAGTCCTGCCTCTGTGTGTCCGTGGGTCAGTCACCTCCCCTAACGGGGCCCTGGTTCCTCCTCTGTGAGGGGGAAGAGAAAAGGGACGTGGTGACATGTGTCTGCTCCGAGGTGCCAGAGCGGAGTGCAGGGGATGGCTCAGCAGAGGGGCCTGCTGTCCCCACCCCCTAACCAGTTTCTCCCCCGCCTTCCCACCCATCTGGCTGCTCTCTCATTCTCCCCCAGTGTCAGCAAGGTCAAGGGCCTCTCAGACCCTCTTCGTCCATTTGGTTAGGGCAGGGGGTGGGGTGGGGGCTTGCACAAAGCTCTGCTTGTTCACGCCGAGGACCCAGAGGGCACACTTTACAGAACACAATGTTCATGCCAGCGTCTCAGACCACAAACCCCAGGAGTCTGCCTGCTGAGACACTCAGGAAGTCGAGAGGGTTCTCTCATCTTCAGAGGCCCAGCCCAACGCACGGGAATGGCATGCTTCAAAGGCAGGAAGTCCCTGCGAGTCTGTCCCGTCAAGCCACCAGACACTGGTTACCTTTATGTGGCGGCGCGAGAGGCTGCGTTCTCAGGGAGGGGTGAGGTGATCGGGGACCTTCAGAGCTGGGCGGAATGCGTGTCTGAGAAGGGGGGCCACCACAGGAAGCCAGGCTCCCCGCTGTCGCCGAAAGAGGCACTCAGAGTTGGGGGCCTTCGCTCCCTTCCGGGATAAGGGGCATTTGGCTCCTGGGTCCTCCCCTGTCTCTTTTTCTTTTTTTTTTTTTTTCCCCTCATACATTCTCCAAGGAAGTCTTAACCATGGACTGCAACCCCCAGGAACAAGCTCCCCAGAATAACACGAAGAGAGGGTGTCCTGTCAAGATCTGATGTACCAAAAGCCAGGGACAGCCCTAGCTGTCGCTCTCACCTGCTGGCTGTGCCTCACCACGGGCTCGCCAGGGCACCAGCTCCCTGTCCTGGGCTTCCCTGGGAGGGGGGAGAGAGGGAGAAAGAGAAGGCAGATGGCCACCAGCTCCCTGTCCTGGGAGGGGGGGGGGGAGGGAAGAAAGGAAGAAAGAGAAGGCAGATGGCCGCATTGAAGAGACGGCCTGAAAAGATCACAAAGTCGGACTTAGTCACAACTGCCTGTGGGAATTTTTCTGCAGTCAGTGGCCCCATGATGAGAGAAAAAGAGAGAGAATCTCTTAAGGAAGCATTTTTGTAGGAGGGAGAAGAAATAACAGTTGTCCAGGGAGACCAGCCTGCCTCCTGAAGGCAGCTAGAGGCAAAACACACCAGCGGTCACCTGAGTCCTGCTTAGGACAGAAGCAACCCAGAAGGGAGAGGAAAGGAGGAGGAATAACCCAGCAGGAACAGGAGGGGGAGGAGGAAAGGCAGAGAGGGAGGCGGAGAGCCACGTGCAGCCTCTGGGTGCCAAAGCCCTCCTCTGGGCCAGGGAACGCCCTGGATCTAATCATCCTTGCTCCTCGCATCCTCACACCATTTGCAGATAAGAAAACCGAGAGCAACCAGGTCCAAGTCTTCACCTTGGGCCACAGGTTCGTGAATCTGACTTGACATTGTGAGACTCCAACAACCTCCAGGCTCAGCGGTCATTGCCTCGGAGCTGCACGCTGCCTGCGTGGGGTCCACATGTGACCCATGGCTGCCTCTTATTGCTTGTCATTTTCAAAATAATCATGTAAAATTATGCACAAGCCGTGGGTTGAGCACATCATTGCTCCTCACATTGTATAGACAAGAGTCATAAGAGCCACATCTAGGAGCAAACAAATGACAGGCTGAGAGCCAAAAAGGTGATCCCCCCACCCTGTTCTTTGGCAACCAGGGGAGACCTGGCTGGTGGGTATCTCTCACCATAAGCAGCCTGGCTTATTGACCCCGCATCCCACCTGGCCTCTGCCCTGGAATTTGGTTGCTCTCATTGAGCTCACGGACTCTGTTTTCTCTGTAGCATTTCTGACCTCACCTCCAGCCCACAGCGGCATCACAGCACCCCCGAAGGATGCTGGTGCCTTTCCTCACGTAAAGGAAATGTGCTCAGGCCTTGGGATGGCTGAAGGGTCTCACAGAATGGATGCACTTGGACATTCCTATTTCTTTGAGCTTTCAGACGCCTTCCTCGGCACTCAGCATGCCAAGGCGTTTTCAGCATGTCAGCCTCATTAACTTTAGGTCACTATTGAATCTAGCCTGAATTAGAATTAGTGTTCTTCACTGTAGGAGATTATTTATGCTAAACTCCAATGCCCAAACCTGCGTGAGTGTATCCCATGTCAGCAAACTCAGCCCAATCAAGCCTTGAATGTATCCTCCTCGAGCTATAATGCATGGAGTTCATTCCCAGACATGTTCTCAAGACTCTGGATTTGAATTGGCTAGGTCCTGCCCCAACCGGTTTGGCTCAGGGGATAGAGCGTCAGCCTGTGGACTCACAGGTGCCAGGGTCGATTCTGGTCAAGGGCATGTACCTTGGTTGCAGGCACATACCCAGTAAGGAGTGTGCAGGAGGCAGCTGATAGATGTTTCTCTCTCATCGATGTTCCTAACTCTCTATCCCTCTCTCTCCCATCTCTGTCAAAAAAAAAATCAATAATATATTATTGATGTATATTATTGATATTTTTACAGAGATGGGAGAGAGAGGGATATATACAGTGGTACCTCTAGATACGAGTGCCCTAACATACAAGATTTTTGAGATACAAGCCATCGAGCGAGCAATTTTTGCTTTGAAATACGAGCAACATTTGAGATAGGAGTAATCGCACGGATCAGCCCGCTGCACATGACCCACCAGTTTACCTCGACTCGAGCGTCTCATAGTTTCCCACAAATTAAACTCGTATCTCGAGGTACCACTGTATATATATATATATATGTTATTATATAACATATATATATATATATTATTGATTTTGTTACAGAGATGGAAGGGAGATAGAAACATCAACAAGAGAGAAACATTAATCAGCTGCCTCTTGCATACTCCCTACTGGGTATATATATTAGATTGGTTAAATCCTGCAACTTGTTCCATATATAAGGTATCCCAAAAATGTATACACACTTTAACAGCTTATAGCTTCATTTTGAAAATGTATTTTAATAAACACTGCCTGGGGGAGGGGAAACCAAGATGGTGGCATAGGTAAACACCTAAACTGCTGCCTCGCACAACAATTTTAAAACTACAACTAAAAGACAAAACGGACATCATTCAGAACCACAGGAAGCTGGCTGAGTGGAAATTCTACAACTAGAAGGAAAGACAGGGGCCCACAGAGACTCAGAGGAGCTGCAAAAAGCTGAGGTATAGAGACACATGCGTGGAGAGGACAGGCGGTGGAGTGCCTGGCTGGCTTCCTCTAGCACAGTGGTTCTCAACCTTCCTAAGGCCGCGACCCTTGCATACAGTTCCTCATGTGGTGGTGACCCCCAACCCTGAAATTTTGCTACTGTTAGGCATCGTGATGTAAATATCTGCATTTTCCGATGGTCTTAGGCGACCCCTGTGAAAGGGTCGTTTGACCGCCAAAGGGGTTGTGACCCACAGGTTGAGAACCGCTGCTCTAGCGGGAGGGAGACGGAAACTGCTGACTAATTGAACCCCAGTTCTGACTGCACTGAACCTCATCCAGGTAAGACTCATATTGGGGGAGTCTGGACTGTCAGAAAAAGGGAGGAATGCACGGAAACTCAGGGGAGCCGTGAAAGGCAGAGGTCTGGAGTCACGCGAGCATGAGTGCGCACAGAGAGGGCTGCAGCAATTACTGAGGGACACTGAGACCCAGGGGCCTCACAGGGCAGGGCTGATGGGAAGACAAGGCTGTCTGCTCAGCCCTGAGACTCTGCCCCATAAAAGCCGAACACAGAGGCATTTGCTATTTTGCAAGTTTTGTCTCATAAGGCTGACTCCAGCACAGTTCTCCTGGCATAGACTCAGCTGATCCTCACAACCAAATGGCTTGGAGGTCAATTTCCCCCAGTGATACCAACAACAATCAAGACTTAACTACAACAAGGCTGTACACACAGTCCACAAAGGAGTGCACCAAGTGTGTCCACTTCAGGTAACTGGAGAGGCTGAACCACTGGGCCATATAGGGCACCTAGCACACAAAGCTACTCTACCAACTTAGGGAAGCAGCGAAAATGTGGAGACAAAGAAACGGATCACAAATGAAAAAAATGGAGGAAAGCAAACGACTGGATATAGAGTTCAAAACCATGGTTATAAGGTATTTTTAAGAATTTCCTAGAAAAGATGGATAAATTTAGTGAGACCCAAGAGGAGATGAAAAAAGGACCAACTAGAAATTAAACATACACTGACTGAAATAAAAAATATTATACAGAGACCTAACAGCAGACTAGAGGAATGCAAGAATCAAGTCAAAGATACAAAATACAAAGAAGAAAAAAACATTCAACTGGAAAAGAAAAAAGAAGCCAAAAATTTGAAGATAGTGTAAGGAGCCTCTGGGACAACTTCAAGTGTACCAACATCAGAATTACGGGAGTGTCAGAAGAAGAGAGAGAGCAAGATACTGAAAACCTATTTGAAGAAATAATGACCAAAAATTTCTTCCACCTGGTGAAAGAAATAGACTTACAAGCCCAGGAAGCACATAGAACCCCAAACAAAAGGAATCCAAAGAGGACCACACCAAGACACATCATATTTAAAATGCCAAGAGCAAAAGACTAAGGGAAAATATTAAAAGCAATAAGACAAAAACAGTTTATTATTTACAAGGGAGTACCATATAATTGTCATCTGATTTCTCAACAGAAACTATGCAGAACAGATGGGAGTGGCAAGAAATATTCAAAGTGATGAATAGCAAGAACCTACAACCAAGATTACTCTACCCAGCAAAGCTATCATTCAGAATTGAAGGTCAGATAAAGAGCTTCACAGATAAGAAAAAGCTAAAGAAATTCATCAACACCAAACTAGTATTATATGAAATGCTGAAAGGTACTCTTTAAGAAGAGGAAGAAGAATAAAACGGTAAAGATAAAAATTATGAACAACAAATACATATCTATCAACAAGTGAATCTAAAAATCAAGTGAATTAAAAATCTGATGAACAGAATAAACTGGTGAATATAATAGAATCAGGGGCATAGAAAGGGAGTGGACTGACAATTCTCAGGGGGAAAGGGGTGAGGGGGCGCAGGGAGAGACGACCAAAATTGTACACCTATGGATGAGGACAATGGAGCGGGAGGTAAGAGCAGAGGGTGGGATGGGAGTGGGTAGAGGGGAGCTATTGAGGGGGCGGGATGAGGAACAATTGTAATAATCTGAATAATAAAGACTTATTAAATTTAAAAATGAATAAATAAACATTGCCTGTATAATTATTCAAAGTGTGTGTATACATTTTTGGAGGCCCCCTAAATGTAGTCCATCTCCTCCTGGAGCAGGGCTTGTACTTCCCCATCTGGGCTATGTTGGGATCAAATTCTCCTTTTGGGCTGGGAGGGTTGAGGAGGAGGTTTGACATTCCTTTTGTGAAGTGACTGTGCTGAGTGCAGTCATGGAAGGCTCCTAGGCAGGGACAGTTGGTTCCCCAGATGACAAGGGAGGTTCAGGGGGATTTGAAACTTCAAACATCTTAGCCTTGTCTGCGACTTCCCAGACACTCCCATTGTAGTAAGTCTTGGGGCTCCACTACTTCCCTGCTGGGCCCTCCCTTGAGCATTTAATTTCTGCTACATGTTCAGTGAAGCCATGGGCCCACCTTCAGCCATATACACTCTGCAAGGGCAAGGGATGGGGGTCATTCACAGCTGCCACCAAGCCTCTCTCACTGTCCACTACATTCTCAGTTCGAAATCCACAGCTTTGTTTTTCCTTTTCCCTGCATATTCTCTCTAGTGATGTCAGTAGACACAAGTGACTCCATAAGCTGTATGATGGCTCTTATTAACATAGTATGTAAGTGCCCAAGTCCTAGAGCCTTATCCTCCCCCTGCCCTTCATCCTATGCCACTCTTGGTAAATTGAATGACTATAATGCTACCTAATCCCATTGGTAACACCTGATCCATTCCATGCCCACTGCTTTCTTCAAGGAGGTTTTGCTCAATGGATAGAAAGCCAGCCTGTGGACTGAAGGGTCTTGGGTTTGATCCTGGTCAAAGGCACGTATCTCAGTTGCAGGCT
Organism: Lasiurus cinereus; assembly: GCA_011751065.1. Classification (NCBI taxonomy): domain Eukaryota; kingdom Metazoa; phylum Chordata; class Mammalia; order Chiroptera; family Vespertilionidae; genus Lasiurus; species Lasiurus cinereus. The sequence goes on along the minus strand of JAAGEH010000016.1, from coordinate 10,999,433 downwards.
TGATCTCCACCCCAGTCAGAGTGCATGTGGGAGGCAATCAATTGATGTGTTGCTCTCACACCCATGTTTTTCTCTCTCCCTTTGTCTCTCCCCCTTCCTTCTACTCTCTCTAAAAATCAATGGGAAAATATTCTCTGATGATGATTAATAACCAAAAAAAAGAAAGAAAGAAAGTGAAAAGAATGAGAGCAGCAGGAATCCAGGTGACACAGGAACGAGGTGGGCGTGAGGGAATGAAAAGACAACCCACAGAATGGGAGAAAATATTTGCAAATCCTGTATTTGATAAGGGCCTAGTGTTCAGAATATATAAATATATAAATAACTATTACAACTCAACAATACAATGACAAGTAATCCATTTAGAAGGTGGGCAAAGAATCTTTGGACATTTCTCCAAAGAAGATATACCAGTGGCCAATAAGCACTTGGAAAATACTAACAAAATCAATAGTTATTAGGGAAATGCAAATCAAAAAGATGAGATATACCTCACACCCACTAGATGGCTATACTCAACTAGATGGATAATAAGATATATTGGTGAGGATGTGGAAAAACTGGAATTCTTATACATTGCTAGAGGGAATGTAAATAGTGCAGCTGCTTTGGAAAGCATTTGACAGTTCCTCAAAATCTTAAACTTAGAGTTGCCCTGCAACTCAGCAATTCCACTTCCAGCTATATGCCCAAGAAAACTGAAAACATATGTCCACATAAAAATGTGTACACAAATATTCATAGAAGCATTATACATAATAGCCAAAAGTGGAAATAACCCAAATGTCCATCAACTAATAAATGGGTAAACAAAATATGATATAGTCATTCTATATAATAAAAGAGTAATATGCAAATTGACTCTAATGGTGGAACAACCGGGAATGAATGGTTGCTATGACACGCACTGACCACCAGGGGACAGATGCTCAACACAGGAGTGCCTCCTCAGCAGCACTAAGGATATCCAACTGTGGCTTAGGCCGGCCTAAGCCATAGTTGGACATTCGCCAAGAGCTCCTGGACTGCCAGAGGGATGTCTGACTGCCAGCTTAAGCCCAATCCCACAGGAAGTGGGCCTAACCTGGCAGGTGGGCATCCCCCAAGGGATCCTGCACTGTGAGAGGGCACAGGCTGGGTTGAGGGACCCCTCCTCCCCAAGTTCATAAATTACAATTGAGGCCCATACACTGGGCCTCTAGTCTATATATAAAAAAGACTAATATGCAAAGTGTCCCCTCAGGAGTTCAACTGGGAGACTGGGAGTTCAATCGCTTGGTATGACGTGCACTAACCACCAGAGGGTGGTGTAGAGCAAAGGAAGTCCCTGGCAGGCAGCCGGCAGCTGGAGGAGGAAGGCCTCGGCAGGCAGCCAAAAAGCCCTGATTGGCCTGATCGCTGGCCAGGCCTAGGCATCCTACCTGTGCACAAATTTCATGCACCAGGCCTCTGGTACAATAGAATATTATTTAGCAATAAAAATAAATGAAGAATTGCCATAGCAGTTGGGCTCAGTGGATAGAGTATCAGCCTATGGACTGAAGGGTTTGGGTTCAGTTCTGGTCAAGGGCACATACCTCAGTTGCAGGTTCGATCCCCAACTCTCTCTCACATTGATATTTCTCTCTCCCCCATCCTTTCCACTCTCTCTAAAAAATCAATTTAAAAAGTAGCCTCAGATGAGGATTAACAAAAAAATAAAAATAAAAATAAATAAATGAAGAACTGACAAATGCTACAACATGGATGAACCTAGAAAGAATTATGCTAAATGAAAGAAGTTGACACAAAATTCCACACACTGTCTGATCCCATTTGTATGAAATGTGAAGAATAGGCAGATCCATCGACACTGAGGCAGATGAGTAGCTGTCTTTGGTTGGAGGGGAGAGTAAATGGGGAGTGACTGCTAATTGGGGACAGAGTTTCTTTTTAGAGTGTTGAAATGTCCCAAAATTAGATAGTGGTGATAGCTGCATAAATGTAAATATACAGAAAGTACTGAATCATACATTTTAAAAGGGTCAATTTTATGGTACATGAATATACTTCAATTTAAGAAAACACATTAAAGACCCTGCGTTGGAGTCTGTGGTCTGCTCTGCCCCTCCCTGTCTCTCTGGAGGGGGTCAGGACAGCATATGGGAGCGTGACTTGGCGCTTGCTCAGAAGCTTGTCCTCCCACGAAGACCATGAGGAAATGAAGCTGGAACCCTGTGTCAGAATCCAGTTTTACAGGCTGCAGTGTGGCATCAAGAGTGTTTGCATCTTTATCCCACAGCCAAGCAAAACACGTGCTGATTACAGGAAACAAATGATCTCTGGAGGGAATGTGATGGTTTAAAAAGTCTCTGCATATTTTTGACCTGTGTAATTGCCCTGAATCCTATGTAATAAAATCCTAATATGCAAATCGACTGAGCAGCAGAACGACCAGTCACTATGATGCACACTAACCACTAGGGGCAGACTCAATGTAGGAGCTGCCCCCAACTGTCAGAGTGGTTAGGGGAGATCAGGCAGACAGGCAGAAGGGTTAGGGGTGATCAGGCAGGCAAGCAGAGGGGTTAGGGGTGATCAGGCAGGCAGGCAGGCAGGCAGACAGGCAGACAGGCAGGTGAGCAGCTAGAAGCCAGCAGTCCCGGATTGCGAGAGGAATGTCTGACTGCAGTTTAGGCCTGATCCCAGATTGGAGAGGGTGCAGGTGGGGCTGAGGGACAAATTTCATGCCCCAGGCCTCTAGTACATAATAAAAGGGTAATATGCAAATTGTCCCCTCAACCAAGAGTTCAACCAGAATTCAGGGGCCACTTCCTCGGCCAGCCCCACCCCTGATCTCAGTAGGATTGGGCCTAAATGGGCAGTCATACATCCCTTGAGAGGTCCCAGATTGGAGAGGGTACAGGCTGGGCTGAGGGACACATACCCCATAATTCTTTCTAGGTTCATCCATGTAAATATACAGAAAGTACTGAATCAATTTTATGGTACATGAATATACTTCAATTTAAGAAAAGACATTAAAGATCCTGTGTTGGAGTCTGTGGCCTGCTCTGCCCCTCCCCGTCTCCCTGGAGGGGGTCAGGACAGCATATGGAAGCATGACTTGGCGGTATATAGGATTCAGGGCAATTTCATGCACTGGGCCTCTAGTGTGTATATAATAGAATATTATTCAGCCTTAAAAAGGAATGCAATTCTAATACATGCTACAACATAGATGAAACTAAAAAGCATTATGCTAAGCAAAATAAGCCACATACAAAAGGACAACTATTATATGACTCCACTTATATGAAGTAACTAGAATAGGCAAATTAATAGAGACAGAAAACATAATGAAGATTGTCAGGTGCTGGGGAAAGAGGCTGTTTAATGAGTAACGAGTTTCCATTTGGGATGATGGAGAGTTCTGGGAATGGACAGGTTGATGGTTGCACAGTATTAAGAATGCACTTAATGCCAATGTATTAAACACATAAATATACTTAAAATAAATTATATATTATGTATATTTTATAATTTAAAAAAAAACTGCCAAAACCGGTTTGGCTCAGTGGATAGAGCATCAGACTGCAGACTGAAAAGTCACAGGTTCAATTCTGGTCAAGGGCATGTACCTTGGTTGTGGGTACATCCCCAGTAGGGGGCGTGCAGGAGGCAGCTGATTGATGTTTCTCTCTCAATGTCTCTAACTCTCTATCCCTCTCCCTTCCTCTCTGTGGAAAATCAATAAAATATATTATAAAAAAAAAAAGAAGGTGCCGAGACCAGTTTGGCTCAGTGGATAGAGCATCAGCTTGCGGACTGAAGGGTCCCAGGTTCAATTCCGGTCGGGGGCATGTACCTTGCTTGCGGGCACATCTCCACTGTGGGGCGTGCAGGAGGCGGCTGATCGATGTCTCTCTCTCATCGATGTTTCTGACTTTCTATCTCTCTCCCTTCCTCTCTGTGAAAAATCAATAAAATATTTTTTTAAAAAAAAGAAGAAGAAGAAGAAGGTAATCACTCAGAACAGCCAGGAGACAAGTTCCCATGCCCCACATTTACCAGAGAGAGTGACATTTAAAGATGGTGGGGAGAAATCTGCATAAATGCCATCTGAGACGCACTGGGGATGAACAGGCTTTTACAAGATAGTGAGATCATATGTCTAAAACAGTCATCTATGAAAAAGACTGCCTGTGATGTGGTCTAAAGCAGCACTGTCCAATAGAAATACAACATGAGACACATGTAATTTTACATTTCTAGTTGTCACATTAAAGAAAAAAAAAAGTGGGATTCATTTTTGCAAGATATTTTTTAACCCAGCATATCCAAAACATCATCTCAGCTTCTAAACAATATTAAAAAATCATTAATGAGAGTCTACAGTCATTATTTTTTTCACACAAAGCCTTCCAAAGCCAACGTGAGTTTTGCAGTAGCAGCATAGCTCAATTAGGACTCGCCACATTAGAAGGCTCAATGGCGGCCCTGGCTGGTGTGGCTCAGTTGGTTGGGTGTGGGCAGCACGGAACCGGTTCAATTACCAATCAGGGCACGCATGCAGATTGCAGGTTCCCTCCCAGTAGGGGGCATGCAGGAAGAGCTAATTGATATTTCACTCTCACATCAATGTTTCTTTCTCCCTTCTTCTCTCTCTAAAAAGTCAATTAAAAAAAAAAAAGGCTCAGTGGCCACACGCAATCCGTGGCTTCCATACTGAATAGCTTCAGGCCAGAAGGAGGAGTGAGGCTCTGAACCCCTCGCCCCAGCTCCACCATTTAAAACCAGGGGACCTGTGGAAAGTGCCTTCATAGTTGTAAATCTCGGTCCTCATCCTGGGAAATTCCTAATAAAATAGAGTTAGCAGTTCACCTGAGCATATTACAGTTATTGGGAGACTCCGGCGAGATGACATCCAATTAGAAAGGTTCATACAGTTGTGATGTCTGATGGAATCTATGAATCCCAATGCAATGTGCTAAAATTCTAGTGTTAGGCAATAATAGCTGTAGGCAAGACAAATACTCCTGGGCATGTGACGTTGGGGGAGACGTGCAGAAAGGGCAGAAGGGAGGAGGTTATGGCATTATCAGCAAACAACTCCACAGCAGGCTTCTCCAAGAAAAGGAGCCCCAGGATGTTGGCCCAAGGAACACAGGGTCATAACTGCTTTGTAAGTCAATTTTCTTTAAGGTTTTAAGATGCCATTTCTTAAAGGAAGGAGCTCAGAGGTTCCTTGCTTGTGAATTTATTTTTCGGGGGTGGGGTGATTTAAAGAGCCCGGGCCATTTCCTGATGGTGCACAGAGAGCTGGCCTGCAAGCCTCAGGCCCCAGCAGGGCTGACCACGAGCCAGACCCAGAGTAAGCTTCATCCCACGCTTCCTGTCGGGTCCGGCAGCCTGAGTTTCCTGGTGACCCTTCCCTGCACCCAGCTGATTCAAAGGCCTGGCAAGACCTGGTGCCAGCCAAGAAAATCTGAGGCAGCCAGGTTTGTTATTTCAAATCTTTAACCCTGCAGACCTCTGTGTTTGGCTAATAAAATTGAAAGTTAAAACAAGGATGCGTGTGATAGCCATGATTATAGGACACGTGAACAAAAATGCCTGTATGACCAGCCTTCTAAATGCCAGCCCATTCCAAAGTTAACTAATTTAACTACTAGAGCAAAATAATAAAAGCAATGGGGAATGTAAAATGGTACGGCCATTCTAGAAAATAGTTTGGCAGCTTCTTATAAAATTAAACATACATTGATCATAAGATCCAGCAATTATTCTCCTGGGTGTTTATCCCAGAGAAATGAAAATTGATATTCAAACAAAATCCTACATATCTATGTTTTACAGCACCTTTACATATAACAGTCATGTGTAAATATGTAAAGAGCTTTATAACAAATAATTGGCTCACGTGACTATAGAGGCCGACAAGTCCACGATCTGCAGTCGACAAACTGAAAAGAGCCGATGTGTGATTCCAGTCTGAGTCAAAGACCTGAAACCCAGAAAGAGCTGATGCTTCCGTTGCAGTTTGAAGGCAAGAAAAACAGATAAACAAACAAACAAAAAAACAGCTCAAGATAGTTATGACAAATTCTCTTCTTGGAAGAAGGTCAGCCCTTTTGTTCTATTCAAGCCTTCAACTGTTTAAATGAGGCCCACCTACATTAGAGAGAGCAATCTGCTTTACTTAGCTCTTGACTTAAAGATTAGATTCATCCAAAAAACACCCTCACAGAGTAAGAGTTGTCCAAATATCTAGTCACTCCCCTACCATGGCCCAGTCAAGTTAACACATGGCTCTGTGTTTGTTGAGTAAATGAATGAACTGCAAAAATCTAACGCAGGGGTGGGGACTTAAATGCCTTCAGAGGCCAGGCAGACAGTACAAATGAAGGAGGTGGAGGGTGGTAACCGTAGGGAGCAGTGGGGATGAGCGTGAAACAGGTCACCTGTGCCACACCTCAAGGGCAGCCACTGCTCAGTTCTGGCCATGTGCTGCCCTGAGGGAATGTGCACCATCCATTCCCACATCTGATTTTTCAAGAGAAGCCAAAATGCAGATTTTTCTGATGAACTCCTAATTTGTTTATGTTGTAAACAAATTCTAAACCTTATTAAGTGAGGGCCAAACGAAACACACATGGTAGGTGACTGCTGCCCAGAGGACATGTTTGGGACATCTACTCTGAGACTCCCAGCTGTCTCTGATGTAGTGACAGTGAGTTTGCTGAGAACTGCTGGGCACAGGGGCCAACAGCAGGCAAAGGAAAGCCAGTGTCACCAACACCCGTAAGCCAGGTCCACGTGCATGGTCTCTTCTTCAGGCATGTCACTGAGAGAAGCCCCAAGAGCCAGCAGGAGCTCTGAGGCTGGGCTGGGGGTACCAGATGGCCTGAGGACTGCGAGCGGCTTTGGTTTGGGGATTCCCGTCACTCCACCCTTCTGCAAAAGGCACCTCTTCTGAATTACCTGATCATTTTCATCCTGGCACCAAGGGCACAAAGACCAGGCAATCTCATCTAATGGGCAAAAGATGGTCTTGCCAGGCCTACTGGAAGAGGAGCTACTTGCCACAGACAGAGGGAGTTTAAGACAAGACTGGACAGGGCACTGGGAAGAGGCCACAGGGGTGAATCAGCCCTGGCTGAAGGACCGAATATGGATGTAAAGGCTCCCACCTCCCACCTCCTACCCTCCACGTCAAAGCCCAGGGCCTTGAGTCATCTCCCTCATCAGACAGCTCTTCCTCTCAAACTGAGGAAATGGCACAATGCTCAGAATGGCTCCGTTTCAAATCCTCCTCCTACCATTTACTTGCTGTGGGACTCGAGGCAGGTGACAGTTTTGGAATCCCAATGTATACCCCTTTATTTATTTTATTAATTTATTTTTTAGAGAGAGAAGAAGGGGAAATGAGAGAGAGAGAGAGAGAGAGAGAGAGAGATTGATTTGTTGTCCTACTTATTTATGCATATCATTGGTTGATTCTTGTATGTGCCCTGACCAGGGGATCAAACCCGCAACCTTGGCGTATCAGGACAACACTCTGACCCAGTGGTCAGCAAACTGCGGTTCTCGAGCCACATGCGGCTCTTTGGCCCCTTGAGTGTGGCTCTTCCACAAAATACCAAGGCCTGGGCGAGTCTATTTTGAAGAAGTGGCGTTAGAAGAAGTTTAAGTTTGAAAAAGTTGGCTCTCAAAAGAAATTTCAATCATTGTCCTGTTGATATTGGGCTCTGTTGCCTAATGAGTTTGCTGACCACTGCTCTAACCAACTAAACTACCCGCCAGGGCCCCAGTGTCTACACCTTTAAAATGTAACTGATACAGCCAAAATTGGTTTGGCTCAGTGGATAGAGCATCGGTCTGCAGATTGAAAGGTCCCAGGTTCAATTCTGGTCAAGGGCATGTACCTTGGTTGAAGGCACACCCCCAGTAGGAGGCAGCTGATGATGTCTCTCTCTCATTGATGTTTCTAACTCTCTGTCCCTCTCCCTTCCTGTCTGTAAAAAAATCAATAAAATGTATTTTAAAAAATCAATAAATAAAAATAAAAAGCTGCTATCTTTAAAAAATAAAATAAAATGTAACTAATAGGGAGAATCCAAGATGGCGGCATAGGTAAACACCCACACTGCTGCCTCGCACAACAATTCCAAAACTACAACTAAAAGACAGAACGGACATCATCCAAAACCACAGGAAAGCTGGCTGAGTGGAAATTCTACTAGAAGGAAAGAGAGGGGCTCACAGAGACCCAGAGGAGCTGCAAAAAGCTGAGGTACGGAGACGCACACGTGCAGAGAGCGGGTGCCGGAGTACCTGGCTGGCTTTCTCTGGCGGGAGGGAAACGGAGACTCCCAACGGCATTGAACCCCTTATCCTACGACACTAAACCCCAGATCCAACTGAAACTCATACGGGGTGAGTTTGGACTGTGAAAAGGGAGAGGTGCACGGAAATTTAGGGGAGTCGCAAAAGATCAGAGGGCTGGTGGCAGGCACGGCACTGCGCAGAGGACCGACTGCTGATTGTGCCGCTGCCTTTCATGAGTGGGCGGGAGACAGACCCTCCCAACTGTGCCACTTCTAACTCCACTAAACCCTGGGGACCCAGACTCATATGGTCCTGGAGTGCAGGGGTGCCAGAGGGGCAGCAGTCTGGAGGCACTGAGAGAGAGAGAGAGAGAGAGAGAGAGAGAGAGAGAGAGAGAGAGAG
>JAAGEH010000016.1:10953862-10990711 GCA_011751065.1 Lasiurus cinereus | reverse complement strand
GAGAGAGAGAGAGAGAGAGAGAGAGAGAGAGAGAGAGAGAGAGAGAGAGAGAGAGAGATTGAGAGCGCGCGCACAGGGACCGCTCCAGAGATTACCCAGTCACGTGAGACTCAGGGGCCGTGGAGGGCGGGGCCGACTGGAAGGCAAGGCGGTCCCTTAAGCCCTGAGACTCCACCCTCCCAAGCTCAACAGAGAGGCTTCTGTGGTTTTGCAAGTCTGGCATCATAAGGCTGAATCCAACACATAAGTTCTCCCGGCATAGTGAAAATGTCAAGACAAGGGAAGGGATCACAAACAAAAGAAATGGAGGAAAACAAAAGATTGGATATAGAGTTCAAAACCACGCTTATAAGGTTTTTCAAGAATATCCTAGAAAAGTTGGATAAAGTTAGCGAGTCCCAAGAGGAGATGCAAAAGATCCAACTAAAGATGGAAAAGGACCAACTAGAATTTAAACATACATTGACTGAAATAAAAAATATTATTCAGAGACCTAACAGCAGACTAGAGGAAGGCAAGAATGAAGTCAAAAATTTGAAATATAAAGAATCAGAAAACACTCAACTGGAAAAGCAAGAAGAGAAAATCCAAAAATGTGAAGATAATGTAAGGAGACTCTGGGACAGCTTCAAGTGTACCAACATCAGAATTGTGGGGGTGCCAGAGGAAGAGAGAGAGCAAGATACTGAAAACCTATTTAAAGAAATAATGACTGAAAACTTCCCACATCTGGTGAAAGAAATAGACTTACAAGTCCAAGAAGCACACAGAACCCCATATAAAAGGAATCCAAAGGGGACTACACCAAGACACATCATAATTAAAATACCAAGAGCAAAAGACAAAAAGAGAATATTTAAAGCAGCAAGAGAAAAACAGTTCATTACCTACAAGGGAACACCCATACAACTGTAAACTGATTTCTCAACAGAAACGATGCAGGCCAGACGGGAGTGGCAAGAAATATTCAACGTGATGAATAGCAAGAACCTACAACCAAGAATACTTTATCCAGCAAAGCTATCATTCAGAATTGAAGGGCAGATAAAGACCTTCACAGAGAAGAAAAAGCTAAAGGAGTTTATCAACTCCAAACCAGTATTATATGAAATGCTGAAAGGTACTCTTTAAGAAGAGGAAGAAGAAAAAGGTAAAAGATAAAAAATTATGAACAACAAATACGGATCTATCAACAAGTGAATCTAAAAATTAAGTGAATTAAAAATTTGAGTAACAGAAGAAACTGGTGAATATAATAGAATCAGGAGCACAGAAAGGGAGTGGACTGATAATTCTCAGGGGGAAAGGTGTGAGGGGTGTACAGGGAGAGACTGGACAAAAATCATACACCTATGGATGAGGTCAACAGGAGGGAGGTAAGAGTAGAGGGAAGGGTGGGAGCCGGGTGGAGGGGAGCTATGGAGGGGGAAAAAGAGAAACAAATGAAATAATCTGAATAATAAAGATTTAATTTTAAAAAATGTAACTAATACACATTGATATCACACATCCCATTATATATGATAGAATAACACTTCATCTCTTTGGTATTCTTTCCAAAAATGTACATCCTCAGTCTAATCATGAGAAAACATCAATGAGCTCAAATTGGGGAACATTATGTAAAATATCTGTGTGTACTCTTCAAAAGTGTCAAGATAAAGAAAACCAAGGATGGACTGGGAAAATGTCCCATAGTGAAGGAGATGGAGAAGACACAACTCAATGCAACATGATACCCTACGTTGGGTCTTGGGATGAAGGAGGCCATTGGTAGAACAATTGGTGAGATATGAATACATTCTGCGGTTTCATTTAGAAATCATGAGAATAACCAATAGCTCTTCTTCATATCCCTTTCCCCTTCCTGAAAAGGTCAGTCCTAAAATGTAGGTGGGACAAAGCAAGGTAGGCCACCAAGGTAGGAGGCAGGGAGCTGTGGCCATCCAGGGTGGGTGGCCACACAGGGAGGAAGGGAGGCTTAACGAGGCAGAGCCCAACAAGATGAGAAGTGTCCACAAAGGACCTGGTCAGGGAGGAGGAGTAAAGCATCGCTGTCAGAGGACGGAGTTACAAATCCAGAAAGGAAGAGGCTGGAATGAGCCCTGTGGTGTTGGATAGACACTGGACATAGCAGTGTGAGCTCAGGCTTTCACATGTACAGAGAGATTTAAAAACAATACTAGAGACGAGTGCTTCATAGGTATTGTCAGCTTTACAAGATGAAAAGCGTTCTGGAGATAGATGGTAGCGATGGTTGTATAAAACATGATGTGTTTAATGCCACCAAACTGTACATTTAAGAATGGTTAAGACGGTAAATTTCATGTTTTGTGTATTTTACCACAATTTAAAAAAAAAACAAACAGCCATAGCTGGTTTGGCTCAGTACATTAGAGTGTTAGCCTGCGGACTGAAGGATCCTGGGTTTGATTCTAGTCAAGGGCACATATCCAGGTTGCGGGCCCGGTCCCCAATAAGGGAGGAGGCAGCCAATGATTCTCTCTCATCAATGATATTTCTCTCTCTCTCTCTCTCTCTCTCTCTCTCTCTCTCTCTCTCTCTCTCTTATTCTCCCTCCCTCCCTCCCGCTCTTCCTTCCCCTCTGAAATCACTAAAAATCCATTTACAAGTCATAATAATAAACAGCCCAGCCGGTGTGGCTCATGGTTGAGCGTAGACACATGAACCAGGATGACACAGTTTGATTCCCAGTCAGAGCACATGCCAAGGTTGTGGGTACGATCCCAGGGGGCATACAGAAGATAGCCAATCAATGATTCTCTCTCATCATTGATGTTTCTGTCTCTCTCCCTCTCCCTTCCTGTTGATCTTAAATCAATAAAAACCTATTTTTTTAAATAGCAATAAACATAGATGTAAATGTTGTGTGTGAAGTGTGTCATTTTGCGTGTGCATGTGTATACAAAGCCACATTCCCGTGCCCTGCCCACTGAGAGGGCCTGGGAGGCCTCCCTCTAACAGCACTGAGCACACCCAGCATCCAGATCTTGACTTCTAAACACCATTTAACTAAAACCAAACCAGGTTCCTTGGCGAAACGGCTGCTTCCAGGGCTGGGCCAGGAAAAATACAAGATGAGCCTAGAACAGCTTGTGCTAGAAAGCTCAAAGAATGACGGATTATAGCCAAAGGACACTGCAACCAGCCAAATGGAAATAATTTCATTAACAAAATAAGTAATGAGAGTAATGGATGCAGACATAAAAATATTATTTGCCCAACATCACAAGGGGGTAAGAACACTCATTCTTTTTTTTTTTTCTTTTCTTTTCTTTTTTAATGCTGTGAGTGGAAAAGGATGACACATAGAACAAACTGGAAGCCAAAGAAATTCCTAGAGAGACTGCCCAGGACATATGGACTTTGAGACCTGTCCAGTGTCATTTCCTGTTGGTGGGAAGGGAAGATGCTAGGTGCCCATGAGGAATGAGATACGGGAGTGAGGGTAGCAGGCAAGGGAAGGGGGGCTGGGCCGAGGCAGAGGAGCTGCGAGGTGGTGAGAGGCCTCCCGGAGTGGCCTCTGCCCTGCAGAATGAGGTGCCCACATCTGGTTCATATCGCTGAGTAAAGGCCAAGGGGTTTCTGCGCTGGAAGAAGCCCAGCATCACCCCTTCTGAGGGTCACCAGGCCTGGCCAGCTCCCACGGGCCCACAGAGGGGATGCCTTTGGCATGAGGCCGTCTTCTCTGCTTAGAACCACGTTCTCCGGGCCCCGCTCTGCTAATACATAAAACAGCCGCGGCGTGTCCGGCGGGCTGGCTCTGCGACTTGCAGATGACTAATTTCAGGTCTGGAATGACGCTGGAGCTGCACACGCACCAAATGTAACCATCTCCACCCACAGGGCTTGTCTGTGCTCCTCTGGATGCCTCCCTTGGCTGGGGAGGGACAACTGTTTGCTGTGGAAACTTGAGCAACTTTCTTAGCTCCTCTGAGCCCGTGTCTCCATCTGTAAAATGGGAACAACTCTGTCCTCGCCGCACCGTGCTCAGCCTCTGAGAGCTGCAAACAGGAGGCAGTTACAGCTCCAGAAAGCTCTCCATTCATGTCCACCAATCCTACCAGTCATTTGGATACCAGTCTTATCCTTCTCGCGGATGATAAAATCTTGGGGGAAACGAATTTTTTTCTTCCAGGCTTTGTAGCCCAACAATTAATTAGTACCATCCGTGGCAGCAGGAGGCAAGGCCAGCCAGCCAAGAGTTCACTCGGAGGCTTCCTTAATCTGTCCGAGCTTCCATGGCTCCCTCTGGAGAAGTGGAATTCTTGCCCCCGTGTCCCAGGTGTTGGTGAGACTTGAGGGAGGTCATGCACCTCAGGGGATGGTTTGTGGGGTAAACTGTTTTCCTTCCCAGACTCACTTTCAAGGCCCAGAGAACTCGAAGTTGTTGGGTTAAAGGGACGCCCATCAGGGAAGCTTCTCTTAAAACCATCAGCTCTGGCCCCGTCTCTGACCAGCATTAATTCTTTCCTCTTCAAATTGGCAGCAGCCCGGAGAGAGCTGATTCATTCTGGAGAGAGCTCTGAGGCCCAGCATCCTGGCCAGTGCCCCTTGAAGGCCTCAGCTTCCTCCCCTGCTCTTGCCTGTTGCTGTGTCCTCAAATTTACAAAAGGACGCTGCCCCTTTGCCAGATGCAACCAGCTTGCTCTCCCCCAGTGCCCTCTTGGGTGGTCTCAGGGTGCCAAGCAGCTCCAGCCTGGTTTCTTGTCCATCGCAAAGAGCCCTGGCCAGGAGCCAGGTCTGCAGAGCAGAGTCTAGGTTCCAAACACCATCTCCTTTTGCCCTTGGGAGAAGAAGATGAAACCAGAGAAGCTGGCTACACTGTGGCTAATCATTTGGCCTCATTCTGCCTCTGTTTTCTCATCTGTAAAAAGGGCTTATAGACACTATCCACCTTATAGAGGGTGAGGAGGCCGTTCCAGTAAGAGGCGTACTTAAGTGCTCAGCAAAGGGTCACTCTTATGATTGATTATTGCCTCTCATTTGGAATCTCTCCGGCCCTAAATAATTCCTGCTGAGCGGCTCCGAAGTTGCCAGGGTTCAAGCTCAACTCTGACACAGCAGGGCTCCTGGAGGAGAGAAACAACCTTACTTCTCTTCACTAGTGAAGAACCTGCCATTACATCAACATCTAATTCACTCCTATAAAACCAGCCAGACAAGCTAATCTGCAGATGGAACCATAACACAATCCAGTGACGAAAACTAAATTCCTTCCTTGCCCTGGCTAGTGTGGCTGCTGGTTAGGCCTCATCCCATGCACAAAGAGGTTGCTGTCCATTGCAAGTCAGGGCACATGCCCGGTTGTGGCTTAGACCCCCAGTAGGGGGCGTGGAGGAGGCAGCCGATCTGTTTCTTTCTCACATCAATGTTTCCACCCTGTCTCTTTTTCTCTCTCTCTAAAAATCAAATCTTAAAAATCTTTTAAAAAAACAAAACTCAACTAAATTCCTCTCATCTGATGACCTAGATCTCAACACACCCAATTAACCCCTCTCCTCTCCAAAACGTATCACCCATGGAAATACCAGCCATAATATTTAACTACCCACCCCCAACTTGAACACTGTTCAGTGTAATCAACACCCAAACTGAAAGCTTTTGCTTAAAGCTGTTTTTGAAACCTTGAATAAGAAAAAGAGCAGAGAAAAAAAAAGCAGCCTTCCCCACCTCTAAGGAATCCTAACTGAAAAAGCCCAGAATAAAATAAAATAAAAAGATCAATTAAATACAAAATTATAATATAGAATAATATACTCTATTACATGTTAATAAAATAATTATATAACATAGATCATTTCCATGTGTGTTTGTATACACGCTACCAAAGGCTAAAAGAAAGCTTGTCCCCCTCAAGAGTGAAATGGAACAAATGACACATTTTTTTGCATGACAAGGAAAAGCTAGAAGAATAACATTGCGGAGGCCACTGTTTCTCTGAAGCAGCTGTTGGAATCTGCTTCATGACGAAGACTGCAATGTGAAGGCTGGGGATAGGTTCACCGAGTAACCGTTTAGAGATACTGTTCTCAAAAGCATTTTATCTAGGTAGCATCTAGCTATCAGAAATGTGTTGCCCTCAACAAAATAGAAACAGACTCAGAGATACAGAGAACAGACGGACAGCTGTCAAAGAAAGGAGGGTTTGGTGGCTAAGTGAAAAAGCTGAAAGAATTAAGAAAAAGTCCTCATAGCCACAGACAACTGTATGATGATTACCAGAGAGAAAGCAGGGTGGGAGAAGAAGGAGGGTGTCAGAGGGGGGAAAATGGTGACGGGAAGAGACTTGACTTGGGGTGGTGAACACACAATACAATATACAGATGATGTGTTATAGAATTGTACTCCTGAAATCTATATAATTTTATTAACCAGTGTCACCCCAATAAATTCAGTAAAAACAAACAAAAAATTGTAATCCACCTTACAATTTTTATTTTACATTCCACTGCTCAGCTTGAGAATAAACCCCATTACAGCACAGTAACAAAATGTAATCAATTTGTCTAAAAATAAATACATATGAGTGCATGGGCGGCTGAGTGCCTGGCGGGAGTTCTAAAGCGGGAGGGAGGCGGAAGCTCCCGACTGTGCTGAACTCCAGTTCCAGGCAAGTTTCTGGGAACCCAGATTCATTCGGGGAGAAACTGGACTGTCAGGAAAAGATAAAGCAACTGAGACTCAGAGGAGCTGTGGAGGCAGAGGTCCGAAGGCACATGCATGTAGAGAGGACTGACTGCTGAATGCACAGGCGGCTGAGCGCACAGCTGACTTTCTAAAGCGGGAGAGAGGGAGACCGAAGCTCCTGACTGCACTGAACTCCAGTTCCGGGCAAGATGCTGGGAACCCAAACTCATTCGGGGAGAAAGTGATCTGGCAGCAGGCAAAACTCGAGGACAACTCTCTCAGAGGCGCTTACAGCAATTACCGAGGGACACTGAGACCCAGGGGCCTCACAGGGCAGGGCTGATGGGAAGACAAGGCTGTCTGCCCTGAGACACCACCCCATCCAAGCTAAGCACAGAGGCTTTTGCAATTTTGCAAGTCTTGTACCAAAAGGTGTGTCCAGCATAATTCTCTGGGCATAGATACAGCTGATCCTCACAGCCAATTGGCCTGGAGGTCAATTCCCCCCAGTGATACCAACAACAATCAAGATTTGACTACAACAAAGCTGTACACACAGTCCACAAAAGAAAGCACCAAGAGTGTCCACCTCAAGTAACTGGGGAGGCTGAACCACTGGGCCATACAAGACAACTAATACACAAAGCTACTCTACCAACTCAGGGAAGCAGCAAAAATGCGGAAACAAACAGATCACAAATGAAAGAAATGGAGGAAAGCAAACAACTGGATACAGAGTTCAAAATCACCGTTATTAGGTTTTTCAAGAATTTCCTAGAAAAGGCCGATAAATTTAGCAACACCCTCGAGGATATGAAAAAGGACCAATTAGAAATTAAACATGCACTGACTGAAATAAAAAAATATTATACAGAGTCCTAACAGTAGACAAAAGGAACTCAGATAAAGAGCTTCAAAGATAAGAAAAAAAGCTAAAGGAGTTCATCAACACCAAACCAGTATTATATGAAATGCTGAAAGGTACTCTTTGAGAAGAGGAAGAAGAAAAAGGTAAAGATAAAAATTATGAACAACAAATACATACCGATCAACAAGTGAATCTAAAAATCTGAGGAACAGAATAAACTGATGACTATAATAGAATCATGGACATAGAAAGGGAGTGGACTGACAATTTTCAGAGGGAAAAGGGTGTGGGGGGTGTGGGAAGAGACTGGTCAAAAATTGTTCCCCCACAGATAAGGACAGGGGTCGGGAGGTAAGGGCAGAGGGTGAGGTGGGAACCAGGTGGAGGGGAGATATGGGGGGAAAAAAGAGGAACAATTGTAATAATCTGAATAATAATGATTAAAAAATAAAAATAAATACATAAATAAAAATAAATACATAAGTTAATTAAATTTAATTAAAAGGAAAATGTGTTGCCATCCTGGCTAGGTGGTTCAGCTGGTTGGAGCACTGTCCATACACCAAAAGGTTGCAGTTCACCCCTAAACGGTTTGGCTCAGTGGATAGAGCATCACCTGTGGACTCAAGGGTCCTGGGTTCGATTCCAGTCAAGGGCATGCATGTAGCTTGGTTGTGGGCACATCCCCAAGAGGGGGTATGCAGGAGGCAGCTGATTAATGTTTCTCTCTCATTAATGTTTCTAACTCTTTCTCCCTCTCTCTTCCTCTCTGTAAAAAAATCAATAAAATATATATATATATAAAAGGTTGTGATTTAATTCCAGGTCAGGGCGCATACAGGAGGCAGCTGATCAATGTTTCTCTCTCACAATGATGTCTCTCTTCCTCTCTCTCTCTCTCTCTCCTTTTCTCTCTAAGAAATCAATAGAAACATATTCTCGAGTGAGAATTTAAAAAAAAAGAAAAACTGTTGCCCTCACCTTAAACTCCTACTTTCCAAAAATTGAGGTACAGCCCTAACTGATTTGGCTCAGTGGATAGAGCGTCAGCCACAGTAAGTCTAGCTGACAGCCATCTCGATACATAGTTACCAAAATGTTTTTCTTTGATAACAACACCTATAAGACCTACCATCTTTACATCTTCCAAATATGCAATACAGTATCCTGCTTTTTAAAATATCACCAATTGAGAGCTTACCCATGGAGTTAATCTCTTTCACCCTGAAAATATCCCTGAGTTGGATACCACTTTTATCCCCCTTTTTGCTGCATTGAAATGAGAGCAGTTAAGTAACTTTTTGGAGGTCACACAGCTTTTCAGTGCCAGATTCACATTCAAACTCAAACTTGATTCTGGAGCCCATGCTGTTAACCACTGGGCTCTACCGCCTCCCTGTGGCAGATTTTCCAGTTGGGAGGCTGTCACTGGTTTTCACAAACTGGACCCTCCCACCACGTAAGACAAAGAGCTCAGCATCCCCCATGGTGCTTTTCAAAGCAAATCCCACACCCTGTGTTCACAGTTTCAACATGCATGAAGTAGTAACCCACTGTGAGAAAGTTCAATAGTTTGGTTTTCTTTTCACCAATAACTTCTACTCTCAGCCATTCTAAGAAAAGCATTGTTTTTCACCTTCGGTGTAAATCCAAAAGAATGAACTCACAGTGGACTCACAGCACATTTTGGAAGCCATTTGGAATCTGGTGCTGTCTGGCTTCCGTTCCAGAGAATTCCCCTAAGTTTGTAAACTCGGAGATAGGTCGTGTCTCCAAACAGCATCTTCGTTCTTCATATCAGTGTTTCAGACTCCTCGGGTAGCAGGAAGGCAGGTTTATTTTTTTCCTGTTAACACTCTCAACGTTCAAAGCAAAAGCTTTTGGCCTGGAAGGTTAGTTTCATTGTGTGGTGGGTGGGGTAGGTTTGATTAATTGATGGAATTGGAAGCAAATGTAGCCACGTTACCTAGATGAGAGCAGAGCTGATGGGATCTGCGTGGGATGGATTGAATTAAGGTTTGATTGGCATTTGGTTCCTTACTCTTTACCCAGTGATGTGGAGGCAACAACAAACAGCCGAGGAAAGGGCAAAGGAGTAGGAAGGGATGAACCACTGGTGGGATTCTGAGGTCCAGAGTTAAGTGTTAAGACAAGGAGAGGTGAGCTTGCAAATAGGTAAAATAAAATCATTAAACAGACGAAAATATCTTTCTCAGATATCTCCGTCTCTGAATCAAAGCTTTCCGTGTGAAGTTTGCTGAGCACTTGTGACTGTGGAAGGCAAAGACCACTGCCACCCTGCCAACAGCTGGGTGTTACTGAGGGGGCCGCACTTCCTAACCATTTCTTCTGCACAAAGCCATTTACTAGTGACCTTCACAACCCCATGAAATGGACACTGAGGCCTTCCTGATGGCTGGGCCTTAAGAAATGCAGAAATAGCCCTGACTGGTGTGGCTCAGAGGGTAGAGCATCCGCCTGCAGACTGAAAGGTCCCGGGTTCAATTCCAATCAAGGACATGTACCTTGGTTGCCGGCACATCCCCAGTAGGGGGGCGTGCAGGAGGTAGCTGATGGATGTTTGACTCTCTATCGCTCTCCCTTCCTCTCTCTGTAAAAAATCAATAAAATATATTTTAAAAAAGAAATGCATAAATATGTAACTGCTCACTGAAACAGTCCATCACTCTAACCACTGCAGGACAACAGGACCTCGAAGCTCTGGAGCCCAACTGGGAGCTATGCAAAAAGTGGTCCCCTTTCCAGAAAAACCACTCCCAAGATGCACATGCATGTAATTCCCAGGGAACATATGGTACAAAGAGAGGCAGGAGTGTCTCTCATATCCCACAGCTTAGGGCAGTGGTCGGCAAACGGCAGATTGCCACTCTGTTGACTGAGTTTGCCGACCACTGACCTAAGCATTTAAAAGAGGAACACTGTGGCTCGGTAGATGAACTTCGACCTATGAACTAGCATGTGGCTCGCGAGCCGCAGTTTACCAACCACTGGCTTAGGGGAATGTCGTCACCTGCAAATGCATGCAGGGTTGGACCAGGAACCCAGGATGCCTAGGAGCTTAGAGCCTAGATCTTAATTGGCTCAAAGGTCATCAACATAAGATCTGGGGCTGCGAGAGAGGACGCAAGCCAACACTGAACCCTTGAGCCTTTGGTTGGCAAAGCACGGTTTGCCACATCTGATTGTGCTGCTTTGTCTGCCTCAGCACTACCAGGTCACTGTAACTGTGGGGGGCAGTTCAGGATAGTTAGCATCCCTGACCTCTGTCCACTTAGAAGCCAGTAGCATCCCTCTTCCCAAGATTTGACAACCAAAAATGTCTCCAGACGCTCAGATTTTCCTTTTGGGGGGTAAAATTGCCCTCAATTGAGAACCACTGCTTTAGGTAAAAATTTATCTTAAATGTGTGTTTTTTTTTTAATTATCTGACATCTTGCTCCAAAGTCTAAATGACCCAATTTAAACACCAGTATCTGAACCTCACAGAATGTAGCAAAAAGCCAATCAAAGAGGCAATTAATTACATGGTGCCTCAATTGCTGCTTCTTTGCGCTTCAATAGCATGAGGCAGGCGGTTTCCTTTCCACTGTTTGAATTGTTGCTGAGGGTAGAGAAGGCAGCTGCTTCACCTCAGAGCTGGCACATCTCAATAGCAGCTAGGAGGACTCCCATGGGGCTTTCCAAGCTTAATTAGTTCTTATTTGTAAAGTTTCTTAGGAAGCTCAGGCCAGGATGCTATGGGAAGTCCAAGTTACTAGGATTCTCGCCACTCTCTAAAAAGAACATTTCTGCAGGAAAAGGCTGGGAGAGTCAGAAAAGAGCTCCTAGGAGTGTGTGTGTGAATAGTGGAGTCCTTGTGAGGCACATTTGAGAGCATAAAGGAGGAGAAATACTTTCCAACTTTCTGGCTCTCCTCCTATTCTCTAGAGCAAGGAATTATTTCAAGTATTTCCTGAACAGCTGAAGTATGTTAGAAACCTGCTAGCATTCTCTACAGGAAATAGATGCTGAAGAATTTCTTTCCAACAAGAAACTGAGCTCTACTGCCATTGCCACCTGAACATGTGTGTGTGTGTACTGTTACTCTGGAAACTGGAGACTACAATCGTCTTAGGTCATTTTGATGTCATCATACTCAGTGTCCCAAAGAAGAACGTACCCTGGAGAGCTCTTCTAGCAGTGTGTGTGTGTGTGTGTGTGTACATGTATATATACATGGAGAGAAGGAAAACTCTTCTAGCATAGTGTGTGTGCGTATATATATGTATATATGTATGAAGAGAGAGAAGGGAGGAAGGAAGCAAGCAAGCAAGGGAGGGAGAAGAAGGAGGGGTTTTCTTTACCAGGTAATTGAACAATGTCTTTGGTGGGGGCCAATTTCTTCTGTTTTAGGCCAAACTCCAAACTGTCCAGCAAAAAGAAACTGATTACCCCCATCCCACTTCTAAGTTTAACCCTCCCAAGCAAATCAATGTTAAGATGTTTGGGTGGGGGAGGAGGAACATGGACCTGAGAGCCATCTGTGAGCCAGCTGACTGGCCAGCAAATTCCTCTGGTCTATGAGAAAGGCAAGCCTCAGCACAGCAGAAATACCAGAGGAAAATGGCAGTCATTACCTCCAAAGCAAAGGACTGAGGCCCAGAAAGAAAGCCAGTTCCTGAAGACAGTGACAGATCGGATTATGCTGAAGGCTGGGGGAGTTCCCTGCTGTATCATAACAGTTAGGAGCCATTCATTCCCCCAGGTCAGCAGGGCCTGGGATACAGCATCGGTAAGTGTGTGATTGGCCTCTCAGAGACTTGGCTGTCAGCAGGAGGATGAGGAGCCAAACATGTCCTGTGTTACCGCCCATCCTCCAGG
Source organism: Lasiurus cinereus (assembly GCA_011751065.1). NCBI lineage: Eukaryota > Metazoa > Chordata > Mammalia > Chiroptera > Vespertilionidae > Lasiurus > Lasiurus cinereus. Next base: position 10,978,311 of record JAAGEH010000016.1, on the reverse strand, counting down.
GCCTGCAGGAAAGCCCAACTGAGGCCAGGAGAACCACAAGCCCCTGCCATCTTCAGTGGACTAATACACACCATTCCTGTGCAATGAATGTCAACCAAATGCTAACGTTTAGTGACATCAGTTACGCCGCCTGTTCAACTAGAGTTCTTTAGTCAAATTACAGCTAAATTCATTGGTTTGTCTTAAACTACTGTCTGAAAGCAAGTTCAGAGGGTGAATTTTTAAAAAGCACACTACACAGGTGAAAAAAATAAATTGGAAAGATCTATACCTAAAGTTTATAATATTCTCAACGTGGTTCCACCTTTGAGAATCTAATTTTTATCAGGCCATGAGCTCATCTCAGAAAGGCTCACATGCATGTATTTCACAGTAAACTTTGCATCCAGTTTCAGGGGTTCGTGGGTCCCTGAAGGCCTGTCCTGCATCTCAGGTTACTCAGATTCAGAATTCCTACCTATGAAAAAATGTACAATTCCATGGAGGGATTTTAGACTATTTTTAAAATGTTTTTATTGGTTTTAAAGAGAAGGAGAAACATTGATGGGTTGCCTCCTGCATACCCCTTACTATGCCTTGTGCCCCAGTAGCCTGCAACCTGATGTGCTCTGCCTGGGAATAGAATGTGACCTACTGGTTCCTGGGACAACGTTCACCCAACTGAATCCCACTGGCCAGGGTAGCTATTATTTTAAACTTTGTGACATTCTGTGTTTTTTAAATTTTCTAAAATAAGTATTACTTCTGTAACTAGGAAGAATTACTTCCCGAAGTTACAAAAAAAAACCAAAAAACATTGGTTGAGAGGATGGGCAGGAATTGGGTCAGAGAGTTATCTGCCACCTAAAATTTGGTATTAAGTCAGAATTATGAAGTCTTATTTCCATGTTTTCCCAAGTATTTTTCCTGTATTCCAAGTTTTGCTAAAAATGTAATTTTTGTAGCTACATTCAGGAACTGCCATCTGTATATCATACCTTTTCAATCCATTTGCATTTTCTTATTCATTCAATTCTTTCTCGTATCCTCTTGTTTTTATGGATGAGCTTCCAATATTTCTGCCTGAACCTGTTCAAGCTCTAAACAAACTTTATTTCAGAATAGAAAATATGGCTTTGTTTTGCTGTTTCAAAGTCAAGCTTCCTATCACTACTGAGCAAAGGCCTATCTGTTGTTAACACAGACAAGCTTCCAAGCAAACCATCAGTACATTGGACTTGGGTGGCTCAGGTGGCTGTTCTCAGGGCCAGTGAAAAGTTGGAGGAGGTGCTCCAAAAAATCTGTCCAATAGAATTAAGGGAAAGGTTAACAGTCAACACAAAAAACTCAGGAGTTCTCACCGGAGAGCTGCAAAGGCTACAAGCTGGTGGTGTTCAAAATTCTGTGTCAAGCCCGTAAAGAGTTGATGGCTGACAAAGCATCTAACTTTTGGATAGAATCCTGTCACTGAATATAAAAACAAACCATGTGGTGGGCTCATGTTGATTTCTATCTGTGATTAATAAGAAAAAAAAGTAATAATAAGTAGCCTAGAAGGAAAAATATATAAAAATAGAAGTGTGTAGAATAAAAGAACCTTTTCTGTTAAAAGCTTGGAAAAAGTTGTTCTATAGCTATAATATTTACCTGGGATATTAACATAATAATATCTAAAAAGTACTTATTTTATTCTAGGGATTGTGCTATTTTAACAGCCCAATTGTCAACAACGTATTTGAACTTGGGCACATCTGGCTCCTAACAGGAGTCCATTTCACTACCCCCCACCCCAGAAACAAGGATGGGAAAGACATTTGTGATTGTGAAAAGCCTGGGAGGAATGCATAAACTGATCAATTTAAAAGGGCTTGATGAATACAACTCCTACATAGTGTTATGAAACTGTCCCAAATATTTAGGAGGAACTGGGTGTTTATATAGACACCAGAATTATGCTTTCAAACTATGCCAACAACATGCCATTTAACATACAAATGTCCAAAATTAAATTGTTCTGCCCTCAGAAAAAGCCTTACTTGATAGCTTGAGTGTTCTTATCTTTATTAGCTGGGGTTATGACACATATCAGTGATGTCGCTAAAACATTTTCACTTACACTTTCCCTTGGGGGATGGAGACACTGCATGATTTGGACAAGTTTTGTTAATCACAAATGAGGTCAACAGCCCAAACTCAAAAGAAAGCACCATTAGCGATATTTCCATGGCTTTCCAAAATCAGCCAGCTGAGTTTTGGCAACAAACTTCAGCAGGGTGGAGGGAGGGAAGGAATAGCCAGCTACACTTCCACTAATGGCCTTCTGAACTTGGGATCCTGTATCTCACAACTTTTCCAACTGCCCATACAAACAAAACAAGAATTTGCTTTTACCACTATTGATAGGATGGAAAGGAACATGCCACTTTGGTGAACACAATTTTGGTTCTGGAAATAAGGCGGGCGGGGAGGGGGGAGTGGAGAAGAGCAATTTAAAAAGCCAAATGCTAAAGTAAAAATCCTCTTTAACCATGAGGATTTACTGTTACCAGAAATTATCCAGAGTTTGGCGCAACCACAGAAAGATTTGAAATTGGTAGGGGGGATCAAACCACCGTAGGAATGTATATTTTCTATTTTACTCCAAAAATAGTCAGTAGCTTGCTTAGATTTAAAGCCAAGATACAAAGTAGCAACTTAAAGAATTAATATTTGTGCCTAACCATGTGGCTTGTGATTGAACATTGACCCATGAAACAGGAGGTCACATATGTCAGGGCACATACATGAGTTGCAGGCTCAATCCCCAGTAGGGGAGGTGCAGAAGGCAGCTGATTGATAATTCTCTCCCATCATTGATATTTTCCTCTCTTTCTCCCTCTCCCTTTCTCGCTCTGAAGTCAATAAAAAAATTTAGTATTTTGTGAAGTATTTTATACTAAGTCAATCTTTTAATGATAGTTTAAAGATTTTTATAATAAAATATACATCAGCATTTTTTACTTGGTATTTGCCTCATAAAAATGTTATTTTCCCATCCTTACTTTCCCTTTTTTTTTAAAAAAATATCTTATTGATTTATTTACAGAGAGGAAGGGAGAGGGATAGAGAGTCAGAAACATCAATGAGAGAGAAACATCGATCAGCTGCCTCCTGCACGTCCCCCACTGGGGATGTGCCTGCAACCAAGGTACATGCCCTTGACCGAAATCAAACCTGGGACCGACCTTTCAGTCCACAGGCCGACGCTCTATCCACTGAGCCAAACTGGCTTCGGCCTTACTTTCTTATCTATAATACAAAAATGGAAGTTATAGGCAAAGTTATATCATCTATTAAAGTCTTAAATGAGATTTAAAATTGCTAGGAGCTAAAAAAATTTTTTTAGTGCATCAACAAAAGCAATTAGATATTAACACATGAGAGGAAAAATCTAGCTACTATATAATCCTCTTTTCTGATTTTTAAACATCAAGCTGAGTATGAAAACTCATTCTCAAAGTCAAAAATTTTATCCAGTTAAGTTCAATAAAAGCAAATGTCTCTAAGAATTTCAACTCCAAGGAAACCAGTATAACAATTTTATCTAAAATGTGAAAATGTATTTTTGGAAATCAGCTGTCTCCTGTCCATTACTTCATATTGAATCATGTTTACTTTAACAAACCCAGACCTTGTACTGTTTACACTAGGTTCCTCCAAAGCCATTGAAGCTCCACCTATTTTTAGGGCAAAAGTCTAGAGGGTCCAGATTTACTTTCATATTACCTTTTCTCAAGTTAAAAAAAACTTTTGGATCCAGCATCCAAGAAGGGATTTATGTTTTAGAGTAAAAATAAGAAGGAGGGACTAAGAGTATCTGGGAGAGCACAGGCAGTCTAGAGCTACAGTTTTACTTCTTTTTCCTCTCCCCCACCTCATGGGAAAGACTTTGAACAGAGAAAACAAGGACCACAAAAGGTCCTAAACTTAGGGAAAACTACATGTAACATGGTTAGTATTCCAGGTTAGAAACTTCTTTTTCTGCACACAAGCAGGATAAGCACTACAACATTCTATTTCATGTAGCAAACTTTAAAAGCCTATTACCTGTCCTGGCTGGTGTTGCTCGATTGATTGAGCATCATCAATGCATTGAGAGGTTGCCAGATCAATTCCTGATCAATGTTTTCTCTCTCTTTCTCCCTTCCTCTCTATAATCAATAAAAACGTATTTTAAAAAATAAAAGCCCATTACCTGCAAAAAGTAAAATGTATTTGTGACATAGTTGACATTTCTCAATGGTTCTTAGGACATGCCTTCAGTGGCATCTTTCTTTAAATTTTGCAAATTATCTATAACAGGCTAATATACAAAGTGTCTCTCCTTGGGAGTTTGACCCGGAGTTCACTCGCTATGATGTATGCTGACCACCAAAGGGCAGCATGGAACATGGCAGGCGATCAGGAGTGGGGCCCTGAGGAAGTGAGGAAAGGAGGCACGAAACCTGATTGGCCCTGATCACTGGCCAGGTCTAGGGACCCTACCTGTGTATGAATTTTGTGCACTGACCTCTAGTACTGTGATAACTTTTCAAAATGAAAAGTAGCAAATTAAAGTGGTTTTACTACTTCCTAAAAAAAACACAGGAAGTATTTACGTGTATGTTGAATTGGGAGAATACCCTTACTGCTCAGAGAAGATAAATAGAAATTTGTTACATTACTACGGAGTTGAAAGACTACCTAGCCAGTTTTCTTAGTGGTTAGAGTGTCAGTCTGCAGACTGAAGGGTCTTGGATTCAATTCTGGTCTAGGACACATGCCTTGGTTGCACAGGCTCAATCCACAGCCCCATGTGGGGGAAGGAACCAGTTGATGTTTCTCTCTTTGAGGTTTAAAGCCCTTAAAGGTCATCAATCACTTGTGATGTTTTTTTGCAGTTTTGTAATTTTATTCAACAATCAGCAGTTAATTCTCATCCATATTAACAGATTTTTTAATGTGATGACACGTTAAGTAGATCACCAATGCACAGAGCTTGTTTGGTGAATCTTCACCCTTAATTACATTTTCTGAACAATGGTACCCAGATATGGTATGGTACATTCCTTATTCCTTTGGCCCAGTTTATCTGGAGTTCTCATCTCCTTCTTGGCAAATTTCCAGATCTGAGTGCCTGAGGGGCACAATTCTTGAAACCCATCCTATGGACATGCTTGTGAATGTTGATAGTATATTCTCTGGTCACTACTACAATGACAGAATGACCCTTCTTTGTGGGAGCCATTTTGCCATGCCCACATTGGAAAAGTGTACTTTTGAGTCTCAACCCAAATCCCCACCTCTACCACTATGGCTTTTATTTTCTATGAGGGAAAAGGCTGGGAAGGCTGTCAGAGTTTAGCAGTGAAGGCTTGACTCATTACTTTTCTAACTCATCCAAAATGCACAAACAAGACTCCTCTTTAAAATAATTTCATTTTCCTCAGACTTATGGATACTGTAGTTAACACTCCCACTACCTCAATCCATTTCCTATCCTGCTAATAGCATAACTATTTCTTAGAGTAGTGGTTTTCAACCCAGACTATATGGAAAAAGCACCTGGGGATTAAATTTTAAAAACATTAATAGTTGGACTAACCCCTTACCAAATAAACATAAATCTGGGTAAACTTTGCAAAGTGCCAGATGTAGCCTTGAAACCACTTTCAGCCTTGAAGGTTGGGAGGAATGAATGTCGTTTGAAACTACCAGAGACTCATGATTAAATTTAAGTTTTTATTCCCTCTCCCTGGCCTCTGAGACTAGAGGAGACTGGCTGAAGGGCTTCTAGGAAATTTTATTCATTTGTGAAAAATCTTGAAAAATATTTTTCTGGCTAGTGCCATTACTTACCAAGAGGAGAAGTAGCCTAGAGCAAAGCCAGAACTCAGAAGCTGGCAGGAAAAGGTATCACCCATGTATCCATACATCAAATGATGTCTGTAACCAGAACTACACCTCTAATTAGTCACATCATTTTGGTTCATTGGCAATGTAAGAGCTCCAAATTGGAAAACAATTCATAGGCATGGTAAAGAAACGTAAATGGTGGAATTTAATCTTTATTTACAGGAGACTGTAAGATATGAAATTCCACATCGACGTAAGAAACTCACTGAGAATAGATGCTTCATACAATATGTACAGTTTGGAACTGTTCAAGTATAGATTTGTTGTAAAAAGTGCTACAATAACAAACCACATTTAAAAAGAGTTCTTAGTAGAGAAACAGTAGACATACTTATACCAAACATAGTACACAACAAACAACTTTATGCTTCAGTTGTACAGTCTAAAAGTTAAAGGTCCCAGAAGTGCCATCCTGAACTTGGAATGTATAACCTTCAGAGGTAGTTTCTGGCACAACATTTTGATCTTCCTCTTCCTGGAAACATTAAAATAACTCCCATAAATATGGCATAACAAATACGTAAGTATTCCCATAAAATATGGCTTATCTCTAAGTAGTGGCCTGCCTAGAAGTCTGTATTTACTCTTATATTAAAGTCTTCATCTGAATATTTCACCTTTAACCTTGTACCACATTTGAAATAATGGAGGGAGGGTAGGTTGCTCAAACTTGCCAGTTTGTTAGTACCTGGGAGGGGAAGGTTCTGAATAGGTTAAGAAATGCTACTATGATAACAGAAAAAGAGAGATTTCTTCTCTAATCACTTTAATAGGCAAGGGAAAAACTGCTTATAATGCCCAGAGTATGGCTATGGGGTTGACTTCTCTACTGACTCCCACACAAGCTTATCTCAAGATAATTCTAAGACTCCCAAGGCTATTCATTTGAAATTGGTGTTTTTTTTTAATCTCAAGTTAAAAAGATTATCATGACAGGCCCGGCCAGTGTGGCTCAATGGTTGTGTTAAGAGGTCACTGGTTCACTTCCTGGTCAGGGAACGTGCCAGGCTGGGGGCTCGATCCCCAGTAGATGTGCAGAAGGCAGCTCATCAATGTTTCGAACTCTATCCCTCTCCCTTCTTCCCTCTCTAAAATCAATAATTTTAAAAAAGATACCATTATGCCAAACATTTGAAATATGTACATTATATCCCACTTCCACTGATATTTTGCTATATTTAACTAGGATACAGAATTTAGTGATAAAGTATAAAAAAAAAAAGGCCATGGGCTTGATCTTAAATATCCCTTTTCCAGGTTCTTAACGTTACCCTGTTACTCACCTCTACAGAGAAATATTTCTCAATCAAGTTTAGTGAAGCTTTGTACACAGACTCATTTTCATGGGTTTGTAGACCTTCAATTTTGTCCAAACCTCCACATTCTTCAATCATTATACTTAGTTTCTCAGTTTCACCTAGTTTCTCAGCAGCCTAAAAAAATTCCAATTTATGTTTGAGTGCTAATATCTTATAAATACTTCCTTCAACAACCCTACAAGATAAAAACTATCTCCATTTTACATTTTTTTTTTAATTCAAGGTGATCAGATCTGTGCTTGCTCTCAGCAACTACTTCTATAGCATTGAGCTATAAAGAGTTTTGAATAATTCTCAACCTTTTCTGTTCATCATCACCTGACTGAGCAACTTTAAAAATGACAATATATCCAGGTTCAATTGGTCTGTAATGGAAACAGGAAATTTTTGTTTTATAAGAGGACCTAGATAATCTCGAAGTGTAGTCAAGGTGGAGAACCAGCCCAGCCGGTGTGCTCACTGGTTGAGCATTGACCCATGAACCAGGAAATCATGGTTCCCCCTTCCTGGTCAGGACACAAGTTGCAGGGTTGATCCCCAGTAGGAGTGTGTGCAGGAGGAGTCTCTCTGCACATTGATGTTTTTATCTCCCCCTCCCTTGTTCTCTCTGAAATCAACAAAAACATTATTTAAATAAATAGCCCTAGCTGGTTTGGCTCAGTGGATGGAGCATCGGCCTGCAGATTGAGGGATCTTGGGCTCAATTCTAATAAAAGGCATGTACCACATTTGCAGGCTCCATCCCTGGCCCAGTCTGGGTGTGTGGGGGAGGCAACTAGTTGATGTGCCTCTTTCACACCAATGTTTCTGTCTCTCCCCCTCCCTTCCATTATCTAAAAATCAATGAAAAAATACCCTCAGGTGAGGATTAACAAAAAAATTAATTAAAATAAACAGTATGCCAATTATCATCAAACCCAAATACAAATGATACCTTGTTTAACTTACCTGAAAGATATTTGAAATGGCATCCAGAATAACCAGAATAATCTTGGTATCTTTTGCAGTTAAGAGGTTTATCAGTGGTTCTATTATGCCACAATGAACGAGGTATACAATTTGTTCAACTGTTCCACCACTTGTATAGTTGGTCACAGCCCATACAGCTTCCTTTTGTGTCTTAAAATCTGCCTAAATAAACATACGGAAACAAGTTTATATAAGAATGGTTGTAAAGAGATTCTAAAAGTACTGTTTTAGAAAAAATGACTATTAAACCTTAAATGAAAGAGATTACTGCCCATTTTAGCAAAGGACTGTACGTAGAAGACAACATTAGTACATTAAGAATCTTACCAAGCATAGCTTTACCAATTGCCTGTCCACAAACACAAACAACCTTTGGATTAAGGCCTAAGACTGCATTACCTTCGAAAGAACAGCAATGAGGTATGGGACTAATCCATGATTCACAACTTCCTGTATCTGGTCCTGGCGGCCAGCTGTGATGTTTGACATTGTCCATGTAGCTTCCTTCTGAATATTAGTTTTGGGGCTCATTAGCAGGTCACCAAAGGTAGCAAGTGCTCCCGCATCTATTACAACCTGCGTCTGATCATCTGTCCCAGTGACAATATTTCCTATGGCTCTTAGTGCAGGAGTCTAAAATGAGGGAAAAAAAGTTATGCTAACAGCTTTTATTATTCCCAATATTGCTCGAAAATACTGTAACCCAAACTTATTTTTTAACATATTTTATTGATTTTTTACAGAGAGGAGAGGGTTAGAGGGTTAGAAACATCGATGAGAAACATCAATCAGCTGCCTCCAGCACACCTCCCATCAAGGACATGCCCGCAACTAAGGCACATGCTCCCGACCCAAATGGAACCTGGTACCCCTCAGTCTGCAGGCCAGCGCTCTATCCATTGCGCCAAACCAGCTAGGGTTACCCCAAAAGTTTTAACAATAGGCTTAGCATGGCCTAAAACGGCAATGTCAACATTAGTATCAACTGATTATGTTCCTTATATTTTATGTTCTCATCTGAAAGTTAATAACTTACCACAATTGGCAATTCAGTAGCTCGTAAGAGCTTCACAAGTTGAGGCACAACTCCTGTTTTCACAACCATTTCAATCCGTTCATTTGGACCATCAGTAAGGTAGGAAATGGCCCAACAGCTATCTGCTAATACTTCTGGATCATCATGATGCACAAGACGAACTAAAGTAGGAAGAATCTGCTCAACAGCATCTAACGGGGGTACAGGATTCTTGTTACGACAAAGGTTTGAAAGTGTCCAGGTCAGATTACGTAAGTAACCACACTGCGGGAAAAGAAAAATACAATGAAAGGTCCTGTTTTTTTGAGATGGTGGGAAAATTAAATCAACAAGTAAATAACTTACTGCTAAAGATGACATATCAGGAACTGCAAGAAGAGCCAACAGTGGGTCAACCGCACCATACTTGATAACCAAGTCTCGGAAAACGGAACCATCACCTGAAAAAAGGGCAAAGTTAATCGACTTTTCTATTATCATCAATGTTCAGTGAGTGACTCAGTGTACCAATGTCTTAACATAAATTCCCTAACTTACTTAGATGTCACTTTCACACCTAATAAGCACTGGAAGAAAGCAAGTTCAAAACACAAAGGTCACTTACTTATACCAAGCACTTATCCCCACCTCAGCATGATTAGAGACATTCTTCCAAAAGAACTTAAAATGCCAAGTACCTGCAATGTTTCCGAGAGCCCATACGGCTTGTTCACTGATGTGAGCATGGGGAGATGCCAACAGAGAAATGAATGCTGGGATAGCGCCTCCATCTACTACAGCCTTGGTCTGTTCCGAAGTCCCAGAAGCAATGTTAGTGAGGGCCCAAGCAGATTCAAACTGGATGGGACTACAATCAGTTCTGCCCAAGAAGGACACAAATTTTGGGATCAAACCAGCCCGGATTATGTTGTCTATGGGTGGCTGTTTTTCCCTAGAAAGCAGTTTCCTAAGGGTAAAGAAAAAGATAAACAAAAGTTGAAAGTGATTAACAAATTAAGTTTTGTAAAAAGCAATTAAAAATGCAATTCAAAGGTTTAGAACTTTAGATAACCTTTTACATTGAAGCACTAAATGCTCAGATATCCTGGACTGTAAAAGGAGCTAAACAGATTGGTTGCAAGGTACTGCCAGATGTGATGTCTTTACTACCTTTTTTCCAAAATAAAAATATTACCAGTAATGTAGGTTACCCTGCTTTCTACATCCCTGCAGAAATCTACTTTAAATCTTGTCAGTTTTTTAAATCTCTTTGTTCATTTAATTTGTATTTCTCTGACAAAAACAAGGTTAAATATCTTTTCCATGCTTGTCTGTCATTCAGATTTCTGCATTGTCAAACTTCAGAAATTACTAATCCTTTCTGTGATGGATGTCACAAATATCTGTGTATGAGAGATGAGTCTAAATATATGTACTTTTTAAATGGATGTGCCAATCAAAAACTTCGTAATTTCCTTGAAAAGTACACCAAAAGTTGCCCTAGCTCGTTTGGCTCAGTGGACAGAGTGTCAGCTTGCCTACAGACTGAAGGGTCCCAGGTTCAAGTCTGCTCAAGGGCATATGGCCAAGGTTGCAGGCTCGATCCCCAGATAGGGACATGCAAGAGGCAGCCAATCAATGATTCTTTCTCATCGTAGATGTTTCTCTCTCTCTTCCTCTCCCTTCTTCTCTGAAGTCAATAAAAAATACATTTTTTAATTTAAATTTTTTAGTTTCAAGTATTACATGTCTCCTTTTTCCCCCATTAACTTCTCCTTGGCCGCTCCCACCCCCCAGCACATGCCCTCACCCCTCTACTATCTGTCCATTGGTTATGCTTATATGCATGCTAAACCATTCATCACCCACACCATCTGTCTTTTTCCCACAAAAAATAAATAAAATCTAAAAAAGCTAATTTCTAGGGTACTCTTGCTACAACAGACACACTTACCTTGCAGCCTGAGTAGCTTGGAGCTGGCTTTCCAAATTGTTGCTATTTATGCCTTTGACAATGTCCTCAACAGACCAATTCACAGTGCCCTACAAAAGTAGTAGAATTTTGCAAATTATTTTTTTAGACTATATAAAAATAAAACCCCGTATTTGCCATTTTGGTTTATAATCTGTTACTAAAGGTTTATTAGCCCTACATTTAAGTTTGCCTGTTAATTAAGTATCCATTATGTAGAATAGTCTCAAACAATTACAAAAATATAGAGAATTAAAAAAAAAAAAAAAAGGGGTAAAAATTGGCCAGAAAGTGGTTCTGGACACACTTTCAGGTGATAGTGGAAGGAGCCAGGTTAAATTACTGAGCTGGCAGCTGTAAATACAGGAAAACTGAAGAGATCTATGAGCTAAAGACCTTGAAATCAACTTGAGTCAATTATGGAGAATGGGTAGGTAAGAACTGATTCAGAGCAGGGAAAAAAAAAAAATCTTCAGATTTTATAGTTACAACCGGAACACTAGCCATATTTTGTAAATATTGAAGTCCCACACTGGTTTTCTGGCTTTACCAGAATTCATAAGCTAAAATATATTTACCTGGTTGTTGCGGTTTTCCTGCAGTGGAGAAGTAGCATCATCAGGAAATGAGCTCACATTTCTCCTCTTCAGCATCTGGTCATCTTTCTTAGCTTTCCTCAGCTCCACATTAACTTCTATTCGGCGCCGCCTCATTTCCTTGGAAAAAGGTTAACATGTCATTTCACCCATCATCCCAGGTTTTGCTGCAAAATGAAGAGCTTTCTTCTTTCCAAATCCCCCTCTGAGTTTTGATCCCTTCCCAAGTATCTCCCCATTTAAAAAAAAAATAAAAATACCACGTGAAAGCAACAGAAGGTACTCACCGTACTGTCTTTCCCCTTGTTCTTGAATCTGTTAAGGCGGGCAGCTGGCGAATTAGCATTCTCGTTGGTGGACATGGTTATGAGACAAAGGGAGAAGCTCTAAGATGGGGGGGGGGAGAGAGAAAAAAAAATGTTCCCTTTTTTATCATTTTGCTTTGTCACGAAGAAGAGTATTAAAAGCTACTTCACACTCCTTTTTTCATACCAATTCTGCGAAACCTCGAGTGTTCTGCCAGCTTACAGCAACAGCTCAGAGTTCGCACTTGGCCACAAGCATTCGGCAACTACCCGACGGGGCGGCGCAGCTCTGGCCTCCGCCAGCCGTACCGTCCGCCACTGCAGACGAAGTGGGAAAACGGCGCTTACCCTTAAAAAAAACCTATGTCCGGGGCGCAGTCTGTTCAGAGCCTCTGGCCTTTTCATGGCCACCATGGGCACATTCTTCACATTCAGAAATGAAAGAAGCACTGGGGTTCCCCACTGGGAGTCTCCCCCGACTCTTGTCACCCCTGAAATGTTGCGACGCAGCTCTGCTGCACCCTCACCGTCCCGACAACATACAGTTTCCTTTCTAGGAGTTTCGAGGGCATGCCCCTGATGAGGCTCCCACTAGCTGACATCACTCGGACGCGGGCACTTACGAGCCATCTCCACCAGACGACAAAACGTACCTCAACCTTCCCAACGTATTCTGGTTCTGGGAACGTTAGTTCCCCAAATTGGCACGGCCAGCCCGAAGCCTACGTGTTAAGAGAGTTCCCGAGGCCACCGCCACCCCCAGCCCCTTCCCCTGCGCCCCCTGAAACCTCCCCCTCAGCCTCCCCCGCAAACACACACACACACACACACACACGCCCCGGAACAGGCAGCGGCGCCCGGCTCCCGCCGGGACTTTGGCCCTTAGGCCTCGCTCTGATTCTGCGAGTCGCGAACCCCAAAGGCTCCCGCTGAGGTTCCCAGGGCCCCGGCGGCCCAAAGCCCCAGGGCTCCTCGCCTCGCCGTAACAGCCTCCTCGCCAACGAACGACGCCCCGGAGGCCTGGTCATCGGAGGAGGCCAAAGGCAGGCCGGGCGTGTCCCCGGGGCCTCCCCTCCCGCCGGCCGCCCGCAGAGCGCGGCCGGAGGTCCAGCCGGCACCTCTGCGGCGGGGCCGGGGCCTGAGTCCTTACCTACACAGCCGGCTCAAGCTTCCACAGGGGACCGTGAGCGGAGGACGGGCTGCGGTTCGGTTGCTCTGAGAACGCCTACCGCGGAGCAGCCCTAAGACGGTGTGGCTCGCGCAGCCGGCCGGCGCGATTTAAATTTCCCGGCGGCTCCGCGCTCTGATTGGCTGGTTCGAGCCCAGGATGAGCGTCTATTGGTGGGTTTGAAAAACACGTTGGGAGGCGGGGGGAAGTCGCCGGGCCTAGCCGCACAGAGAGAAGAGCATCGCGAGAGGAGGGAGCGTGCGGGCGATCCCAGAATACCTAGCAGCTCGGGGTGAAAGACTCCGAACCCGGGCAGGGAGCGCCCGAAGGGCAGGCTCGCAGCCCAGTCTCAGGGGGCTCTCAGCCCGGTCTGGGCCCGAGACCCCGACTTTTGGCAAAGGAATTGCGGGTTCTCGTAAAGTCGATGGTCTTTTTCCCCCCTGGCTGCCTTCATCAAGTAATACAAGTGAGTCTCAAAGTCAGGATGTTGTACATAGAAAACCCTAAAGACTCCATCAAAAACGACTAGATTTAATAAATAAATTCAGCACAACCAACAACCAAAAAGCTGTGGCTTTTTTATACAGCAACAATGAATTCTCAGAAAGACAAACTAAACAATCCCATTAATCATTGCAACAAAAAGAAAAATAAGGTAGTTAGGAATAAACTTAACCAAGGAAGTAAAAAAAAAAACTTATACTTGGAAAACTACAGGACGTTGAAAAAAGAGATAGAAGAAGATATAAACAGGTGGAAGAATCAACATCATTAGGATGTCCACACTACCCAAGGCAATCTACAGAGTCAATGCAATCCCTATTAAAATACCAACAGCATATTTCACAGATCTAGAGCAAATACAGTGGTACCTCGAGATACGAGTGCCCTAACATACGAGATTTTTGAGATACGAGCGAGCGATTTTTGCTTTGAAATACGAGCAACATTTGAGATAGGAGTAATCAAGCAGATCGGCCGGCTGCGCACGACCCACCAGTTTACCGTGACTCGAGCATCTCATAGTTTCCCACGCCTCAAGGTTACGGAACGAATTAAACTCGTATCTCGAGGTACCACTGTACTCCAAAAATTTATACATACCATAAAAGACCCCAAACTGCTGCACTACAAAGCCACAGTAACCAAAACAGCCTGGTACTGGCACAACAGGCACATCGATCAATGAAAAACTGAGACCCCAGAAGTTAAACTAAGCCTTTATGTTCAATTAATATTTTACAAAGGAGGCAAGAACATACAATGGAGTCAAGACAGTCTCTTCAATAAATGGTTTTGGAAAAATTAGACAGATACATGCAAAAAAAATGAAACTAGACCACCATACACAAGAATAAACTCAAAATGGATAAAGACTTAACTATAAGTCATGAAACCATAAAACAACTAGAAGAAACCACAGGCAACAAAATCTCAGACATTTCTTGTAGCATTATGTTTACAGATGCATCTAGGGCAAAAGAAACTAAGGAGAAAATAAATAGGAATATATCAAAATAAAAATCTTCTGCACAGCAAAAGAAATCATCAATAAAACAAAAAGGGAAGCCCACTGTATGGGAAGAACATATTTGGCAATGATACATATGATAAAGGGTTAATATCCAAAGACAGAAGGAAGTCCAAGAGACACGTGAAAACATGCTCAAAGTCACTAATTATCCGAGAGATGCAAATCAAAATGACAATGCGATACCATCTCACATCTGTCAGAATGGCAATCTTCAACAAATGACAAGTGTTGGCGAGGATGCAGAGAAAAAGGAACCCTCTTGCACTGCTGGTGGGAATGCAGACTGGTTCAGCCACTATGAACTGGTTCAGCCACTGTGAACAGTATGGAATTGCCTCAAAAAACTAAAAATAGAACTCCCATTTGACCCAGTAATCCCACTCCTAGGAATATATCTTAAGAAACTAAAAACACCAGTCAGAAAGGATATATGCACCCCTATATTCATAGCAGCACCATTTACAAGAGCTAAGATTTGGAAACAGCCTAGGTGCCCATCAGCAGATGACTGGATCAGAAAACTATGGCACATCTACACAATGGAATACTACACTGTCATAAAAAAGAAGGAATTTTTACCATTTGCAGCAACCTGGATGGAACTGGAGAGCATTATGCTAAGTGAAATAAGCCAGTCAATAAAAGAAAAATACCACATGATTTCACTCATTTATGGATAATAAAGAGCATTACACTTTGGCTCAGTGGATAGAGCATCAGCTTATGGACTGAAAGGTCCTAGGTTCAATTCCAGTCAAGGGCATGTATCCTGATTTCAGGAACATCCCCAGTAGGGGGCGTGCAGGAGGCGGCTGATTGATGTCTCTCATCTATGTTTCTGGCTCTCTATCCCTCCCCCTTTCTCTCTGTAAAAAATCAATAAAATATATTTTTTTTAAAAAGAACATTATAAACTGATGAACAAAAAGATAGATACAGAGGCAGTAAACCATCAAACAGACTGTCAAATTACAGCAGGAAGGTTAGGGAGAGGTGGGGTAGATAAGAAATCAATCGAAGGACTTATATGCATGCATATAAGCATAACCATTGGACACAAGACACTGGGGGGTTAGGCATGCATAGGAATGGAGGGAGGCAATGGGAAGATATGTACACATGTAATACATTAATAAAAATGAAAATGACAATGAGGTAACACCTCACACCTGTCAAAATGGCTACTATCAACAAATGACAAGTGCTGGATGCAGAGAAAAGGGAACCCTAGTACACTGCTGGTGGGAATGCAGACTGGTGCAGCCATATGGTAAACAGTATGGCATTTCCTCAAAAAACTAAAAATGGGACTGCCATTTGACCCAGGGATCCCACTTCTAGGAATATATCCTAAGAAACTGGAAACGCCAATCAGAAAGAATGTATTAAAAGAGCTCCAAACTTGTGAACGGAAAGAAAAGCCCTGGGCCCTTTGCCTTTCCAGGATATTGTGGTACATAAAAAGGCAAAGTTTGTGGTGAATGAGAACAGCCAAATTGTAACGTGGAATAAAAATTTAAAAAAGAAAATGTATGTACCCCTATGTTCATAGCACCACAATTTACAATAGCTAAACCTGAAAACAGCTCACGTGCCCCTCAGTAGATGAGTGGATAAAATAGCTGTGGTACATTTCACCAGGGAATATTGTGCAGCAGTAAAAAAGAAGTATCTTTTACCCTGAGACAATATGAAGGGACCTGGAGAGTATCATGCTAAGCAAGATAAACCAATCAGAGAAAAACAAGTATCACATGATCTCACTCATATATGGAATCTAATGAACAAAATAAACTGTTGAACAAAAAGGTCCAGAGACAGAAGCCTGGAACAGACTGTGGAATCTCAGAGAGAAGGTGGGGATGATTGGGTGGGCAGGAAGAAATCAACCAAAGAATCTGTCTGCATACATGCAGAACCCGTGGACACAGACAATAGGGTGGGGGAGGGCAATAAGGAGCCAATGGGAGAAAAAAGGGGACATATGTAATACCTTCAACAGTAAAGATTTAACAACAACGAAAAGTGTACTTAAGGGGGGAGACTTAATTCAATTAATAAATTCTTATAGCATTATCAAGGGCATTTTTTTTATTCTTAATATAGTTTATTGACTTTTTACAGTGAGGAAGGGAGAGGGACAGAGAGTCAGAAACATGGACCAGCTGCCTCACCCACACCCTCCATCCCTCATCGGGGGTGTGCCCACAACCAAGGCACATGCCCTTAACCAGAATCGAACCCAGAACCCTTCAGTCGGCAAGCCGACGCCCTCTCCACTGAGCCAAACTGGTTTGGGCAAGGACATTGTTAAGTGAAGTTGATTCTCCCTCCTCCCCACAAACACACACACACTTCCAGGGGATGAAGGTGAAA
Source organism: Lasiurus cinereus (assembly GCA_011751065.1). NCBI lineage: Eukaryota > Metazoa > Chordata > Mammalia > Chiroptera > Vespertilionidae > Lasiurus > Lasiurus cinereus. Next base: position 10,961,144 of record JAAGEH010000016.1, on the reverse strand, counting down.
ACACCATTTGGTGCCCCTGTCTTAATTCAGTAAGGTGAAAGTGCTACCCCTCACTTCTGCACCATCAGCGCTGGATGAGTCGTTTATTATTATTCACTAACAGTGTCTTAGCTTCCATGAAAAGCATGTCCTGGATGGCTCATGGCCCACAGATAAAACAGTGACACACAGGCAAGATTTAAACTCACCAACACTTTAAATAGCGTTTAACTCTGAATGGTAGGATTAGAGTCATTTTTCTTTTTTTTTCCGTTGGGCTCACCCCTGTTTCATAGTTTCACCATGAACAGGTAGGATGGGTGCAAGAAGAAAAGGAAACCGTGTTGTTCTGTAGCTGGGTTCTAATTCTGAAGTGGTTGTGGGGGAACCACATGGACCTCCCCCACCGTCTTCTAACTAGAAACCTCTCCATTTTCCCTTGGACCTGGAAGGAAAGAGGAGAAAAATGAATGTAGGTAAGTGGGGTAGAAGGGCGGATTTAAAGGAAAGCCTGGTGGCCTGGGAACCAATCCCCCAACAGTCCACAGCACGTGGCAGTTTACTAAGTTAATGTTCCTAGAATAAGTGCAGAAAAGAGCGAGAAGGGCGGGCCTGCGGGGGACGGGAAGGTGGAAGTGGGGCGCCTCACACCAGAGGCAGAGAAAGGTCCAGGGAACTTTGTCACGTGCAGACGCCAGGCGCTGCTGCCCCAGGAAACGGAACTCAAGTGGGGGGCGCACAGCCAGTGGAATTTTGCTTTAAGTTCCCCAAGTGCGAGTAAAGTACACCCGGGGAAAAGAATCCCCCCAAAAAACTCAGCAGACAGGGCGAAACCGGGTCGTGGAGAGCCACGCGCAGGCGCCCCAGGATGGGCCCGAAGTCTAGGCCAAAGGTGCACGAGGGCGCAGGCGCGCGCGCTGCCGCCGTTGGGGCGGCTTCTGAGACTCTCCGCCCTACGCCAGGCCGCGGAGCGCAGGGGCGGGGCGTGATGATGGCATCGCGTAAGAGGACGTTGAGAGAGGCTTATTCTTGTGGTGACCCAGTGGCCTAATGGATAAGGCATCAGCCTCCGGAGCTGGGGATTGTGGGTTCGAGTCCCATCTGGGTCGTACAGAGATTCCTTTTGGTGGAAGCGGGGGAAAAGCGGGCGATGATTTACTGAAATCAGTGAAAATAGACTCTGAAATGTGGTTATTTCGGTCTCGGCGGCGATCTGGGGGAGAATTGTCTTGACAAATTAGGAAACGCATCTCCGTGTTTTAAAAACATTGCAATTGAGGTTTTGTAAGGGAAAGCGAAGGATTCATCCGAAAATGAGGTTTTCCCTGTTGCTTAACTTCTTTAAAAGAAAAACGCCGACTGGACAGACAGACGGCTCCATTCCTTTTCCTGTCTGTCTTTCCAAGGTGAGCTTCACCAGGGGCAGCCACACATGCAAAATGTTCTCCTCACCCTCGTCCCAAGGGGTATGTGAGCAGATCCAACTGTGCTGGCTCCAAACGTTTATTTCAAGTGCTAAGTCGAGTTCATAGAAAAGCAATTGTGCTGTTACGACACACAAATATAATAGGCATAATTTACGGTTTCTGTCTCTAAACTATTATGAACAATAAATTGCAGTTAAAACGTGCGGGTTTGGGGTTGGGGGATGTCTCTGTGTCTATGTTTTATTTGCAAATTTGTGTGATGAAAGAAAACCAGAATTTAAGCTTTTCAGGCTTGTCCAGTTGACTAGCTTGAAAAAGTTTATACTCTTCTTGCAGAACTTGTACAAGAAGAATATCGCTGAGTTAACTCCTCTTGAAAAACTACTTCACACTAAACGTAGTATCTTGAATTTGAGCCTGAAACAGAAAAAGGGCACTAATGGAAAAACTAGTGGGATCAGGACACAGCCTGAAGTTTGGTTACCGGGAATGTACTAATGTTGATGTCTTAGCTGTGACAAATGTGCATGTTAGACTTCAGCCGTTCGCTGTTTTATTTCAGTTGTACTTCCTTCCTTTGTAATGCTGACTGGAGTAAAGGTGACCACCATGCCAAGTGTGGGAACACAGGTCTCCACTCGGCCCACAGGGACAGTAGCAATGCCTCCAATTTTGCAGACATCCTGGAGGGGCAGACCCAAGGTCTTACCTATCCAGTTAGATGAGTTGTTGGCGGCGGGATGCAATCAGAACTTCAGACAACGTGGTTCTGCTGGCATTTGACATATTTACAGGTGACTTTCCGTGCCTTGAACCAAGGCATGTGACTTTCCGTGCCTTGAACCAAGGCATGTTAGCACTTGACTCCAGCATGTTGTCACCATCCCAACCAGAAACTGGCATAAATGTCACTGTGTCAGGGTACCAGTTTTGTTTTGTTTTTGTTTTTATGTGGGTGCTGACTTCTTTAACATTTTTCTCATATCTCTGATGACTGTAGGGCAGCTCAGTGGAATCCATTTTGTTAACACCAAAGGGAAGAGTAGGTCCAAGATGCTTTCAAACATAATTCGGGGGAAGCTCAAGATAAGCGGGGATCCTTGCTGAGTCTAGGGCCCAATCCTGGGAAGCCAACATCACTAAGTGAGCAGGCGGGCAGGTGAGGAGACAAACCATGGCAGAACCCCAAAATGTTGGAATTCACACTATAGTATGTAGGCTAGTGTTTGTCCCCAGTAGCAATATATGACTACAGACCCCATTATTTGAAAAAACTAATTTTCCCCACAGAAAGGTATATGATAACTATAATCAAAGATAAATCCTTAATAAAGAAAGAATATGGCAAAATTCAGATATTTACAGTTTTTGCATAATTTTCTCCTTTCCATTTTGACTGATTCAGATAAACATCATGTGTTTACTAGGGTCATGCTTTATTTTTAATTGTAGGCACTTCTACTTTTCAGTTAAAAAATGATTATCAACGTGTCACACACACGCAGAAAAGTCACATTTCCTGTGTGCAGTTCAATTATGTTCACGAACTCCACACTCTTGTAGAGCCGGCACGCAGATCAAGAAATGGAGCATCAATCACAGCAGAAGCCCCCGTGAGTTCCCTCCCATCACCACCTCCTCCCAGAGCGACCAGGAGCTTCATTCCCAACAGCATTGTTTAATTTTGCTTGTTTTTATACTAGATCCTTTGGAATTTTACATTTTAAATCTTGGGTACATACAAAGATTTATTAGTAATGTGTTAGTTCAAATTCTCAAAACTCATTTTAGAATTTCAGAGGATACACCGGAATTAATATTAAAATACAATCCGATACCATTAACATTCAGAATGGTCACACTCCACACTTTACCGGGTTGCAGGCTTAAACATACAGGGAAGTTGCCATTTTTCTCCACTCCTCTTGGAAAGCCCATCAAAGCAACCAGGGGGATGAGAAGCAGAACCACAAACATCATCGATGGAACCAGGAGATCTCTGGAACCCCTCAAATAAAAGGGGAGAGCTACCAAAAGCAACGAGGAGCCATGGCGGGAGAAGATGCGGTAGCCTCGGGTCTTAGGAAAGGCCAGCAGAGGGCGCTTCTCCAAAGGGGAGGTCAGACTCCCAGAGGGAACAGTAATCCCTTGTTTGCAAGGACAACACGGCGGGTGGACAGCGCCTGCTCCTCGCAGGGACGGACCCGTGTTCTGGGTGTGGATTTGCTTTCCTTCCTGGCTTGCAGGGCTCCTGCGAGCATCACCACCCCTGGGGGGAGACATTGCCAGGTTGCACCTGGAGCGTGGCCCCTCCCACGATGTCCTTAATGAGTCATTGGGACTCATGTTTTGCTGTCCTTAACCAGCGACCCGGGACTCGGGAGTTGCAGAGGTCCTAGAGCCCCAGGGAGAAATACTTAAACTGGGACACACTGTCATGGCTCCATTCACGGGAAGCTGAGGCTGCCCCTTGACCACGGGACTCTTCATGGTGCTGAATCAATAGGCAGGGGTCATGGTTTATGTCACCCCAGAATCTACATGTTGAAGACCCAACCCAAATCTTTTCTTTAAAATGTAGTTTCATTGATTTCAGAGAGGAAGGGAGAAGGAGAGAGAGACTGAAACATCAATGATGAGAGAGAATCATTGGCTGCTCCCTTGCACCTCCCCTTCCCCCACATGTGGCCTTGGCTGGAATGGAAGCCAGGACCCTTTGGTCCACAGGCCGACACTCTATCCACTGAGACAAACCGGCTAGAACAGCAGGTCTCAAGATCTGACTGCTATAGGCTGAGGACTTCAGTTCTTTGCTATATGGGCCTCCCCTAGACTGCCTGAGTGCCCCTCCCCCAACATGGCAGCTGGCTTTACCCAGAGAAAATGACCTAAAAGGAAGAAAGAAGGCATGCCCAAGGTGATAGTTCGGTCTATTCGTAATCTCATTTTGGGAATATGTATCAATTCTCCCGGAAGCTGTTTGCCAGATTCGTCCTGCTACAAGGTGGGTGGAGACCCTGGGGGTGTGACTATCAGGAAGTGAGGATCACTGGGGCCCCCCATTTGGAGACTGGTTACCACCAACTGGGTTTGTAATTATTTTTAAACAAGAAAATATGAAGTACATAGGACAAAGAAAAAAAAAAAGTTAACATTTGGCAAAAGCTGGGTCATACTTAAACAAGTGTTCATTATATTATTCTCAATAATTTTCTGAATGTAAATTAATTATTAATCTTTTGTAATAAAAATATCTTCCCTGATTTCCAGATGGGAGTGGGGTTGGGAGGCTTAGTGAAAAAGGTAAAGGAATTAACAAGTACAAATGGGCAGTTACAAAATAGTCCTAAAGATGTAAAGTACAGCATAGGGAATATAGTCAATAATATCGTGGTAGTTTTGTATAGGGCCAGGTGGGTACTAGACTTATTGGGGTGATCACCTCATGTTATATAATTGCCTAACACTGTTGTACACCTGAAACTAATATAATATCGAATATCAACTGTAATTGAAAAATAACTAATATTAAAAATAAAATAAAAATAACTACCCTTTGGGGAGAAAACCAAGATGGCGGCATAGGTAAACACCTAAACTGCTGCCTCACACAACAATTTCTTTTTTGTTTCTTTTTTTTTATATATATTTTGTTGATTTCAGAGAGGAAAAAAGAGAGAGGGAGAGATGGAAACATCAATGAAGAGAGAGAATCATTGATTGGCTGCCTCTTACAGGCCTCCCACTGGAGACCAAGCCTGCAACCCATGCATGTGCCCTTGACCAGAACCAAATCTAGGACCCCTCAGTCCACAGGCTGATGCTCTGTCCACTGAGCTAAACCAACCAGGTCTCGCACAACAATTTAAAAACTACAACTAAAAGACAAAACGGACATCATCCAGAATCACTGGAAAGTTGGCTGAGTGGAAATTCTACAATTACCCTGTTTCCCGGAAAATAAGACAGTGTCTTATATTAATTTTTGCTCCCAAAGATGCACTAGGTCTTATTTTCAGGGGATGACTTATTTTTCCATGAAGAAGAATACAATACACATTTATTGTTGAACAACAACAACAACAAAAATTATTACCTGTATACAGTACGATACTGGTAGAAGGAAAGAGAAAAGCACATTGAGGCTCAGAGTTGCTGCCAAAGGCTGAGGTATGGAGACGTGCATGGAGAGGACTGGTGGATGAGTGCGTGGCTGGCTTTCTCAAGAGGGAGGGAGACGGAAGCTCTCAACTGCGCTGAACTCCAGTTCCGGGTGAGACCCTGGGGACCCAGACTCATTCGGGGGAATCTGGACTGTCAGGAAAAGAGTAAAGCACACTGAGACTCAGGGGAGCTGCAGAAGGCAGAAATCTGGAGGTGCACAAGCGCAGAGAGGACTGACTGCTGAAGTGGACAGATGGTTTGTCAAGCGGGAGGGAGATGGAAGCTCCCAATTGCACTGAACTCCCGTTCTGGGTGAGACTCTGGGAACCCAGACTCACTTGGGGGGTATCTGGACTGTCTGGCAGTGGGCAAAATTCAAGGGTGGCTCTCTCTCAGAGGTGCTTGCAGCGATTACTGAGGGAGACTGAGACCTAGGGGCCTCAGAGGGCAGGGCTGATGGGAAGTCAAGGTTGTCTATTCTGCCCTGAAACTCTGCTCATCCAAGCTGAGCTCAGAGGCTTTTGCAATTTTGCAAGTCTTGTCTCATAAGGGTGTCTCCAGCACAGAAGTTCTCCCAGCAGAAACAGAAACAGGTGATCCTCACAGCTAATTAGACTGGAGGTCAATTCCTCCTAGTGATACCAGCAACAATCAAGACTTAATTACAACAAGGCTGTGCACAGAGTCCACAAAGGGGTACACCAAAAGTGTCCACCTCAGGTAACTGGGGAGGCTGAGCCACTGAGCCCTATAGAACACCTAGCACACAATTCAGGAAAGCAGTGAAAATGTGGAGACAAAGAAACAGATCACAAATATAGAGTTCAAAACTAGGGTCATAAGGTTTTTCAAGAATTTCCTAGAAAAGGCTGATAAATTTAGTGAGATCCTCAAGGACATGAAAAAGGACCAACTAGAAATTAAACATACACTGACTGAAATAAAAAATATTATACAGAGACCTAACAGCAAACTAGAGGACCACAAGAATCAAGTCAAAGATTTGAAATACAAAGAAGAAAAAACACTCAACAGGAAAAGAAAAAGAAAAAAGAATCCAAAAAATTGGAAGATAGTTTAAGGAACCTCAGGGACAACCTCAAGCATACCAACATCAGAATTATGGGAGTGTCAGAAAAAGAGAGAGAGCAAGATACTGAAAACCTACTTGAAGAAATAATGACTAAAAACTTCCCCCACCTGGTGAAAGAAATAGACTTACAAGTCCAGGAAGCGCACAGAACCCCCATCAAAAGGAATCCAAAGAAGACATATTATAATTAAAATGCCAAGAGCAAAAGACAGAGAATATTAAAGGCAGCAAGAGAAAAACAGTTAATTACCTACAATACAATTGTCAGCTGATTTCTCAACAGAAACTATGCAGGCCAGACCAGAGTGGCAAGAAATATTCAAAGTGATGAATAGCAAGAACCTATAGCCAAGATTACTCTACCCAGCAAAGCTATCATTCAGAATTGAAGGTCAGATAAAGAGCTTCACAGATAAGAAAAAGCTAAAGGAGTTCATCAACACCAAACCACTATTGTATGAAATGCTGAAAGGTACTCTTTAAGAAGAGGAAGAAGAAGAAAAAGGTAAAGATAAAAATTATGAACAACAAATACATATCTATCAACAAGTGAATCTAAAAATCAAGTGAATAAAAAATCTGATGAACAGAATAAACTGGTGAATATAATAGAATCAGG
>JAAGEH010000016.1:10756262-10938464 GCA_011751065.1 Lasiurus cinereus | reverse complement strand
CCCGCGCTCCCCGCGCCGCCGCCGCCGCCGCCGCCGCCGCCGCGCCAGGATCGGCCACGGGGCGACGCGGATCCCGGCGCCGAGTCCTGCGCGCACGCCTGTCGGGTGGACCTGGACGAGCGCGAGTCCTACTGCGCCAGCGAATTCGGTGAGCCTCGCCCCGCAGCTCCTCCCGGGCCCGGGCTGCCTGGCCGGGCTGCCCGGCGAGCCCTTCCGAGCCGAGAGCGCTCGGCGATGCGCGCGGACACCCCGCAAAACCCTGGGAAAACCCACCGACTCGGTCCTGCAGGCCCCAGACCCGTGTGGACTCTGTCCTGATTTGTTAGACACGCACTGGGGAAAGAGAGGGGAAGCGAGCGTTATGCATTTGTCCAAACTCTCTTGTTTTTTGAAGCAGCCGTGAACGGAATCGTGCACGATGTGGACGTGGTCGGCCCCGGGATCCAGCTGGTGACTCTGCTGGTGGACCGGGACGGGCTGTACAAGATGAACCGCCTGTACATCACGCCGGACGGCTTTTTCTTCCGCGTCCACATCTTAGCCCTAGACTCCTCCAGCTGCAATAAGACATGCCCGGAGTTGAAACCCGGTATTGAAGCTGATCTGACCACCTTATTCTCATGTGTGCTTTATTTACATCACCATTTGTAACGAGGGTGCCACAGCTCGGCCACCCAGCACCTTTGGGGGCGAGGGTATTCCAAGAGTAAGAGAATTTGGACGACAGGTGTTACTTCGGGCCTCTGTTAATTTAAGCTCCAACAACCCTCCGCCCTCCGCTTAGAGATGCGAACAGCACGGATTGGCACAAAGCAGGCAGTAAATATGAGTTGACAAATCGAGTGCACGATGGGAAACACCGTGGCCAGAAGGGGTGCATAAGGGGCTCTGTTTAAACTGCGTTTAGAAAACTCTTTCTTGAGGGTTAGGACACCGATACCTGCTCCCCTATCTTTCTAGAGATGTGCTCTAGCAAAATGCTGTTGATGCATTGTGATTAAGACCCTCGTTCTCTAATGTTGAGTGTTTGCAGGTGGATTATCTGGTTATCTTCTAATGGTCATTACTAGACTGTTTCCACCAGTTGTCTGAGGTTCAAAACAATAGAGCAAGACAATAGACTCAAGCTTAAGGATCGCACATTTTCTTACTGTTTCATGGCATTTAAGACACTCTAAACTGATACCCTTTTCTTGGCCCCCAGGCAGCAGGTACATTGTGATGGGCCACATCTACCATAAGAGGCGGCAGCTCCCTAAAGCTCTGCTCCAGGTCCTGAGAGGGCGGCTCCGACCGGGAGATGGACTGCTCCGGAGCAGCAGCTACGTGAAGAGGTTTAACCGAAAAAGGGATGCGCAAGTTCAACGTGCAGTTCACACCCAGTGCATTTGAATTTACCATCCCAGCATTTCTGGATCATCAGAGACTTGGAATTGATCAAGACAGGAAAGGTCTATCTTATGTAATCATGTCATCCCTGCTCCTAAAAACCTGTTTTGTGTGAAGGTCCACTGCAATGGGACCTTCCCTTACCATAGGGCACGTGGCTCCTTTTTGTGAACTAGTTGCATAGTTCCAACTCTCATCGTGAAGTTGTCACCTTCTTACTTCCAGGATGCTTCTTAAATGTATGCTTCTGAGCTCGGTGGCAAAGTTACTTAATGCTAGTTATGCACATAGCTACTGACCTGTCCCCTTAACAGATCACTGCTTCATGCTGTTTATTTTTAATTATTTTAATTTAAATACATTCTCAGTAGAAATAGTTCACAAAAAAACATTTCCTTGATTTTATATACAACTTTGAATAGTTTATATCACGTATCAAACCAAATGTTATACCTACAGCATCACATTTTAAGTTCTGTACATAACAGTAAGTGCACTAGTCAAAGACATGTATGATGTCATATAGATCACACATATGGGTCAGAGCCCAAGACATGTTATGAAGTTTTACACTTAAAGAATATTAAAGGGCTTAATTCAAGCAAAATATGACTCCAACAAGTGTTTCTGATGTACCAAAGTGTAAGGTAGTTTATTTTCATGCCTCCCTGGTCCTAAAAACCTATGTCAGCTATTCCAATGCTAAACATATTCAGGGTGTCATTTTTCTATTAAGACCAAATATCTTGTTTTGTAAAGCAGTAAACCTTGCCTTGAAATCAGATCTTGGATGCACCTGGGTTTTTTTTTAGCCTCACTGAACCCCAAAAGTTTGGGAAGACGTCTCTCAAACTTACTCAACAAACCCTAGAACTGATATTCAATGACAACTTGCAAGCACGTGAATTTTAAACATTTTCTAGTGGAGATTAAAAAAAAAATTAACCATTAGCTGAATTTCATACTGGTTTTTACTTCAATCCACAAAAATTTTAACATTTTTTTCCCCAGAAGACCGAGCTGTACTTCAGTTCACTTGAAATGCTGTATTTCAGTTCATCTGAAACACTGACTAGACACTGGTAACCCATGGGTAGGATTACTGCCTAGAGGAAGATAAAGAGGAACTGCACTTGAGAGAGGACAGCCTATTCGGTTTGAAAGGACATGCACGCAGTGAGCTCAGGAAGTGTCCAGCTGCGTGGCACACAGCCTCATGGCTGGGTGGCCCTGCAGGACATCAGGACAGGGCCCTTTGAGACACGTGAGGGGAAGCAAGGAGCAATAGCCTAAGACATGACGTCTGAGTGTGATGGGAGGTACGGCTACCTTATTTGTCCCAAGCAGGTAAAATAAAGGCCGAGAGGTTCTATTGTTCTGTGGTTAAAGCGTGACTGGAAAATTTTTTAGAGAATTTTTCCAAAAGTGAGTCTTGCCCAACCATCTTAAAAATCCTATTAGAAAGGCTGAGAATCAACTGCGTTCCTACATGACCTGTCGGCAGTAGAGTATACAGTGAATGAGGAGCTTCTGGGTTAGTTTTGGGATAAAAATGAACTCAGACGTAAGCAGCAGCAGTCACAAAGACCAAAGCCGGATTTTTAAACGGCAAGGCTCAGTGGTAGTCTTGAGCAACATGGTGGGGAAAAACAATGGCCAGATAGAGGAATGATTGGTTGGGTGGTCAGATGTTAGAGCATAGTTATAAATGTGATCCGGTTTAAAGTTGGAAAAAAAAATATCACTTTTACAGAGCCTGAAGGTTTGGGTTTGATTAGGCTGAGTTGGTAGTACTACTTTGAGTTTTGGAAACACAAAATGTCCCAGAACTGTGATGCTGGAAGGCCATACAGTTAGTATGTATACTGTGGCCAGCTTCTGAGGAACTTGCTCTTTTTATTTTTTTTAATATATTTTATTGATTTTCTACAGAGAGGAAGGGAGAGGGAAAGTCAGAAACATCGAGAGAGAGAGACATCCATCAGCCGCCTCCTGCACGCCCCACACTGGAGATGTGCCCGCAAGCAAGGTGCATGCCCCCGACCGGAATCTAACCTGGGACCTTTCAGTCCGCAGGCCGACGCTCTATCCATATCCACTGAGCCAAACCGGTCTCGGCAGGAACTTGCTCTTAAAATTAAGGCCATCATTTAAAGACCAGGTTTGCAATGATAAGAATGAGGCTCAAATGAGTTAGAGCAGTAGGGGTTATGGGGATGGGCACATTAGACAGTGAGTTCAAGGGGAAAAAAAATAAGACTTTTCTTTTGGGAACATTCACTTTTTTTGGTACAAACAAGCTTTCTACCTTTTTACCTAAAAACTGACCTATAGTACACCAGTTCAGTTTCAGGAATAGGATTTTGTAATTTTCAAAAGACAGTCTATTTCTTCAGCTGAATTTGGTCCCAACTGGATCAATTGGGATGTGATTTAAAAGCCTTTTTTGCTATTTTATCCTAATAGAATGATGTCAGAATATTTCAAATTATTACAGCCCTAGCTAGGTGGCTGTTGGTTGGAGTATCACCCCCTACACCACAAAAGTTGTGGGTTCGATTCCCAGTCAAGACACATATCTGGGTTGTGGGTTCAAACCCTCCTTGTGCGCATATGGAAGGAAACCAATTGATGTTTCTCTCTTTCTCCCTCTCTCTAAAATCAAATCATATCCCCGGGTGAGGATTAAAAAAATTATTAAGAAGCTGCCTCAGTGGGCTCTAAGTATAGATAAGGCATTACTTTGCCCGGGAGATACCATTCTCATTTTAAGTGTTCCAAATCTGAGGCTTACAGGTAACAGCCTCGGTCACAGAAGAGTGAGTTCTGCAGTAACCACAGAGTGCCGTGTCGCTCAGTCTGAAAGAGTGCGTATTTGAAAGGTCACTAGGTTGGCTCTTTAGTAACATCAGAAATACACTAAGATGCAGGGAGTCTGTCGAATAGAAATGAACAAGGACAGGGGAAAGAACTTTTATTTGCAGATTCTGGGAAGGTAAGATTACAAACCACAGCAACTGTCAGTGTCTCTAAAAACCATTCCAGGCCACTTGATATATAAAATGGTAACTGTTTCACCTTAGAAAATATCTCTAAAAGTTCACAACTTTAAAAAACCTACCTATTGCAGGACATTAACTAAAATCAAATCCTGCAGAATTTGGATAGGAGCAAAAAAAGCATTATCAATATTATGAAAATACTTTTCCTGAAACAGTTTCAAGGATTGTGAATTTGGCAGATGAAACATAACAAGCATTGAAAATACCTTTAGCCAAGGAAATCTATTGATGTAAAATAAATATATTTACAAATCTAAAAAACAGGGTAGAAAAATCCTATCACAAATGAGCATTTTACTACTTGTATTATTGGGGGGGAAAATAGCTGTAATATGTATACTTTACCGAATAGCAGAAGCTTGTCAAAGAATACTCATAAAAGCTTTTGAAACTCCTTATGTGTTATAAGAATGTATGCTTTTCAAAAATTACTTTGGAAGACTAAACTCTGTAGTTGATAAAAACCATAAAATGTCTATGTATTTATATATGGTGATAGAAATTGCAAAAGGCTTTCTAATATTAAATACACATATGAAATTAACGTCTCCCTGGTTAGAGGATTCCCATAAAATTTGCCTTTTTTGCACAATTTGACAATGCCAACAGCTACAGAAAATATATCAACCAACCAGCCAGCCAACCAACCACTGTTTCATTAGAAACTGCACCAAATCCAATGTCAAAAACATTACTTTATTTTTCTAGGATGAAATGTCCTATTACGTACAAAAAGAATTGCTGTTTAGAATTTACCACAATCTGTTAAAAACATAGCAATCTATTGCCTACAGGTAGGAAAGTTCTTGCCGCAACAAGTTTTAAATGGTTAAGCCCATATATATCTATCTCCCTCTCTATGAATAAATAGTACAGAAATACTAAAGTGATGAGATGCAGAATAAGTTTATAATTCATTAAAATGTAGGATTCTTGCATCAGCATAGTGCATACAATATGTAACATTTTTCAAAAAAGGACAAAATAACCTATATTTGATTACTTCCATGTTAATATTTTAACAAAAACGGTTTCCATGTTTCATATTGAGCATTAGTCTCTTTAGTCTGTAAGCATAGGTTTAAGTGACATTTTTATGTACAAAAAGCAATGGGCTTCATTAGACAAAATTAACCCAGAATAACCTGTACACCTGAGCCTGGAATAAGAAAGAACTGGGAACTGGAGCAACATCTTTCTTTCAAGAAACAAAGGTCTGGGAAAGGTTTTGCATAGCAGGGTGATAGTAAACAGACGGAAACTTTTTAAAAACATTAATTCCAGAACGTGGTGGGACAAAGCTAGTATGAGTTAGTGCAAAATCTAGTAAAATTTTTGCAAAGCTGCATAAACCAACTCTGGCCGGTTTTCTAGAAGCTATTACAAAGCCTTGGTACAACTGGAGGTTAGAACACGGAAAGGAGAAACATGCAAACGTACCCTCCTCCGCTGCTTCCATTTCCCACCCTACTGCTTACCCTACTTTTTCTCATGTGGGAAGAAAGACAAAATCCAGACACCTCAACCAACCAACAAAAAAATACAAAAACAGAGGATGCCATCTAAAAAAGTGCCCTTCATAATCTCTTAAGTAGCTGTCTGGGACCGATAATTTGCCTCGTGACAAAATGTTCAGATGAAGGCAAGGTGTGTGTGTCACACTACCTTTCTTATTAGTGCAATCAACTGATGCAACAGGACTAGCACGCCCTGAAGACTTTTCTCTGACGTGATGACAATGGACTGGGAACTACGAAAGGAAGGGCTCCTACTATCCTGGACAAACCCAGGTACGATCGGATGGTTCTGCCTTTTATTTACCTTGCAGCCCACCCTTTCCCCTTAAAGGCTTACAGATAATCATTAGCGCACATTCAAAGACACCGTCTGGGGGAGAAAAATGATCTCCATTTATTTTGTTTCATATACATCCATAGTTGAATTTTAATACAAAAAGAAAAAAATTAGAATCTGACAAATGTTTACAAACAAGATACCTTCAAATAGATTTTACTCATTTTAGCCTGGTGCAGAGTAAATGACAAATTGTACTGTTATATTCAAGGCAACAGAGTCTGTAGTCCAGGACCACTTAGCTCAACCTTTATGCAAGCTTAATTTTTACCTACCATGAACAATAAACTCATTGTTGATTCCCAGTTGTGTGTGTGTGCACATGTGTACATAGCAGCTCCTTTCATAGAAAGAAAAGACATCTAGAGGTCGTCTTGTACTTTTACCTATAGGAATCATGATAAGATACAGAATGGATTACATGGAACCAGGGCTGGATTTTATAAGAAAAAATAATTAGCTGACAAATGAGGGCAGCAATAAAAAAGCGTCTTTTTTTTTTTTTGCAACAATAAATAAATACAGTCAAAAGTTTTCTGTGAGACTCTAAACCAGCTTCTTCACTGAAGAGCAGACGTGGCATTTCCATGGAGTTACACTTGACCCCATATTATCTTTTTTTCTTGCTTTCCTTTTTCTTTTTTTTTTTCAATAAACAAAGTTTTCCCGCTTCTGCCACAATAGTAAAACCATTTGATCTTGACAAGATAATGGTGTCGTTGACTTCGCTTTTCCCTTGTCCGTTGGACAAAATTGGTCAAGAATAAAATTGGACTGTTATGACCAATAAAAACGAAGTTTAGGTCAAGTCTTGTCAGGATAACCTGACTAAAAACATCTGGCTCCTTAATTTAAAATAGTTCAGACAACCAGATTCTTGCTGTTTTATGTTTAGGTTAACACGCTGAACTTTAAGAAGCTGTAGACTGCAGCTTGTTGTTATGAGACCTACAGAATACAGAAAAAAGGGAACAATTAAGCACCCTTCATTTTTTAAAACAATGATGCTTCATGTGGATGCCAAGGTCAATCTGTCTAGGAGAAGCAGCCATGCTCTTTCATTTACCCTTGGTGAGCGAATGTATTGAGAACAAGTAAGAAAATTTTAGCCTTAAAATTAAAAAAATCCACTGTACACAAAATATGAAAACACAGAAAAATGTCAATCTTAAAAAAATATATATATATATATATATTTGCCTAATAAAAATTACATTTTTTGCCAAAGGAACAAATAGGGACATTTACAGAAGCATTATCCTTGTGGTAAATGGTTTGTGTGCATGTGTGCGTGTGCACATGTGTGCATGCATGTGATTATTTATACTGATTTGGGAAATGTGAAGGGAAAAAATTATGTTAAAAGAGAAATAACAATATTAAAATCACATTTTTCTACTAAACTCCAGAAAGTCTTCTTTCTAGTTTCACAGTTTTATTCACAACTTTTGTTAGTAAACCAAATTACTGTACAGTTATCAGGATTAAAAGTATGTCCTACTGCAATAGTGTATATAAATACAGCAATTCAGGAGTTTACAATCTTAAATATATTCAACATGGCTGCTAGAATAAATTGGTTTATTACTATACATCTTTATTTAACATTAAAAATTATATTAACTAATCTGAACTTTAGGGTGGCAACTTTGAATTAGGTAATCACGTGGTTTAATAAGTGTGACCCCCACATCCAGTTCTGATTCCAGTTAAAAATTCAGACTAAAGATATCACAATCTGTAAGAAAAGAAAGAACATGGATGGTATAAATGATGAATGATAACAAAGTATAGCAATGAAAATAATTTGCGAACAATGCTGGCAATCATAAATTAAAAATGGGAAACATGGCAAAGGAAATACGGGAAACCATAAATAAATAAAATTTCAATGATTGCCTGTGTGTTTCATTCTGCTTGAAATCGGAAAATCAACAAAAATTTCCTTACACCTCTTCAATTATATTTTGTTTATTTAAGCCGAATTGAGCAAACTCCTCAATGGGCTCCCATGTTCTTATTAAAATTATATAAACTCAAATATAATAAAAAGCTACGTAAGATAACCTGGTGGCAAACTCTCCCGAGTGGCCCCTTCCTGTGCTGATTCAGTCCTCCGCCCCCCTTTCTTTGTTGCCACAGGCCTAGCAGCATCAGCTGCTACCTCTCCCATCCGGGTTCTGCCTGCAGACTCCCAGCTTCCCTCTCACAGTTCCCACCAAAGGCTGTATGTATAGCCTTTCCAATTAAAAAAAAATAAGTTTTTAGAAGTTTATTCAGAGGGTAATTGTTGGCGGTATAACTCAAAAAGCAGGGAGGCCTGTGAGTAAGCTGCAGCCCCTTGTCCTGTGTTGACTGAATGGGAATCTGGGCTCCCTAGGATCAATCACTTTGCAGTTCTCAGATATACTATTTGTTATACTGCTATTCTCCATTTTACCGACTTTTTATTGTTCAAAATCCTGTTCTGGCCAACAGAAGTGAGCTCATGTAACCATTTTCTAGTCCAAGTTTTACTTCCCTATAAATGTAATCTTTCTGTGCTCTGTCTAGAGACTGATTGTAAAAGTCGAAGATCAAGGTGGCACTCACCTTTTTATAACTATGTAAATCTTTTTCTCTGCAGCATCTACTCCTGTGCTCAGAGGCATTCTCAGTATTCCTATGCAACACTTCGTTTTTCATGGAGTATCTAACTGCCTTTCGTTTTCTCCCAGACACCCCCCTCCTGGGAGTGCTCCCCTCTCCTGCTCATTTGGACCGCTTACTGCGTAGCCTGCCATACAAATGTCACCCTGGGTCAGAGAAATTCCCATTGCTTTCTTGAACCTCTTGTTTCCTGGATTCAAGGTCTTGTTTGCTAGATTTGCTTATTTAGCCACTGAACCTCTTAAAATAACTTGCTAAGAAAGATGCATGGGAAGGAGTCCCTTTCCGAGCTCTTACATGGCTAACATGTATTCTTTCTCTATATTGGATTGTGTGGCTGGACAAAGACTTCGAGGCTGAAAATTATTTTCCCTCAAACGTTTGGATTTATTTCTCCATAATCCTCTAGCAGTCTAGTTGTTAGAGAACAGTGTGATACCAGTCTAATTCTTGATTTGTAGCTTGTCTGTTTTAAAGAGCTTCTTTTAACCGTGGCCTCTGGAAATGTTACATGATGTGCATCGGGTGGAGCTTTTTCCGTATGTTCAGCTGGCTCACTGTGTTTATCAATGTCCTCATCACTCCACACCCCCCGCCCTGTTTTTCTGCCGCACAGAACAGCAAGCTCAGAGGGAGCCAGAGCTTTACTCTTTCACTGTGGTACCCGATCTCTGTCAGACAGCAGAGTTTCAACCCTATGTTGAATGAATGAATGTACTATTTGCTTGGATTTGAAGTCTTGTGCTTCTCATTAGCTCAGGAAACTTTTCTTATATGGCTTTTGATCATTTCCTCTCTTTTGTCTTCTCCGTATTTTCTTCCTGGAATATATAATACTCCAAAACATCTTTTTTCTTTCACATTTTTCATCTTGTCTTTCTGTTCTTTATACTGGGAGAGTTTCTAGATCTTAACTTTACTGTTTGTAATTAATTAAAAATTTTTTTCAATCACTCCTTCCCCTCAGATTGTTTGTTAGTCCTAATATTCTGTTCACCATTTACAATATCTTTTAAAATCTCTCTCAGGCCATGATTTAGAGGCTCTTATTTTATTCTATTTTATTTATTTATTTACTGAGAGGCTTTTTTAAACCTCTCTCTGGGATCTATACCATTGTATATATTGCTATACCATGACCTTCCGCATTCACACTGCAGGCTTTCCTAATGTATCTGGCTGCCCCTGGCTGTAGGTTCACAGGTAAGAAAAAGTTAATGGACTAGACAGGTACCTGAAGAGCCCTGTGTATAAATGTAGGCTGGCTGGCAGGATTTTTTGCTTTAAACCATGGATTCTCAATCTCACTATTGACATTTTAGAGCTGGGTAATCTGTTTGTGGGGGCGTCCTGTGCATTGTAGGATGTTCAGCAGCAATCCTGGCCTCTACTTAGAGATGCCGGTACCACTTCCCTCCTCCAAGCATAACAACAGCAAAAACATCTCCAAGAACTGCTGTATCCCTTGGGAGCTGGGGGTTGGACAAATTATCCCTGTTGAGAGCCATGCTTCAGAACGAGGGGGCTGAGGACTGGACCTTTCAGAGGCCAGGGTACTTGACTCTGGGTCCCATCCTCTTCTGTCTACTCGAATCCCCTGAGATATACTCCGTTTCTTTAAAGAATTCTGTGCTCTTCCAGCTTCTTGGGCTTCTCCTACACCGTTCTGCACACCGGGGTTAGGGAAGGTCCTGGCTTACGATGCTTCGACTCAATGATGTTTTGACTTTACAAAGCTGCAAAAGGTTGTTCGTTCAGTAGAAACAGGTGAAGCTAAGCTATGATGTTCAAGTAGGTTAGATGTATTAATAAATGCATTTCAACTTAAGATACTTTCGATTTAGGATAGATCTGCTGGGACGAAACCCCATCGTTAGTCGTGGAGCATCTGTGTGAATCTCCAGTTGTTCCCTCCCTTTCCCTTCTTTCCGGTCTTCCATGTGATTCCAGAACCTGTGTGTGGGAGGCCCTCGGGGCTTCTCCTGAGCAGGAAGCTGTCATCTCTACTGAAGAGCCCTCCCGGAGTGGTGTGGGCTGAGGCCTGCCTGGCCTCATCAATCGATCCTCCTCCATCTTCATTGTCTTCCAGAATCTGTGGAAATCTCATTAGCTAACTAACGTCTTCATATTCTTTTCACTATTCTGAGTCTATTCTTTTTTATTCCTTTATTGTTATTGTTTCCTGGGGATTCTGTCATAATGAACAAATCCTCTTCCATTTTAAGTTTTACCCGCAAAGGGGTAAATAGAGGGGATGATAAAAGGGCAAGTTTTAGAGATTTTGTCAAGTCAATCGGTTCCTTGTCTACAGCCTAACTGCTTACATACCTGCTTTCCTCCTCTCTTCCTTGCCTACTGTTTTTGATTCCTTTGCTGGGAAGATAAATGGATACTTCAGTTGGGCTGCCCTTCATTTATTTTAGGTAAACTGACTCTAAAATGCAGTTCTTGATATAACTTGCTACAGGAAAAGGAGAGAGACAAGAAACACCGCACAGATTTTCCTCCGGGGAAATGACTAAGCAGAGCACTGTTCTTACACTCTGGTAGGGGGAGCCCCTTGGGACTCCATCTGATAATAAGGTGCTCAGGCCCCAACCCAGCCACGATCTTCTCAACTGAATTTCTAGGGACAACCAGGCTTGTGCGGAGGTGAATGGGAGAGAATAACGAAATTTCTGGGGCTAGGAAGGGGTGGCGCTACCATGGGACTGACAGCTGGGCTTCCGTTGGAGGGAAGGGCGTCAGGGGCTCCAGAGGGGGGCCGAGGTTTAGAAACAGAGGTGACGAAAGTCACAGCACAGGAACATGATGCAAAGCTGCTCAATGCTTTCTGTTACTGGAGGTTCAAGAAAGGTCTGTGGACTTAAAAGTCTAGTTTTGTCCATAGGAAAAATACCCAGAGAAAGAAACATTTCATGATTTCGAAGACATAGCAAACATCAATTAAGGAGAAAATACTTCCATTCCCCCTTCACTGTCTCCCCTCCTGCATCTATGGAAGTCACTTTTATACTCTGTGCGACGGACCAAGAGCTCTGACTTACTGCTACTATCTTTGTACGTGCAATGCATTTAAGAGAATATCTTGCTTTCTGGAAGCATTTGATAAATGCTTTTTTAATTTTTAAAAAAATGACATTAATTCTAAGTAGGTCACAAACAAACTCAGCAATGTCTCATTATGAGTCTGTCCTCTTGTCCTTGGCAGTATATCATAATGCGAGTCTTATTATTATTATTTTAAGGATTCTTAATGTTCAGGTTAAAATTTACCATACACTTCATTGGCTGATTCTTTGACAGAATAGTATAAAGACTTTGAGGAATAGCCCTGAACGGTTTGACTCAGTGGATAGAGCGTCGGCCTGCGGACTGAAGAGTCCCAGGTTTGATTCCAGTCAAGGGCATGTACCTTGGTTGTGGGCACATCCCCAGTAGGGAGTGTGCAGGAGGCAGCTGATCAATGTTTCTCTCTCATCGATATTTCTAATTCTCTATCCCTCTCCCTTCCTCTCTGTAAAAAAAAAGTGTTTGAGGAGCTGAATTAATTCAGAACAAGGAACACATCTGCTTACCTGCTAGCCTTGAATCCTTTCAATTTCTGTACAAAAAATGATTCAAGAACTTCTGCACACTGGTAAAAAGGGGAGTCACTTGGATTGTAGTAACGACAGTTATCAAAAATTTTGGTCATATCTGCCACAAATTCCGTGAGCTTTTCATAATATCGTCTTTGTATTCTTTCTTCCATGGTGGCAAGGTCTTAAAAACACAAAATGTAAAACATTTTCAAAGCTTTAAGGTGATTCCAATGTGAATACTGCTCATAGTTCTGACTCACAAGAATATATATTTCCACCCAAACTGACTTACCATTAAGGCTTTAAGCAGTTCTTGAAGAAAATAGGAGCACTTTTTGTTTTTGTTTGGGGGCCTGATGTAATAATAATCTTGGCTACTGATAAGAAAGCTCTTTTATTTTCAGTTAAGTACAGAGAACGCTCTTTATTCAATTAGTCTTAAATAACATGATCAATACATATTTAAGTATAATGCATTTTTCACAGGCACACAATTAAGTATAACTATCATATGTACAAAGAGAATGGTGAAATCCAGAATTAAGAACAAAATCTCTGTAGTTTTGTAATCCTGGTATAAGTAAAAGGCCAATGATCAAAAATTAATCTAGAATTGATCGAAAGAGACAGAATTCTAAACTAAATCTCAATGATTATTTCCAAATTTGAAAAATAAAAGCAATGAGAAAATTTAATCTATCTGACATTAAAAAATATTATAAAGCTGTGATAATGAAAAGTGTGGCAGCCAAAACCGGTTTGGCTCAGTGGATAGAGCGTCAGCCTGCGGACTGGAAGGTCCCAGGTTGGATTCCGGTCAAGGGCACGTATCCTGGTTGCAGGCACGTCTCCAGTGGGGGGCGTGCAGGAGGTGGCTGATTGATGTCTCTCTCTGATCAGTGTTTCTAACTCTCTATTCCCTCTCCCTTCCTCTCTGTAAAAAAATCAATAAAAATATATTAAAAAAAAAAGTGTGGCACGTTGCAGAATTAACACAAACATTAAAAGAAGTGAATTCAAAATAGGAACAGACCTAAGTATATTAAGCATAAGAATTGCATGTATGTTGAGTATGTCTTTTCAAATAAGCAGAGGAAGGAAGACTACATATATGAAGAGAAAAATTCCACCTCACATTAAAAGCCAAAATAATTTTAGGCAGATAAAAATTTTGGACCAAAAATTAAAATCATAAAAATTACTCTAAGACAACATTGCAAATGTAATTAATCACTAAATTGTGTACATAAAAATAGTTAAAATGGAAATTTTTATGTTACATTGTTTTAACACATACACATGCAAGTCTTTGATTGTTTTCATTTATACTGGCGGGGGAAACTGTGCAAACAAGGACAATTGCAAAGGTGCACCTAACAGCCTGACCAAGTTCTAAGCACGATCTGGGCACATCTATTCTGTGAAAAAGTAAAATACTTCACATTATCATACCAGGATATCATCATTTTTGTACTTAACTTCTGATATTTACAGCCTGACTTTTTCTTTTCTTTTTTAACTTTATTGATTGATTTTTAGACAAAAGATATACCTTAATTTCTTGTACCCCTTTATTTATGCATTCACTGGTTGTTTTTTTTGTATGTGGCCTGACTGGGAATTGAACCTGCAACCTTGGTACATTGGGATGATGCTCTAACCAACTGATTTCAGAGAAAGGAAGGGAGACAAATAGAGAAGATAGAAAGATCATCAATCAGATGCTCCTGCATGTACCCTACTCGAGCCCACAACCTGGGCATGTGCCCTGATAGGGAATTGAGCCTGTAACCTTTTGGTTGATGCTCAACCACTGAGCCATGACAGCCAGGCTATATTTCTGCCACCCGCCCTTGGTATTTCTAAAGACATTTATGTACCTTTAGAATATTAAAAAAAAAAAAAAAAAAAAAAGCTGAACCGGTTTGGCTCAATGGATAGAGCATCAGCCTCCAGACTGAAGGGTCCCAGGTTTGATTCCGGTCAAGGGCACGTACCTTGGTTGTGGGCACATCCCCAGTGTGGGGTGTGCAGGAGGCAGCTGATCGATGTTTCTCTCTCTTTGATATTTCTCTCTATTCCTCTCCCTTCCTCTTTGTAAAAAAAATCAATAAAATATATATATTTTTAAAAAGAATACATGTATAGTGGTACCTTGAGATACGAGTTTAATTTGTTCTGTAACTTTGAGGCGTGGGAAACTATGAGACGCTCGAGTCGCGGTAAACTGGTGGGTCGTGTGCAGCCGGCCGATCCGCGCGATTACTCCTATCTCAAATGTTGCTCGTATTTCAAAGCAAAAATTGCTCGCTCGACGGCTCGTATCTCAAAAAACTCGTATGTTAGGGCACTCGTATCTCGAGGTACCACTGTAATTGTTTCTTGCATAAAACCTAAGTAATGTTCTCGCTCTCTCTCTCTTGCTCCTTTTTTTTTTTTTATTGTAGACACTATTACAAATGTCTCTATACCCATCCCCTATTTGCACCCTCAATCCGATACTGTTTTGTAACTTTCAGTTTTCTTTCAATAGTATGTCCTGGAGATCTATATTGTCTCTATGTACATACTTACATAAGATGATGTTTTTCTGGGCGATAATAATAAAGAAAAAAGATAACAAAATAGTCTAACTCTTCAAGAAAATAATTTTAGTTAAGTAACTTGAGATATATTCAATTTACAGACTATAAAAAGCCACTAAAAATCATGTTCTTGAAGATTAATGACATAGGAAGATGTGTACCAGACAGATCATTATATAACCTCAATTTTAACACATACACACACACACACACCAAAATGTAGTGGAATTCAGTGAGGAAAAGATGAAAGGTATACTTAATCTTTCCTTATTTTTTCTTTATTTTCTAAATTTTCTAAAATTAACCTGTGTTAATTTTAGAAGTAGAATTATTTACCTACCAGTCTATCTAAAGCAGATTATACAAATCTGAAACATATACAAGGATTCAAGGATTAACTTCTACCTTCAACTTCAGGAGAAGTGAGGTAACAATTATTTATGTTGTTTTCTTTTTTTCCCTTTATTGTTTTTTTAAAAATAAATATTTATTGTTCAGTTTATTATAGATGTTATTTATGTTGTTTTCTAAAAATAAAAAAATACTTTTAACTAAGCCCTCATTTATTTCTCCTTCATGTTTCCCTCTTTAAAAAGTTGTCACCAGCTTGGCTGGTGGCTCAGTGGTTGAATGTCAACCCATGAACTAAGGAGGTCATCAGTTCGATTGCTGGTGGGGTGATTGATGTTTCTATCTATCTCTTTCCCTTCTTCTCCCTCTAAAATCAATAAAAAGATATTAAAAAAAAAAGTTGTGACCAAACATAAATCCTTCTAATTAAAAAATTATTTTTAAAACTAAGATATAGTTGACATATAACACTGTATTAGTTTTAGGTGTACCACATAATGATTTGATATTCATATAAGCTGCACAATTATCACTGCAATCAGTTAACATCCACCATCACACAGCTACAGATTTTTTTTCTTGTCATGACAGCTTTCAAGATGTATAAAATGCTTAGCTGGCTTTGGGTGGGTTGAGAGAGTGAAACAGAGAGGAAGGAAGAGGGAGAGATTGAAACATCAATAGTGAGAATCACTGATTGATTGCCTCCTGCGCATCCCCTCCTGGGGACCAAGCCTGCAACCCAGGCATGTGTCATTAGTTAGAATCGAGCTCGGGACCTTTCAGTCTGCAAACCAACACTCTATTTGAAGAGCCAAACCGGATAGGGCTGTACCAACCTGGGGTTTTGTTTTGTTTTATACCAATGTGTTTTGATCATCATATCATTTCTCAGCCTCCACACAACCCACCCCATCCTACTCTACACCGGTCCTTCATATATATGTATACTATAATTCCTTTCTTGGGATTTTTCCAAGAGGAAAAGCCAAAAGCAGTTTAAAGCCAAATTCTTGAGAAACCAAGATGGCAGCATAGGTAAATACCTAAACTGCTGCCTTGCACAACAATTTCAAAACTACAACTAAAAGACAAAATGGACACTATCCAGAACCATAGGAAAGCTGGCTGAGTGGAAATTCTACACTTAGGAGGAAAGAGAAAAGCACACTGAGGCTCAGATAAGCTGCAAAAGGCTGAGATACATAGACGCGCGGAGAGGACTGGCAGCTGAGTGCGTGGCTGGCTTTCTCAAGTGGGAGGGAGATGGAAGCTCCTGACTGCACTGAATTCCAGTTCTGGGCGAGACCCTGGAAACCCAGACTCATTCAGTGCGAATCTGGACTGTCAGGAAAAGAGAAAAGCACACTGAGACTCAGGTGAGCTGTGGAAGGCAGAGATTTGGAGGTGCACGAGCACAGGGAGGACTGACTGCTGAGTGCGCGGCTGGCTTTCTCAAGCAGAAGGGAGACAGAAGCTCCCAACTGCGCTGAACTCCAGTTCCGTGAGAGACTCTGGGAACCCAGATTCACTTGGGGGAATCAGGACTGTCTGGCAGTGGGCGAAACTTGAGAGTAGCTTTCTTTTAGAGGTGCTTGCAGCGATTACCAAGAGAAACTGAGATCCAGGGGCCTCATAAGGGCTGAGCTGACGGGGAGCCAAGGCTGTCTGCTCCGCCTTGAGCTGAGCATAGAGGCTTTTGCAATTTTGCAAGTCTTGTCTCATAAAGGCGTCTTTAGCACAGAAGTTCTCCCAGCGTAGACACAGCTGATCCTTATAGCAAATTGGCTTAGAGGTCAATTCTCCCCAGCGATACCAACAACAATCAAGACTTAACTGTAACAAGGCTGTACACACAGATCACAAAGGGGTGCACCAAGAGTGTCCACCTCAGGTAACTGGGGAGGCTGAGCCACTGAGCCCTATAGGACACCTAGCACACAAGCTACTCTACCAACACAGGGCAGCAGCGAAAATGCAGAGACAAAGAAACAGATCACAAATGAAAGAAATGGAGGAAAGCAAATGACTTGATATAGAATTCAAAACCATGGTTATAAGGTTTTTCAAGAATTTCCTAGAAAAGGCTGATAAATTCAGTGAGGCCCTTGAGGACATGAAAAAGGACCAACTAGAAATTAAACATACACTGACTGAAATAAAAAATATTATAGAGACCTAACAGCAGACTAAAGGAACACAAGAAGAAGTCAAAGATTTGAAATACAAAGAAGCAGAAAACACTCAACTGGAAAAGCAAAAAGAAAAAAGAATAAAAAAATGTGAAGATAGTGTAAGGAGCCTCTGGGACAACCTCACTTGTACAATATCAGAATTATGGGGGTGCCAGAAGGAGAGAGAGAGCTAGATACTGAAAACCTATTTGAAGAAATAATGACAAAAAACTTCCACTTGGTGAAAGAAATAGACTTACAAGTCTAGGAAGTGCACCAAATCCCAAACAAAAGGAATCCAAAGAGGACCACACCAAGACACATCACAATTAAAATGCCAAGAGCAAAAGACAAAGAGAGAATATTAAAACAGCAAGAGAAAAACAGTTAATTACCTACAAGAAAGCACCCATACAACTGTCAGCTGATTTCTCAACAGAAACTATGCAGGCAAGATGGGAGTGGCAAGAAATACTCAACGTGATGAATAGCAAGAACCTACAATCAAGATTACTCTACCCAACAAAGCTATTATTCAGAATTGAAGATCAGATAAAGAGCTTCATAGATAAAAAAAAAAGCTAAAGAAGTTCATCAACACCAAACCACTATTATATGAAATGCTGAAAGGTATTCTTTAAGAAGAGGAAGAAGAAGAAAAAGGTAAAAATAAAAATTATGAACAAGTACATATCAACAAGTGAATTTAAAAATCAAGTGAATAAAAAATCTGATGAACAGAATAAACTGGTGAATATAATAGAATCAGGGGCATAGAAAGGGAGTGGACTGAAAATTCTTGGGGGGCAAAGGTTGTGAGGGATGCGGGAAGAGACTGGACAAAAATCATACACCTATGGATGAGGGCAGTGGGAGGGAGGTAAGGGCGAGGGTGGGGTGGGAACCCGGTGGAGGGGAACTATGGGATGGAAAGAACAATTGTAATAATTGGAAGAACAATTGTAATAATCTGAACAATAAAGATTTATTAAGTAAAAAAAAAAATGCTTAGCTGGCTTTGGAATACTTTTTTCATCAGCTAAAGCTACTATCCCTTTGTCAGTTTTGTAAGCTGCCAAATGAAATTTTAATTTTTATAATTATTTCTGTTGATATGCCATCTATCTATCTATCTATCTATCTATCTATCTATCTATCTATCTATCTATATGTATATATAAAAAAGCCTAAAAGACCATTATGACCGAACTACTGGAACAACTAGTCAACCAGGCACTATGACATGCTCGGACCAGCAGGGGACAGACGCTCAATGCAGGAGCTACTCCCTGTTGGTCAGTGGGTTCCCACAGCCACCCTCTTGCCACCCCTCCCAAGCCCACCAACAGACCTCGATCGCCGGCCAGGTTGAGTGACCCCACCCATGCACTAATTTGTGCACCAGGCCCCTAGTTTTTAATATAATCACTGGAGCTTTCCATCTTAATATAATCACTTGTAGCTGTAACTTATTAACCCCCCACCTCTTAAATGAGGCTATTTTCTCCACTGTGCGTTCATCATATGGCTCCCCTTCAGGAAAAGATGAGGAAAAGGAGACAGAATGAGAGGCTCAGACCCGACCCATTCATTCTTTTCCACAGTTAAATAATATTCTACTTATATGTCATTTGATTTGGCTACTCCTTTACTAAGGGCTATTTATCTCATTTCTAGTATTTTAGCAATTATAAACACTGTATGATGAACATTATACTTGTGCACATGCAAATCCTAAGAAATCAAACTGCTGGCTCCAAGGTTATGCACACTTAAACATTAATATATATCATAATTTATCCTACAAGTTACCACACCAATTTATACTCTTATCAAGATTGCTTAACATATCCTCATGATATATTAATTTTATGGGTAAGAAATGAAATATCTACTGAGACTTGAAAAAAAACCCTCCATATCCCTACTCAAATACTTACCCATAGGCTCTTTAATAACACCATAATAATCTGGTGCATCATTAGGATCTACTGGTTCCAGGAAGGGCCAGGCCATCTTATGGGCCTACAAGGAAAAAAAAGTGCCATTCTTATTGTCTCCACTTAAATTTCCCATTGGAGTTACTGCATCAATCAATTTTTAAATTCCCAAAGTCTTAAACTGGATAGATGATATTGTTTATAATTCTGCTCTAGTCACAGATTATCTCAGCTGGGCATATTCTATAATAATGGCTTTCAACGAGTGATCCGAGGACCTTGGCATGAGGCGACGGAGTTTGAAGCACTATTTGAGGAGTAAAGAAAGTTGGCATGATGACTTGCCAACTGAATGATGCTGGCATTGTACTCACACCCATAAAACAGGGGATGGGATGGGTTCAATGTGTGGAATGGAAGTCTTGGCTGGATAGCTCAGTTGGTTAGAGCATTGATCTGATACACCACGATTGAAGGTGCAATCCCAGGAAGTGCACATACAATTATCAACCAATGGCCTGGCTATTGTGGCTCAGCGTTTGAGTGTTGACCCATGAACCAAGAGGTTGCCGGTTTGATTCCCAGTAAGGGCACAGGCCTGGGGTTTGTGGGCTCGATCCCCAGTGGGGGGTATGGAGGAGAAAGCTGATCAATGATGTTTCTCTCAATGATGTCTCTATTCTTCTCCCTCCTCTCTCTAAAAATATCAATAAAAATATATTTAAAAGAATCAACAAAAGAATTATCAATAAGTAGAATACCAAATCTATGTCTCTCCCTTTCTCTTCTTTCCCCGCTCTTGCTAAAACCAATAAATTTAATTTATAAGAAGGAAAAGTGTGAAATGGTCAGCACTGTTAGCTAATGTGGCTAAATGAGATGGCAGAAATGTGATGTTAAATAACATTTGATCCCATGCTAAGACTATTTTTCTGCTTTCAGTTCTTCCCATTCTCCCACCTGTAATTACAACAGAGTGTCAGTTAAATATAAACAATATCATCTATCCAGTTTAAGACTTTGGGAATTTAAAAAATGTCTTCAGTAAATCTCTAGCATTTGCTAATCTTTTTTTTTTTAAGTTTTCTGTCATTATTTCTTCAAATAAAGTTTTCAGTATCATTTGCTAATCTTGTAAGCCTTCCCATCTCCTTTTGATTTTTAATAAGGGGAGGGAAGGCTTTGGCTCAAAGTCTTACACAAGCATTGGTATCGCATTAAGATTTAGTCAGACTGTTTTTCAATCTATGATGGTGGGATGAAGTTTTCTTTAAAAATAAAATTTAGGTTGAAAAGTGAGTCATCTTAGCCCTAGCCAGTTTTGCTCAGTGGATAGAGTTGGCCTGATGACCAAAGGGTCCGGGTTTGATTCCAGTCAGGGGCATGTACCTGGGTTGCAGGTTCCTCCCTGGCCCGGGCCCTGATCAAGGCTTGTGCAGGAGGCAACTAATGGATATGTTTCTCTCACATCGATATTTCTGTCTTTCCCTCACTCTCTAAAAATCAATGGAAAAATATCCTCAGGTGAGGATTAAAAATAAATATGTATATATATAAAGTATCTCATTAAAAAAAAAGTGAGTCATTTTAAAATACAAGTGCTGGTAAAGAGCAGCTGAGCTATTGTGTGGCTATGGAAACCTCATGACATTGGCATGTGAAGGACTGAAGATTGTGGAGCACTTGACTAGATTGGCTGGGAGTCAGTGAAGTCAGGTAGTCTAAGATTGGCAAGTTCAAACTCTAGGAGTGTTTCCAAAGGCACGCTGGTATATTTCATCTTCGAACGTGGCACACAGAGTGGTTTCTCACCTGGAGAGAACGCAGCACCCTCTTCAAACCCTCATAATCTTTCTCTGTCAGTGGCGTGAGCACTGTCATGGCATCCTCTGTCGACTGGCACTGTGGACAGACATACTCGTCAATGAGCTCTGCCTCACTCTGCAAGATGCCAACGCAGCGCCCATGGTACCAATTCTGACACCGATCACAGCCAATATAAAATCTGCAAGATCCGAAATGGAAATGTGAGTTCAAAACAGATGGGCTCAAATTACTTATAATTTATTTTAAAAAGTAATAATGCATGCATCTGAAAATACTCTAACCCTAGGATATAAAGATTTAGTATTATAATTGTTTTAATAGTTTTGAAGATTGACATTCCTATATGTTAATCTAGTATTTCTGATGTTAATTAAAAACAAGCATTAAAAATTTATTAAGGACACCGTATAATATTAGAGAACCAATACGAAGAAAAATGTAAAACATTTTGTCTTTAAAGCTCAAAACAAAATAAAGCCAAAAATCTTCCAACAAATACCATATCATATGGGAAGCTGATATTGGCCACCCAACTGGGAGTTCAAAATCCTGGAAGCTAAAAAGAGCCTCAGAGCTTGTATCCAAATTAGTATTTTTCTAACCCACAAAAAAGCGCCTTTCAAACCCTGATGAAGTCCAAACAAGGTAGGCTATTTTAATCTCTTTAATTTCTGTTACATATTGAAGAATCAAGTCTACCATTAAACCATATTTTTCCCAATAAATCTCAAACATTCACTAAGAAGCAACATAAATTTTGAAGGGGAGGTAAAGAGGGAAGAAGAGAAAAAAAATGGAAAGGATTTTGTAATGTAAGTGTATAATATATGCAGAAAATATCTTGCTTTTCATTTTAAAATAAATAAGTAATCAGACAGAGCAATTTGGCTTCCTAAATTATTAAATATGATGCTCTTATCAGAACTCACTGTGACTCATCATAAGGTGTTCTGCAGATACAGTACAATTCCTCACTGCTGCCCTCTTGTGCCCGTTTACAATCATTACAGATGTACACATCCATTTTCTTAGCCTCCTTTTCTGTGATGCCAACACATTCTCCATGATACCAGTTAGTACAAAGATCACAGCCAATATAGAACCTAAAAGTATTCACAATGAAAATGACAATGTGATTGTCATTTTGAGCTGCATGGTACTTAAATCTGTCTTCCCTGCCCTGATTCACTTTCTTACAGGATAACTTTCTGCAATGTGTCAGCTAAACATCCTGAATCCGACCATTCTACCCCTGGCAAACTACAGCATCTGACTGTATCAAGTGTGAAAACATAAAGTCACTCACATCAATTTCAACAAATACACTGTTTAGTGAAATATGAGTCTTTAAAAACATACTGGAATTTGAAAAAATAAAGAACACACTGATGGTAATGTCTGCCTCTTAATGAATGTGTGTAAAGCTGTAACAGGCACAAAAACCAAAGCCAAAGAATCAAAGACTTACATCTGTCAAACCTATGCCACAGAAGCCATTTCAAAATCAGGGCTATTTCTTAGATAGGTTTGAAAATGTATCTCACAATTTAAATCTGAAAACAAAGCAAAGCGCAAACACCAAATAGAAGTTACACCACAAGGAACATGCAGGTCAGCCAGGTGTAGAAGATAAATGGTCAAAAAATGATATGAAGAAGAAAACTAAGGAAGGTAAATGTAGTAATTCAATTTCTACCAAATAAATGTTGGAATTTAATCTAATTGTGACAGATTATGACAGGGGCCAGTTTTTCAGTCAATACAATGTATGAGACAATGTGGAGTGGCCAGGTTAATTAACTCTAAGAAATTGCTTCAATTAAAAACCAGGGTACGTGGTGCAGAATGTAAGGGCAGTTATTCAAAAACAGTATTTGGCAAGGTGGGGCTGTGTGAGGGCTAATCACATACAGGGTTATCAAGACTTTTGAAAATAAGGTCCCAAATGACAAAATGAAAAAGTGTTTCTATGACAAACACGTGTATATACAAGTGTTGATAGGCACTGGGTAGGAAACCTCAAATCAAAGTCATAGGAAGAATTAGTACGGATCACAAGGAACCAGACTGGCCTTGCTGATACCATTTGTTCTAGCAAGGGATTTCTTGGTCAGTTCACCTAGAGAAACAGTAGTTGTACTCAAGCTTCAAACTTTATGAAAGTTAAGGAATAATACATGTTTGTGTGGTTTATCTTATTACCACTAACTTTATTCTTTTGGAATTATGACTTCTGCAGGATTTTCACAGGCACAGGTGGGGGCCACCAAGGTGTTTTTGTGTTGCCTTCACCAGATGGTGGGCTGTATGTTCTGGAAATAAGCTCAGGACTTATATTTCAGGTTTTAGTCACTCTCACTAGATTTCCAAACCAAGCTAGTTTGATGCGAAAGATTATAAAATACTCCTTAAAAAACACTAACTCATCAAAACTCAAACAGAAGTGAATGAACCTGGTATACTGAAATGTTAATGACAAACTGAAAAATATGAAATATACACAAATAATGAGGCAATCTCAATACAATGAGCACATGTACACGTGTGCCTCATTTTATGCAACTTAGGTATTACATAAAATACATTTCTGTGATCTTAATATTTTAAGTAGGCCAAAGAAGACTTATTTAAAGAAATTCCATAAACAGATCTTTTTGTAAATCATATTGTTTTATTCTACAAATCATTCAGTATATTTTGCTTAAAGGGAGGCACACTTGTATTAGACTAAGGGAAAAATCAGTTAATAGGGCTCCACTTTTTACATTATGTATAATTTCCAGTAAAGTAAGACAATGAAAAGTGAAGATGCCTAAGCTGATCTGTGTTTAATTCAACACACAGCTACATTTACCAACAGAAACTTTTGATCTAGCACTTGTAGATTATAATTTAAATAGCACCACCAAAGCAGCTTCAAGGTTGTAATTTACACATCATTAAAGAGAGAGTTTTATTTTAGAAATGGATTAGGCATCCACTTAATGTAGACATTAAGCATTCCTAGTTCTAAATGATCACATTTTT
The DNA here is from genome assembly GCA_011751065.1 of Lasiurus cinereus. NCBI lineage: Eukaryota > Metazoa > Chordata > Mammalia > Chiroptera > Vespertilionidae > Lasiurus > Lasiurus cinereus. The sequence goes on along the minus strand of JAAGEH010000016.1, from coordinate 10,914,022 downwards.
TTAGCACAATCAAACTTTTCAGAATTATAAAATAATCTTGTGATTAATTTTGGCTTTTAAAAGCTGGCCTACATTTACTTGTTCAAAATGGAAGCTAAATAGTTAAAAGACAATGATAAAAATATAAAAGTACATTTATAGATCAGCATCTCTAAAATCTTGTATATATTACCAAATACAAGTCACAACTGTCAAAAACAGCTTCCAGCTGCCATGCTTATTCAATTTTTGAGTGTCTTAATTGTGGAATGGGTAAAAGAACATTTTTTTTAATTTTTCTGACTTTTTCCCCAATAAGAAAGTGGGAACTTTGACAAAAATAATACTGTTATACCATTGCAATATAAAAAAACCAGAGAATTGTTTAAAATTAAACAACAAAAAACCAAAGGCACTCAAACTTGAAACCTCCTGCACCATTCAGATTCACACAGTCCCTAGAATTTGATGTATAGGAGTTGTGAACAGATTCTAGAAAGGACGCTCTGAACTCTGGCAGCAATAATCACACACCTCCTCTTCCAGACAGCACTTCTGACTGATTTGGAGTTAATCCAGAGAGAAGAGGAGAAAGCCAAGGAGCAACAGAAAGCTTGTTTTTGACAGAAAGAGAATATGAAGGACAAACACGAATCATGAACACGGGAAATAAACTTTTATTTGTTAGTGTCAAAGTTAAGAATATCAGATGCAAGATCAGAGATGAAACACTATTACCCTTACACTATTTTCTTTTATGTTGCTACCAATATACTATTTCCTTCAAAACTGGAAGATTAACGGCTAACCTTTAAGAAAATAAACTAGAGCTCAAAAGGATCTACTCACTTAGATTCATCGTAAGGCGTTTTACAGATACAATAAAGCTTTGTGTCCTTCTTAGTTTCCTTTGAGGTAGTAGAAATCATTTTCTTCTTCTTGGACTTGGAGCTCGAATCTCTTTCCTCTTCTCGCTTCCTCTTCTGAGAAGCTGCAGGCAGCGTGGCCGAAGCTGTGGCTGTGGCTGTGGCCTGTGGCCCCAAGTGCTGTGGGGGAGGTGGAGGTGGAGGCGAAGGTGGAGGGGCTGGAGGTGCAGGAGGTGCTGCAGGGGGAGTGGTAGCTGCTGCAGTGGCCTGAACCATTTCTTTTTCTTTCTTAATTTTCAGGTCTCTCTTGAGCTCTTCCTATTGTCAATTAAAGACAATACAAGACTATCATTTGACTTATGTAAATGCACAAACTGGCCAGAGGATGTTACATTACCCCCCTTGTCGCCATAGCTCCATAGTTCAACCTATACACCTCTGTTTGTACTATACCTTAAACCCACTTACAACAACTAGAAATGGAAGATGAAGTAACAACCAGAGAGCTATTCTCCTCAAAGGAGCTCTGACAGAATGATGTATGCGTGTCTAACCAGGACAGCCCCTCCGCTGGCCTGTCATGCCCTGATTATTTTAATCCTGGCTCAGGATGTGATTTCCAGTGTCCTCATCCACTGGCTGCTTTCTTCTGGACATTCTCCTGCTGTGTCCTTAGAGTGAGAATGAACGTAAACTGATATTCAAACTGACCAGCCCAAAGCAGAATGAGAGACGGATTTGCCTTGTTTCTTATGCAGCTTTGTCTAGAATTTAAGGGTGCAGGGAGAGTATTTTCTCATTAATTAAATTAAATTCCTTTTTTTTTCTCCCGTGTGAAATACTTTACAAGCATACCTCTACTACCCAGTATAACAACTTAGTTTTAGTCTTAGAAAAACCACTGGGACTGGTATAAATGAACAAACTTGGTGTAAATAAAACATAGCTATGACTGTGCTTTTAATCATCACAAATATTCTAACAAATAAACTGAATGGTCTTGATTTAATAAGTCTATTTTCTCCATGTAATCTAAATAGTCTTGTAAATGAGAAGATAAACTTTGTGGCTATTCAACAGCCCTTCTCTATTTAAAAAGAAACTCTGAACTTTTCCCCAGGGATGAAAGTAAATCTTTCATTAAAAGTTTCATTTTAATAACATGATTTATAAAATATGAGATGACTGCAGGAAAATCAAGATCGTTAAGACAGTGTAATGGGTATATACCTTGATTCCCCCATCAAAAACATACTAATGAGCCCTGGCCAGTTTGGCTTAGTGGATAGAGTGTTGGCCTGTGGACTGAGAGGTCACGGGTTCGATTCTGGTCAAGAGCACAGGCCCAGGTTGCAGGCTCAATCCCAAGTGGGAGGCGTGCAGGAGGTAGCCTAACAATGTTTCTCTCTCTCCCCACTCTCCCTTCCTCTCTGAAACAATATTAAAAAGAAAAAGAAAAAAAAGAACACACCAATGCTTGTAGAGTATACAAAGGAGAAAACTGAAAAGATATAGCTGTGCTTGAATACAATATAAATGTCTCTATGGAACGGAAACACAAAACTATGACTAGGACTAGAACTGCAGGCCTATTGGGCTCCAGATTTGGAAGTAGGAAGTGGTAACCCACAACAGTAACAGGAAGAAGGGGACTCAAGCTTCGTGTGAGGTGGATAACAAGCAGGCTCCCTGTTTGATATTAAGTGTTGGCTCGGCTACAATGGACTTTAAGAGAGGAAACAAAACCAAACCCTATCACTGAAAATACCAAATGCAAAACCAAATGTAATGTGAAAAAAGACAACCAACAAAATCAATAACCAAATCTGCATTCACTCCACACGAAATTAATTTTATAGGACAATGACAAAAAGTTTATAATACATGTATTTGAGAATTTCAGAGGCAAATGAAGATATAATAAAGTTCTATTCAAAAATAAGTAAATTACTTTAACAAAAAGACAAGCAGAGGGGGATGAAGGAGGGACGAAAAGGTGGAATACAGGACATTTTTAAGGCAAAGAAACTATTCTATATGATGTAATGACATGCTTCTGTATTTTGTAAGATGTCTTTCAAAGCAACTTATCTTAGCAATAAGTTCTGGTTAAAATAATGCTGATTATTTTCTTAATGTGTATTTTTTCTGCATTAGATAATACACTGTCAAAAAGAACACCATTAACTGTTCAAAAGAATATTTACAACAGTAGTAACAACAGTAGTAAATGGCTGCACAGTATAGTGAATGCAGAAAAATGTTCAGTATTATGTTGTCTCCAGTGTGACTGTTTTATATATAATGTGTTTATATGAATACAAATATTATAAACAAAGTATATTCTAAAATTATTTTAAAATGGTAATCTTTGGCCCTAGCCAGTTTGGCTCAGTGGATAGAGCATCAGCCTGCGGACTAAAGGGTTCCAGGATCAATTCCGGTCAGGGGCACATGCCTGGTTTGTCTGCTCAATTCCAGTTGGGGGGGTGTAGGAGGTAGCTAGTCAATGATTCTTTCTCATCATTGATATTTCCCTTTCTCCCTCCTCCCATCCTCTCTGAAATCAATAAAAATGTATTTAAAATTCATTACAATAAACAAACAATAAAAATGGTAATCTTTGCCTAGCCCAGTAGTCGGCAAACTGCGGCTCTGTTGACTGAGTTTGTCGATCACTGGCCTAGCTGGTGTGGCTCAGTGGTCCTATGAACCAGGAAATCAGTTTGATTCTTGTCAAGGTACTGCCAGGGTTGGGAGCTTGATCCTCAGTAGGAGGCGTGCAGGAGGCAGCTGATCAATGATTCTCATCATTAATGTTTCTCTGCCTGTCTTCCTCTCCCCTCCTTTCTCTGAAATCAATAAAAACATTAAATAAATAAATAAAATGGTAATGTTTGGGCAGTACAAAATTACATATAATTTTTACTTGTTAGATAAAGGCAATTGCTTTGAAAGACATTTAAATGTATGTTTGTATGCTCGTTTGTTCATTCATTTATAAAGGATGCAGATTACAAATATTTCCCTACATTGTGCAGAATAGGGAGCAGGGGCAGTATGTGAAACACCCAAATGTTAAATAAATATTGGTTGAATGAATTGAATGGATACAGCACTCTATAAATACTATTCTGCAACCTACATTTTCATTTAAATATTTATGAGGATTTCCCCAAAGAATTAAAAACAAAAAAACACTAATCCTACACTGACCATTGTGAGGACACTCCAAAACACATTTCATCCAGTGGTTCTCAACTGAGGCTGGTAATGGTACCTCTGGAGGAGTTTGAGTATGTATGGAGAGGGGACAAGGTGACTCTTTTGCTGGTTACAATGAAGGGAAAGCTACTAGCATTTGGAACACAGTGCTAATCTTCCTACACAGTGTCAAAAACTGGCCTGTAGAATGGGCCCAAAGTGCTCCTGTTGAGAAACACTGATAATCAATCTCTTTGTAGACTTAGGGCTGATTCCAGATTATTATTATGGTTAATATTCATTATGTCCTTGCTCGTGTATTTTGCCTAGTTGTTTCTCAGATGGTTCTAGAAGTAAAATTATGGATCAGAGTATTCACATTTTAGTCATTTTATACATACCAATGAAATGTTCTCTAGAAATACATGTATTTTCTCTAGAAAAATAGTATTTTCATTATTAGGTTGAATATCATTTTGTCTATTGATATTGACAGATTTGAAATCTGCTTGTTTTTGTGTCTTAAAAATCTTCTATTAGAGTTTTTTCTAAATTTCAGCTTTATTGAGGTGTAACTTACAAAATCATTCAATATTTAAAGTGTACATTATAGTATTTTGATTTACATGTATATTGTGAAGGAATTTCCCGTATATAGTTAATTAATGTTATCTTTTTCTTATTGACTTAAGAGCTCTTTAAATTTTAGGAATACTAATTCTGATATAAATGTCACTATTTCCCCTGCTGTTATCTGTTTTATAATGCTGTTTATGGTATTTTTCTGTCATCAAATCTATCTTTCTCCTTTGTGGTATTTGAAATCTGAAATGCTTAGGAGTGATTTTTCCTATGCTGAGATTATAAACAATGACAATCATATTTTATTCAATTATTTTTGTGATTTAAATTTTTACACTAAAAAATAGATCTATAAAATATATCTTAATTTCAAGTGGGAGGTGGTATATTATATATTCTGTTGCTTCTGTGAGTTGGCTCTTTTGCTTATTATATCTCAACAATGTTTGTAATCATGATATTCATTGAGTACCTTATTGAATTCTCTCATAAATTTTAATTTTTTATTTTGGGGGGTTCTGAGATAATAATCATATCATACACAATAACAACTATATCTTCTTTTTTCTTTCCTTGGCTTAACATATTAGCTAGAATTTCCAGAGATGGTAAAACAATAATGCTGATTTTTGGCACTGTCATCTGGTGTCTGATATTAGTGGGAAGAGCTCTAATATCTTAGAGTTATGTTGATTTCTTGTCTGATCAATATTTAAATATTTCTCACCTTAAAACATAAGGGCACTTTTGATGCTTTATATAGCCTACTTTTCTTTTAAAAAGCTGCTTAGATAAGTATAAATAGATGTTTTCTTTCATTTTTCAATAAATTCCCCAAGTTAACAGAGAATTTCTAATGCCTGACATATCAGTTTAACAATCAAGAAAGAAATAAGGTCTTATTTAATGGGAACACTTTATTTTTCATTCTTTTAACATCATTTCACAGTTTTTCTGTCTACCTCTCTCGTGAAACTTGGCTCCTGATAACTTCTGGCAAGACGGTGTCACAAAGAATAAAAACTATTCCCAAGAGACTTCTCAAATGTTTTAGTCAACAGACTAACCTCTTAAAGTGCCTGGCTATAGAGATTACAATATACATTTAGATATAAAAATCTCTCTAAGACATGCCCCACAGCTTTTTATTGAATATACAAAACTATAAATTCTAGAAAACTAGGTAAAATTTTAAGCTTAACCAAAATTTCAAGAGAGGAAAGAATAAAAGTAATGTTAAAAATTGGACAGAGGAGGAAAGGAAATACCTTCTTACCTGCACTTCAATTTGTAGGTCTTTGTCTAAGAGAGCTCTCTTTTTTAGTATTTCTGCTTTGAGCTGCTCTTTGTGTTTGAAGAGCAGTGCAGAGAGCTTGGTAGCATTCTGCTTGCTACGTTTCTGTTCCACACTCTCTTCACGCTTTCGTTTTTTCGCTGCTTGTTTTTCTTCTTTATCTATCTTATCCAAAATATACTTCATCACCTGGTTACAGACAATCATTCTAGAGAGAAATACACAACCTATGTAATGCTGGTCATTTCATTCTGAAAGGCTTAAGACAAGATTTTTTATGTCTCTACAGGTGATACACAAACTTTGAGTATTTGGAAAGCTTCAAAGAGTGATTCAAATAGGCAATGAGAACCTAGTAGTGCCAGGTGTTCTCACTGAATTAACTTCAGTCAAGATTAAAAACTATAAACTCAGTCCTAGCCATTCTGGCTCAGTGGATAGAGCATTGGCCTGAGGATTGAAAGGTTGCTGGTTCAATTCCAGTGAAGGGCACATGCCTTGGTGGCAGCCTCCATCCCTGGCCCTGGTGGGGGTGAGTGTGGAGGCAACCAATCGATGTGTCTCTCTCACACTGATGCTTCTTTCTGTCTCTGCCCTCCCTCCCACCCTCTCTAGAAAGCAACAGAAAAAATATTCTTGGATAAGGATTAATATAAACACACACAAAACAAACAAACAAAAAAACTATAAATTCAGAACCTGTGTCCAGATACAAGAGAAGAGATTGATATACAAATGAAACCCTGTTACCATCTCTTCCTACCTTTGATTCTCCTCTCTTTCAGCTGGAGTCATGGTCTTTTTCTGTTTTAAATGTTCTATTACAGCATTATGCTTCATCACCACCTTCAGGACAGAAAAAGAAAATCCAAAAGTGCATATTTTATAATGACTACAAGTTGGTACATAGGTAATAGTAGAAATCTGAGCGCAACTATGTGTTTCCCAAAGAAACTAAAAATTTTATATCATAATACTATAAATAAAATCAGAGCTATATGGTATGGATGCTTACCATGTACCAGGCCCTGTGTAAACACTTGATATTGTCTCATTTATTCCTCATAACATGGAAAGGTAGAATAATTTTACAATGAGATCCTGAGACAAAATAAGGAATATGGCTTAATTCTAGCCCAGCAATCATTTCCCAAAGGCCATGTTTTTAACATTATGCTCTCTCCAGGCATTAATTTTAAAGATTCCTCCCATCTCCATCCCACAGATGGGCTAAAGAGACTGGGCTAACGGCAGGTATTGTGATACATAATTCTCAATTTATAAACTACACAGTACTAAGAGCTGGGTGACAAGGCATTTAAACATTACATATGATGTCAATTTTATAATTCTATTACCATAATCTTTAAAATCTGTTGTTTAAAAAGTGCTTCTCTTTTAATGATACATTATAATCATCAAAGTTGCTAAGAGAGTAGATATTAATTATTCCAACCACTAAAATGAAGCAATTATGTGACATGATAGAGGTGCTTATGTTAAAACAGCAACATTACAATATGTAAATGTTATCAAATCAACAGGTTATACACCTTAAACTTACACAATGCTATATGCTAAATATTTTTCAATGAAAAAATAAAAGTGCTTCTACATACATGACCTCAGTTAATCATTATAATGATCTTGGGTGGCTGGAAAGAGGGATTTTAGTAAGGATATAGCTCAGAGGAGATAAATGAGTTTCAGGGGCTGTGAATGGGAGACCCAGGAACAGAATGCAAGTCTCATGACATGGGAACACTTGAAATCCACACTAGTACCAGGCAGTGCGTGCTGTAGACATAAAGAAAAATTTATCCACTAATGCTACAAGATGTTATAATGTGACTTCATTTTAAGTAGAATAATTCTTACTCATCTAAGTTGCCTTACTTCACTAAGATGCTACTGCATAATGCCACTTTATATAAGCTATGGAATCACAGTACTTAAAATTTACAACAGTGTGGCTAGAAATGCAAATGAGTGAAATTAGTCTATAATTTGCTTGGTCCACATGAAACATGCAAACTAAGGGGTGACAATTATAAACAACTTCAAACAATTGCTATGACACCTGAAGTGGCTTTAAAATTTCAGTTACACCTTCCAGTGCTGTATTAATGATACTTCAACTCCTAACTACATTCTTCCCATCTTAGTTCTCCCAAAATGCTGGTAGTTTTTCTAATAAGCACTGACTACTGCCAACAAAAAAGTTCCAAACCATAGTAGTAATTCAAGATTTTGGTCACACCAATATTGCTTCTAAATTCAAACATCAGTGAATTTGTCTCATTTAGGAAACCTAACACAACCAAACACTAAGTCTAATGCACAGCACAATAATTCAAACTACTGAACATGCTGCTTGTACTTAATAACTTTACCTGTTTCTGAATGATTTCACTTTGATTAGATGCTTGGAGGGTGTGTTCCCGCTTAATCTCTATCTGTTGCTGTTTCTTCTTTTGCTGCTGATCCCTGAGTTGCTGAACCCTTTGCAACTGCTCTTGCACACTGGCTGCCTGCACTGTAACCACATTCTGAATCTGGTGAGTCTGCACAGGACTGCTTTGCTGAATTTGAATAGGTAATTGGAGTTTGATTTGCTGGGGCACAACACCTTGCTGAGCCTGTATCTGAGCCACAACCTGCGACTGGATCTGAGAGAGAACCTGGACTTGTTGTTGCAACTGAGGCACAGCAATGACTTGGGGCTGTGGCTGCTGTATTTGTAGCTGAGGACAGGATGGGGATGAAACAGTAACTTGACTTAACGTTTGTCCTGATGAAAGAGTTTGAGGTGGAGACTGTACCTGGGGTTGTGATTGTGGCTGGCCCTGGGAAGGTATCTGAAGAGATGTATGTGGCTGAATTGGAATCGGTTGTGAAGTTGTAGTCTGAACCTGGGATTGCTGTCCAGGAGACACCTGGGATGGAGGTGATGGACGTATTCGAGTCTGTGGTGGACTTTGGACGCGAGCAGGCGGCTGTCCTTGGACATTACTTTGAGGTTGACACTGTACTGCAACTTGGGGTTTGGATGACTCAGTTTGGGTGGGTTGTGCTTCCAAAGAGACATGGGATGCAACAGTTGTTTGGGTCTGAACTTCAGGCTGAGTCTGAACTTCAGGCTGAGCTGGGGACTGGGGCTGAGTTTGGGGCTGAGGCTGAGCTGAAGGCTGAGCAGTCTGTGGCTGGGAATCTGGAGGACTCACACTTGGTGACTGAGCTGGTGGCAGGGATTTGGCTTGTTGCACCTGTGTTGAGGGTGACAATTTACTCTGTCTTTGTTCACCTGTACCTGTGAAAAAGAAAGACCAAATAATTATATTACCCTAGAATGGTGGTCGCCAACCTTTTGGACCTCACGGACCACTGGTTGGCAATAGATGCTCTAGAATATAAGACCCAAGGTTAAAGAAGAATTTGAAGGATTTTCTAAAAGTGAGAATTCTGAATTTCAGTATAGAAGAATGCCTTAGAAAAGCTCCACTGAGACACATTTGGGTTAGAGCTCTTTTAAATTGGGGAGCATGGGCCCTATCGGATAGCCAACCTTTGCACACTTTGCTGACTCCCCAGAAAGCTCACTTCCAAAGTGAGGTGCAGTCTCTGGAAATCAGCCAGGTCTTTTGGCCCAGGCGAATGCTAACAACTATTTTTTCCCAAAGCGTGGTGGCAATTAATAATGGCTACTTGCAGAAGGAAAACAAAGTGGCTTTGGACCTGCAGCTCTCACTTGTAGGTCAGGAGCTGGATATATATCCACCTGACTTTAACTCCATTATTTAATCAGTGCCCATAAGGCTTAGAAAGGAATGTGGACATAGTTAACATGGTATCTGGACCCTCACCTCCCTTTCTATATATTTTGAGGGGTGAAGATAACAGAGTCTGCAATAAAAGATCTTGTGAGGCTGACCAGTCAACTGGTAAGCTTACTGGCTTGTGGTTTACTCTCCCAAAGATAAGCACTGGTCGCTTGTCCGCATTGTTAGCCCAGCAACTTGTGGTAATAACACACAGTACGTCTAATAACTCCCAAGTTCTACCTGCTGCTGTGGTGGAAACAGTGGTGGTAGTGCTGGTGCTGGCTGCTGTGGCTGTTGTTGCCAATGGGGTAAAGAGGAACCGCTGAACAGTACCATTTGGCATTGCAGCTTGCATCAGCTGCTGTCCTGGACCTGGAAGTATAGTCACCCCTTGAGGTATCAACTGCAACTGCCCAGTAGTTTGACCTTGTCCTTGAATTACTACTGTCAAACCTTGATTGCCACCCTATGGAGAAAACACACATGAATAATATTTAAAGCATTGATCCTGTAAACATGCCTTTTTAATGTTAAAAAGACCTATACTATAATGAAAATATGTAGTACTTGAATGTCCATCGAATGGCATCAGAAGGAATTCAGATAGGCTAAAATAAAATTATTTATTTAAAAAGATTGAAGCTGCCTGGACAGAGTGACTCACTTGGTTAAGCAGCATCCTGTGCAACGAAAGGTTGCAGATTCAATTCCCAGTCAGGCAACATGCCTGGGCTGTGGGTTCGATCCCTGGCACGTACAGAAGGTATCGAAGGCAACCAATCGATATTTCTCCCATGTCAACCAACCTCCCTCCCTCTATCCCTCCAAGCAGGTCTCGGCTGAAGATTAACCAAACAAAAACAATGATGCCATTTATTAGGAAAACCATGAATTAGCAATCTGAGTTCCAAATGGATAGCCAGAAGATTCTGGTCAATAACACACAGTATGTCTGATAACGGGCATACACCTCAGTGGCAGGCTCGATCGCCAGCTCCAGTCAGGGTGCATGCCAGAAGCAACCAATCAATGTGTCTCTCTCACATCAATGTTTCTTGTTCTTCTTCTCTCTCCCCCTCCCATCCTCCCTCTTACTCTATCTAAAAATCAATGGAAAAAATATCCTTGGATGAAGATTAACCACAACAACAAAAATGGCAAGCTACCATTTCTTAAAATAAGTATATTTTTGTTACTGAAAATAAGTACATTATTTTAAAATTGCAGGGATAAATATGATCTCTAAAGTTAAAATGAAGTCACATTACTTACATGGCCCTGTGTTAACTGAGTGAGTTGAGCCATGGTAAGCTTCACCTGTCCTTGTTGGGGGCGAGGGGATGGTGAGGTTGAAGACTGCAGATTTGCAGTGGATGTTCCTGAAGTTAACCCTTTCTGCCCAGATGTTGAGGAAACTGCATTAGGGGCAGAGATTGCAGTGGAAACAGGCTGCCCTCTGATGATCTGAGTCACCACTTGTTGAGGGGTACCTAGGCAAACAGCAAAACATCACAAATAATTGTATGTCCTTACCAGCACTTTTAATTGAAATAGTTCAACACTTCAGATGAATATATTCTTTTCAGTTCCCAAAAAAGACTTATGGGATGCTGACAGCTCAAGCATGCATTCAGACATATATCCAGCCCAAAAGGATACACTTTGTCAGTGAGCGTGTTTTCCACCACATCACTGACAACCATTCTTCAGTTTTTGCTATCTACAGTACAGTGAATATTCTTCCTATGTGCCCAAAGTCAAAATGATAATAGGGAGGACAGAGAAAAATATGTAAGATATGCCATTTATAAGACTGCTTTTCCTTAGGAATATAACATTAAAATAATTTAATATAAAATTCATATGAATTTTAAACAAAAACATAGAATCTAGAATATTCTGGGTCAATTAAAAAATTTATTGATTTTACAGAGGAAGAGAGAGGGAGAGATAGAAACATCAATGATGAGAGAGAATCACTGATGGGCTGCCTCCTGCACGCCCCCTCCTGGGAACCAAGCCCACAACCCAGGCATGTGCCCTTGGCTGGAACCAAACCTGGGACCCTTTAGTCTACAGGCTGACACTCTGTCCATTGAGCCAAACGAGCTAGGGCTCTGGGCCAATTTTTAATAAGCTTTTCTTATAGCTATGTGACAGGTAAGAAAAGTAGGAGGGGAAGGATCACTATATCTTTCCTAACCCATACCTTGTTTTATTGGGCTTGGCTTTAATGCGCTTTACAAATGTTACTTTTGTAAACAAAACAAACAAACAAACAAACACACAGAAGGCAAAACCCTCCACTACAAAAAAGATTATAACTTGCTTTATTGCAATATTTGTTTTATTGTGGTGTCCTGGAACCAAACCCACAGTATCTCTAAGGAATGCTTGTATTAAAAAAATGCTACCATAGTTATTGTTCAGTAAAAATCTAAGGATGAATAAAGTTTAATTGGAATGCCTCTACAGTCTTCTAAAAACTTCCATTTCTTATTTAACTTGTTAAAACTGGAAGAAAAGGCAGGTGGGATTTTTCCACCCAGTGGAACAGTTGCTACAAGTAATTATTTGGGAGCTAATTTTACATTTTGTGAATAATATCACGTTTAAAGTTTTATATTCACTTCCTTTCTTCCTTCTATGAATGCATTATTTCTGTGTATTTTTCTTTTAATGGCCGGTATTCAATATAATGTATAAAATTGGACCCATTTTGACATTTTAGAATATATATACACACACACACTTAAAATAAATCCATGGTGAAATTCTTGCTTATCAACTTTTATGTGCTTGTAATTATTGCCTTAGATTAAATCCACCCCCCCAAAACTACTAGGTTCATAGTAAGAACATTTTAGAAAGGTATTATCATTCATACTCTCACCACAACTGAGTGCCCATTTCATTGAACAATAAAACTCTAAGATACCTGTATACAATTCTCTTTTTAACTTTAAACATTTTCTGCTTTCTAATTATATTAGTACTTTTATTTTACTTCCTTCATTCTGTTTTCATTTAAGATTTGTTTTAAATATTTTTCTAAGATTTAAGAATATATTTTGGGGGTGTGTGTGTGCATCTGTTTTGTTCACCAATATAGTTTAATTACCCAGAGTAAGTGCTTAAGCATTTGTTAAAGAATGAATTTGGCCAAAACAGGTTTGGCTCAGTGGATAGAGAGTCGGCCTGTGGACTGAAAGGTTCCAGGTTTGATTCCGATCAAGGGCATGTATCTTGGTTGCTAGTATATCCCTAGTAGGAAGAGAGAAGGAGGCAGCTGATCGATGTCTCTCTCTCATCGATGTTTCTGGCTCTCTAACCCTTCCCTTCCTCTCTGTAAAAAATCGATAAAACATATTAAAAAAAAAAAAAAGAATGAATTTGCCTCTGAATTCAGGTTTGGCAGCATAGCTTAGTTGATACTTGATAATCTGTTTGAAATTACACATTTAATGTTTCTTTAACTTAAAAGTTATTTATGAGAATACATATTTTTAAATTTACAAGCAAGTAAATATTATTATAATACTTAAATACTAATTCTGAGTTTTATTCCAAAGAATGTGGCCTATAACATTCTACTTTTTAGATTTTATCAAGTTTGATTCATGACACATTATATGAGCATTTTTGTATAAATTGTCCATAAATATTTAAAACCAATGTGTATTCCTGAAAGTACAAAAGTTGATACACAAACTGTTTCTGATCTTCTATGCTTCTGTTAATCCCTCCTAGATTTAAAAAAAAAAGTTTTTTAAACACCTCAGTGATAATCGTATTTAGTTCATAAAGATCCAAGATTAAATCTTCATTGCAACCTTTATATTTAAGCCATTAAGAAATGACTCTCTTTTCCTTATATAGTCTTTTTTAAAAAATATATATTTTATTGATTTTTTACAGAGGGGAAGAGAGAGGGATAGAGAGTTAGAAACATTGATGAAACAGAGACATCGATCAGTTGCCTCTTGCATGCCCCCTACTGGGGATGTACCTGCAACCATGGTACATGCCCTTGACCGGAATCGAATTGGGACCTTTCAGTCCGCAGACTGACGCTCTATCCACTGAGCCAAACCGGTTTTGGCCCTATATAGTCTTTTAAAAAACAGCAAATTCTACTCTGTCCAATATTAATGAGACTATCCTTGTCCTCCTCACAGGTCCTCTTTTTATTTGTCTATCTTTAACATTTTACCTATGTTTCTCAAAATGTACAGTTGGATTTTTTTTCACTCAGTCTTTATTTATTTAAAATATATTTTATTGATTTTTTTTTTTACAGAGAAGAAGGGAGAGAGAGAGAGTCAGAAACATCAATGAGAGAGAGACATCGATCAGCCACCTCCTGCATGCCCCACTGTGGAGATGTACCCGCAAGCAAGGTACATGCCCCCAACCGAAATCGAACCTGGGACCTTTCAGTCCACAAGCCGACGCTCTATCCACTGAGCCAAACCGGTCTCGGCTCAGTCTTTATTTTTTAAAATATATTTTTATTGATTTCAGAGAGGAAGGGAGAGGGAGAGAGAGAGAAACATCAATGATCAGAGAGAATCATTGATTGGCTGCCTCTTGCATGTCCCACTGGGATCAAGCTTGTAATCTGTGTATGTACCCTGACCAGAATCAAACCATGACCTCCTGGTTCATAGGTCAACACTCCACCACTAAGCCATGTCAGTCAGGCTTTGCTCAGTCTTTAAAGTCTTCAAATTTTAATATGGAAGCTTCAGCCTATTCACATTAATGAAGGGCTGGCACTACCTTGCTTTATGCTTTCCATTTAAATGCTTGTTAGCTATTTTATTTTTCTTTTGTTTGTTAATCCTCACCTGAGGATATTTTTCCATTGGTTTTTAGGGAGAGTTGAAGAGAGGGAAAGACAGAGGAAAATTTTGATGTGGGAGAGTCAGGGCCCAGGCCGGAAAGGAGCCTGCAAGCAAGAAATGTGTTCTTGAGCAGAATCCAAGCTGGGACCCTTTGGTTTGCAGACCAACACTCTATCCACTGAGGCAAACTGGATAGGGCATTAGCTGTTTTCTTAATTTTATCTCCATCTTTTGACATACAGACTGTGTTGTCTTTGCTCATTCTCTGCTCCAATATTTTAATATATATAGGATGTCCCCAGAAATGTATACACACACTTTGAATAATTATAAAGGCATTGTTTATTAAAATACATTTCATTTTCAAAATTGAGTTAGCATTTGCTAAAGTGTGCATACATTTTTTGGTACACCCTACTATTCTATTTATTAGAAATTTAAAAATATTTTTAATAAGCATAACTGGATCTATTTTGCAATGCCAAAAATGAAATATCTATAAATGCATTACTATGATGCATTTGAAATTTAGTATGCTTTAAAATCTTAATTCAAATTTGTATTTTCTAGTATAAAGAGTAATACAGATTATTACAGATTTAATGGACTGGTTGTTTAGAAGTAAAATGGTAATACTGCATGGATGAGTACCTGGCTGTACCACCACAGGTGTTCGAATAATTGTCTTTCCTAGTGTTGACTGTTGGAGTGGTGTTCTAATCACTGTCATACCAGGGCGGATCTGAGGCCCTGTGATTACCTATAAATGACACAAAAGACAATAAGTTAAAATGTCCTTAAAAGACAAAAGCATGATGGACTTAGAACACAGGTCTTTAAATACTGTATGTTAATAAACAAATCTACAGAAGTGACAGAGGCTCTTAGATACCACATTTTAAATTGTACTAAGCATTGGAATAAAGATGGAATTTTGAGGGCAGAAAATTGAATTTAAATGAGATCATATGAAATGCCTTGTCACTGACACCAAGAACAGCCCACAGCTAAAAGGATGGAACAAGAAGACCCAGTGAAGCTCTAATCTATAACCACCATAGTTGCTCACAGAAAAATTTTCCGTTCTATTTTCCCTGAGCTCCAATCCATATCTGTAATCCAGGGAAAAAAGAGTAAAGTCACAAACCAAATATTCTTTCATAGTTTGTAAGGAGATAGCCAGACCATGTTATTTCAGTTTTATAGTTAGGATCAGAACATTTTCAAGTCTGCAAAAATTTAAACCTTTTCCATGTTACTAGTGCCAAAGAAATGATGTCTCTAACGCATGTGCATATCAGCGGATTACAAACTAGTTAGTGTGCTGTAGACTGTATTTTTCATTCTATTTCCTAGCTGCATAGCAAGTTTCCTTTGGTCTGATCTACAGCTGACCATTATTTTATATATGGTCTAGGATTTTTTTATAAAACCCTAGAAAGGAATTCTTATGATTCATAAACAATACTAACATACGATTAGGTATATATTAAATATGAAGTTTGTAATGTATAATTTTTACTTAGATAATATTTTTTAAAATCAGTGCTTTGTGACAGATTAAATAAAAGGCCAAGAAAAATTAGAAGCTAGATGAATTGTGGAAAAGTCCATTCTAAAAACCTGATGTCAGTAATATTTCAAAGCAAGAAAAAGAATTCTTACTTGTGAAGTGCTTGTAGTTCCTCCAGAGGCTGTGGTATTGGGCCTAATTGTGACTGTTGCTGTCCTGGGCTGGAATGAAGTAAATGTTTGCTGACTTGTACCTGTACTTGATGGAATGATACCCAGGACTTTTTGCTGTACTTGAACAACACCTTAAAAAAAGAGATAAAGTAATTAACAACTGCCCCTTTAACAAAAAGCAATAGCTGTTGCTCAGTTTCTGGGGAGAAACTATGTGTGGCAGGGTTTTACAGTGGGCTACACAGAATGTGAGATCCGAGGACTGAAATCAGTGAAAAGGAAATGAAAAATGATGGCAACGGGATGATCTGGCAAATGTGAATTAAAACTCTTCACATTTCCCTTACCTCCTTGTGTTGCTGGCACATTTACAGCGACAATCTTGCTGTTTGCAGGAAGTGGCAGTTTGGTAATTACTTTTCCTGCCATAGTGACTGGATTGCCTGTAATTTGGAACGTCTGACCTGTGCTGGCAATGGTTGTAGCAGATGTGGCAGCTGTACTGGTGGCTAATAGGGTATAAGACATTTAATAAGCTTTACATTTAAAATAACCAGCAACGCAGTGACTTCTAGGAAGGGCACCAATGCATGAACTGTAGTTCATTTTGTATTAAAAAAAAAAAATTCCTCTCCACTCACAGTGAACTATGTAAATGTTGAAAGTGAAATAATGTAAGAGAGGAGTTTTGCTAATGTCATATTATGGATATTATCTGTAACAAACTAATGGCTACAGCTTGTTTGCTCAATCTGCTGAAGAAAAATAATTTCTAAAGCAATGTTTTATTTTAGTAGGTAATCGATTGCAATTCTTTTTCTTGAATGAAAGCAATCTTTTATTTAATCACAGTTGTGTACCTGAATTTGACTGGCCTTGCTTAACCCATGTAGCAAAGGTCTGATGGAAGTTCTTGTTCTGCTGGAATGTTACTGTAGCTGGAGATCCAACTTTAGTGGTTAGTACCATTTTAGTTCCAGATGTAACTGAGCCACTTAAGGGGGCCACCATAACTTTCTGTGCTGGAGAGACGGTACTAGTTGTACTGCTTGTTGGGGAAGTCGTGGAAGCTGAAATTACTGTAGATTTCTGCTGTTCCAACCGTTTCTAGAAAAGTCAGGGAGAGAAAACATGAACCAAAACAGTTCTATATAAAAACAATATCATTCTGCAAGAAATCCACCTAGAATTTCTCCCAATCTAAGAAACTGTACCATATTTCAAAAATATTTTACTTTTGAAAATATGCCCATATAAATTTACCTGAAGTTTAATTCCTTGATGATAATATTTTTGTGACTCTAAGTCACATATATTTTATTAAAAAGTTTTTCATAACAAAAAATTAAAAACTATCAAGTTTTTTCAGCTTATACAAATGTCCAAGCTTTCAGAATAAAAATAATGAGAGACATGGATAACCTTACCAGACACAAAAATGCTGCTTAGCAGTGGTTATTTAGAGGATAACAAATAATACTAAGTGTAAAAGGTTTCTGGTTTGCCATAATGTTAATTTATCCAATCATAAAAAACATGTCAATATTCAAACTATTCAAGATGGCAAACCTGCAATTAAGCAAGCTAAAAATTATACAATAATTTTTCTGGATTTATTATTTTTGAGTTAAAATATTTTTATAGAAAAATGCTCTAGACTATTCTGTATAGACTGGTATAATCTAATCTTTCAGATATTAGTCATTAAAGACAATTTGTGTACCTTTTATCATAGATTGATGACATTTCCTGACAGCTTACAAACTTGATGGTGGTAAGCTTACACATATAAAGGAACTAGTGGCCTGGTGCATGGATTCATACATCGGTGAGGTCCTTTGGCCTAGCCTGCAAGGGATAGGGCTGAAAATGGCTCCCACATCCCCTGAAGGGTCCCAATTGCAAGAATGTGCAGGCCAGGCTGAGGGACCCTACCAGTACATGATCTCGGCAGGGGAGGGACTGCAGGAGGGCTCCAGGGCGTGTTCAGCCCATCTTGCCCAGACCTGATTGGCTGGACCCCAACAGCAAGCTAATCTACTGGTCAGAGCGTCTGTCTCCAGGTGGTCAGTGTGCATCATAGTGACTACTCAAATAGTCAGACACTGGGCATAATATAATAAAAGCCTAATGGCCTGGATTACAAACCTGATGGTGAATACTTTACCTTCATTAAATGCTCAGACCAACCCAATAACATTGCTAGTATTGTGATTTAAAGATGAGGAAACTGAGACTCAGAGAGGTGAAACTGGCTCAAAGCCAGAGCTAGTTAATGATAGTGCTGAGATCCAATTCCAATTCTGAACTATCTCCTGCCATTGGAAACCACTCACCAATGACATCACACCAAATCTTCTTAGAACTA
This sequence comes from Lasiurus cinereus, assembly GCA_011751065.1. Taxonomy (NCBI): domain Eukaryota; kingdom Metazoa; phylum Chordata; class Mammalia; order Chiroptera; family Vespertilionidae; genus Lasiurus; species Lasiurus cinereus. The sequence goes on along the minus strand of JAAGEH010000016.1, from coordinate 10,895,375 downwards.
TATCCTCTATGCCTGAATATAATGTATTTTACAAAATTTCCTCAGGATATTTGGATATTTAGACTATCATCTGATTAAATCAATAAAAAAAGGAGGCAAAAATACTGAACACATATCTAGAAGTTATTTCCTGAAGCTAAATCTTCAAAATTAGATAAATAAGGATGTTAAATAAGTTTTTAAAAGTAAATCATTAAGGTTACATTGTGGAGATGACAAGACACATGCATAAAATGAAAAAACAAAAAACAAGCAGCCAGTTTTTCTATGAATGAACAGAATTCAAAAGTGCTGTTTATCTCAAAGTTTGATGTAAGTGAAGATAATGACCTATAGTAAACTGATATAAAAGATACGTAAGAATTTGAAAAAATGTTTTATAAAATGTGAGAGGGAAAAGGTAGTTTGGAATGAAGAGCTAGTTTATATAAAATAAAATGATTTTAAGTTATATATAACTTAAGTTAATGATATTATAAATAGACATGTATCTATTTCATCTCTATCTTTAAAGCTTATATATTCAAGTTTGCTAAAAAGTTTTATAGTATCTCCTTAAGAGAAAAAAGAGGCAATCATTCTTATGTGGGTCCCTAATATTCAGGCAATGTTTTCTTACCATTTCCATAGTTTTATGGTCATCAATTACAACAAACTCAGAATTTCAGTACAATCTGCTTTTCTTAGAATAAAGAGATTTTATGGATTGTAATTCTACAGGAAAAAAAAATTTCCTTTAGAAACTACCCACTAATTATAAAGATAATAAATAAATCTTATTTCAAACATAATACTCTAAATATGGATATTTTTTGCAAAACTACTGTTTGATGTAGCTACAAAGCTACTTTCAAGTAATGAAATTAAAATATATTTGAGATACCTTTAAAACATAAAACTACACAAATGTATCATTACTGTGCTTTCAGTGTGCATGAAATTGGCTAAAAATGTCAATTCATGGCCAGGTGGGACTGGTACCAACTCCCCCACCTGCTGGGCAGCCAATCGCTGCTGTTTGAGGTGAGCCTCCATTTGGGCCTTGAAGTCCTCTGCCTTCTTCTGTTCACTAACCTTAGCTTGTTGCTCAACTGCTTGTGCCTTTTCTTTCTCCACTCTGCAGGGGGGGAAAAAAGGAGAATTTATCAGAAAATACCTTATTAGGCACCTGGCATCTAATATTAAGTGAAATCTGGTTGACTTTTATATCATAAAGAGATATTAAATTATTTTGATTTAAAAATAAAACACTTAAATTAAGATAATTGGAAACTCACAAGTGAATAAAGTTAAAACTAGGATATTAATAAATTATATACTGCTAGTATTTGAAATCAAAAGGTAGAGTAACATCAGGACCCACTGAATAAACTATTAAGGGGGTAATTCTTTAATTCTGAAGTGATAAAATTTTCAAATATCTGATAACTTATTAGCCATTTCCTTACCTCTCAGCAAACGCCCTGATCTCCCATAATTCCAACTCTTCCTCTGCTACCCAAGTTTCAATAATAACAGGGCCAGTTTGCTTGGGCGTTTCTGGTCTCTTCGGCCGTAATGCACTTGATCGAAGGCCTTTCCTCTGGGGTGTAGGTGTTTCTTTGGAAAAGAAATCAGAGTATTTTAAGCAATACAGCTCCTAAAATTATAGTACTTCTGGCATCTCCTCTTATATATCATGAAAAGCAAGGATTGGCAAACTTTTTCTTGAAAAGCCAGATGGTAAGTACTATGTGGACCAGATGGTCTCTGTTACAACTTCTTAACTCTGCCTTTGTATCTCAAAAGGAGCCAAAGATAATGCATAAGTAAGTATGGCTGTATTCCAATCAAACCTTATTAACAACAGCAGGTGGTTAAGGCTCACGAGCTATGATTTGCTGGCCTCAGATACAAAGGCCTATGAACCTTTCCACAGCACTATTCTAGGCAGCAGGAACCCAGCCCTCACTGGACCAATGCCTATTTATCCTTCAGAAACCAACATGGATACAACTTCCTTCAAGAAGCACAGCTCATTCATTCTTCCTACAGTTGGGTTGGGTGACCTTACCATGTACAACTCTGGTAATCTGTATTTCCCTATCCAGGCACTGAAAAGGAGGACTTGAGAATTATCAACATAACAAAGAGATCTGAAAACTATTAAGAATAGGCAAAATATTCTAATCATAAAATTTTCGAAATAAACAGTAGGGAAAGCCAAAACCGGTTTGGCTCAGTGGATAGAGCATTGACCTGTGGACGAAAGGGTCCCGGGTTCAATTCCGGTCAGGGCATGTGCCTTGGTTGCAGGCACATCTCCGGTGGGGGGTGTGCAGAAGGCAGCTCATTGATGTCTCTCTCATCGATGTTTCTGGCTCTCAGTCCCTCTCCCTTCCTCTCTGTAAAAAATCAGTAAAATATATTAAAAAAAAAAAAAAAAGTAGGGAGAGATAAGCATTGAACCTTCCCATGTTTAGGGAACAAGCGGTAGAATCAAAGGAAAGCAGCAGAAGGAAACCAAAACAGCAGCAGGGCTTGGACTGTACTAGGTGATAAAAGCGAGTTAAGGAGATTGCAGTGGTTTGCGTTGAAGGCTGGTTAGGAATACCTTCTTCTATCTGCGACTCTGCCTATCATTTGCATTGTCCCAGGACTTGTTTTTTTTAAATATATTTTTATTGATTTCAGAGAGGGAGGGAGAGAGAAAGAGACAGAACATCAATGATGAGAGAGAATCGTTGATTGACTGCCTCCTGCACGTCCCCTATTGGGGATGGAGCCCGTGACGCAGGCATACATATGCTCTTGACCTGAATCAAACCTGCGACCCTTCAGTCCATAGGCTGATGCTCTATCCACTGAGCCAAGCTGGCTAGGGACAAGACAACATTTTTAATTATACGAATATTTCATATTTACTAGGATAGGCAACCCCTCATCAGTGTTGTTTTCAAAAAGCTCATTTTTTCAGTCATTTATTCTCCAGGATGAACTTCTGAGTTAATTCAATCAATATTCAAAAATTAAATTTATACATTTGGGAAAATTGACTTTTATAAAATCCTGTTTCTAGGAACAGCACTTTCCTCTTACTAATTTTTAAAATATATATTTTATTGATTTTTTTTTTACAGAGAGGAAGGGAGAGAGACAGAAAGTCAGAAACATCTATGAGAGAGAGACATCGATCAGCCGCCTCCTGCATGCCCCACTGTGGATATGTGCCCGCAAGCAAGGTATATACCCCCAACCGGAATCGAACCTGGGACCTTTCAGTCTGCAAGTCGACGCTCTATCCACTGAGCCAAACTGCTCTTGGCTCTTACTAATTTTTTAAAAAAATATGTTTTATTGGCCGAACCCAGTTTGGCTAAGTGGATAGAGCGTCGGCCTGCGGACTGAAAGGTCCCAGGTTCAATTCCGGTCAAAGACATGTATCTTGGTTGTGGGTACATCCCCGGTAGGGGGTGTGCAGGAGGCGGCTGATCGATGTCTCTCTTTCATCGATGTTTCTAACTCTCTATCTCTCTCTCTCTTCCTCTCTGTAAAAAAATCAAAATATATATTAAAAATATATATATATTAATATAACTAATATAATTTCTTTGCTTCCTTGAGAATAGGAGCTGGATCTCATTCTTCTACTTATTTACCATTATGTGGCTCTCTATAAATGTTTCCTGAGTACTCTTTAGCTTCTCAGATTATTTCTACCCTGAACAAGAAAGTATTTTATATTATCTTTAATCCTTAAGTCAGCAAATCTTCAATGACCACTTAAGGTCAGCTGCCCCAGCAGGTGCTGGGACTACAGCAAACCAGATGGACTTGGTGGTTACCCTCTTGGAGCACGTGGTCTGGTGTCAATCACTGTTCCACATTTTAATTATAAGAGGTGTTATTATAGCTCTTTGTACTCTTTCTATTCTTGGCATACTACCTATGGGCATCAACACATGGCTAGTGGAATTTTACTGTGTTTCTACTTAAATACAATTTAGAAAATTTAATAGTTTATAATAAAAAATAATCTCTTTCAGAAGTTGAATGAACAGTTAAAGAAACAGCCGAAACCGGTTTGGCTCAGTGGATAGAGCGTTGGCCTGGGGACTGAAAGGTCCCAGGTTCGATTCCGGTCAAGGGCATGTACATTGGTTTCGGGCAAATCCCCAGTAGGGGACATGCAGGAGGCGGCTGATTGATGTCTCTCTCTCATCGATGTTTCTGGCTTTCTATCCCTTTCCCTTCCTCTCTGTGAAAAATCAATAAAATACATTTAAAAAGAAAAAAAAAGAGTTAAAGAAACAATTATAATGAAACTTCAATTCATAAAAAATGTGGCTAACAGGTCAATAATGGAAGAACAGAATTATTTCTATTCCTTACCTTTTGGTGCTTCCGGAACTCCAATGGGGCAAATTATTTTCCTAATACAGTATTCAGATCGAATGCCATAAGGACCAACATCTCGTCTCTTAATTATTTCTGTTGTTGTGATTTCAGTTTCAGATGTTTCTATGGTGATTTAATTCACAAAGTATTAATAAGCAACTAAAGTATTGGGTACAGCATCTGCTGTTTTAAAAGAAACACACATGAAACAAACTTTTTGGTGCATTAATGATCAAAGGAAATATTTGAAAATTTCTAAATTGAGCAAAATGCTGTTTGGGGTAGCTTAGTTCCTGGTGGCCAAACTCATCCAAAATAATAACACTAGGAGAGAGGCAGCAAGCATAAAGTTTGAACTGTCCCAGTTTAAATGATTTATACTCTATAATAGCAATTTTTAATTTTTTTCATCTCATGGCACATAAACTCATTATTAAAATTCTGCAGCACACCAAAAAAATGCATTATGTTTTTTTTACCAATCCAACAACAACAAAAATAGGTATAATTTGATTCGTTCACACTGATGGCTTTTGCTGTGTTGGCTGTTGTCATTTTTTAATTTGACAATCTATGGGAAAGGAAAGCAGTCCCCCTGACTTCATAGTCAGGTACTGCATGTTTTAAAAATTATTGTAGCTCACCAGTATGCCTCAGCACACCGGCTGAAAAATCACTGCTCTATAATATAAATCTCTTTTAAAAATTCAGACTGGTTCATATATAAGTGACTCTCTTATAATTTGAAACCTTCCCTGCCCCCAGAATTTTTTAGCATGTGCTAACAAACTTTAGCAAAGCTGTATTTTTAACACATAAGCACTATATTTTAATAAGTATCAGATATCCTTAAAATTAAGCAAACTGTCAAGTGGTTTTCTCTTTAAGTTTAAACTAGAAAATCAAAAACCCTTACCTGTGCGAGTGGTCCCTCCTCCTGGGGGAGCCTTGGCTGCCATGTCATCCCATCTCAGACTTGCCCACAGTAAGCGTAACATGAGGCTCACTCCAGCTAAGGACTTTACAGTCTGGAGTCTATACCTGAAAGAAAAACCCAAGAACTACCATGTATATGTTCACACATACACTCTCTATTAAACTGAAGGACTATCTCTTGTCCTCATTCAATATTTATAATATGGCTTTGTAAGCAATTTGGCTATATGTCCCTTGATAAGAAATGTTTTTGTTCTTAGGTACAACATGCATCTAACAATTTAAAAAGGATCAGTAGTCACTTCAAATAATATAAATCTGTGCAAAAAGCATGCTTCACTGTATGATAGATACAGCAACAATTTATGGGGATCTTATCAATTTAGCCTAATCTCAAAATAAGTGTTAGGAAATTATGAAGGAGAGCAAAATAGAGAATTAAATTTTGAATTCACAAAATTTTCCAAATAAGACAGAAAATTTTGTGTCCAAGTGGTGGCTCTGCAAAACATGAACCCCTGGATGATGAATATTGCCAACACTAATAACACTTTAACATTAGTATAGTTTTGGAATCCTAATATAATGAATAATAAAAAAGGACAATATTATATTATATTAGTTACTAATCAGGAGATAAAGTAATCTCTTTTTTTCCCCTAAAAAAACACATTTCAAAACAAATTTACAATTGTAATGAATATCATATTTTAAAATGAAATTAACCATAAAACATTTTAAAGCAGGCCGAGGCTGTCAATTCTCTATTAGTTATCTTTGAGTAATTAAATACTTTGTTGACATTTCCACATACTTAAATGAATACAAGGTTGATTGCAGTGTAGAGAAAACTTATACAATTTAAATAATTTCCTCCTCTTACAGAGGTAGACAGTAAATCTTAGTTTGGAAGGCAATGCTTTCTATTCTTACTGTTAAATTGGAAAAGTGAAAGATGTGAGAAAGGGAAAGCTCGAACCAAAAAGTTGTTTCAACTTAATTTCCTATCTCCACCTGTGACACCATTGTTTCATTCGTGTGTTATCACCCCGTGAGTCCTTTGACCTGCACAGAATTTTTTAGTTAGTGGGAAACATTAACTAGTGTAGGGATGTCCTAGGAGGGAGGAAGTGTGTGTCACTTTTAGACCACATCCTATAGAAACGCCTTAGGAACTCTGGATTCACTATTTGAAAAGAGAAGTGTTTTCTCATGCTCTTTCTCCTTCCTTTAATCACTCTCTACAAACAACTTTAAAGTATCTCTATTTTACAAAGGAAACAACATCAGATGGGAAAAACATCTCATGCATTATCAGCCTGTTCATTCATTTATTCATTAAAAAAAATAAATTTGAATGCCTTCTATGTGTAAGTGAAAGGAGCTGGGGACACATTAATGAATTATAATCTGTTGATGTGTCCCCAGGAGCTGTGACAAAGAAAAGCACAGGTGGAGGGGGATGGGGAAGGGAATCCGATATGGCTCAGAGTTGTGGATCAGAGCTTTGTTTGTGACTCTCATATGGAAAGGATGTGGTGGTGGCTGACGGAAGGCAAGGGGCACACATATGCATTGGGGAGGAATGTAAAAAAGCACACACTTCTTCCCCAAAACCTTATCTGGTGTGCTATGGCTGGCAGGAAGGGGTGTAGATGTGTATCATGAGATGACGCTGGCATGAGGCAGAGCCAGAATGTGCTGCACCAAGTGGAAGGATTAAAGCAGAGACTCAAAGGCAATCTATATTAAGGCCTCTGAAATTTATCCAGTATTGGATGGGTTGCAAAGGGTAAGTTCTTCTCATAGAGGAGATGGACAGGGGACAAATACTTTCTTCTCAGCCTGGTAGTAATTAACAAGTCCCCTTTAAATGTTTGCTAAATTCAATCAGAATATTCACAGAATAGACCTGCATTTTAGGAGGGTCCATCTGGCAGCACGGTGGAGACAACTACTGGTTCAAAGTGATAATAAAACATGGAATCAGGGCTTAGGGAAAAGAGAGGAAGGAATGGACAGTGGAAGGAAAAAGAAGCCCTAATGAGGAGATGAGACAAGTATTACTTATTCAATATGGCTCAACCTTAACATTAATCAAGATTGAACATGCACCTTTGGCATTCTTACCTCCTACTCTAAACATCAGACATATTTTATTCAAGTGTAAGTATAAAAATGCATTTCACATGCATGTTTTTATAGCTATAAATTTTTTTTTAAATTGCATTCTAAAGTAATAAATAATTTACATATTCACCCATGCCTGTTAGACAGAAGGGATTATGTTTCTTTCAACTGTAGCAAATTAAGATGTTAGCATATATTTTGAAGGCAGTATCTGTTTAAAATGTACAGGAAGGTATTTCCTTCCATTTAAAAATGAGGAATTAACTAAACAGATACAAATTGTGCCCGGAGTGCATATTAAAACATAACAATACAGGGCTCCTGAAACCCAGCCGTGCACAAAAGGGCCCTGGGCAACACTTGAGCATAACTGGTCCAAAGAAAATGCTTCCCAGTTGAGCCTACCTTCCATTTCATAATAGAAAAAGGCAGAAAGGTCGGCCTCCACCACTGCCAGGTCATTTTAATGAAAGTATTTGTACACAGTAACTTTTCCAGTGGGAAAGAAGTTACCTGCAGGACAGTCAAGGATACACTTTGGGACCGCTCTCAATGAAGAAAGCAGAAAAGTGCAGAGTAATCCTACAAATCCATGAACTGTAATGAAGAGTTCCTTGATTCCCTGCAGGATTCTGCAAATCCTTCATTGCAGGCCCTGCAGAGAAATTGTACTTTTCAGCTGTCTCTATTGAATGTGTAATGGAGTGATATTTTAATTCAAATCAAAAGATGAGTTATAAAAACTTGGTCAAACCAACTATGCCTGATCATATTAATAAGTTAATTCCTTTATAGAGGGTATTATTCATTTACACTCTTTTTTTGGTCTTTTATAATACTGTTCATATAGAGGAAACAAACAAAAAAAAAACATGATTTTTAACTTTAAGAAACTGGGACCAAATTAAAGATACACAGAAATGAAGCCTGCTCAGTAACTTGCAGAAGTAATCAACTTCAGGATCCTAACAAAATGTAACCGCAAAACTAAGATCCTTCCTAATTTCTGAGTATGGCCCATAGAACTCTTTTTATGTTCCATTCTTTTCCACTGTAAGAATATACAGAAAAAAAGACAAGGAAATGAAAAAGGACAAAGCAAGGATAAATATGTGAAATATGATACAGCAGATCAAAGATCAAGTCCTGGACTAGGATTTAGGAAAACCAGGCACTATTTCTAACTTGGTCCCTCTATGGACCAAATTACCATACACACATAAAAATAAGATCCTTTTCCAAAATAAAACTTTTATGATCTCACACTACAGATTTATGACTCATTCCCAAAGCTTATTTCTGGGCTTAAAAAAAAAAATTCCTAAGCAATTTGAGAGACTACCTTTACTCACATAAATAAGAGGAGTCCAGAACAAATGTTTATTATAGAAGTAAATCACATTAGGAAGATTCCCACATAATGAACCTTAATGTAATTTATAGGCAAGTTTCCTGTCTTATGCTTTTTATGAATTATCTAACAAAAACAAAATACATTTTTATCTACAATTAGGAATCTGTGTAAGCGGAGGACTGACTTAAGTTATACACAGATTTTTGACCACAAGAGTGTTCAGTGCCCTAACCCCCAATTGTTCAAGGGTCAACTATACATACATTCCAGAAAGTGGGTGATTATCCAATTCTGTGATTATCTCATTCCCAGAGCACACACATGGCAGTAATTTGGAAAGTTAGACCACAAAACAACTGTGTTTCTTTTGTTTTGTGAAAATATCAATTTTCATTTTAAAGGATTCCCTTACATATTCAATCTTTAAATATATGCTTCCCTGCCTTTTCTGTATTATCTTTTCTTTTTAATGCATTTTTTATTGATTTCAGAGAGGAAGGAGAGGGAAAGAGAGTGCTAGAAACATCAATGATGAGAGAATCATTGATCAGCTGCCTCTGCACGCCCCCCAATGGGGATCGAACCTGCAACCTGGGCATGCGTCCTTGACTGGAATTGAACCCAGGACCCTTCAGTCCACAGGCTGATGTTCTATCCACTGAGCCAAACCAGCTGGGGCCTCTCTCTCTTTTTTTTAAGTGATATTAGATAATTCTTTTAATCGTCCTCCCTTCCCCAAATACATTTTAAAGTACATACCTCCAAGTGATACCGAAGGTTGGTCTAGGAGAAGGATATGGCCATATATCCAGGGCAGGTTTAGCGTTATAATTAAAATAAGGGACTTCTCGGATTCCTCCTTTTCTGGCCAACTTTTTTAAGTCATCATTAGGCAAAACAAATATGCTCTTCTTGCTGCTCTTGGTGAGAAACTTTCTATAGGATGGTAGAGCTGTACCTGAACGAGTCTTCTTGGGTCTTGAAAATTTCATGAGTTTCACTTTGTCTCTTGTGGAATATTCTTTGCTCACAGTCATAGATGTTACCAGAGTGCCTCCTGCAGTGGTGAGCGAGTCGGTCACTGTTGTGGTGACCACCGTTTTGCTCTGCTCCTTCACAGAGATGATGTCCACACTGCTGCCCGGGGAAGGTGTGGAAAGCTTTGTTACTGTTGTAGTAGTGGTTGTGACAGTAGATTTGGCACAATTTTCTGTGGAAGAGACCAAAGTTTGCTTATCACCTTTTGCGACTTTGATTACAGTTTTTGACTCTGTGGCCACTGTGGATGTCATGGTGGTGACTTCAGTGATGACTGTTTTTCTTTTAAAATCTCCATTGACATTTTCATCTTTGTTGGAGGGCAGGCCATTTTCATCAATAAAATCATTACTGAGGTTAGATTCCTCTCCAGAATTAACAGGTAATGGAGAAACTTTCTTAACTTCTGAGGTTTCAGTTTCCATATCTTCCACCTGATTTACTGCACTGCTTTCTGGACATGGGGGTGGTGTGGTAGTTTGTGCTCTCTCACTCTCTCTGCGTAAGGGTAGGGTTTCTCGGCCATCTTGGTAGTCACGTTCAGAATCTGAAGATCTCAGTGAACATGATTTTGTTTCCAAGTTGTTTTTTTCATTAAAATCTTCCATGATGACATCACCATTCATGAATGGTTTTACAGATTCTTTAATAGTCAAAGATTTGATATCATTTTCAGGAATTGCTTTATTTATATTATTAACCTTTGTTTCAACATCACCACTTACTACTTTGCTCTCAAAGATTTCTTTCAAGCATTCACCTTTCAAATATACTTTAGGTTTATTATCTTTTCCATTTATTTGACAAGTACTTGCTTTCTGTCCTTTCTTTTCAGATTCTCGATTTTCATTATTCTTTTTGTCAGTGCTACTTTTTAGATTTATTTGATCAATACATTTATTAACTGGCCTCTCCTCTAATTTTTGTTCTTGACTTGTTTTTTTACCATTTGTTTCAGTTATCTTACCCTGAAGCCTGTCATCAAATTTTCCAGTGGACTTATCTGAAGCAAACTCACATTTCAATGGTTCCATGCCTTCAATACCTTGTTCTTGAGTTATGAACTGCTCAGAAACACTGTCATTGCTATTCTGAACAATCATATCTTCTTCACTGTCTTGAATAGATATAGTATCAGAACTATTTTCCAAAGTGCTGTTATATTCAAATTGACATCCCAATTTTTCTTCAAAGTCCATTGCTTTTGACAGAGATGAGATATCTCTATCAGTACTTTTAGATACTGATGGAAATAAAGGGCTCTGGGAAGGAGAAACAATGGTGTTATTATTCTGTTGTGTGAGTGGTTTTTTGTTCTTAGAAATCAAAGGACCAATTTCATCTGTACTGGCTAATTTAAAGTCATCAGTGAGAAAATCACTTCCTTTTGTTTTAATCTTAGTGGGTTCCAAGCCTTTACTGGTTGGTTCAGAGAGCCTCTCATCTATGTCATTTCCAACAGAATTCTGTTTCTGACAGTCTGTCTCTGGGCTCTGAATGGAGACGTCCTCTAACATTTGATCTTTTGGATAAAGTTTACTTGTGGTATGATCGGGATCACTGATTCCTAGAATTGAGGAATCACTTTCTGAGTATTCCTGAATAAAGTCTTCAGATTTATCATTACTAGCATTAGAACTTTGTTCTTGTCTAAGCAAGTCTCTTTGACACCCTTCTTTTGCTTTTGTTATTAGTGATGACTCAGAAAGACTTTTCAAAGAACCTATAGAGGTCTTTCCTGCACCCTTAATCCCACTCTCCAACTTCATTTTTTCAAGTCGCTGTTTTTCTTCCAGTGTAAACTGTTTAATTCTCCTTTCAAGAAGTCCATCTAGTTTGGATGACTTAATTTTCTTTTTATAACTAGTCCTTAGATGAAAACCCTCACTGACATTGACCACATCTACTTGAGAACTTTCCTGACAGTTTATATGTGACTCTGTTTTCACATCATCATCTATTTCCATTGGCTCTTCCTTAAAGGATCTATCATTGTCAGAATCTAAGTCTTCTTTTATATCTGTAAAACAAAGACATGTATATAAGTGATATTTTTACTCTTAAAAGTATAATTCATGATAATATTTTTATTTTCTAATATATGATTAAAATAGATTAACAGCAGGGCTAAATGTTATAAAAGGTTAAAAAAATCAATATATTCCAAATATTTAAGTATTCTAATTCTTAGTATCTAAAAATGGTGGACTACTACAATGTAAAATGACTTTGTTATATGATAGATACAGCATACACCAGTGCCTTCATGTAAGATCCTATGTAGAGTATCTTACAGTTAAAAAATATTTTGCTCAGATAATGAGGTTCAGTGGTTGAACAACCCCACCTATGAACCAGATCAAGGCACATGCCTGGGTTGCAGACTCAATCCCCAGTGTGGGGATGGAGGAGGCACCCAATCAATGATTCTCTCTCATCACTGATGTTTCTATCTCTCTCCCTCTCCCTTCCTCTCTGAAATCAATAAAAACATATTAAAAAACATATCTTAAGGTTCATGCATTATCTAGCTTATCTTTTAAAAAACTTTTCACAAAACACAATATAAGCTCCTCAAAACATTTAATGTAGAATTATGTCATGACCCAGCAATTCCACATAAGTCCACATAAGAACTTATACACAAATGTTCATATTAGCATTATTCATAATAGCCCCAAAGTAAAAAAGGACATAAATGTCCATCAACTGATGAATGAATAAACAAAATGTGGCATATCCATATAATTGAGTATTTGAAAAATTTTTAAATGAAGGACTATTTTTACACGCTACAACTGAATGAACCTTGAAAACATTACATTAAGTGAAAGAGGCCAGTCACAAATACCACATATTACATGATTCCATTTATATGGAATGTAAAGAGAGGCAAATCATAGAGACAAAAAGTAAATTACTGGGAAGGAGTATAGGGAGAATTGGGAATGCTAATGAATATGGCTTTCTTTTTGGGATCAAGAATATGTTCTAAAATTGATTGTGGTGATAGCCAAACAACTCTGTGAAATACTAAAAATCACTAAATTGTACACTTTAAATGGGTGAATTACAAGGCATATGATTGTTTTAATTATCTATGTATATAAAAGCCTAAGTGATTATCACAACCAAATGGATGACCAAACAGGCCAGCAGGGGGGTTAGTGAGGGGCAACCAAACAACTAGGCAGGAGGCTTCATAGGGCGACTAGGCTGGTGGGGGATGGGGGGAGAGCAGTGAGGGGTGACCAAACAGCAGGCTGCGTGGGGCGATCATTACAGCAACGGGGGATATTTGGGGGCAACCAGGCCAGTGGGGGGGTGAGGGAGAGAAGCACTTACAGGCAATTAGGCTGGCAGACAGAATCAGTTAGGGGTGATCAAGCTAGCAGGACGGGGGTGGGGGAGAGAGCAGTTAGGGGCAATTAGGCAGGCAGGCAGGCAAGTGAGCAGTTAGAAACCAGCGGTCCAAGATTGTGAGAGGGATGTCCGACTGCTGGTTTAGGCCCGATCCCTGGGATTGGGCCTAAACTGGCAGACAGGCATCCCCTGAGGGGTCCCGGATTGGAGAGGGTGCAGACTGGGGTGAGGGAGGGGACCCCCCTGCCCCCATGCACCAATTTTGTGCACTGGGCCTCTAGTGTTATTATAAAAGAGAGACAATGCAGTATTTTTTCTGCTGTGTGAATTAGATACAGTGCATTTTTATTACCCCCAGGTTGACCTTCACATTGGACTCTCCTTACCTTGGTCCTTCTCAGTAATCTTTGAAATGTCCATTTCACTTTGGTCTGCTCCTCTTGCTGCAGCAGAATATTTTACCTCATCTTTCTCAGGATCAGGCTCTGTTTTTATTTTTTTTGGACTTCGTGGGCTTTTTCTTCTATCTGATTCATCCATATTTTCATCCATATTAGTTTTGGCTGAAAAGAACCAGTATATATGCATTACAAATATTTTGATTATTAGCAATTTAATATGTCTAGTTTAGTGGAAATTATCAAGTACTTTCCAGCAATATACTTCATTATTTTTAATTAAAAAAAAAAAAGGTTGACCCAGCCAAGAAAAAGCTGAAGGAGCTCATCACCACCAAATCAGAAATGTCAAAAGGTTTTCTCTAAGAAGGTAAAAAAAGATAAAAAATATGCACAATAAAATGACAATGAATACATATCTATCAACAACTTGAACCTAAAAATCAAACTAAGCAAACAAGCAGAACAGAAACCGACTCAGAGATATAGAGAACATTCTGATTGTTGCCAGATGGGAGGTGTGTTGGTAGAATGGGTGAAAAAGATGAAGGTATTAAGAAGTACAAATTGGTTGTTACAGAATAGTTATGGGGATGTAAAATACAGCATAGGGAATATAATCAATACTATTGTAATAGCTATGTACAGTGTCAGATGTGTACAAGATTTACTGGGACAATTACTTAGTGAGTTATGTAAAGTCTAATCACTGAGATGTATACCTGAAATTATATAATAATGTTATGTCAAATGTAATTTGAAAATTATTTAAAAATTGGGGGAAAAAAAACATTTTAAAATGGGGGGCACAGGGGGAATGACTAAATTAATGGTAAAACAAAAACTGACCAAATAAGTTGTTAGATACTCCCAGGAGGTGTTTAGGGAAGAGAGTAGGAGAGTCTGGGGTACTGTCATGATCAGTGTCTCAGAGTACATGCAGTCCATGAAAACCAACCCAGGTGTATATTTGTGAGTCATTTTCTGTATGTTTATTATTCTTCAATAAAGTGTGTTTGTTTTTTTAAGCTGAAGATCCTATATATTCTTATATATTGCAGTGACCTAAAGCGTAAAAGGAATGACTTCATTTTATATGTGCTTTAGAAGCCTTGACATATGAGACTATTTCAGCTTGTTCACTGACTCCAGAATAGTTTGCATAGTGGTTTTTCATTGACAGTGTGTTATAGGACCATATTAGAATTAGATAAATTTTATGATACCCTAGCAAAAAAAAAAAAAAAAAAAGTGCATACACAAACTTTTGTAATTAATTTCAATGGATTCATTGACTCCAAGTGAATAATATTTAATTCTCTATTACAGAATAAAAGAGAAATATCTAAATGCAATATGTGGCCTTGGTTGGACCCGATTTACTGACAAAAGTAAAAAGGCATCTTTCAGACAACTGGGGCAATGGCAATATGCACTAAGAATCAGACAACTAATAAATATGTTAACCATTGTTAATTTGCTGAATGTGATAATGGCATGTGACCATGAAAAAAGTCCATTTGAGTTAGAGATACATACTGAACAAATTTATTGAGTAACTTAATTTTTGGAATTTGCAGGGAAAAAGTGGGCAGTGACCATGGAAGAGTGATAGAATTTGGTAATTACTGAAGTTCAAGGATGGTTACATGGGAGTTCATTATTCTCTTCTCTTTCCCTTTGTGTAGTTTCAAATTTTCCATAAAAAATAAAAAAGAAACCCACAAAACTATTGTCTGGGTAAATATTCTTGGATCTTAGAAGCATTTTCTACCTTTTCTTCTTCACTGAACTAAAATATCTCAAGGATGTGGCAAGATGTACCTACTTTTTATTTAAATAAATGAATCCTTCCAGAAAGGTTTGAACAAGGACAGGAAAAAGAATGCAAAAAACACAGTCAGTACCTGTCAAAATAGCAGCATAGTGGTAAAAGGAAAAGTATCATACAAAAAAATACACAAATTCAAGCGTACCAACATCAGAATTATGAAGGTGCCAGAAGAAGAGAGAGAGCAAGATACTACTAAAAACCTATTTTAGGAAATAATGACTGAAAACTTCTACCACCCAGTGAAAGAAATAGACTTACAAGTCCAGGAAGCACACAGAACCCCAAACAAAAGGAATCCAAAGAGGACCACACCAAGACACATCATAATTAAAATACCAAAAGCAAAAGACAAAGAGAGAATATTAAAAGCAGCAAGGGAAAAACAATTAATTACCTACAAGGATGCACCCATACGATTGTCAGCTGATTTCTCAACAGAAACTATGCAGGCCAAGACAGGAGTGGCAAGAAATATGAATAGCAAGAACCTACAGCCAAGATTACTCTACCCAGCAAAGCTATCATTCAGAATTGAAGGTCAGATAAAGAGCTTCACAGATAAGAGAAAGCTAAAGGAGTTATCAATACCAAACCAGTATTATATGAAATGCTGAAAGGTTCTCTTTAAGAAGAGGAAGAAGAAGAAAAAGGTAAAGATAAAAATTATGAACAACAAATACATAGCTATCAACAAGTGAATCTAAAAATCAAGTGAATAAAAAATCTGATGAACATAATAGAATCAGGGCATGGAAAGGAAGTGGATTGACAATTCTCAGGGGGAAAAGGGTGAGGGGGGTGTGGGGAGAGACTGGGCAAAAATTGTACCTCTATGGATGAGGACATGGAGGGGAGGTAAGGACAGAGAGTGGGCCAGGAGCCGGGTGGAGGGGAGTTATGGGGGGGGGGGGGGGGAGAGGGAAAAATTCTAATAATCTGAACAATAAATATTTACTAAATGTAAAAAAAAAAGTCTCTAGAATTCTAAGTGTTACATGGGTAACTAGTGCAATAAAATGGTGTTAAAAAAATGTAATGGGAATTATAATGGACATTTAACTTGAATATAACCAGGTAATAATAGACTGGTAATAGAATAGAAAAATTCATTGAGAATGTGCAAGACTCTTCTAGTTTCCATAAAACAAATTCCAGTGGGTCTTATAAAATACATTAGTTTTTTACTATTAAAAGATAATTTCATGATAACTTTCCCAAATTAACAGTTTTGAAAATCTACCAGTCCAGGTTTCACTACAACCATTAACAACAACAAAAAAGCCAAATCAGTTAGCTAGATATGTGCATAGAACCTGACACTTATACCATAGACTTCACAGGAAAGAACACATCACATCATAAATCAGCAAATTATATTGCATAGTGAAGAGAACTGCTTTTGAAAATCACTTCGGTAACATAGAGAGAGGCTGCATGGTAGAGTGCAAAAAGGGCAAGGGAAGCCAAGAGACATGGATTCCAGCCATATCACTCTTGGTCTAGTATAAACTTCAGTATTTCACTTAACATCTTCATGAAATAATCTGCTTGTATAACATGAATTTCAATATATAAGGTTTTGTTGTTTTTTTCCCAAAAATATATCTTTATTGATTTCAGAAAGGAAGGAAGAGGGAGAAAGAGAAAGAAACATCAATGATTAGAGAGAATCACTGATCGACTCTGCCTCCTGCATGCTACCCACTTGGGATTGAGCCTGAAATCTGGGCATGTACCCTGACTGGAATCGAACCATGACCTCCTACACTTCATAGGTTGGCGCTCAACACTGAGCCACACTGGTTGGACTCAATATATAAGTTTTCTTAAAAGGGCAGTTTACCTCTATATTTCTATGATTCTAAAGTCATTACCCAATAGCATAAACTGAGTTAATCCCTCATTTAAGTGACAGTGTTATGGAAGTCTCTATTACTTCCTTTCTGGTTTTGTCATGTGCTGTGTGTAATACTGAGGTTACCAGATGTATGATTCCTCAAGAAGTCAAGTAGTACTGAATTCAGAAAAAACAATTAGGTGGCTGAGGCCTTTTTCTTTTTTTAAAATAATACAAATTGTATTCTATCATCTCTCATTCACTGAAATCCTAGGTATCAAAATCCTTTGAATAAATTTTAAAATGTATCAAGCCCTAGCCAGTTTGGCTCAGGCCTGCAGACTGAAGGGTCCCAGGTTCAATTTGGGCCAAGGGCACATGCCCAGGTTGTGGGCTCAATCCCCAGTAGAAGGGCATGCAGTAGGCAGCCAATCGGTGATTCTCTCTCATCATTGATGTTTCTCCCTCTCTCTCTCCCTCTCCCTTCCTCTCTGAAATCAATAAAGAAGTATATTAAAAAAAATTATCAAGTTTATAATAAACTACATTAGCTATTTGGAACATTCAATTAAAAATTTCAGAAAAACTATTATCTATATATATAAAAGCCAAGCAACTGGAACGCCCAAACAATCAAAACGACTGGTCACTATGACACGCACTGCAGGGGCCAAACAGCCCAATCAGGGTCCTGATCAGCATTCCCCAACCTTTCATGGCCCCACCCTCACCCCAATCGGGGGCAAAGCAGCCAATCTCCTGCGTCCCCACCCGCCCCCTCACCAGCTTGGCCTGATTGGCCTCCAACCACAAGAGGAGTGCCACTCAGCCAGAAGCCGGGCTCACAGCTGGTAAGCACAGCGGCTGTGGTGGGAGCCCTTCCTGCCTCCATGGCAGCACTAAGAAGCAGCGAGCCAAGTGGTTAGGAACAGTGAGGAAGGTGGACAGTAAGGAACGAGGGGTCCTGGACTGAGAGAGGGCGCAGGCTGGGCTGAGGGGATCCCCCCACTCCAAGTATACGAATTTTGTGCACCAAGCCTCTAAAGAAAGTACAAAAATCTATAAGAAATAATACAAATCAGAAACAATTATACAGGAAAAATACTTCAATTACTTACTTCCTTCAAATGACTTTCTGTAATTCACATTAGTATTGCCTGGCAATTTAGGAACAAACCTATAGACGTGAGTTTTACTAATCCAACTCCAACCACCATATCCTGTTACTCTGTATTCCTCTCCTTTTTGTTTCCAAACCTGTTGTAAATAAGAATTCTGGTTAAACAAGAGAATTCTTATAAAGCACATTTGTGGCTCTATACATTTTTACCAAACAAAATCAACATGCAGACAAATCAATTAAATTTATCAATCAATTTTACTTTCAGCAAGAATCAACGATTTATGGGAAAAAAACCTTCATTTTCCTTTCTGATATAAAAATGTAACACAGCCCTGACTAGTTTGGCTCAGTGGATAGAATGTCAGCCTGCCATTTGATTCCAGTCAAGGGCATATACCTTGTTTTCGGGCACATCCCCAGTAAGGTGTGTGCAGGAGGCAGCTGATCAATGTTTCTAACTCTCTATCCCTCTTCCTTCCTCTTTGAAAAAAAAATCAATAAAAAATATTTATTTCTTAAAAATATAACAATTTGCCGGAATCGGTTTGGCTCAGTGGATAGAGTGTTGGCCTGCAGACTGAAAGATCCCAGGTTCGATTCCAGGCAAGGGCATGTACCTTGGTTTCAGGCACATCCCCGGTGGGAGGTGTGCTGGAGGCAGCTGATCAATGTCTCTCTCATCGATGCTTCTAACTCTCTATCCTAATCCCTTCCTCTCTGTAAAAAAAATCAATAAAATATATTTAATATGTATATAACAATTTTATAATTTTATGACAATTTCAACAAACTGGTCTAATAACTTACCTATATTCTACTAAGATAAATCTATCCTTATAAAATTGCCAGAAAGATTACTTTATTCCAACTTTATGAAAAGACTATCAAAAGTAAAACAAACTATCAAGTACTCAAAGTTGAAGAATAAAAGTCTCAGAAATGGCAAACACTGTTTTAAAAATTGTTAAGAAAAATTACCTGATGTTTAACTGGAAATGTATATTTCACCCATGTAGCTTGTTGCATCGTTTCTTCCTCTTCTTGTTTCTTCTCCTTTTTTTTGACTTTCTCTTTTTCTTCTCTTTCAATTGAAGTCATCCTGTGTAACCTAAGAATATAAGAATACAAAGATAGGATTACATATAACTTTGAAAAACAATATAAAAGAAAGTGCTGAAAATTAGGAAGACAAAAAAAAACAAACAATGGTTAGATGTAATCCACAACCCAGACAACCCAACACAGAAAAATAAGCAGATGTACAACTCCATAATAGGAAAAATCGAATAGTACAGAGGCAAAAACAAGACATGCTATGTTCCCCTTAAGAAATACTCATTTATAACTGATGGCTAAAATATTTCATGCATATACCAACAGTTACACAAAAGAGGTATTATATTACAAACAATACTACTTGGTTTTTAAGCAATAAATAATTGCACTAGGAAATTTTTCCATATTGGAAAATACAGATCTTTTAAAGAATATACCACTACATGGATATACTATAACTTATTAATCCAGTTCCCTATTATAAGGAATGCTTTATTTCTTTCTCCCCAAATAAGACCAACAAATGTAAAAACTTTAATTTTTCAACCAATATTTCTGATTGTATCTAGCACGGGAATGTTAAAGCCTTCACATGGTCCACTACCAGAATTCAGGCTTTTTATATCCACAAAGAAAGGGGCCCTAGCCCCCATGTCTCCTCCTGGGCAAGTGAAAGAGCACAAATTAGGCATCACTAGTTATAGGACAAAAGCCACTTTTTTTTTCAGGCCAGAAAACAGGTATCCCTGCACTCAGCAGGAAGGGGATGGGCAAGCCTGCGGTGAAACTCTACATTAAGGTGGTTAGACCAGCAGTCGCCAACCGGTGGTCCGCAGAGGTCCGAAAGGTTGGTGACCACTGTTTTTGACTATATGTTCATGAATGGAACTATTTTCTACAAACAGGAACATTAACTAAGACCTAAAGAGAGAAGCTCCTGTCTTTCTGAGATCTCCAGTGGTAGAAGTGTTTGCATCCACCTCTAACTAGCTGTGGCCTATTTCCCATGCACAGCCATGTGTAAAGAACAGAGATCTTTTGTCAGCATGTGAGGAGGAAGGTGCTAATAAGCTATGAAAGAGGATTTATCTCCATTCCTAAACCCAAAATTTAATATCTCATATTTAATATCATAATAATATCTCCATTCCTAAACCCAAAATTCCCTACCTATTTTTAGGACCCCATAATCTAGCCTCCCTGAGGCTGATAGAACTCATGCTAACCCTTCCTTCTCTCACAGCTGATGGGAGGAGAAAAGGGGGTGAATTCTCATCGGGACTAACTCTCTTGAGTCAAATACCAACGATTTGCTATCAACCACTCTTGGAACCAGGGAGTGTGGCAAGCTCTGTAAGGCAGAGAGCATGATGGGTAACCCCGACAGCCTCAGCCCACCAGGAGGAGGGAGTGACTTAGGACCATGTGGTATCTCTCAACAGTTTCTGTGGACTCAGCTTTAAAGGCTTCTGCAAGGTCAGGTCCAGCACAGTAACTGTCCATCTTCACTTTCACTGACAGTGGCCAGGGACAGCGCACCGTGTGCACAGAGCTGCAGCGCAGTGACACTCTAGGGTCTTATGGCTGAGCTGGACTCTCAGTTTGTATGCGAGTGTTCATAGGAAACAGATCCATCTTCATCAAAGGCTTAACTTTGGCCGGGAAGCCAGGCCTGTGAAGTGGTATTGGAGTTCATCTGTTACGTTAGCTAAGCCAGAGTAAATTCTACTGTTCTCACTGCCACCAAAACAATGCTTAGGAGAAAAAGGAGCAACAAAGGAGCTCCAAAGGAGTTCAATTCCTCTTGGCTGGGCAGAAAGCTGGGCTACTGCTGCCAGCCTGGAGGCCCCAGGAAGGAAGCACCATCAGGCCGGACTACACACACTCCACCTGCTGCTCCACATTAGTGGGAGCACTGGTAGAAGATGTTCCTTCCACATGCCCCATTCAACTGAGAGCCGGACCAGGAGTATGCACTGAGCTTCAGCTCCACTCCAGATCCCCATGGGGTGCCCAGGGTTTTGTCCAGTGTGTGTTTGCTATGACAACCAAAGCTACAATAAGCAATGTTTTCTAGCTGTCTTGGTTAACTTGAGGAGTATCTCTCTTGGTCCCCACAGCTGAGATAACTAAAACCCAAGGCTCATGCACTTAAAATGCTGACAGTGCCAAACTGCTCTTTAAAACTGTACCTTCACACTGCCATCGATTATAAAGCCACCTTGCTTCTCATACCTTCACTCATTAGTATCAAACTTCTCAATTATTAGCACAATTGAGAGAGAAGAAATACTATCCCATTGTTTTTATTTACATTTCTTTAATTATAAGAGAAGTAACCTTTTTTTACATTTCTACTGGCCTTTCGTATTTATTTTCTGCATAATGCCTGTTCAAATCCTTTGTCTTGTCTGCACTGGACTATTAGTCCTTTTCATTTATAAAAATGTCTTTGTCAATTAAGGAAATTTTCCATTTGTAGTGCAAATATTTTTCCTCAGTTTGTCATCTGTCTTTTGAGTTTGATTACATTATTATTTTCCACTCAGAATTTTAAATACACATATCCACTCTTTTCCTCTATGGCATCTGGGTTTTATATCTGTTTAAAAAGAAAGTATCACAACAAAAACATAAATTAATTCATGGTTTCTTATTGAAGTTTTGTTTTTATTGTTATTCAGAGTTTTTTTTAAATCTTCATTTATCTGAATGTGTTTGTTGAGGCAGAGATCGAGCTGATATTTTGTGCAAACATGCCCTGCCCTCTTTCCTTCTCTGGCATTCGATGTTATCATAGCCAGATTCCCATGTGTGCTTATGTCTATTTCTGGATTCTCTGTTCGATTCCACTGCACTGCTTCCTCTGCAGTACAAATTATTTTGATTACTGAAGCTTCAAAATATGTTCATAATAATACCAATCCCTTTTTTAATAATACCTACTTTCCTTTTCCTGCACATTAATTTTTCCAGATGAGATATTATTATCATTTTGGTTGAACTTCCCTGCACGTGGAGAAAAAATCCTATTTAATAACAATGCAAATAAATACTATTTTTTATAAACTAATTTACTACTAGCATCTTTAGAAAATATACACATCTAGTCCTATATCTTTTTATTTACTCAAAGTATCCTTTTGTATCTTTGGTAAAATTTCAATGATTTTTTTTTGCATGATCCTGAAAACTTGTTATATTCCTAGTTAAGGTTTCTTTTTTGTTGTTCAGATCTTTCCTTTCATTATGATTTTTTAAAGTATGTAAAATGTAACCAGGTTAAGAAACAGAACTTCATCAATAACCAATACCTGTGAAGCTAGCGTGTCCCACCCCAGGTAGTCATTATCCTAAGTCTCTTTCATGGATTTGCCATGTATGTATCCCAAAGAGTATCAAGCTTGGCTTTTGAAAACTCAGTGCCAGAATAAAACCTGCTATATGAGTGAAAGAGCAATATTGTCACTATGAAAAGGAAGTTACTGAGAAAAAAATAACTTTTCTCTGGGTCATAGTTTACAAGAGCCTCTTCTGGTAAAATCCAAGGGCAAGTTCATGAGCAACACCTAAAAGGCACTGGGCTCACCACACTCAGAGGATCTGGCAGATAGCGTGTAAACAGGTACTGCAGACAGGATCTGAAGAGGACTGCTCTACATTTCCTATTTCTGGGCCTTCTGAGGATTCTGTGGTGTAAACTGTAACATTTCTCAGTTCTCTCCCTTCTTGGATACCTACCATTTGTACAGCTGCACTATTACTTCCAATTTTACTGGTGCTGTGTTCGCTCTTATTCCCCTTGTCCTTTTGGGCTTATGCTTTAAAAAAATCCCTCTGCCATAGTTTTGGTAGAGCTCAGCAGGGAGAAAATTTAAATGTGCTTATTCAATTTGTTACTTTTAATTCAGAACTTCTGTATTTTCCACATGGTTACTGTTTATATACATAAAACCTATTGTTCAATATGGCTGCCATCTTACTTCATATTGTTTCTGCCAGTTCGTCTATATATGTAATTAGATCAGCTGCATAATAATTGTACTTACTAGTATATCGGCCAATATATGTGTTCTCTTGACAAAATGCCTTGGCTAATACTTTTAAGAAACCTTAAAAGACAGTAGTAATAGCTGGCATATTTATTTTATATGAGAGTATTAATGGGAATGCTTAGAGTTTCACCAAAAACCATGGTTTGATTGAAATATGTCTTTACAAACAAAAAACAAAAAAGTCTCATCTCTTCCTATTTCCCAAGTATTTTTTTAAAGAATTAATAATGAACTTGTTAATAAACAAACATATTCTTAAAATCTAATGAGATTTTCAAAGTTTTCTCTTTCTTTGATATATTAAAATAGCATGGTATTAGTAATCTCCTAAGAATGGACAAGTTTTCCATGCTAGGAGAAGTCAATTTAGCTATTATGAAATTCTTTAAATTTACTCCTACATGTATTACCCAACGTCTTAAGATTTCCTGAATCCATACTGTGTGCCATTAATTATCAATGGTAAATATAAATAAGGATAGGGCTATAATTTTCTATTTACCTACTCATCAGTTTCTATTTATCAAGTTTTATACTACTAAAAATAATAATCTACAAGATTTCCTTCTTTTTTTATTTTGTGAAAATGTTTAAATAGAATTATCTATTTACTGAAACTTGAATAACTTCCCTATGAAGTCATCTGGTCCTGTCCATCTCCTGTGACAGCCTTTAAACTGAACCAGAAATCCTATTCCTGCCTCAGAAGAGTGTAGCCCATGGCCTGCTCCAGTGGTCAGCAAACCATGATTCGCGAGCCATGGTTTGCCGACCACTGGCCTACTCAGTCCAATGATTGAGATCCGTGGGGCTCCTCCTCCCCCACCTCTTCTACCCAAAAGCAGGAGCCCTCCTCTCTGTGGATGCAGGAAACCTGAGTACTGTATTAGTGGACCCTGTGAAGGGTCAATCCCTAGCACCAGTGAGAGAAAATCGCTTGGCTGGTATGTCCCATTTTCTATTTTTAATATTGGTTCTTTAATTTTCTCCCCCATCACTCCTTCTCTGATAATCTTTTCAGGGATTTATAAATTATAAATGTATGTATCTAATGCATATTTGTTTTCTATTTCATGAAATATAAACTATTTGATATTCTTCAGTATTTCAATATAGCAGTATTTTCTTTGGGTTGATGTCTTCAGATTTATACTTCACTAATTAGTTTTAGTTTTTCCTATTCAATATAAATGTTAAAGGCCACCAATTTGCCCTGGGTACTCTTTACTTTTCTTTAATCCTCACCTGAGGACATGCTTATTGATTTGAAAAAGAGGAAAGGAAGGGGAGGATGGCATGACAGAGGAAGGTGGGGGGAGGTTAGAAGAGGGGGAAACGGTAATCAGTTGCCTCCCATATGCTACCTGCATGGAACCTGAAACCTTTTTAATACAAGGGATGACGCTCCAACCAACCAAGCCATCCAGCTGGGGCTTCCCTGGGCACTCTTTAGTTATAGTCCCCAGATGTCAATATATGTAGTATTCTCAAACTTTCCATGCAAAATGTTTTCTAGTTTTCAATATGACTTTTTTTTTGACCACCTGGTATTTATTTAGAAGTATATTTCTTAATTTTCAAGCACAGACCCTTACATTGCTTTAACCTTTTACCACAAATGTCCATATCTGTAAATAATATTGTAATACTCTATTAGCATACATCTTTTTAAATTTTACATAAATGGAATCATACTCCATGTGCTTTTTAGGAAAAGAGTTGTTTTTACTCTGTTGTACATTTATGAGATTCAATCTCACTGACACTTGTTGCTCTATGTACTTTGTTTTTCACTGCTATCTAGTAGTCCATTACAGAGCTGCACCACAATTTCAACATGCCTGATCCTGAGCATTTAAGGATTATTAGCAAATTTTCACTACTACAAAGTGTTATAAAAAAATTACCTTTCTACATGTATTTTCATATACATATATAAGGTTTGACTAAGGTATAGTTATGAGTAGAGGTCTTCACCTTTGTTTTTACCAAATCTTTCTCTAAAATGCTTGTAGCAACCATTATACTAGTTGTTCTTATAATCAACAATGTAGCAGAATTCTCCTTCTATTATGTCACGTTTTTGCCAATATTCTTTTAATTTTTGACAATCTAAAGAATGTGTAATAGGTCCTAGTTTTGTTTTGAAATCTTATTGTTGAAAGTATTGTTATATATGTCCCTTTTTTTTTGTCCCATTGACCCCCTCTAGTCCACCCCAGCCCCCACCTCACTATTGTCTGCATCCAAGGGTTATAGATATATGCATACAATTTCCTTGGTTGATCTCTTCCACCCAGCCACCCCAGACTTCTCTCTGAGATTCAATGGTCTGTTCCATGCTTCTATGTCCCTGGATCTATTCCTAGTTTGTTTGTTTTTAATTTTATTTATTTTTTTATTTTAGAGAGAGAAAAAAAGGGAGAGGGAGCGGGGACCAGTTGGGCTCAGTGGATAGAGCGTTGGCCTGGGGACTGAAGGGTCCCGGGTTGGATTCCGGTAGGGGGCATGTATCTTGATTGCGGGCACATCCCCAGTGGGGGAAGTGCGGGAGGCGGCTTATCGATGTCTCTCTCTCATCGAAGTTTCTGGCTCTCTATCCCTCTCCTCTCCTCTCTGTGAAAAATCAATAAAGTATATTTTTTAAAAAGGGGGGGAGGGGAGAGAGAAACATCCATCAGCTGCCTCCTGCACACCAAGTATGTACCCTGACCGAGAATTAAAATAATTTCCTCATCTTTTATTGAATAGTTCATTCTTTCTAATGATATTTCTATCATAAATTATATTTCTATATGGGGACTACTTCAGGACTGTTTATTCTGTATCACTGGCCTACTTGTTTAACTTTGCATCTATAACATAGTATTATAGCTACCAAATAAGTTCTGTTACCTTATTGTACATACCTTTTCTATTACTGCCCCTTTCCATATAAATTCTAATCATCTTGTCAAATCCTACAGAAAGCTCAATATTATCAATGTTATTGAAATTAATTTACATATTAACACAAGGTAAACTGTAATTTTCAAGACAATGAATCTCTACATGAACATGAAATATATTTCCATGTATTTATTCTTTTTAATCCTTTTATTTACTGATTTTTTTACAAAGACAGAAGAAGAGAGAGCGGAAAGGAAGAAGGGAGGGAAGAGTGGAAGAGGGGGAAGGATGGAGGGAGGGAAGGAAAGAGGGAAAGAGAGAGAGAAAGAGAGAGAACACTGATTTGTTGTTTTATTTATTGGTTGGTTCCTGTATGTGCCTTGACCAGGGATCAATCCTAAAACTTTGGCACATCAGGATGAGACTCGAACAAACCCAGCCAGGGCTATTTAGGTATTCTGTAATATTTTTCAATAAAGACTACAATTTTCTCTTAGATTTAGATTTTTCTTAAAGCTTTATTATTGAATATCATAATAAACATTTTCTAAATAAAATATTTAAATTCCCAGATATTTTCTTAGAAGTCACCTAGAAGTAGTTGACCATAGTTCTGCCAGAAATAGAAGTCCTATTATTAACTTCTAATTTTCCTGAATCATGGTCTCTAAAATTTTTAAAAATTCAGTGTTCTATTTTTATCTCACCTTGTCATATTAAAAAAGTTATTTCATATGTTACCACGTGTATCACTAAGTGACCTGGAAGACTAGTTATAATGACAAACAGAAAGTAAATTTTTTTAAAAAATTGAAATCCATCTTCGTTAGAATGTTCAATATTCAGGAACGAAGTTATAAAAGGCAGGATTTAATCACTCCAAAAAGTTATGTTTGAGTATTGGGAGTTTTATTTAGCAACATTTGGATTAAATTAGTTCTATGCCATCAGACAGGTGGCTGGCTACCTGCTCCACTAACACAAGTTTCAGGACAATCACTGAATAAAACATTGGGACAGAATGGTTTGGCACAAGTCTGGAGTTAAATGCAAGAAGGAACATAAGGAAATACAGTATTGCCCCTGACTGCTTCCTGGCTTTACCCTGATAAAAGAAAGCCATAATGAGTAGACTAAGGGCGTGCCACCCATTTAGTTCTCCTCCTCAGGGGTGCAGTCTGTAGCACCTTAGCTTTACCTGTTTTTGTTATCCTAGAAAGAATTAAGTTCATTCCATTTGTGGACGCCTCTACTGCTAGTAGCAGTTATAGCAAAATAGGCGGAAGAAAAGAGAAAGTGTTCATAAGATTTATATGGGGAAAACACGAAAGAAAATTGAGAGCAACCCTTAGCCAATGAAAAATGTTTAGTAGGTATAAATGAACTTTTCCTTAAAAAAAACTTTGCATTATAAAATAAAACAGATGTTGAAAGCAACACAAAGCTATGTTCATATTTTAAAAATGGCAGTGTTATATCTTTGGAGGGGGTCCTGTAGGTAGAACGATTCTTACTTTTCACAAGGAATAATTTACATTTTGACCATAGCCTGTATTAGTTTTATTGTAAAAACTTTTTTTTTTTTGCACGAATGCAATCCCCTACTACCACAAATTATGCAATCAAGTTTCCCACATTTGGGGAAATCGCAGGGGTCAGCACATCTGGAGTGCAATGGGTGAGCCTTCCCCTGAGAAAACTACCTTCGTGATCATAGTATCTCCACTGGCAGACAAGTATGTATAGTAACGTCTTAAAGACTAACTAAAGTTAAAATAAATAAATAAATAAGCCCTAGGGTGAAAAAATAGATTCAAGGCACTAAATGTATCCTTTTTATATTTTTTAAAACCATCTGAAGAAGTTACAGAGCTTTTGATCTACTTAGGAACTAAGATCATCTTTGGCCACACATTCAACTCTAAATAAATTAGATGCATAGTACAGTACCTGAAACATTCTAGAATATTAAAAAAATATGCTCTTCCTATTCTCTAATATAGATGCTTTTTACTGTAAAAATATTTACTTCATATACTTGATGTACTTTGATCTTCATTGCAATTCTGTATCATAAATTAGAACTAATGTTTACTCATGTTTACATCTTATTATACAGGAGAAAAATGAGGCCAAGAAGAATTAAGTCTTTAATATGCTTTTTTGGAATACATTCACTTTCATTTTCAATAGACTATTCTTCCAAAAAGGAGTCTAACACACCATTCACAGGGCTCAGAATTCACTTACCTGGTGTGTCCTAAAGATTCCCGCCATATTGGTAGCATCACAACTGGTTTAACTGCACACTCCAAAATAGCTAAAGCCAGCGCAAATTCTCTCGGTTTGCTACACATCTGAACTGCCTTGATCCAATTTGCCCTATGTTTCAGAAGGAAAAACAAATATTTCACTTCGCTGATCCTAAGTTATAAGCAATACCTCCATCTTACAGAACGTAAGTTTCCAGGCAAAGCAGGTATAAATACAGTTACTGGAATTTTCTATCTCAGAATCACAAATTTTGATCATTGAAAGGAATCCCAAAGGTCAATTAGTCCTCCAACTTCTTAAACTCTCTACAGTGTTCTGTTCCTTTGGTCTCTACTTCATTCCAGGGATAAAGAGTATGTTTTCCAGAAATCTCCCAAATGTTAGTGCTGGTTCAGTAACTTAGAAATACACTCACATCCCTTAATGCCCTCAGTTGTTTAGCTGACTAAACTGATTTCATTCAATTCATTGGTAATGACCATTTTAAGTACACATCTGCAATGATCATTTTGTGGTCACTATATTCACAGCAATAAATGAGCCTAGTTTCCTTTACCTGTGTGAAGCCCAATTGGGATGAAGAAAAGATGAAGGGATATTGTTTTCCAGTTGGGTGATAGTCAGTCTTAGAGTAGATATTGTAAGAACTTTGGACCCGTGGACAGAACCATTCCATTTGAACTCTCCTGCTGGAGTCAGACAGAATTTGTGTGCAAGATGTCTTCTCTTATCATGGTCTTCCCTGTGTTGGTGCTTATTCAAAGCAAATGAATTGGTGGAGTATTGATTGTGGTAGACACGATATTTCCCTTCTTGACCCAACTTAAAATAATTGTTGATATTTCCTTTCATGACCACTTCCTTTTTGGTGCTCAAACGTGAAATTTCTCCTTGAGAGTTAACTACCAGTACCTGACAAAAAATAAAAATAAAAAGACTCCACTGTTTATATCAAATATGCCAAGTGATCAATTGTTTTTCAATAATTTGTAATGTAATCATTCCAAATAAAATACATCTTATGACTGAACTTCTGAAGTTTAAAAGTTAAAGCTATGTTTATAATTAAAAGATCAAAATATGTCTGCCAAAAAGGAAAACCTCTATTAAATGCCTATTATATATCAACATATATGTGATATATGTTCATACATCTCAAATATACACACAAAAGTACATGTGTAAATTATTCACCAATCATTATTTCAAGCCTACAATATATATAGGTTAAGGAAAAAGGAGAGCATTACATGTACTATTCCCCAAAAAATATATTCCTAAAAGTATCTTTTCTTCTGCTCCTTCTATGTATTTCAGCTTTAGTAGAAGAGCCTAAGGATAATCTAAAATAATGTTTCCAAAGAGTTGATGCCAGTCCTTTTGTGGATTATGAAATCAATAGTGGGCCTTATTCAGCTTTTTTTTTTAATGAAATATAATACAATAAAAGGGAGAAAAAACAGAATGCTTCCCACACAGTACTGCAAAATACTTGTGTACTAGGGACTATGAAAAATGTCTTACTGAGTGTCAGAGTAAAAAAGTTTAAAAGCCAGTGTTTTAAATCAATTCGTATGTTACGAGCAATGCATATTCTTGCCTATCTTCTCTGCAAATGATTCTCAACTGGGAGATATCAGTGTAGTCATTACTCTGTCACCATAGGTCCCCGAGAGGCAGGAATACTGAGTCCTGGCTTCAATCTTATCGTTCACAATGAGAGCTGGGAAGCTGTGCTGTTCTATGCACTGTATTCTGCAATCAAGGAGTAAGTCCTATCTTTTCGCTGCAGGTTCACCTAAATGATTCTAGCTGGAACTGGACATTATATCATCTACAAACAGCCTACTCATTACCCTATGTGAAAAAAAACATTGATTTCTTTAGAATTACATACAATAAAACTAATCATAAATAAAGTATACCACATATTTACAGCATTTCTTTGCATGGACTGAAATTGAGGGGCACAACTATATTTCTAAATATAATACTTGTTAGCCAATACAGTCACTGACGTGGAGAAAACAGAATTAAAAAGATCTATAAACTTGCTTCCCTTTTTTCTAAGGTACAGTAAATAAAATTATTTTTATATTCCAAAAAGGTTTGTTTTAAACAGAAAGAACACACCTCTTTGCCCTCCTTAAATAACTTATTTGCTTCATGGGCTGCAGCTGCCACCTGTTGGCTCTTCAGCTGACTAAGCTTGCTGTCTGGATTCCGTAATCTCGTGATAATTCGAGTTGAACCGGATGCTCCTCGTCCACCTCCAGGAGACTCACTTATTTCGCCATTAGACTTTTCTGATTTGAAATCACCTATTAATAAATGAAAAGCCAAAAGTAATTGCTAACAGTAAATAAATTACATATACTACTTTATCTAAAACTCATACCTGGTGCATATCTAAGATCCAAAAAGTAAACAGAAAAAGTCCTTGAAGAGCAAATGCATTAATATAAAATAAAGTTATGTCAGAAATGTAATAAAGCAAATGTATTAATTTAAAATAAAGTTATGTCAGAACTTGACTGTGAGTCATTTATTATTTTACAGAAAATTCAAACATGCCAGGTTATCTGTTTCAAAGCTCATCTACTAGAAAACAGTAAAGGTTCCTACAAATTTATAAGTAACATATATAACAACTCAAAATGCACAGTAATAAGGTGTTGCCTTATGTAATAAATGTGGATTTCTATATAAAAAGTAAAGGATGTAATTAATTTTAGAATGATTTCCACTGATATTCTGCTTAAATACCTAATGGTTGAAAGCTTATAAATATAAAATGTCAAGTGAATTTTCTCCTAAAAAAATCCGGGTAATTATCTATATACACAAATAATTATACATGTGAAATTAACTAAATTAGCTTTTCTTAATATAATAAAGGCCTCTCACATTTTCATTGTGACTTAATTTTTAAGACAGGAATAATTTCTGCTTTCCCATGAATCTCACTTAGGCTAAAAATGTCTATACTGTCTGAAACGACTGCATCACTATTCAATTTCCACTGGCCAAATAGTTGTACAAGATCTCATTTTTCTTTTTTTATTTAAAGCTTTGTATAATTAAGACCGTGTGGCATTGGCAAATGGAAAACAGAACAGAAAGCTTACTATACATTGTTTATCTTATGTATTCAACACCCCTTCTTTCCTTTGGGGATATGCTTTCCCCCTACTACAATCATGATTCTGCCAGGACTGTATGGAGTGAGCAAACTCATCCAGCTTAGCCAGAGAGAGCATATACTGGCTGGCCACAATGATTGCCCCAGAACTGGTATGTGGTCTAGCATACTATTCCAATCTTGAAAATCTGAAGATGGAGAAACAGTACTGCTTAAGAAACTTTGGAGATGGAAAAAGGGCATTAATTAGCATAAAGGTTATAAATTAAAGGTTGGCCACTTTTACCTCACAGCATGGATAAAACATCCAATAGGAGGAGATAAGAAGCCCATCATGAGGGTGGAGGAGGGCTGAACATGAGTGGAGGAACAGTGATAACCTCACTGAGTTATTACTGGCCCAATGATGCCCCTGATTACTGTCATTACTTCTGCACTTCCCAATTGTATGTGCCAGTAAAATTCCTTTTCGTTTTAAGCAAGTCTGGTAAATTTCTGTCACATATAATCAATAAATTCTCAACAATCCAGCAGAGTTTATGAAGATTTTGATCCCAATGACTACATCAAGATGCGGAGGGGTACTGGACATTTTGCCATTCCAGGCTGGGTAGGACTACCAACAGTGTCTCTTAGGCTCCAAACCATGAGCCTACCCATGCTGAAGGCTTATACCAAGATGTTGAACATTGATGGCTATGTCTTGGGACCATCTATAAAGTCCTACAATAAAGACTTCTTAGACATTGTCTGGTCTAGGCTGGACTTGCAAAGAAAGCAGAAAGGGAAAGGCACAGAGCTTTTATAAAAAAGCCCTTCAAGCAAAATTCACTGCGAATAAGGGGAAGGAGGCAGAAAATTCATCCCTGGGGTAAGACTTGAAAGGAAACCAGGGAGCAAGGGGAGGTCCTTATCTTATACCCCTTGCCCTAAGGCCACACTATAAAGGGGCCAATCACTTAGATGCAGCCTGGAGGCAGAGTGCAGAGCTGTTTCCTCGGCAGCTCAGTGTTTAATGAAGTGAGGAGGAAGAACCTTAGACTATTTGCCAGAGGGCCAGTAGAAGAGATTTACCTTCAGGAATCCCATTTATGGCCATTAGGTACTAGCTGAGTACCCAAGCAATCTATAAGGGAGCACCACTGCGAGAGAAAATGCCAAATCTGTCAAGCTAGAATGTATGATTAGTCAAATCTATAGCAATTCCCAGCAACCCATCCCTGACAACAGCCAGCCAGAACTAGGCTGCTAAAACAGAAATGCCTCTAGAAGGGAGATCTTCCCATAGACTCCTCACTTCTCATCTACAGCCAACCTCCCAGAAAACCAATAGCAGCAAGATTTATCAAAGAATGGCTCATGGATTTTGAGATCAAGATAAGCCACATCTAGACCTAATAAAATATATATATATATATAAAAGTCTAAGCAACCGGCCAACCTTCCAACCAGTACCTATGAAGCACACTGACCACTAGGGGGCACACACTCAATGTAAGAGCTGCTGAGCTGTGGTGATTTGGCAGCTGCAGTTCTCGGGTGAAACAGAGAGGAAGGAGCCCAATTCTGGGGTACATCGCCTAAGAACCATCCTGTTGCAATTTAGGATC
Source organism: Lasiurus cinereus (assembly GCA_011751065.1). Taxonomy (NCBI): domain Eukaryota; kingdom Metazoa; phylum Chordata; class Mammalia; order Chiroptera; family Vespertilionidae; genus Lasiurus; species Lasiurus cinereus. Next base: position 10,861,959 of record JAAGEH010000016.1, on the reverse strand, counting down.
CGCAGGGCAGGCCAAGGGACCCCACCAGTGCACAAATCCGAGATCTCTAGTAAAAAATAATAGACAAACACAGAAAAAGATATCCAAGACACAATTATAATTACCAAATACAATTTTGGAAAAAAATTTTTTAAAAACTTCCAGTGTGGGTAAAATCGTGGCATTATGCTAGGCAGAAGCATTTTTTAATTTGAATACACAAGTTTGTGCTAAGTTACCAAAGGATAGAATTGTGGTTATTTACTGTTTACTATCTTTATAGCATCTCTTTCTTGGAAACCACTCCCACTCCAATCATATACTTTTGCTGGAGCCATCAATCATAATACCTTGCCTGCCCTGGCCACAGGGGTGGGAACAATATGTCCAAGATAGGCCACTCAAATTCCTTCCTCAAGGGCTTTGGATTTGGAGCAGGAGTAGTGGCCTTGCCTTTGGGTCACAGACCTTGGGAAGATATGAATACAAACTGCTGATGTCACTTGGGAAAAGCCTGTCTGTATTAGGAGAGAATGAAGTTAAATACAAACATACATAGATGCAAAAGGAGAGAGTGAAAGAGAAAGACAGGAAGACTTTTGATACCCGAGGGTCCAGTTATCCTTGATGATGGCCTGGACTTCCCCATTACACAAGCAATTAAATTCCCTTTTCACTTAAACTAGTTTAAACTGATTTGGTCACTTGCAATTGAAAAAGTCCTAAGTAAAACAAGTCCCCACCTCACATAATACATAAAATTATACTCCAGAAGAATAAAAAACAGAAGTGTTATACAAAATAACTATTATATATTTTCTTGGGAGAGAGATGGTCTTCCTTAATAAGAAACAAAATCCAGAGAAACCCTAAAGAAAAAGACTGATAAATTTAACTACATAAAAATCTAAAAATTTCTGTACAACATAAGAGAGTTAAGAACAAACAATGACTATATAAGTATGCATGTAAAATCGACGATTAATAGCCATAATACTTTATAAAGAATTCTTAAAACTTATTAAGGAAAAATATCAAAACTCAATAGGAAAAAATGAGCAAATGATGTAAAAAAGCAATTCACAAAGTTGAGCAAACACACAAAAAGAAATTCAACCACATTAGTAAACAGAGATCTGCAAATTTTAAAACTAAATACTTTACCATTGGCAAAACTCTAAGAGACTGATGATGCTGAATTTAGGTCAGTGTATGAAGAAGTACATATGTATGTAAATTATCGGCACAAATCACTTTTCATGTACAATGAAGCAGTAGCCATTACTACTTTAACATGTGCCTAACCATTAGATCCAGCTATTCCTCTCCCTGTTTCTATATTGCCAAACATACTTGATAAGTACACAAAGATGTATGTTGAGAATGTTAAAAGGCACCATTATTTGTAATAATAAAAAAAAACCTGTTAACAGTCTAAATGTCCATTATTAAACAATAAATGAATTGTGGGTCATCCATATTGTGAAGTACCATGCAGCAGTTAAAAAGAATGAATTCCATTTATAACACAAAAATATCCATTACATGTATTACCGAGTGAATAAAAACAAGATGCAGAACAAAACATGCAAAATGATCCTGTTTAAAATATAAATAAAAAAACTTCTTGTAAACATACATTAATGAAATTGCATGGAGAAAGATAAAAATGTTACACACCAAACTGTTGATGGGGGCTACCTTTGGGGAGGAGGGTGTGAAAAAGATCTATTTTCCTGTATGCTTTTTGTATTTTTTAAAACAAAAACAATGGGTGCAAATGTTGCTTTATGTTAAAAAAAAATGAGGAAAAAAAAAAAAGAAAATCTAAATCTTCCCACCCCCATCAAACTTTCATTTTAAAAATTAAAAATGGGAAGAAAAAAAAAAGGCTTGCTTTAGTGTATGAAGTGTATTCTTACCTATCTCTTCTTGAATAGAGACAGGTGTGTGAGACTCTCTTTCTCCACTGTCAGGATCATCAGCTGCCTTAGCAGATTCACTCTGGGAAGAAACACTGCTGCTGTTACTGTTTTCCAGAGTAGGCTGAATGGAGGTAGTGGTAGCACTAGTGTTACTGCTGTCACATGTCTTGTTAGGTTCTTCTAGAAAAATAGAATACCTGATTTTTACAATGGAAATCACATCAAAATTAACTAATTGTTAGAAAAGACATTTTATTGTTTTAGGATTGCATTACAAAGATAGATTTTAAAAAGAAAAGCCACCCATGTATGAATAATGCAATAGATGAAAAGAAATCTGTAAGCAACACCTTATGAGTTATTTTTTAAGTTTTTCAGACTTTTATAATCTTAGCCTACAGTACAAAGCACATAATTTTTTAGATACGCCAGAACTAAAGAATAATGCAACTATCTCACAAAACTTACATTCTAGCAGATACTGCAGAAGTGATTTTGTTGAGATAATCCCAAAAATCTGAACTTTATATTCTTACTTTTCAAAAAGTATTCAAGCATTAGGCAGTTTGGGTCAGTGGACAGCGCCAGCCTGCAGATCAAAGGGTCCTGCATTCTATTCCGGTCAAGGGCATGTACCTTGGTTGCAGGCTCCTTCCTTGGCCCGGGCCCTGGTCGGGGCTTTTGGGGGAGGCAACCAATCAATGTGTTTCTCTCTGTTTTTCCCTCTTTCTTCTACTCTCCCTAAAAAGCAATAGAAAAATATCCTTAGGTGATGCCCTCACTGGTTTGGCTCAGTGGATAGAGTGTCGACCTGCGGACTGAAGGGTCCGGGGATCGGTTCCGGTCAAGGGCATGTACCTTGGTTATGGGCATATCCCCAATGGGAGGTGTGCAGGAGGCAGCTGATCAATGTTTCTCTCTCATTGATGTTTCTAACTCTGTCCCTCTTCCTTTCTCTCTGTAAAAAATCAATAAAATATATATTTTTAAAAATTATCAGGTGAGGATCAACAGGGGAAGGAGGGGAAGTATTCACATAGTATTAGAAACAGATTTAAACAGGATTCTTTACCTCTGAAGTTCTTTGCCAAATTCTATATGCCTCCAAGTTAACAAGAGGTAATACCTAAATGTTAATTTTAAGAAAAATTTAAAGCCTCCCTATGCATTTCAATGTTACTAATAAGATGCTCTTTAAATCAATCACCTAAATTAAAATGTGATTGACAGACCCTAGCCGGTTTGGCTCAGTGGATAGAGGTCAGCCCATGGATTGAAGGGTCCTGGGTTTGATTCCGATTAAGGGCACATATCTCAGTTGCAGGCTCAATTCCCACCCTGGTTTTTTTCATTGATGTTTCTTGGAGCTCCAGTCGCGCAATTGGTTAGTGCGCAGTACTTATAATACAATGATGTTTCTCTCTCTCTCTTTCCTCTCTTTCATAAATTCTCTCTAAAATTTAATAAAAAATATTCTTGGGTAAGGATTAACAACCACCACCACCAAGTTAAGGCCAATAAATATAAGGCAAAAAAAAAAAAAAAGTAATTGACAGTAAATTACAAGAGTTATCTCTAACATAATGAGTTCCTAAATTGTCTTTTTAGGAAAAAAACTCAACAACTTGATAGAAAAGTGGGAAATTATATGAACAGTCACAAAAGAGATGACAATGATTGTTATACATATAGAACTATGCTCACAATTCAAACTAAAAGAAATGCAAAATAAGCTATATGAAGAAACTACTTCTCAGCTATCAGATTAGCAAAAATCCAAGTCTCACAATACACTCAGGTAGAGAGGCAGTGGGTTAACAGCATTCCCAACATTGCTGTGGAAAGGCAAAATGGTCCACACAGTGGATAAAAGGAATCTGACAATATCTAGAAAAAATATACATACATTTTCTCTTCAGCAATCCCATATCCAGAAACCTATCTCAAAATACACTGGAAAAATACTAAATTATTTATTTATAGAACTATTTATTGTAGCATTATTTATAATGGCAAAAAAAACCAGAAGTAAACAAAATGCCCATCAATAAGGCACTAGTTGAATAAAAGATGATATACACAATGAAATATTATGCACCATAACAAGTATTGCAGAAATCACTATATCCATATAACCATAATAGTATGCTAACTTTTGTGCAAGAAGGGAAAATAGGACTTTATGAACATATTTTGCTTTTATTTACAAAATCAAACGAACAGCTCTAGCGGGTTTGCTTAGTGGGTAGAGCATCGGCCTGAGGACTGAAGGGTCCCAGGTTTGATTCCAGTCAAGGGCACATGCCTGGGTTGCAGTCTCCATGCCCAGTAGGGTATGTGCAAGAGGTAGCTGATCAATGACTCTCTCTCAAGACTGATGCTTCTCTCTTGTTCTCTCTCTCTCTCTCTCTCTCTCTCTCTCTCTCTGTCTCTCTCCCCACCTTTCCTCTCTCAAATCAATAAGAATAAGTTACAAATATTTTTTTAAAAAATGAGAATAACCAGAATGGCACTGTAAGGGAAGGAAAGGATCTGGACACATAGAGAATGGATGAAAGTAAAAGTTCTTTGCATGTATAGTTACATAGTTTGACTTTGGAATCATGCCAAGGTTTTACTTCTTTATTTATTTTATTTTTTAAAATACATTTTATTGATTTTTTTACAGAGAGGAAGAGAGAGGGATAGAGAGTTAGAAACATTGATGAGAGAGAGACATCGATCAGCTGCCTCTTGTACAGCCCTACTGGGGATGTACCCACAACCAAGGTACATGCCCTTGACCGGAATCGAACCTGGAACCTTTTAGTCCACAGGCCGACGCTCTATTCACTGAGCCAAATACTAAATTACTTATTTATAGAACTATTCATTGTAGCATTATTTATAATGGCAAAAAAAAAACACAGAAGCTCTATCCACTGGTTAGGGAGAGGTTTTACTTTTTTAAAAAAATTAAAATTAAAACAATCTAAACCAAATAACTGTATATCAAGTTATTGGCATAACCTCAATTATTTCAAGTGACTCTGGGACACAGTATTTTGCCTGTACATCCTCATTGGAAATACAAGGATAAGTAAAGAACTGCAAAAAAAGTCTGCTATTCAGTAGTCTTATTATTACCAATTATATCATCAGTATTATGAAATTACTAGAATCTATAAAACCATTTCTTCTCATTACTATTTTAATATATACCAATATTTTAATGGACATCTGCACCAAGATAAAGCAAATATATAATGAAATCACTGCTGTTAGGCACTAAGGGATACAAGTACAGAAACAAAGAAAGTAAGTATGTAATCCTCAATCTGAATTTAAAATGTCAATGTGAACTGATGGTCTTTTTTTTTTAAATATATATTTTATTGATTTTTTACAGAGAGGAAGGGAGAGGGATAGAGAGTTAGAAACATCGAATCAGCTGCCTCCAGCACATTCCCTACTGGGGATGTGCCCGCAATCGAAGTACATGCCCTTGACCGGAATCGAACCTGGGACTCTTCACTCCGCAGGCTAACTCTCTATCCATTGAGCCAAACTGGTCAGGGCCTGATGGTCTTTTTTTAAAAAAGTATTTTCTAACTCTACCCACCAAAAAAACCTAGAGGCAGTGATGCCCAAGAGCAGTAAGTACCCCAAGGCCCTCTAAATATCATTCTCCACCAAAAGAAACCAGAGCTTCTTGGAGAAATAACTAATTCTAAGTCTGAGGTAGAAAATGTGTAAGATAAGCCTCAAACATCTTATATGGCCAAAAAGCAAGGAAACTAAGACTACTAGGTCATAGCAAAAGGACTCAAAAGCTAATGTGAGCTGAAACCGATTTGGCTCAGTGGATAGAGCGTCGGTCTGCGAACTGAAAGGTCCCAGGTTCGATTCCGGTTAATGGCATGTACCTTGGTTGTGGGCACATCCCCAGTAGGGGGCATGCAAGAGGCAGCTGATCCATGTCTCTCTCTCATCGATGTTTCTAACTCTCTATCCCTCTCCCTTCATCTCTGTAAAAAATAAAAATAAAAAAAAATCAATGAAATATATTAAAAAAGCCAACGTGAAGGGGCTATGGTGGTTCAAATACGTAAAGTGAATTATGACTACAACTGAAACAAATTGAACATATGATGAGCCAGGAATTCAAATGGATACTTAAAATGAGAAAGCCATGCTCCTCCCCCAAAAGTCCATAACACATGAATGCCCATGGAAGGTAACTAGACACCAACTGTTGGTTCTGAAAATATTCTGGCCAAAAATAGTTGAAAATGAATTTAACTGAGCCTTCAAGAAACAAACTAAACAACACCAAGAGGAAGGAAACAGACAAATCCTGGATGTGGGACATTCCATAGGACACACTAGGATTCTTCACCAAGTCAACAACACGTGAAAGAAAAGGGAAGGGGTAGTGCTTTACATTAAGAGTCTCAGGAGATATAAAACCAAGTATCATGTCACATGGAAAACTTATATGAAGTTAGTTCAAACACAAATGCAAAACAAAACAAAAAACATTTTTAAGTAAGGAAATTTAAACTGACTTGATACTAAGGAAATGTCAATTTTATTAAGATGATAATGGCAATATGATTGTGTAAGACAATGTCCATATTCTTCGGAAATGTATGTATGGTTGGTATAATATGTTTGGAATTTGCTTTAAAATACTACAGTAGGAAACAACACAAATTCACATCAACAGGAAAGAAAATAAACAAACGGTATAGTTATACAGAGGACTATTATAATGCAGTTAATATGAAAGAATTCCAACAACATATAACATTATATTAGTAATATAGAAAGTGAAAAAATTAAGTTCCAAAATGTTACACTTAACACAATACACTTAATAAGATATAGTTAACACAACACACTTGCTATAAAGTTTAAAACAACAAAAACAGAAATATAGTTTTTAGCAAATCATATAGATCAATTAAAATGAGGCAAGAGTATGTGGCTTATATATCACTTTGACATCAGGTAGCATCAATCCTAACTCTAACGGGTTTCCCTTGTAAGAAGGAAAGAAGATAGTGAACACTTAAGGTAGTGGAGAGGAAGGCAGAGGATGGAATTGAGGAGATGTCTAGTTAGATATAGGTTAGTTTCAAAGCAGGACTTTGATTTTTGTTTGGGGTGATAGGTTCTTAACTACTTCATTATTAAAGATAATTTAAAACCTGAATAAATCAAGAAGAGCCATGCAATGATTAGTGATAAATACAATTAACTAAGGATTATGCTTTACCTAATACTGTATCCCTTGGGATCAAAGGGGAAATTTTTTTAAATTTGAGCAAAAAAACCAACAACAAAGTAGTTTTTTTAAAAAGCATGGTGAAGCAAGTATGACTAAATCTTAATAATTTTTAAATCTAAGTGTTAGATATGTTGGGGACATCCATTTAACTGTTCTGCATGTTTAAAATTTTTTGTAATTAAAAAATGTTATATTAAAGACAGAAATGGAAAATTTAAAATCTGAGAGCTACAAACCAGTAATACAATAAACTAACTCATATTGGAAATATATATATAATAAAAAAAAATACATGGAAGAAGTAAACCACATCAGTTTCCTCACTAATCATTCCTTTTACATCTACAGATACAGCTTTGTAAGGTGTAGCATGCCTAATGCATAACTGTCTAAACATCATTTTCTCAAACACTAAAGTATTATATAATATATACCCTCATTTATGAGTTCCAAGTACATTTTCCCATAGAAATATGTAAGAAAAAGGTTCTAGATCAGTCCACAAAAACCTTTTTAGCACATCATATACCCAAATATGTTTTTAACCATGAAAATAATTCTGAGATTGGAACTTAAGAAATTCTAACTATACATATCTTAAATACTTTATTAGAAAGTGCTCTCTGCTATTCGGGAGATAATGGCACTTCATAAAATAATAGGCAATTGCCTTGGTCAGTGTGGCTCTGTTGGTTGGAACAATGTCCTAAACAAGGAAAGGTCACAAGCTCAATTTTGAGTCAGGGCACATACCTAGGTTGTAAGTTCAATTCCCAGTCAGGGTGCATACAGGAGGCAACTAATCAATGTTGCTCACATCCATGCTTCTCTCTTATTCCTCCCCCCAAAAAAAATAAATGAAAATAATAATAATAATAATAATAATATTCTAGCTACACTAATAAAAGAAAAATATACAAACTGACAATACCTCCATGATGCTCAAACAGCCAATCAGGTGTGAGTATGCAAATTAACCCGACAAAGGTGGCAGATTAATTTACATACACATTCATGGAGTGGCCCAGCAGGATGACATGCCTGCTATAAAGGAGAGGGTAGAAGGTGGAGGGAGCTACAGGAGCAGTGCTCCGCCGGGAGCGAGGACTTGTAGGCTCCCAGGTGGCCAGGAGCGAAGCCAGGGGAAGGAAGGCCTATTCTTGCACAAATATTCGTTCAACAGGCCTTTAGTATATATATAAAAGCCTAAGCAACCGTTCTGATGGAACGACTGGTCGCTATGACGTGCACTGACCGCCAAGGGGCAGACATTCAACATTGGAGCTTCCCCCCAGCCCGCAGGCCCCATTGGTTCCCCCCCCCTTTTTATAAATGTATTGCATGTGTACATATCTTCCCATGCATGCCCTAACCCCCAGTGTCTTGTGGCCATTGGTTATGCTTATATGCATGCATACAAGTCCTTCAGTTAATCTCTTATCTACCCCACCTCTCCCTAACCTTCCCGCTGTAATTTGACAATCTATTTGATGCTTTACTGCCTCTGTATCTTTTTGCTCAGCAGTTTATAATGTTCTTTATTATCCATAGATGAGTGAGATCATGTGGTATTTTTCTTTCACTGACTGCCTTATTTCTCTTAGCATAATGCTCTCCAGTTCCATCCAGGTTGCTGCAAATGGTAAGAATTCCTTCTTTTTTATGGCAGCATAGTATTCCATTGTGTAGATGTACCATAGTTTTCTGATCCAGTCATCTGCTGATGGGCACCTAGGCTGTTTCCAAATCTTAGCTCTTGTAAATTGTGCTGCTATGAACATAGGGGGGGTGCATATATCCTTTCTGATTGGTGTTTCTAGTTACTTAGGATATATTCCTAGGAGTGAGATTACTTGGGTCGAATGGGAGTTCCATTTTTAGTTTTTTGAGGAAACTCCATACTGTTCTCCACAGTGGCTGCACAAGTCTGCATTCCCACCAGCAGTGCAGAGAGTTCCTTTTTCTCCGCATCCTTGCAAACACTTGTCATTTGTTGATTTGTTGATGATAACCATCCTGACAGGTGTGAGATGGTATCACATTGGCATTTTGATTTGCATCGCTTGGATAATTAGTGACTTTGAGCATGTTTTCATGTGTCTCTTGGTCTTCCTTCTGTCTTCTTTTGAAAAGGTTCTATTTAGATCCGTTGCCCATTTTTTTATTGGATCATTTATCTTCCTTTTATTAAGTTGTATAAGTTGCCTGGGGCCTGCCAGCCAACCTCCTAGTCCCTCCCCATCCAAGCTCTAGACTGCGATGGAGAATTGGAGGTGGGTAGCAGCAGACACTGGCGGCGAGGGAAGGAGGGGGAAGCAGGGAACTGTGTGGTCACGGTGCGTGGATTGTGAGGGAAGAAGGAGGTGGGAAGGCAGGGAACCTGATAGACCCTGATCATCGACTAGGCCTAGGGATCCCACCCGATGGCATCCCTAGGCCTGGTTATTTTACCCGCATCCCCATTTTTTTTAAACAAAAGTTTCTCTTTTGTTTCTATCTCCCTCTCCCGTCCTTTCAGAAATCAATTAAATTTTAAACATGTAGAACAGTTATATAATAATAATAAATATAGCCAAAACTGGTTTGGCTCAGTGGATAGTGTCGGCCTATGGACTGAAAGGTCCCAGGTTTGATTCCGGTCAAGGGCATGTACCTTGGTTGCAGGCACATCCACAATGAGGGGCGTGCAGGAGGCAGCTGATCAATGTCCCTCTCTCATCGATGTTTCTAACTCTCTATTCCTTTCCCTTCCTCTCTGTAAAAAATCAATAAAATATATAAATAATAATAAATATAAAATATAATAAAACAGTATATATAATAATAAAATTATTATTATTAGTACTACTACTACTACTACTACTATGTAGTAAGCAATCAATCCCCTACCCAAGTATTCTGATCTAAAAAAACCATTAACTGCCAGGCTGGTTTGGCTCAGTAGATAGAGCATCTGAAGAGTGGACTGAAGAGTCTCGGGTTCAATTCCTATCAAGAGCACATGCCCAAGTTGGGAGCTTTTTCTCCAGTGGGGGGCATGCAGGAGACAGCCAATCAATGATTCTCATCTTTGATATTTCTCTCTCTTTCCCTCTCCCTTCCTCTCTGAAATCAATTTAAAAAATGTATTTAAAGACCTTGATCTTCAAATTTTGAACATTCTAAGCAAAAAACTGCAAGGGAAAAAAATATCTTTTCCACCTGACAGTAAAAGAGAAACTTTAAAAAAAAAAAAAAAGAGGGGGGGTAAAATAACCAGAATGTATATGATTAGAAACTAAACAAAACACCATAAAATAATAATAAACAAGAGCATTTAACTGCAGAACCTACAAAAGCTATTACTGATCAAATCAATGAGGTAAAATATATGGGTAATATATTAGTTGAGCATTCAGTATCAACAGCTTCTTATTCATTGAATTTATCTTACATATAATTAAAAACTAAAGCAAGGCCCAGCCAGCATAGCTCAATGGTTGAGTGTCTACCTATGAACCAGGAGATCATAGTTCGATTCCTGGTCAGAGCACATGTCCTTGTTGCCAGCTGGATCCCCGGTGTGGGACATGCAGGAGGCAGTCAATCAATGATTCTCTCTCATCATTGATGTCTCTCTCCCTCTCCCTTTCTCTCAGAAACCAATTAAAAACAACAACAAAACTACAGCGAGGTACTATATTTAGAGGTCATTATCCCCAAAAAGTTAAGAAGTACGTAGTTAAAATCAGTAAGCTCTTGTAGTTCAATTTTGTAGATGCTAATTTCATTATGTCCATGGAAACATTTTTAAAGCAATTATAAATAGTTGTGAAAATAAAGTTTTATCTACTACTACTATTTTCCTAATCTCAGGCATTAAATCTAGAGGCATAATTTAAACGAAACAAATACTGTCTGCATTATATGTTTAAATACAAATTCTCAATAATAGATTTGAGTTTAAGGTGTTATAAAGACATGTATCTCTCTTGTCCTTAATACATTAAAAACACAGTCTAGTTCAAAAAGTTTCCCATCTAAACTCCAGGACAAAGTGTAAATCTGAATACAGAGTCTTTTGTTAACTATAAAGAAGTTATATTGAATACAAAACAGAATACTTGCTACATGGGGATGTTTTGTACTGAATACAAAACAGAATACTTGCTACATGTGGTCGTTTCATGAACCAAAGTGAAATGTCTATAATGAAGCCCTAGCTTCATTATAGTTTGGCTCAATGGATAGAGCACTGGCCTGTGGACCAAAGGGTCCTGGGTTCGATTCTCATCAAGGGCCCATACCTTGGTTGCAGGCTCCTCCCTGGCCCAAGCCCTGCTTGGGGCACATGCAAGAGGCAACCAATTGATGTGTTTCTCTCACAGCAATGTTTCTTGCAGTCTTTCCCTCTCTCTTTTGCTCTCTAAAAGATCAACAGAAAAATACCCTCAGGTGAAGCTTAACAACAACAAAAAGGTCTGTATTCAGATGCAGGAAAAAAAAGTCTGAGATAATGGAAAAAATAGCCTCAGGTGAGGATTAACAGAGGAAAAAAAAAAGAGAACAGATAACCAATTTCTAGACTGAAAAAAGTATTACTACAGATCCTCTAAACATTAAAGATAAGATGCCAATAAAATTTAAATGAAATGGGATTTCTAGAAAAATGTAACTTATTAAAACTGATACAAGAAAATAGAAAATACTGGTATAAATAGCCTACTATTATCAAATACATGAAATCTACAATGAATAACTTTCCCACAATGAAAACTCCTGGGTCAGATGACTTCAACAAACATTTAAAGAATAAATATCACAACCCACTAAATTTTTTAAAATATATTTTATTGATTTTGTACAGAGAAGAATGGAGAGAGAGTTAGAAACATCAATCAGCTGCCTCCTGCACATCTCCCACTGGGGATGTGCCAGCAACCAAGGTACATGCCCTTGACTGGAATCGAACCTAGGACCTTTCAGTTTGCAGGCCAACGCTCTAGGCACACAGGTTAGGGCGCAACCCACAAAATTCTTGCAGGCAAGGAGAATTGGGAACTTGTCCCATTCATTTTATGAGGCCAGTATTATCCTGACACCAAAGCCTGGCATGGACATTATCAGGGAAGGAAAACTAAGCCTATCTCACTCATGAAAGCAGATATAAAAATCCTAAACAAAATATTAATAAATTGGATGCAACACTAAATAAGAATGAAAATACATCATAATCAAGTAGCATTTACTTTAGGAGTATGAGATTGGGTTAACACAAAAAAATTAAATGTAGCAACTTCTGCTTCCAATCAAGGTGGAACAGGGGGACTGGATTTACCCTCATCCATGAAACCACAAACAAAAAAAGAGACCACTTATCAGACAATGAACAAAGGAGCCCTGGCAGGTGTGGCTCAGTTGGTTGGGTGCCATCCCATGCACTCCCATGAACTGAATAGCTGCCAGTTTGAATCCCAGTCAGGGCACATGGCTCTCATGGCAGGGGTGTACAAGTGACAGCCAATTAACGTTACTCTCTTTCCTTCTCCTCTTGAAAAAATAATTTAAAAATCTAAAAAAAGAAAATGAACAAAGGAACCCACCAGCACTTCACGAAAGATAACCAAATGAAGCTATATATCCATATACATATGTACATACATATATACACACAAAAAAGTGCTCTACCTCCTCAAACCAGAATAAGATATCCCTACATTCCTACCAGAATAACTAAAATAAAGGAGAAGGGGAGAGAGAAAAGAATTGTGTGAAATTTTTATAAAAAATCGTTCAGAATTTCCATCAATCTTATTAATTATAATTCTTGATTTTTAGTGAAATTAGCGGTGTTTATTTTCTTGTTTATCTAAATTTCCTAATTTGTATTTCAAAAATACACATACTAGTCTGGCTCCTATAATAAAAACTCTTTTTCACTTTTAAAAAATGCAAAAAGAAAGGCATAACAACATTCTTGGTATAATATAACTTATTTTCAGTATAATTTAAATTATAAAAAGTTTAAAATAGGAACTCTTTAACTTACATTTTTATGTCAAATATATCTTGCAAAAATGTTTTATGACAATGTTTTTCTGTTATGATTTTATAGTTTGAAATGTTAAAAAAAAAACTATATGAGCACATGCAAACACGAAATTAATCAGTTAGCACATACAGAACCGCAATGGTCAAATATAAGCCATTAGTACGTAAGTACTTAAAACCAAAATATCTGCCACTATGGTCTGGTGATAAAACATACAATAAGTCTATTAGACAAAAACATCTAAATGAACTTTAAAAAGCATGGAGATTATGATGCGTTTCAAGCACTAACTGCAAGAACATTTGTCAAACTCCAAATGTTAGATGACAATTTAGCAATCAGGGATGGCACTTATGTAATGTAAGCAAGCAGCATGAATGAACACATACTTTAAAGTTTTAGGTGACATTCAGCTTTAAAGGGAAGGATTCCCCCCATTACAGAGGCATTGATACACTGCCCTCTGTACCTGGCACATCCTGGGGGAGCTCAGATGCCACCTTCTTCTCTGCCATGTTGCTGCTATCATGGGTTTCTGAGAGACACCCCACAGGACTCTTCCCCTCAGAGGGACTAGTCTCTTCTGAAGAAGCATTTGTTGTGTTGTCGCCAAGATTTGCTGACTCAGAGTTACCTTTATCCCCAACTTCTGTTGGCTCTATAGTAAAATGCACAACAAAACTTTAAAGATATCCTTTAAAATTGCTTTAGGACATTATGGCCATATTCAATCAATTGTTAAAAATGAATGATCACCAAAATATCTGCTTTTATTTGATGGCCATTTTGAAGCAATCAGATTCTGGGCTATTTTTTGCAGTAGATAATCCAACAAGTATTTAAGAATACATAACATGCTAAGAATGTTTAAGTAATTAATATGAAAATGAACAGATTTTGTCACATACAAAAGTGCATATTCTGGTATTAAAATAATGATTCTTCACCAACAAATCTCACAGGGAAATGGCACCTTATTAGAAGTAGAAATAGAGATATGAGCATAACATTATAGCAAAGAAACCAATATGTAAAAGTCAGTACAATGATTATATATAAGAGGGAAGGGTATTCTAATCTCTTTAGAAACACAAAATTAAGTAGTTGCTTATATAAAAGTGATCTGTTTTCATTTTGCAAGTAAAACTGGAGATTTCATAAATAACACTGATCAAATTTTTTTTAACAAGTAATTTTTTTACCCTCAGATTTTCCTTGCTCAGGATCATCCTCTGGTGTCTTGCTGTCATTGTCTTTTTCAAGAGACTGGTCTTCAAACTCCTCTCTACTTTTCTCAGAATCTTTGGAGTTATTCTCGGTCTCACTGTTGTCTTTTTCTATTTCTTCTGGGTTTTTAACAATATCGATCTCTCCCTTTTTTGCTCTTATAGATTCCAAAATTTCTTCTAGAATAAAAACAAAAAACTTTATTTCCATATATATCAAATATAAAAGTACTACAAATGCCACTTAAGAGTTTCAATTCAAGTTATTTAAGTTAAATCTTTTAAAAGCATTACAACTAGGAAATAAGGATCAAGAGCATCAAAAAAAAATTTATGTTTAAAGAACTCAACCAATTTGGTTATCTTCTAGAAAATACATGTTAATTTACATTCTACTTTTTATTTATTTTTATTTTAAGAAATTGAAACTTGATTACAGATTACTAAAATATTCTGACATATGAGAAAAACTGTTAGCTGACACAGACACACAGTTTGAGCAACATGGTACAGTGATCAAAAACCCAGAGGTCCCATGACCTAATACAGATCTGACTTGAATTAGCTGTATGACCCTGGGCAAGCTACTGACTCTTCAGTCCTCCACTATAAAATGAGAAAAGAGGCTCATTTAGAAAACACATTTCTCCCCTCAAGTCCCATTACTGTTCTGAAAATAAATAAATAAATAACCATTAAACCCCTAAGGGCTCTAATCCTCTTTTCTCTTGGACAGTACTTGAATAATTTGGGGAATATTAGTAATGATCAGGGCAAGATACAAAACTTCAAAAAATGTATAGCATCCCTAATTTATGTCGGGATGAACAAGGTTCTCCTGGAGAAATGAAATATAGAGAATTCAGGTAAAACATACACATTTGACCTAGCCCGCATGACTCAGTGGTTGAGCAAGGACCTATAAACCAGCAGGTCACAGTTCAATTCCCAATCAGGGCACATGCCCGGGTTTCGGGCTCGATCCCCAGTGTGGGACACAGAGGAGGCAGCCGATCAATGATTCTCTCAGATCACTGATGTTTCTCTCTCTCTCCCTTCCTCTCTGAAACCAACAAAAATATATTTAAAAATATATATATACACACATTTTAAATTTGAAATACATTTTCAAATTTTGTGGTGATTTCATTCCAAGAGTTTATGTTAAATTTAACAAAAAGTAAAATGAGAAAATTTCTCTCTCACCATTAGCTGCCGCCAGAAAGGATTTATTACTACCCCTAGCCTTATTGGTCAAGTCTTCAGTTATGTCCATGTGCCGGTGGATTTCTTCACGCATTTCTTCCAGAATTTTGCAGAGTTCTGCTTCCCAGTAATCTTTGTCTAGACAGTCAATCAATTCTGCAAGCTGGACCTTTGTACTGTAGTACCAAATTTTCTTTTCATTTTCATTTTCTGTATCTTCTTCTCTGTTTAAAAAGGTACAAAAGCACTTCCTATATTAGACATTCTGGCACTTATCTGACAACTTCACCTATTCAGTGAAAATTAAAGTATGTGCCCTAGCTGGTTTGGCTCAGTGGATAATGTTGGCCTGCAGACTGAAGGGTCCCAGGTTTGATTCCGGTCAAGGGTACATGTCTGGATTGTGGGCTCAATCCCTTGTGGGGGATGTGCCAGAGGCAACCAATTTATGATTCTCTCTCATCATGTATGTTTCTATCTTTCTTTCCCTCTCCTTTCCTCTCTGAAATCAATAAAAATATATTTTTTAAAAAAAGAAAATTAAAATATGTGACAGAAAGTTTGAGCACTAAAGCTCAATGGATTTCCTCACAAAAGATCCCCTTAAGCCTCACTCAAACTCAAGTTTTTCTAATTTTATTTCAGCAAATTCTAATTATTTTTATTTCCAGCCCACTGCAGCTTAGGACAAAACAATATATGAGTAGTAGAGGGAAGAGGTATTACTACAACAGCAAAGTAGGCTGTATCTAAAAGCATGATAGAGAAACAGGATCTAAAAATTCAGAACTTGTGAATACTTGGTGGAGGACAATCTTGGTTGTCTTCAATAGACTTTAAGATTAAGATCATAATCTTATAAACAATATGATGAGCAGAATTTTAACCAGAAATATTAAACTCTGTACATGGCAGGTACAAAGCAGGTCCACTTTACAATGTAATTTAGAAGCATTTCCATCAAAATGATGAAATGGTCTGCTAAATTCTGGTCCTTG
Organism: Lasiurus cinereus; assembly: GCA_011751065.1. Taxonomy (NCBI): domain Eukaryota; kingdom Metazoa; phylum Chordata; class Mammalia; order Chiroptera; family Vespertilionidae; genus Lasiurus; species Lasiurus cinereus. The sequence goes on along the minus strand of JAAGEH010000016.1, from coordinate 10,845,322 downwards.
AAAGAATCATCTCAATAGAGCAATGTCTCATCACTCTTTTCTATGGACAAAGCTCAAACTGGAGAGAAGAGGAACAGCTAGCTACCTTTCCTGTTTAAATTTTTTCCAAGGTCCCATTCACTTGTGACAGAGACAGAAACTTCAACAGGGATAGTCACTAACTAAAAACCGGCAAATTAATTAATGTTAGGACCAGACTTAGACATCTATGATGGTATTTCTTCTCTCATTCAAAAGAAATTCAGGAGTGCATGTGAGGTACTTGATGAGAAAGAATCCAACTTTGCGGTCTACTCAAAGGCAAATTCGTGGAGTTGAAAGAACTGGGCTTTGAGAGATCTGGCTTTAAATGTGCTCAGTCACTTATATAATATGTGAACGTGGATAAGATACAACCTCTCTGAGCCTCTGAGGCATTTTCTTTACTATACAGTTCCCATTTCAAGGCTATTGTAACAATAAAAAATATGATAATAAGGCTTCCATTGTAGTGCCTGGATACATTATTAGTGATCAATAAATATAAAATATTATTACTATTAAGGTAGTAAACAAAAATTGAGCAGAATTTCAGGACTTAATCATTAAGGTATTCTGAAGAAAGGAAGGATATAGTAAATCATGGATAAATAGAAGGCTACCAAAACTGTTTTAACATTTTTAATTTTAAATGAGAAATTTTAAAAAGATTAATAAATGTTTCCTTTAGTATCTAGTTTTGATTTTTCAAATCAGCATTTGCTGACATATGAGATTAGTATTTTATGTTGGAAACTTTTTACAATTCCTGAAGATCATTTTTTAAATCTGCTCTAAATTTCATTCTATAATGGGTATTTCTACTAATTTTTTATGACTGAGCAATGACAATAGACTTATTCCAATTTATAATGTTAAAGATGTCAAGAGTTCTCTAATCAAAAATATTAATAAACAGCAATACCAAATCAAAAATCCAATTAAGTGATAATATCAAATCAGAAAATAATTAAAAGTTTTGACAGAGCATAAGAGTTATAGCACTGCCTGATCCTTTATTTTCTAAAATATCAATCTTAAGGATTTCCCCTATTATAAAGACAATAAATTCTTCCCTTAATTTTTGTTTTTCTCTCTTTATTCAGAAATATCAACACATTTCAGTGGAACCAAAAAAAAATTCTACATAAAAATATTTTTGGGCCAGTTGGTGAGGCTCAGTGGTTGAGCATTGATTGACCTTTGCACCTGAGGTGGCCAATCAGAGCACATGCCTGTGTTGCAGGCTCAATCCTCAGCAGGGGAGTATGCAGGAGGCAGCCACTCAATGCTGATGCCTCTCTCTCATAGATGTTTCCATCTCTCTCCCTAAAAATATCAATAAAAACGTTTTTTGGGGTAGAAAATATAATTTATCATATCAATATTGAATGAGATAGTATGGAGCCTTGACCAGATAGCACAGTTGATTATGCCAAGGTTTCAGGTTCCATTCCTAGTCAGGGCACATATAAGTATCAACCAATGAATGAATAAATAAGTAGAACAAGTCAATGTTTCTCTCTCTCTTCCTCTCTCTAAAAATCAAACAATAAATTTTAAAATTTTTTAAATGAAATGCTATGAAAATAAGTTTAATTAAATGGAGATTCTGTCCATTTTTTTCAAGCAATTCAGAGATTATTGAAAGGGTCTCTAACTGCTGACTGACTTAGTCCATGCTGGCATCTGCAAAATTTCCATTTGAACAAAGAACACTTACTTGTAATTTTAATCTTCATCTTAGCATTGAACTCACTACTTCATATGGTAGTCTGTTTTAAGTTGGAATTGCTCCTTTAGAAAGGTTCTCTTTATAATGAAACTGGAGGCCTGGAGCATTAAAATCCATGCACTGGAGGAGGGTCCCTCAGCCCAGCCTGCCCTCACAGTATAGGAGCCCTCAGGAAAGGAAGGCAACCCAGAGATCAGGGGAAGGCGACATCCCCATTACACTTCTGCTGCTGCATTACCTACAGTGCAAGCCTCCGCCTGCCCTTGGTTACCTGAGCCTCATCTGAGGCTTGCCTGCACCTCAGGCTGGACCTAAATGGCTGGGCAGCCGACATCAAGGCTTGCCTGTGCCTCAGGCTAGCGCTGGGTGGCTGAGGGGACTGGAGCAACCAGACCCGCCTGGGGGTGAGCTTGGCTATGCCACATGCCTGCCACTCCAGCGAGGTTGAGAGGACTGGGTGTCGCTATCTTGTGGTTATGGGCACGGCCATCTTTGAGAACCAGGTAGTCAATTAGCATATCCCCTCCTTATTGGCTGTGGGTGCCGCCATATTTGTGAGGGTGTGCTGGTCAATTAGCATATTCCCACTTTATTAGATGGGATGCAAACCTAATGTATGCACCAATTAGTCCTGGTTCTGCCTGCTAGAAATTAAGTAAAATAAACCTAACACATCCTCCACACACATAGTCTTTTGAATCTTTTACAACATCTATAATTTTACCTTTTTTTTTCTTTTCAGGCCAAATTTGCTTCAATATTTAAATCATTCCTCCTATAACATGTTTTCCAGTCATTACCCTAATATTCTTCCCCTAAATGTACAGTTTATCAATGTCCCTCTAAAAATGTGGCACACAAGAACTATTTTTTTATTCTGCTCATCAAAGATGATACATACAATGAAGGAGAAGCATCACATGAACTCACTCATTTGTGGATAATAAAGAACATTATAAACTGATGAACAAAAGGATAGATACAGAGGCAGTAAAGCTTCAAACAGACTGTGAAATTACAGCAGGAAGATTAAAGTTAGATGAGGTAGATAAGAGATCAATCAAAGGACTTGTATGCATGCATATAAGCATAACCAATGAATATAGACACTGGGGGGTTGGGGTATGCCTGGGAGGGAGGGGGGGCAATGGCGAGATATGTATAAAAAAATAATTTAAAAAAAAAGATGATACATAACACTATTATTTTCTTCTTTAAAAATTTTTTTTTTATTGATTTCAGAGAGAAAGGGAGAGGAAGAGAGAGATAGAAACATCAATGAAGAGAGAGAATCACTGATCGGCTGCCTCTTTCACAGCCCCTACTGAGGATTGAGTCCGCTACCTGGGCATGTCCCCTCAACAAGAAAACTTGTTTTAATACTTATGTACATTGTGTAAATGTGCCTAGGTTCATAAATATTAAAACAAGTTTTCTTTGAAAGCATTAGCAGTTATTATTCATTCTGTTTTGCTGCTTTATGCTTTTAAAGAATTTGTCCCTCTACATGTAGCTTCAAGAAGAAAAAATATTGTCAGTGTTAAGTATCATCTTTGATGAGCAGAATAAAAACAATAGTTCTTGTGTGCCACATTATGTGACAACAGCAGCTTTCCTATATAAATGTACAGTTTTGTATGTATATTTGGTTTTGGGGTTAAAATGCGGTTTCTACGAAAGCTCTGTCCCTACAATGTTCCTTGTGTACACCCAGACTGACCTAGCTTCCCTACAGACACTAATCAGCACAAAAGCTCACTGGATGGCAGGAAAGGATGGTTTGGATGAAAACCTTTGCCAAAAAATTATATTGATAAGCAAACATATATATGTCTACATTTTAAAGTTTGTTTTTTTTAACTCTGGTAAGGTAAGAGGTTAATAACTAACATTTAAGTTTTAGTTTCCTTTCTAAACAAACCTACAGAAACTAAGAAATTCATGTCTACTTGAAACCTAAGAATGTGACCTTATTTGGAAATAGGGTCTTGGAAGACATCATTAGCTAAGGATCTCTGGACTTGATGTAAGCCCTAAATCCAATGCCTGGTGTCCTTATAAGAGAGACACAGAGAGAAAGTGATGTGAAGATAACAGGCAGATTCAAGTGATGCTTCTGTCTATGAGCCAAGAAACATCAGGGATTGCCAGCATCCCACCAGAAGCTAGGAGAGCAGCATGGACAATATAGGACAAAAGACTATTCTCAGGTTTCTAGCCTGAGCAGCTGCTATGATGTGATCCCATTTACTAAGATGGGAACATTAAATGAAAGGGTGGGGGTGGGGTGATTACATTTTAGACATGTTATGTTTGAGGTGCCTGTGTGAACATGTCCAGAAGGCTGCTGGACATACAGAACATATATGATTCATCATCATTTTCAACTTCTGGGCTGCTAGGGAGTGGATACACCAATTCTCCACATACTATGATCTGAGCGTATACTAGTACGCATATGGCTTCAAAACTTTCACATAGGCCGAGACCGGTTTGGCTCAGTGGATAGAGCGTTGCCTGCGGACTAAAAAGTCCCAAGTTCGATTCCGGTCAGGGGCATGTACCTTGCTTGCGGGCACATCCCCAGTAGGGGGCGTGCAGGAGGCAGCTGACCGATGTCTCTCTCTCATCGATGTTTCTGACTTTCTATCCCTCTCTCTTCCTCTCTGTAAAAATCAATAAAATATATTTAAAAAAACAACAACAAAACTTTCACATACACATGCAATCTACCACAAGAGGGCACTTAAACTGATATTGTTTTAATTTAACTTTTAAAAGATGTAAAATCTTTCAGATTGGCCCAAGTTATTGACAAGTAAGTTAATTACCACTAACAATGACATTTAAAGCTTTATATTTGTCTTTACTAAGAATCAAAATATCAAAACATGAAAAAAGATACCCTTATTTGTCTGAAATCTTAACATTAAGTTTTGTGTATATTATTATGCATTTAGAAAAGCAATTTGAGGAATTATTATTTAACCTTTCAAAGCAAGTGCACTTAAATAAAGTTTCATTGCTGAACATATAACTTAGGTTTTAATATCACTTTAAGAATTTCAATTTAGAAAAATACATTTCATTAATAACGTAGCACAAATCTATGCTTAGGTGCTTCAAAGGTAACGTCTGACTCATGTAATTTCATAGTTTGCACTTATTTACCTACATTCAAAGAAGTTATCTCCTTCTTGCCTGAATGTTGGCTTTATATACTGATACAGATTTATCAGGAAAAAATAATTTTGGAATGTCACTTAAGTTATTTTATATTTTCTAAAAATGCTTTTGTCTCAAAATTTTAAAGATCTCAGAAATATCCAGCCCATGTATTAGCAAAAACTATTATACTATCTCCTCCCCGGCCCAGGCCACCCCCAGTTATAAGCATTGATTTTAATAGCTTAATCAAGGTGAGCTGCAGACTTCTCAAGATGATGGTTTGGAAACTATGCTACAGTATAAAATTTGTTATTGAAAATATTTTTATATAAACAGTTTCTGAAAAATAATTCCAGCCCTAGCAGGGTAGCTCAGTTAGCAAAGTATTGCTCTGCTGTACCAAAGTTTCAGAGATCCAATCCCCAGTCAAGGCGCATACAAGGAAAAACAAACCAATGTTTCTCTTTCTCTCTCTCCCTAAAATCAATTTTTAAAAATATTCTAGGTCCTACTTTCTAACAATCAAATCCTAGGACAACTTACTTAACTTTTCTGAGCTTTAGTCCCTTCATCTACAAAAGGCAGACAATCCTGGCTGGTGTGATACAGTGGTTGAGCATCAACCCATGAACCAAAAGATTATGGGTTAGATTCCGGATCAGGGCACATGCTCAGGTTGTGGGCTAAATCCCCAGTAGGGGGAGTGCAAGAAGCAGCCGGCTGATATTTCTTTCTTTTTTTAATACATTTTTATTGATTTTTTACAGAGAGGAAGAGAGAATAGAAAGTCAGAAACATCGATGAGAGACATTGATCAACCGCCTCCTGCACACCCCCCCACTGGAGTTGTGCCCGCAAGCAAGGTACATGCCCCCGACCAGAATCGAACCCAGGACCTTTCAGTCCACAGGCCGACGCTCTATCCACTGAGCCAAACTGGTCTCGGCTCGGCTGATGTTTCTATCTTCCACTCCCTTCCTCTCTCTAAAAAATTAATAAAAACATACTGTACTTATTTTTAAAATGCAGACAAAAACAGTACCTACATTACTGGGCTCTTACAAGGATTAATGAAAAAATGAATACAAAATGCTTATAAACGCTGTCAGTCAAACAATAAATGCTACTAGTTACACATTGGTCTAAACCCTAAAACCAAGGCCTAGACCACTGATTATTGCATAGTAAGCCTTACAGATGTCATACTCCAAGTAGAAAATGCCCTCTGGGCCATCTGACCAGCTCAAGAGGAAGTAAAGACAGCAGCATTAAACAGTAAAGCTCAAAATTATAAGGCCTACCAACTTGCTCAGAGCTTCCAACCACTGATATAATCCAGTTTTAATCAGGGGCAAAAAATTAAGGATTAATAAACATCAGAGGATGAAAGAGACCAAAACAAATATCAAGAAGAAGCATCTTAGTCCTAACCAGTTTGGCTCAGTGGATAGAACATTGGCTTGCGGACTGAAGGATCCCAGGTTCGATTCTGGTCAAGGGCATGAACCTTGGTTGCAGGCACATAACCAGTAGGGAGTGTGCAGGAGGCAGCTGATTGATGTTTCTCTCTTATCGATGTTTCTGACTATCTCTCTCCCTTCCTCTATGTAAAAAATCAATAAAATAAAAGTGTTAAAAAAAGAAGAAACATCTTAGTCTTGACCGTATGGGACACGAGGCTCTAACCACTTGGTTAGAGCAGTGGTCGGCAAACTCATTAGTCAACAGAGTGGCAAACCGCAGCCCGCGAGCCGCATGTGGCTCACGAGCCCCAGTTTGCCGACCACTGGATTAGAGCATCGTCCCATACACCAAAAGGTTACAATTCAATCCCTGGTCCTGGGACATACAGGAGGCAACTGATCAATGTTGTTCTCTAACATCGATGCTTCCCTCTCTCTCTTCCTTCCTCTTTCTAAAAATCAATTAAAACATTAAAAAAAAAACTTTAGAAGCTGAGCCCTGGCTGGTGTGGCTCAGTTGGTTGAGTGTCATCCTGTGTACTAAAAGTTGCTGGTTCGACTCCCAGTCAGGGCACAGTCCCAGGTTGTAGGCTCAATACCGGGAAGGAAGTGTGCGGGAGGCAGCTGATCGATGTTTCCATCTCACATCGATGTTTCTCTTTCCCTCCCCCTTCCTCTCTAAAAATCAATGTTTAAAAAAATCTTAAAAATAAAAAACTTTAGAAGCTGAAAATACAAAGTAGCCCATTCCCTCTGACCAAATTTCCACAGGCTGTCCAAAACCAAGTCCACACTACAACCCTGTCCAACATCCGGATTTCTCAGACTGCCTCCTAACCTGCTTGAGCCTCTTGAAAACTCAGGAAAGCAGAAGCCAGGAATACACCCTGAGTCTGCTGGGCCTATCTTCTGGGAGACTTCAACCATTAATGAACTAGAGGCAAAACTGATCTTTCCTCAGACTGCTGGTTTGTTCTTGCTGCTTCATATACACAGACATAGTAAAACTAAAAAAGACTCAAGAAAATCCTAACACCACACACAGTGAGAATGGCGATTACCTCAGCGGGGCTCTAGGGAATATAATCCGGGAGAGGCCCATAGTGGCAAACTGTTTAGTAACTTATTTCCTAAACTAGGCTTTGAAAACAATTCTATATCTTGCTATTTTTAATACTCTTCTTTCTTTACAATTTTAAAAACTGTTTTTTGTTTTGTTTTCTTTAACCCTCACCTGAGAAGTGAGGATATTTTTTTCCATTAATATTTAGAGTGGAAAAGAAGGAGGAGAGGGAGAGAGACAGAGAGGAGAGGAACATCCATATGAGAGATATACATGGATTGGTTACCTTTCACACTGGGGGCAGGGATCAAACCTGCAACCCAGGTATGTGCCCTTGATTGGAATGGAATCCTCGACCATCCAGTGTTGCACAGGCCAATACTCTAAACCACTGGGCCAGCCAAGGCTAAAAACTATTTTAATGTGCATATTTCTTCAATTCAAAAATTATTTAACTATACAACTGATTATTAAATCACAAAGATGTAGCAACAAAGTTCTGCTACATCATGAAGGAAACAGGCTTGATTTTAAATACGTACAAAAATCAAGATCAGACAATAGGGCAGGGAAGATGTGGGGAGGGAGTGGGAGTGGGGTAAAGAAAGGAGACATCTGTAATACTTTCAACAATAAACACAATTTTTTTAAATGAAAGGATCAAATATTATTAAAAGAATTTATCATTACTAACCTGAAAAAAAATCAAGGCCAGATTTACTTACATTATGAGTCTTCGGTTTAAGAACCAGTATTTCCTCCGACTTCTGTCATATCCAATAGGTTCATGTCGAATATATGGTTTGTTTTTTTGGATTTCAGCAACACAGTCAGTCACTCCAGGCACCTTATGTGCTACACAGACTTCACACTGCCATTCATCCTCTGGCACCTCCTCAAGAGGTGGTTTCACACATTCCAAATGGTATACTGCTGAACATGTCTCACAGCAAAGCAAATCCCCAAGTTTGTGACAAACCCTACAATGGTCATCATACTGAATCACCCCTTCAGACATCAATTCCTCACGAGCAATATTTGTGGTAAGAAACTGATCAACTAAGAACTGCAGAACTTTGATTTTGTTCTCTACTGGTCCATAAGGATAGTCCTCTGCTTCTTGGTAAGGAAGCACATGATGGTACTCCTTATCACTCTCACAGTACACCCGCAGCACCTCCGGCCACGTCATTCCATCTATGAAATAGAGTGTGGAATTAACGCTATCTTTCAGATCAGCAGGTCCAAAGGTAGTATTGGAAGTGTCTTCTTCACGCAAAACTGCTTTCAAAAGCACAACGTGCATCTCCGCCATAAGTGTACACTGCTCTTGACTCACTAAAGCTGCACAGAAGTCCTCAAAGCGAAAAGGAGATAACCTTAAAACAGTGCCAAAGTTCCGAAGTACCTCGTAAATGGCAATAACATTCATTATATGCTCATTAGGCACCATTAAATCCTCAGAGGACTTGGGGAATTCAAGGGGTGGGATGTCCTTTTCTTCCAATATTGGAGAACGAGGCCGGTGTACTCTTGGTTTTCGCCTACCTGTAAAAAAAGAAAAAGTATAATTAAAAATCAATATACAATTTCTACAAACTAAGGGTTTCCCAATTTTTCCTGTTTGGATATATACTTCAAAAATTATGTAAGTATACTTCTATTTTTCTAACAACTACCAAGTTAAAATAACACCAAGAAGCAATGATTTAGTTCTAATTTTTAAATATATAGAAAATCTAAATTCTGAAACTAGATCATCTTTTTATACCATATCCAAGCATAAACTATAATGGATTAAAGATCTAAATGTAAGAACTGGAACCATAAAACTGAATGAAAATATAGGCAATAAACTCTCTGATTTTGGTCTTACTAATATTTTTTCTGCTACAGCTACCTAGGCAAGAGAAATAAAAGGGAAAATAAACAAATGGAACTACATCAAATTAAAAAGGTTTTGCATAGCAAAGAAAACCACCAACAAAATGAAAAGACAACCTACCAATTGGGAGAACATATTTGCCAATGATACATCTGATAAGGGTCAATATCTAAAATTAATAAAGAACTCATACAACTTTACACCAAAAACAATCTAATTAAAAAATGGGCAATCTTGGGGAAAATGTAGAACAACAGAAATACCAGTGGGACTGTAAACTAGTACCACCTCTTCATAGAGCAATTCAGTAATAGGTTATGGCTGTGTATATAATACTGAGAGAACTGTCTGGAAACTTTTTACTCATGAACCAAAGTAAGAAATGCATTTTACATCTCAATCCAGTATACACATATCCCAAAACAGAAGTTGTACAGAAATCGTTTTTCTATATGTCAGACTATCTTCTATCCTATTCTAATACCTTCTTGTATTCTTTCACTGCTTTTAAAATGTGCAGTCCACAATTTGAATAACATTTCTCTAGAGAAGCTTTCATCATATATGCAGAGCAAATATTCAATACTGTTTATAAAAGGAAACAGTCACCATGGCCAGTGTGGCTCAGGTGATTGGAGTATCCCACCGGTACCAAAAGGTGACAGGTTCGATTCCTGGTCAGGGCACATAACCAAGTTTCCATTTCCCAGGTTGGGGCATGTGGGAGGCAATGCTTCTCTCTCTCTCTCACACATTGATATTTCTCTCTCTTTCTCTTTTCCTTTCCTCTCTCTGAATTCAATATAAAAATACAAAAATTATAAACAAATAAACTGATTAATTAAAAGCAAACAGTCAATCAAGCGGAAAACAATCAAATGTACAACAGGGCAATGGTTAAATTAAAGAACAATCATTTGACAGTGTTCTAAACAGCAATCTTGACTAATTAAGGCTACATAGGTCAGCATGGATTGATCTTAAAAACACCATGAGACAGTACCCTAGCAGGTTTGGTTTACTGGATAGAGCATCAGCCTGCGGACTGAAGGATCCCAGGTGCGATTCCGGTCAAGGGCACATGCCTGGGTTGCTGGCTCAATTCCCAGTGGGTGGCATGCACAAGGCAGCTAATCAATGATTCTCTCTCATCACTGATGTTTCTATCTCTCTCCCTTTCCCTTCCTCTGAGATCACTATCTCTCTCTATATATAAAAGCCTAAGCGACCAGGAGCTGCCTCCTGGTGGTCAGTGCACTACCACACTGGGAGCACCGCTTAGCGAGCTTACTGAGCAGCAGTGGCAACAGGCGCAGCGGGGCTGGGATGAGCGGGAGCGCGCAGCACTGGCCTGGGCTCAGGCTACTCCCCAGCCATCTGCTGCTTCACACACTACGATATCCCTTGGGACTACCAGCCCCCACAAGCTGCCTCAGCCAAAACTGGCAATCCGACATCCCCCAAGGGGTCCCAGATTATGAGAAGGCGCAGGCCAGGCCAAGGAACCTGTGTGTGTGTACAGCATATACACATGTATACATATACACATATTCTATCTAATAAGAGTAATATGCAAATTAACCACACATGCGCTACACTCACGAGCCACGCCCACCAGCCAATCAGAGCGAGTATGCAAATTAACCCAACCAAGATGGCTACAGCCACAGAGAGTGCAGGAGATAGGCCTGGGTTGCCCCTGGCAATGGAAGAAACCAAGCTTTCTGCAAACCTTGATCGGCCAACCTTGATCGGCAGGTGAGGCCTCTGCTTAAGGCAACGAAGTCTCAATGGCTGTGCTAGTAAAAGGTTTGGCTCCGCTCCAGGCACAAAGTTTCAATTGTAGAAAATAAACAAATCCCAGATATCAGGGCCTCCGCTTGGGTTGTCGGGGCGTGGCCAGCCTGCAAACCACCACAGGCCCCTCACCCAGGCCACCCCACATCCAAGGGAACCCCTACTCTAATCCAGGACACCCTTCAGGGCAAAGCAGCTGGCCCCCACCCATGCACCAAGCCTCTATCCTATCTAATAAAAGAGTAATATGCAGATTGACCATCACTCCAACACACAAGGTCCTGCCCCCATGTGGACACAAGATGGACACCACAAGATGGCCAGCAGGGGAGGGCAGTTGGCAGGGACCAAGCCTGCAAGGGAAGGCAGTTGGGGTGATCAAGCCTACAGGAGAGGGCAGCTAAGGGTGACCAGGCCGACAGAGGAGGGAAGTTGGGGGTGACCAGACCTGCAAGGAAGGGCAGTTGGGGGTGACCAGGCCTGCAGGGTAGGGCAGTTAGGAGCAAACAGGCTGGCAGGGGAGCAGTTAGAGGGTAATCAGGCTGGCAGGCAGAAGCGGTTAGGGGCAATCAGGAAAACAGGCAGGTGAGCAGTTGGGAGCCAGCAGTCCTGGATTGCTATTTAACATGTGATTGGCATTACCTAGTGCATGAGAGAAATTCAGAATCTCTGATCCCATCCCAGGCCTACTGAATTAGGATCTGAAGTTTCTCAAAATTTTCAGTTGATTCATATGCTCATTAAAGTTTGAGAAGCTGCCTTGAATAATCCACCCTAAAACTGGAGGTGCAACAAAACCACATGGTAAGCTGTAAAAAAGTGTCAAATTTTAAGGAGCCCTACATAAATAGCTCAGGACAGTATTTTTATCTTTCTTCTTAGATAATTCTGCTATGCAGCCAAGTTTGAAAACTAGTAGTTCACAGAAATTAGATATCCTACCACCAAGCAGAAAGTCAGACTTTTGTGGAAACTCAAGCAACAGAACTAAGGTTGCCTCGTGAAGCGTGATCAGAATAAAACTGATAGGAAAGGGAGGTGTAAACAGTCCAAACACAATAACTAAAAGAGGCTGCCAGAAGACTGAATTTAAAAAAAATAACAAGGAGCCACTTGAAAACATGATTTAGATAAATGAAAAGTAAAAAGGTGGGAAAAGTTATATCAAACTTGTAATATTCCCAAAAAAAAGCTGAATTAGCTATATTAATATCAATAGATTTTAAAAAGCAAAGAATATTACCAGGGGTAAAGAAGATCATGTCATAATGATAAAGAGGCCAAATATCCAAGACAAAGCCATAAACAAACAACCATAATGTTTATGCACCTAATAACAAAATCACAAAATAACCATACAGAACATCAAGGAAATTGACAACAACACTCCTCTCTTAGTAATCAATAGAACAAGTAGAAAATCAGCCAGGTTACAGAAAATCTTAACAACACTATCAACAAATTTGATCTAATTGACACTTATCGAACACTTCCCAACAGCAGCAGTATACACCTTTCTTCCAAATACACATGGACAATGTTTTGGGGCATAAAACAAATCTCAAATTATTTATTTTAAATTAGTCATACCTGTTATGTTATCTGACCATAATGGAATTAAATTAAAAACCAGGGACAGAAAAATACCTGGGAAGTCCCCCAAATGTCTGAAAATTAAACAGTATATTTCGAAACAATCCATGGATCAAAGAGTAAAGTAAGTCACAATAGGAATTAGAAAATATTGTGAATAAAATGAAAATGAAAATAAAACAAATCAAAAATTGTGGGATGCAGCTTTTAAAGTGCATAGAGGGCAGAAACTGGTTTAGCTCAGTGGACAGAGTGTCAGCCTGCAGACTGAAAGGTCCCAGGTTGGATTCCGGTCAAGGGCACATACCTTGGTTGCGGGCACATCCCCAGTAGGGGGTGTGCAAGAGGCAGCTAATCGATGTCTCTCTCTCTCTCATCAATGTTTCTAACTCTCTATCCCTCTCCCTTCCTCTCTATAAAAAAAAAATCAATAAAATATATTTTAAAAAAATAAAGTGCATAGAGGGACACTTATAGCACTAAATACCTAAATTAGAAAGTCTTGCCCAGCCAGTGTGACTCAGTGGTTGAGCGTCGACCTATAAACCAAGAGGTCACGGTTCAATTCCCGGTCAGGGGCATATGCCTGGGTTGTGGGCTCGATTTCCAGGGGAGGCAGCCTATCAATGATTCTCTCTCACTGATGTTTCTCTCTCTCTCCCTCCCTTTTCCTTCTTCTTTGAAGTCAATAAAAACATATTTCTTTAAAAAAAAAAAGTCTCAAGTAAATGATTGTAAGATAAGCTTTTACTTCCAGAAACCAAAATAAGAGCAAATTAAACCTGAAACAAGCAAGAGGGAAACAATGAAGAGAACAAAAGTTTACAAGTGGTTATTATAATTTGGTGTTCCTGTGTTCATTGCCACACATCTACTTATTTAAAAGAGTAGACCAAAAGTCAATGAAATACAAAAGCATACACAAAAATCAAAGGCTGCTTCTCTTAATAGATTAAATGGATTAACAATAGAAGACAAATTTCAGTATCAGGAAAGAGAGAACATTACTATAGACCAGTGGTCAGCAAACTGGGGCTTGAGAGTCACATGAGGCTTTTGAGCTGCGGTTTGTTGCTCTGTTGACTAATGAGTTTGCCGACCACTGACCTAGACTCTCGATCCAATAATTACAGGCTGTTGTTGTTCCTTGTTGCAAGTCCCTACCGGTGGCTTGCAATGTGCAGTTTGCCGACCACTGCTATAGACTTTACAGATATTAAAAGGATAAGGAAATACTATGAAAACTTTTAATTGATAAATTGAGCTCACATGAAAGAAACTAATTCCTTGAAAGACATGAATAATCAAACTGTATAGCTTTAGAAACAGACTGAGAACTGTCAGAGAGAAGAGGAGGTGAAAGGATTAAGCAAAAATTTAAAAACTCATAGACATGGACAATAGTACAGTGATTACCAAAGAGAAAAGAGGTTGGGTGGACATAGAAGAGAGTAACCAGTAATAAATGGTGGTGGAAGGAAACTTGACCTATGGTGGTAAACACACAATGCACTATACTAATGATGTATTGAAGAAATGTACAACTGAAACCTATGTAATTTTATTAACCAACTAGAAGCCCAATGCACATAATTCGTGCAAGTGTAGGCCTTCGCAGCCAGGGCGGAGCTGCCTAGATCCCTCCCTCACAGCTGTGGGACTGCTGCCTGGATCTCTCCTTCACAGCCCCGCGGCTGCATCCCTGACTTCGACCTGGAAGGACATTCAGTCTAATTAGCATGTTATGCTTTTATTATTATAATGTCACCACAATAAATTTTTAAGAAAGAAAAAAGTACATAGCCTTTTATGTATTAAAGAAATTAACTTCATAGTAAAAAAAATCTTCCAACAAAAAGAACTCCAAGCCCAGATGACATCACTGGAATATTCTACCAAAGTTTTAAAGAAGAAACAATTACAATTCTATACAATCTCTTGCAGAAAACAAAAAAAGAAGCAATAACTTTGACTCATTTTGAGGCTGGCATTACTCCGATACCAAACTCAGATAAGACATTTCAAGAAAACTACAGACCTTTTTTTTTTCACAGACGTTTTTTAAAACTCCCCAAAAATCACAGACATAAAAATCCTCAAAAACACCATGCATGAGAATTAAGAAGTTTAACACATCACAACCAAGTAGAGTTTAACTCCTGGAATTAGGCTAGTTCAACATTCAAAAGATCACTCAATAGCCCAGCCAGTGTGGCGCAGTGGTTGGAATGAAGAGGTAACCGGTTCAAATCCTGATCAGGACACATGCCTGGGTTGTGGCCTCGATCCCCAGTGTGGGGCATGCAGGAGGCAGCCAACTGATGATGTTCCTGTCTCATCAATGTTTCTCTCTCTCTAACACTTCTGAAAGTCCAGTTTATATTTTAAACTATATATATTTTTATTGATTTTAGAGAGGAAGGGAGAGGGAAAGAAACATCGATGAGAAAAATTCATTGATTGGCTGCCTCCTACACACCCCTCCTGGTGCTCTAGGACACAACTCGGGCTTGTGCCCTGACAGGGTATGGATCAGTGATCTCCTTGTTCATAGGTCCATGCTGAACCACTGAGCCACGCCGGCTAGGCCAGAAGTGTTATTTTAAAAATGCAAAGCCCAAAAAGTAAGTAGGTAAGTAAGTAAGTAAATAAATAAGCAAGCAGAGCTTTTGCCCTAGCCGGTTTGGCTCAGTGGATAGAGCGTCTGCCGGCAGAATGAAGGTTCCCAGGTTCGATCCCCAGTGAGAGGAGGAGGGATGGGGGCCTGCACATACAGGAGGCAGCCAATTGATGATTTCTCTCTCATGATAGATGTTTCTATCTCTCTCTCTCCCTTCCTCTCTAAAATCAATAAAATATATTTTGAAAATTAATTAATTAAATAAGGTAAAATGTAAAGCTTTTACCCTAACCTAATTATCCAAACCACAGATTAATGAATGTTAAGAGCTCAGAGGGGGAATGGCAAACTATGGCCAGCCACTGCCTGTTTTTGTAAATAAAGTTTTATTTGAACACAACCATGCTCATTTGTTTATTATTCTCTACAGCTATTTTCATGCTACAATAGAGTTGAATAGTTGCAGCAAAGACAGTCTGGCCCCCAAAGCCTAAGATATTTACTATATGGTATGTTAAGAGAAAGTCTGTCAATCTTCTACCCATTAGATTATCTAACTCAGCCTACACTTTACAGGTAGGTAAATTGAAGCCCACAAAGGAATGACTTCTGTAAAGTCAAACTCAAGCTAAGAAACAAGGAAGAAATCCATTCTTATCTAGCCAGAAAATTCTCAAAACACACATCTACTCCCCCTCCCCCGCCCCACACCCATTTTAAAAGTGAACCTCAGGGACCAACTGGAAATTAAACATACAGTGACTGAAATAAAAATATTATACAGAGACCTAACAGCAGACTAGAGGAAGGCAAGAATCAAGTCAAAAATTTGAAATATAAAGAATCAGAAAACACTCAACTGGAAAACCACGAAGAAAAAAGAATCCCAAAATGTGAAGATAATGTAAGGAGTCTCTGGGACAGTTTCAAGCGTACCAACATCAGAATTGTGGGGGTGCCAGAAGAAGAGAGAGCAAGATACTGAAAACCTACTTAAAGAAATAATGACTGAAAACTTCCCACATCTGGTAAAAGAAATAGACTTACAAGTCCAGGAAGCACACAGAACCCCATACAAAAGGAATCCAAAGGGGACTACACCAAGACACATATCATAATTAAAATACCAAGAGCAAAAGCCAAAGAGAGAATATTAAAAGCAACAAGAGAAAAACAGTTAATTACCTACAAGGGAGCACCCACACAGCTGTCAGCTGATTTCTCAACAGAAACGATGCAGGCCAGATGGGAGTGGCAAGAAATATTCAACGTGATGAATAGTAAGAACCTACAACCAAGAATACTCTATCCAGCAAAGCTATCATTCAAAATTGAAGGGCAGATAAAGAGTTTCACAGAGAAGAAAAAGCTAAAGGAGTTCATCAACTCCAAACCAGTGCTATATGAAATGCTGAAAGGTACTCTTTTAGAAGAGGAAGAAGAAAAAGGTAAAAGCCAAAAAATTATGAACAACAAATACATATCCATCAACAAGTGAATCTAAAAATTAAGTGAATTAAAAATTTGATCAACAGAAGGAACTGGTGAATATAATAGAATCAGGAGCACAGAAAGGGAGTGGACTGATAATTCTCAGGGGAAAAGGTGTGAAGGGTGTACAGGGAGGGAGAGACTGAACAAAAATCATACACCTATGGATGAGGTCAATGGGAGGGAGGTAAGGATAGAGGGAGGGTTGAGAGCCGGGTGAAGGGGAGCTATGGAGGGTGAAAAAGAGAAACAAATGTAATAATCTGAATAATAAAGATATAATTTAAAAAAAAAAGAGTGAACCTCAGGCTTTCATACCACAAGTGGGTATATTTACCAATAAACTGATGAGGAAAGAACTTTGGGTCTAATTTATATCCAAGAATACCTACTAAAGATCTGAGGTAAACTTTGCTAGGTTCTAGAAAAAGTTAATTTGAAAGCCATAAAAATTCAAATTAGGGAAGATTTTAAAACAAGTAAGTGATGGTTCAGCATCAAATAATTGCCAATTCATTTAACTGGCTATTTAATATAACCAACAATCCCACTCCTAGAATCTACCCTATGGAAACCCCAGTCTGGGTGACCTAAGATAGATCTATCACATTTAGAATAGCACCATCTGTAAAAGCAAAGAGGGACTAAAGTTTCAATAGGGCTACTTTTCAAGGCAAATTTGACATTCTTAACAAGATCCACATCAAGGGATATGATATCACCATAAAACTTAAGAATATTGGAGACCATGAAAAGCTTAAACGCTTTTAGAAAGGGGAAAAAAACAACAACAAAAAAAAAACCAACAGGGTTAGACATGATGGTAATCAGAATGGTCCTAGACTTCTCAACAGCAACACTGCTATGCTAGAACACAATAAAGCAAATATTTCAAGTAAAATTGATTTTTTTATTTAAAATCCTATACCAAACTATCAATCTAGTTTTGCATCCATCTTAGGAAGCAATTAGAGCTTATCCTGAAAAAAGGAAGTAAACCAAGAAAGATGTAGGTCTTAAAAAACAGAATCAACATGGCAAAGCAGCAAAAAGAGCAACAAGCAACAGTTCAGGTGAGAGCAGAAATACTGAAGGCTGCAGAAGAGAAATCAAGGAAAATATTGAATTGCTAAAATGGAGAGTTTGGAAAATAGGAAATAGTTAAGATATTTTATCTACTTATTTATTTCTTTAAATCCTCACTCGAGGATATGTTACTATTGCTTTTTGGAGAGGAAGGGAGAGAGAAAGAAACATCAGTTGCCTCCCACACCACACCCAATCCAGGATACACCTACAACCTAGGTATGTGCCCTAAACAAGAATCAAACTGGCAAATCTTTGGTGCATCAAATGATGCAGCAACCAGGACAGGACATGATAAGATATTTTAAAGTAAGGGATAGTACCCTGGGCTAAATACATAGAACACTAAACAGTTAAAAACAACAACAACAACAACAAAAACAACAACACACAAAAAAAACGGGGGCAATAATTCCAGGGAAACAATTACAAAGAATGTAATAGCCACAATAGTGTAATCAATCCCTCATGACTTATCCTGACCAAGAATCATGCTATATAACTATAATGAGAACATAGAAGAAAGTAAGGGTAATTTATCAGGGCTAAATGCTCATCTACTATATCAAAGTCAAGAGAGAAATGTCTAAAATTGATAAATCAAATATAAGCTTATCATTTTAAAATACTGTGATAATTACCAGAAAAATAAAAACCAGCTACAAGAATTGAAAACTGTTGCCTCTGAAAAGATAGGAAGAGATACATCAAGGAACCACTTTTGTTCACTGTGAGTCTTTAATACTATTTTATCAATGTTAATGTAGTTCTTTGATAAAGATATGATACGGGAAAACCCTTCTTTATAACAAACAAAAAAATAAGTTTAATATGATCCTAGTTACCTTTATTTTTTTTTAAATATATTTTATTGATTTTTCACAGAGAGGAAGGGAGGACAGAAAGTCAGAAACATCGATGAGAGAGAGATATCGATCAGCCACCTCCTGCACACCCCACACTGGGGACATGCCTGCAACCAAGGTACATGCCCTTGACCGGAATCGAACCTGGGACCTTTCAGTCCACAGGCCGGCGCTCTATCCACTGAGCCAAACCGGTCTCGGCGTATTTCTTTTTTTAATATGTAGGTAAGACCATGATATAAAAAAATGGAATTTTAAAACATGTTACCATGGTTGTCTTTGGTTGGTAGGATTACAGATGATTTTCATTTTCATCTGTTATCATATGTATTTTCCCAAAAGAGTAAACCCATACTATTTTTGTCATTTTTCATTGTAATTTTAATAACAACTTGAGAAAAGATGAGAAGTCAGGGGAATGAGGGAGAGTTAGAGGGCCATGGCTGGTTTGAAAACCTGGAAAACTGGTGTTTAAGGAACAGGCAGAAAAAGAGGATATTGGAGGAACAACGAAAGAACTAGAAGTATCAAGAGTGCTTTTTCCTACCATTGTAAATAATTGAAGTAAAATGTATTATTTATTATAGTTCTAGAATAAATCAGATGTTCAATAAACTAATTTTTTTAAGTGGAGAAGTTAAACATTTAATATTTCTTAAATAAAATTGTTTTAATGTACATTTTTACTTAAATATTTTTTTACCTTATCAGTTGACAGCTTTCAATAGAATAAAATACTACCTTCAACACAAGTAAGGTCTAAGTAAGACATAAGTAAGGTCTCTATATCATCAAAGAATCTCCATCTTCAGCTCAGGAACAAATCAACAGGTAACAAAAGCTAATAATTACTGAACTAGGCATTTCATAAGCATTAACCCATGTAACCATCACAACACCTTAAATAAGTACTATATCTCCATTTTATAAATAAGGAAAGTGAGACACAAAGAGTTAAGCAAATTGCCCATCATCATAGAGCCCAGATTCAAACCTATGAAACCTGGATTCAGATTCTTCACTCTTTAAATCTCCATGCTACCTACTTTAGTCTCTAAAAAAAAATTTTTTTTACATTTATAAAATACATGTCTAGAATCCTCAACTTCTCATACATCATGAAAATCTAAAATTTTGTGTTTGGCTTCCATATGTCCACACTGTGAAAATCAACTCCATCCGCACTGGTCGGTCTCTTAACAGATCCTTCTGGAATTAGTTCTTTAGGCTGGCCTAAGGCAATCCAGCTCTCTTTCATTTTAAGAGGACTTTCTTTCTTTGTTGTTTTTTAATCCACACCTGAGGACATTTTTCCACTGATTTTTAGAGAGTGAAAGGGGAAGGGGGAGGAGGGGGGCAGAGAGAGAAACATGGACGTGAGATACATCGACTGGTTGCCTCCTGCAACCGAGGCACGCGCCTCTGACAGGGAATGGAACCCTCGACCACTGGGCAGAACCGGCCTGGGCAAGCACTTTGTTTTCAAGTACAGAACCAACAGCCTTTCCAAAGAACCAACAAGATGGCGGAAGTGGAGAGAAAAGAAAGCGAACCTCGGGCTGCGCCCATCTTGGACAGCTGCTGGAGTCCTCTGCGCATCGGGCTGCAACTGCACAGCGCCCCGCAGCGGGCGGCTGAAGCCGGCCTGCAAGGGAAGCAGCACCTCGCGGCCGAGGCCGAGGCCAGCGCCTGCGCAAGGAGGAGGTGCCGCCGCGGAGAGCCCCAGGGTGAGGAAGCCACACATTCGGGACATGTGGCAGCACTGTGGGCATCTAAGCGGCAAGGCTTTCAACCAGGTGGGAAGCAACCCGGAGATGATTGCTAGGCCACTACCCCGGCAATTCTCTATCGCCTACAAGCAAGGGAAGCACCAGGACCACCCACTCCTCTGTTGTCATCCTCCTCAGGTAGCCAAGAAAGGCACAGATGCCAAGACCGGTTTGGCTTAGTGGATAGAGCGTCGGCTTGCGGCCTGAAGGGTCCCGGGTTCGATTCTGATTGGGGGCATGTACCTTGCTTGCGGGCACATCTCCACAGTGGGGTGTGCAGGAGGCAGCTGATTGGTGTCTCTCTCTCATCGATGTTTCTGACTTTCTATCTCTCTCCCTTCCTCTCTGTAAAAAATCAATAAAATATATTTTTTTTAAAAAAGGCACAGACATATCTTATAAAAGAAAAAAGAAAAAACTATTGTAACAAACAAAATAAGTCTGTCTGCTTAAGATGATTCTATTAAAACTGCATTTGTAATGGTCCAGCTGTTCCATTCCTGGGATATACCCAAAATAATAACATACAGCCCTAACCAGTTTGGCTCAGTGGATAGTGTCTGCAGACTGAAGGGTCCCGGGTTCGATTCTAGCCAAGGGCATGTACCTTGGTTGCGGCCACATCCCCAGTAGGGAGTGTGCAGGAGGCAGCTGACTGATGTTTCTCTCTCATCGATGTTTCTGATTCTCTATCCCTCTCCCTTCCTTCTCTGTAAAAAATCAATATTTTTTTTAAAAAACACACATATTGTACAGCCAAAAATCTATACACAAATATTTGCAGCAGAATTATTCATAATAGACAGAAAGTGAAAACAATTCAAATGTTCATGAACTGGTGAATGGATAAGCAAAATGTGGTATATCCATGTAATGGAATATTATTCAGATATAGTACTGGTATATGCTATAACATGTATGAACCTGAAAAACAAACTATCTGCTAAGTGAAAGAAGCCACATATTATATGTCTCCATTTACATAAAATGTCCAGAAGAGACATATCAGCAGAGAATGAAAGTGGTTGCCAAGGGATGGAGAGGGAGGAGAGGATAGGATGCGGCTGCTATGGTATGGAGTCCAACCTCAGTGGGGTTTGTGCAGGACACAGCCCATCAATGATTCTCATCATTAATGTTTCTATCTCTCTCTCCCTCTCCTTTCCTCTGAAATCAATAAAGATATACTAAAATCATCGATCAGTTACCCTCCAGCATGCTCCACACTGGGGATTGAGCTTGCATGTGCCCTGACAGAGAATCAAACCTTGATCTCCTGGTTCATGTCAACGCTCAACCACTGAACACCACCAGCCGTGCCATTTTCTTTCTTTTAATTCTCATGTTTGACTTTTTCAGGTACTTATACCTGAAAACAAATTTCATTAATTTCCCCTTTTTTTTTAATTTCAGAGAGGAAGGGCGATGGAGAGAAAGATGAAACATCAATGATAAGAATCATTATTTGGCTGTGTCCTACACTCCTGTTACTAGAAATCAAGCATGCAACTCAGGCATGTGCACTTGACTGGAATTGAACCCAGGACCCTTCAGTTCTCTCAGGCAAACCAGCTAGGGCTCATTAATTTCCCTTACAAAGTTGAATTCCTATGGCTACTTACTGAAGACAGTACCATTTTTATAGAGGCATATTTGATGCATTCCTTTCTCTGTCTACACTTGTGATGTTGTTGAGGCATGGAGAACTTTGAAGCACTTCCTGAATTGATCTTCCATCCAAGGCTACAAAACCCATCCAGATCCCCATCAGCTGTCTCATTCTCTTCCAATCTATCTTGCAGAACAGAATCTATGCTAAACTTCCTAACATCCCACGAAAAGCATTTCCCACTTGTTTTTAGATCTTCTGATTGATCCCCAATACCCGCAAATAAAACAGATTTGAAATAGATTGGTGGGGAGGTGCTCCAGAAACTATCTTCTCGTTTCACACTTCTGCATGGTACTGATGGAAATATAACATATCCCCTGACTGTTCCAGGAGTGAAAAATGACTGAGGACCACTGTTCTAACCCAATCTTTATCTTACAGATAAGGAAGGAAAAGTACAAATGCTCCACTATGGTTGTGTAGGTCCTGCCCAACACAGAGCTTTACAGTTTATTTCCTATTCACACACACAAGCTCTTGCTAAGCCAGGTTACTTAAGACTGCCCACATTTTAAAATCAGTGCCTTGGTTCAGGCTGCTCCTTCCCTCCACCTGTCCATCCTCACTGTCCAATGCTCATCCAGGAAGTACAAGCTCGACCACAATTCCACCAGGAAAGTATGACCTCGACCTCCTTTAAATTTCCACTACCCTTTGTAACTCACCTGTAGCAACCAGAAATTACAAATACACTGAAAAGATATTTGGTTGACACTGAGGGAAATAAATACTGCCAAGCCAGTTACAAATTCTGCTTTTCAAATATAAATCTACAGTTCATTCATGGCATCTATAACACTGATCGAGGACATAACTCCCACAACAACACCAGAGCTTTTGCTTCCTGTAATCATCGGAAGTTCCTAATTTCAAAATTCCAGCTAAGAATCTTCAGAAGTCCCATACAAGTTAAATGCAAGAACTAGTCTATTTCAACTCTGACTTAAAATTTTTAAATTAGCAAATGCTAGATTTGAAGGCGCTGCCAACTTTTCCAAAAGCCTATTCAAAATAGGTTTTCTATGCAATCCTTGAAGGTATTGGCAAAGTATGTCATAAAACCTATAGGCTAGCTCTGGCCAGTGTGGCTCAGGTGGCTGAGCGCTGTACTGGCACCAAAAGGTTGATTGTTCAATTCCCAGTTAGGGCACATGAACCAGGTTTCAGGTTCAGTTCTGGTCAGGTGCTTATGGGAGGCAACCAATCGATGTTCCTCTCTCACATTGATGTTTCTCTCTCTCAAATCATGTTTTGTTTAAAAAAGTAAAAAACAAAACAAAGCACTACAGACTAAAACAACTTTTAATTTATCAATAAAATAAAGAAAAGCCTATTTAACCCGGTTGGCATGACTCAGTGGTTAAACATTGATCTATATAAGCCAGAATGTTTTCAATTCCCATTAAGGGTATATGCCCAGGTTTCAGGCTTGATTCCCAGTGGAGGGGCATGCAGGAGGCAGCCAATCAAAGATTCTTTCTCATCACTGATGTTTCTCTCTCTCTCTCTCCCTCTTCCTTCCTCTCTGAAACCAATAAAAAAAATAGTTTGAAAAATAAAAGCTTTATTTAGCCAAATACCTCTAGCTTAAGCAAAACTAGATGACTTCAATTTTCTGTTACCAAATTGTCATCTGAATACCTTACATACCCATTACAATTTTTTCATAAAAGAAAAACATTTAACCTTCAGTTAATAAACACTTTTAAATCTATGATTTTAGAAAATTAGTAATGTCAACCAGTGTCTCTGCACCATCAAGTTATACTACCTACAATGTACTTAATAGATGAATAAGTTATTTCTTATACTAGGAATTTATTATTACTTAAGTCAACATTCTAGTTTATAAAATTAATCTAAATTACCATTAAAGTATATGCCTCTTTTAGCCTTGACAGTATGCAGGACTCAAATCATATTTCTTTATGTACTTCTGAAATATTTAAACCAACACGAGAATATTTTGACTTCCAAAGCATATACTCATATTCACATTTATCTAACAACCATCTTTCCAGCCTTTATCATCTGTAAGTACAGTAAAAAAAAAACTACAAAAAACTAACGAGTGCTTACCCCAAACAACTCACTGTCATGCACTGTTACTCATTCTAGACAAGTGGACATAGTCTAAAGTTTAGGAGACAATATATATTATTTCTTTTACCATAATCTTGAAAAATAATGTGTTTCAAAAGTAAAACATCCAGCAAGTTAACACCTATCCAATAAAGAAAGGAAAATGCCTGGCAAACAAAACACACTAACTAAAAACGTTCATTGGTCACTCGCCTATTCACATCTAATTAGGCCAGTTTTTAGTTTTTCAAATATAAAATATTTAAGAGTTATGGCACTCAGTGAAGAATTATCAAAACTTCATCTATTACAAGTTCTCACCAATCTTTGATGAGCACCTGCTACTGCTACATTCAAGACACTTTGCTAGGAAATGCAAGGGATGTAAGATTAATATAAGGATATATAATCCTTAAATTCATATAAAGATAGGACAAGTACACACAATTAGACTGTCATATAAGCACATAAATATACAAGTTTTAGTCACATCAATATTGTAATCACTTTTTCTTTTTCTTTTTCCAAGCACGTAGCTCAGGGCCTGGCATAATAACTGCTCAATAAATGTTATAAAGGGGAAGAGGGGGAGGAAACACCCAACCACAAATTGTAATTTAACTCAGCAAACACATAGCTATCAATCCTAAGTATTATTTGCTAGGCCTTCAAAGAGAAGCAAAGGATAGCTGAACTGTCCTGCCAAAACGCCCTGGGATGGTGTAATTCAGCCTCCAATTTTTTTTTGAAATGTGGGCTCTTTCTTAAAGTAAAAACTATTACTATAGGAGATGCATTAAAATCAAATTGGCATGAAATGAAAACTGGCATAGTCCCCACTACATGCAATAAATACTTGGCACTTGATTTTCCATCCAGCCCCCTAAAAAAAAATGAAAATACAGGCAGATATGTTCTTTCTGTGAGGCAAAAGAAGATGCCTTTTTCATTTGCTGTTGGGACAATTTAAATGGGATTACATCTGGCTTAATATTCACACTCCTCCAATAAGTATTAAAGCATGTATAAGAAAATGGAAACATTTAAACTTATTTAAGCACTTCTACTACCCTAGTCTCTTCTTAAAACGCAAGTGATACACCTTACTTTCTTAAGACCCTATTTCCTCCTAAACTTTACTTTGTAAATGCTCTTAAAACGGGATTCCAATTTAGTTAATACAGATTAACGAACATCAAGGAAAAATCCTGTAGGTTATCGCTACAAGTAATGCTTTTTCCACAACTTAGTAAGAAGCAACTCCATATTTAATACAAAGAGCAATTGTGTGCTTTTTTAAAAAACAAAAAAATAAAAAAAATGTATCTAAGCACCACGCTAGAGAAACTTTCTCTGAGAAGTTAGGAGTCACCATAAAGAAATTCATTAAGGATCCAGCAGAACATTTTTGTCCTTCAAAATGGGATAAAAAGGAAGAAAAAAAAAAAAGGTCATTTTCTACTAAATCCCCCTATCCTTCGGCTGTGTTGACTCAGAAGTTGGTCCAAAAGTTCATCTTCAGCCGTGACGCCCGCTACATGTTCTCCCGCAACAGGTGACACGAAGCTGCATTTCCCCGGGGCCAAGCCAAAGGGCCCGATCGGCAAAGCCTCCCGGCTCCTGCCGTTTCCTACTTTTTTTCCCACTCGGGATCGGCACGGACCGACTCCGAAGCGGATGAATTACCACGTCTGTTTGGGTTGGGTTTGGTGCTCTCTGCTCGGCTTGCCCACCAGCCATTCAGAAGCAGCTGGGGCGCGAGCCCCTTAGCCCTCGAGAATAAAAACAAACCCAGGCACCCGAGCGGGGACCCGAGCGGGCTCCCCTGCACCCCCACCACCCCCCCAAACGACTTCCTCGACGCGATTCCCCAACCCGGGTGCGGGCAGGGGAGCTGGGGAAGGTGTGCGTGTGCGCCCCAACCTGCCCAAACCCTCCGTTCCCTTTGAAGGAGCCAACAGCTCCACCATAAACACACACACGTCCCCCAGAAGCCCCCGGCCACCGGCAGAGAGCGGGGTCCGTCTGCCCAACACAAGCGCCTGCTCTCACGCCCACACCCCAGACCCGCACCAGGGGAGGGAGAGGAGCGCCAGGGACACACGCGTGTGCCAAAGTTTGCAGCCTGCCCCACGGAGCCACGGCCCTGGCACCAACCGGGGAGGAGCAAAGCCGGGGGCCCGGGGGGGAGCAGAGCCAGAGCGCGAGCCGAGTGTGTGTGGCCTGCAAACTGCAACAATGCAATCTCCATTTTGAACAATGAGCCTCTTTCCTCGGGTAAATCTAGTTTTGCGGGGGGGGTTTTGTTGTTGTTGTTGTTTGGTTGGTTGGGTTTTTTTTTTTTTTTTTTGCCCTGGGTTTAAAGTCGCGCTTCCCCCCCGCCCGGGGGAGGGGGGGGTGGGGGGGCCCGAGGGGAGTGCGCCGGGGGGAGGGCGGGCGGGCGGCGGGGCGGTGGGGAAGGAGCCCGCACCGAGGGCTGGGTGGTACCTGGAGTGCTGCTGTAGGTGCTATGGCTCCTGAAGCTGCTCTCGGTGCAGTAGCTGGCGTCGTCGTCGTCGTCTTCCATCTCCTCCGGATAGTCGGAGTCATCGTCGTCCTCCTCCATCTCGTCCTCCTCGTCGCCCTCGGAATCCTGCGTCTCCTCGGCGTCGCCGTCCTCCTCCTCGGAGACCATGTCCTCCTCCTCCTCGCTCTCGTGGTCATCGTACACCACTTTGTTGACGGCCCTGCGGGCCGGGGTGGTCCGGGCCAGGTGGCCGCCGCCGCCCCCGCCCCCCGTCCTGCCGCCCCCGCCTCCTCGCCCCCCCCGGCCCGGGGCGCTGGCGCTGGCGCTGGGGGGGACCGGCGGCGGCGGCGGCGGCGGCGGCGGCTTCCTCCGGCTGCTGCTGCCCCCCCGGGGCGAGCTCAGCCGCGTCTTGGGCGCCACCTCAGCCTGGGCGGCGGCCCACCGGCCCCGGCTGCTGCCGCGGTGCCGCGAGCGGAGCCCCCCGATGGGTCCGGACGTGGGCGGCGGCGGCGGCGGCGGCGGCGGCGGCGGGGCCGGGGCGCAGCGCTCCGCCGCGGGAGCCGCAGGCTGCTTGGGCGGCCTGCCCCGCCGGCCCCTCATGTCGGAGCGCAGGCGGGGGGGAGAAGGGAAAGCGGAGGGGGAGGGGAGCGTGGGGGCGCCGGGGCCGGGTGGGGAGGCCCGCGGGGCCGGGCGGGAGGGGCCCGGCCGGCGGAAGCGGGTGGAGGGAGAAGGCTCAATCCGAATTGCTGGGGCCCCACTCCGGATCGCCTTCAGCCGCCATCTTGTTTCTTCCCTCTCGCTCGGTGACTGGGGGAACCGACAGCGGCCGCAGGCCCGGAGCGCGGTCACGTGAGCTGCGCCGCCGACGAGCCTGGGACGGAGCGAGGCCCCCGGCGGCCGCTAGGGGGAGCGCGGGAGCGCCGGGCCGGGGGCGGGGAGCCCAGGGCGCCTCCGCGCCGCGCGGCCGGACCTCGGGCGTAGGCGGCGCGGACCCGCGGGGCGCTCGCTGCCCCTGCAGAAGAAGTGCCCAGCGCCCCGGTCTGGGGCGACGGCTACCTCCGCGGAGCCTTCTCAGCAGGGCCTCCTTCCCGTGTCTCCCCTCCCCCGGCTCGGAGAGGAGGGCCGGGGAGCCCCCAAATGCATCCCTCTCCCGCCTCCTCCTTGGGAAGGGAAGCCGATGCGAAAAGTCAGGGGGTACGCGGAGGGCGCGACTCGAGCAACCGCGGGCACCCGCTTGGCCAGCGACGGAGGGAAATTAACGGGGAGGGGCGGGCGCG
Source organism: Lasiurus cinereus (assembly GCA_011751065.1). Lineage (NCBI taxonomy): Eukaryota > Metazoa > Chordata > Mammalia > Chiroptera > Vespertilionidae > Lasiurus > Lasiurus cinereus. The sequence goes on along the minus strand of JAAGEH010000016.1, from coordinate 10,817,231 downwards.
GGGAGGAGCCCCCAGAAATGTGCAAGTCCCCGGGCCTGGTTCTCGGGAGTCCGGGCCTGGGTCCCAATGGCAAGTGCTGGGGGGCTGTGCCCGGAACCACGCCCCGGGCCGCCGGACCCCTGGGCGGCCCCTCTGGGGCGCCGAGCCGGGGAGCCCCCGCCCGGCAGGAAGCGTGGGCCCCGCCGGGATGCGCGCCGTGCCAGGCTCCTGCACCCTCCCCCGGACCGGCGGGCACTCCGCCCCGCCGCCCGAACTCCCCGCCGAAAGAGGGACTTCCTGCCGAAAACCTGCTCCAAAACGCACGCTCGTGTCACCGGGAAGTCGTTTAATCTTTTTACCCGCTGGTCCTCGGCCCCGGCTTAGCCCAGCGCAGGAGCCAAGGGGGTGAGAGGAGAGGCATCCCCGGACCGAAGCAGGGCGACTCCAGAGCCGGCCCACCGGGAAGCAACAAACATCAACGTTTCTCCCTCCCTCCCTCTCAAATCTAAAAAAAAAAAGAAGAAGAAGAAATATAGTTAGCAGGATCCTATCCACTGAGTGGCTTACTACCCTCTGGTGACAAGGGTAGAAAGCAAAAGTGAAATGCAAATGAGCCTCAGAGGACAGGCTGGAGGGTGGGAAGAGATTAACACAGACAATAGGGTGATGGAGGCCTGGGGCAGGGTGTGGGTGAGGGCTTGAAGGGGCCTATGGGGGGGAAAGGGAGCCCTGGTAATACTTTCCACAATAAGGATTAGGAAAGAAAATGCCCGACAATTACTTTAGCTCAGGGGTGGAGGGTGGACCTGTAAACCAGGAGGCCCGGACTGGGTTCCAGGTCAGAGCACAGGCGGGGGTTGCAGGCTCCATCCCCTGTAGGGGGCGTGCAGAAGGCAGCCAATCCATGATTCTCTCATCAGTGATGTTTCTGATTCTCCCTTCCTCTGAAATCAACACAAATATATAATTTTTTTTAAAGAAAGAAAATGTAAAACACAAGCATTAATTGACAACTTATTCAGTATAATTCAGTTAAGCATCAAGAATGACAAACATGCCTTCGGAGTCGGGCTAAGTAATGGAAGTAAGTAAAGTGGGCAAGGTGAGGACTTGGCCGGTATTTTGTTTAAGGAAAGCTGTGGGCCCTGGGACATGTGGCTTAGTTGGGAGGAGGGTATGCATACACCAAAAGGTTGCAGGCTCAATTCCCAGACACATCAGAGGTTCTCTAAAATCAATGAAGATGTACTCGGATGAGGATTTAAAAAATAAAAAAAGAGGAAAGCTGTGGGAATATGGGTTTAAAGTGGCTAGATCTTCAAGTTTTTCAAGAGAAGGTGCAAATAGGCATTGCATCTGAAATCTTACGATTTTTAAATGTTGGCAACTAAGTCGATTTTTTAAAAACACTTCAGATTGAGCAAATTGCATGCAGTTCTGATATAGCCCAGAATCTACAAGTTTGCAACCTGTATCCTGCACTGTGTAAAGTACAGTCCCATGTACTATAGGAAAGATATCAGAAATGGTGAGAGCCTTCAGAGTTCATAAGCTATTTGTGGAGGAGGCCGGTTTAAAAAAAAAAAATACTAGAGATGACACAACAAGAGGTATTTTTGTATTCTTGGTGTTTTTAATTGCAAGCAACAGAAACACTGGCTCATTTACACAGAAAAGAAATTCATGAGGATATTGACACCTCCAGAGTTGCTAGTTGTAAGTATAAATGGAATCCAAACTCTCAAGCTGTTTGTCTTCCAGCTGGTCTCCGGAGCTGTGTATTCCATGGGACAGTCTACTAGTTCATAAAGCCAGTCGCTTCTGGTTATTGGGGTCCACAGTAGGGGCTAGCCAATCTGACAGCCAGTTTCTTCTTTAAAGTTAGTCAGATGCTGTTATGGACTGTGTCCCCAAGCCCCTCCCCCCAATTCACATGTTGAACCCCTGCCCACCCAATGTGATGGTATTAGGGGGTGGAGCCTTTGGGAAATAATTAGGATTAGATGAGATCAAGAAGGTGGAGCCCTCGTGAAAGGGATTAGTTCCCTGTTAAGAGCCTGAGAGGTTGCTTTTCTGCTGTTCTCTGCTTTGTGAGGACACTGTGAGAAGTTGGCAGTCTGCAGCCAGAACCCAACCATGCTGGCACCTTGATCTAAGACTCGCAGCATTCAGAACTGTGAGAAATAACTTTCTGTTGTCTGTCCGGGCTACGGTAATTTGTTACAGCGGCCTGAACTAAGACAGAGGCCATGATGTGTAAGATAACCATGATGGCAAATAAGGCATTCAGTAGACCCATGTAGGATGATGATGGGAAAAGCAGGGCTGGTCGGAAAAGCAAATCCAAATTCAGTATAAACCTCTTCCCAATGTGGTTGACTCACTGTACCCACCATGATCAGAAGAATCCTATATAATAAAAGCCTGTGCCAAAACTGATGTGGCTCAGTGGATAGAGCGTCGGCCTGTGGACTGAAGGATCCCAGGTTCGATTCCGGTCAAGGGCATGTACCTTGGTTGCAGGCACATCCCCAGTAGGAGGTGTGCAGGAAGCAACTGATCGATGTTTCTCTCTCATTGATTTTTCTAACTCCCTATCCCTCTCCCTTCCTCTCTGTAAAAAAATCAATAAAATATCTTTTTTTAAAAAAAGCCTAATATGCAAATTGTCCCCTCCACAAGGAGTTCCACCAGAGGGTGGGGCCAGTTGGCCAACTGCCCATGGCCCCACCCCGCAGCCAGCCTCAGTGGCAGGCGGCCAGGGCAAGGGAGGCACCAGACGCCAGCTGCTAGGGACCCTACCCATGCACGAATTTCATGCACTGGGCCTCTAGTCCATTATAATGGTTCACTCTAAAACCGATTCTCCGTAGTGGCACTAGTGAAATCAGCCTTGGCCAGGAGAAGCCCATGATGCACTCAGGACCCCAATAAGTAGTCACTGGCTTAACTAGGGAAGGAAGTTGCCCTTCATTACAGGGTGGGCCTTCTTTTATTTTTTGTTTTAGGGTGGGTCTTGTCCACTCTTTAGCAGTGGAGACATTTTGATAAGTATGCATACAGAACACTAACACTCCCTGGGTCTGTTCTGAGACCCTCATCGATGTCCCCTCTCCCGAACCTCCTTTTCACCAAAGTCCTTGACCACCTGACTGATGAAATGGCACAGAGTCTTTCTCGAGGGAACAGAGAACCACAAGAGTACATCTCAAAGCTTGGCCCACTGAAGACTTCCTTTAACCATTGTCCTTCAAGACCACTTGCCTAACCTGGCTGGCAGTGTGGCTCAGTGGTTGAACATTGACCTATGAACCAGGAGGTCACGGCTCCATTTCCAGTCAGGGCACATGCCCGGGTTTTGGGCTCAATCCCCAGTGTGGAGTGTACAAGAGGCAGCCGATCAATGATTCTCTTTCATCATTGATGTTTTTATCTACCTTTCCCTTCCTCTCCGAAATCAATAAAAATGTATTTTTTTAAAAAAAGAAAAGAAAGAAAGACCATTTGCCTAGTGCCGCTATAACACCTTAGTAGTAAACCAAGCTCAGATGTTGCCCTCCTTAGTCATGGGAGGTTTCCAGAAGGTTATGGACTGAGGGAGGGTGGCAGGAAAAGGGGAGTAAACACCCTGGGTGTTGCATGTCCGTGGCCTGCCCAGACCTGCTCTTATATCCATGTCCTCTTGAGGAAAGGAGTGCTATTGGGCACTCTGAGGTTAGGTGGACAGATACTTATTTCACGATAAGCCACAGAGGTTACATGGTCAGCCAGTGCTCCAAGGTCAGACTTTCACTCTCTGGAAGGGTCCAGGAGCAATTGAAAAACAAGTTTCCAGTCCTGGCCAGTGTTGCTAAGTGGTTAGAGCAGTGGTTAGCAAACAGCGGCTTGCGAGCCACATGCGGCTCTTTGGCCTCTTGAGTATGGCTCTTCCACAAAATACCACAGCCTGGGCAAATCTATTTTGAAGAAGTGGTATTAGAAGAAGTTTAAGTTTAAAAAATTTGGCTCTCAAAAGAAATTTCAATTATTGTACTATTGATATTTGACTCTGCTGACTAATGAGTTTGCCGACCGCTGGGTTAGAGTGTTGGCACCCAAGGATCACGGTTTCATTACCAGTCAAGGGTTGCAGGTTCTCCTGAACCCCATGGGGACATATAGAGAGGCAACCAATAGATGTGTCTCTTTCACATCAAAACTTCTTTCTCTCTTCTCTCTCTTTTCTCTCTCTCTCTCTCTCTCTCTCTCTCTCCCACACACACCGCACCCACCCACCCCTCTCTACCCCACCTTCCTCCCTCCCTTTCACACTCTCTAAATATAAATGGGGAATAACCCTAGCTGGTTTGGCTCCACGGATAGAGTGTCGGCCTCTGGGCTGAAGAGCCCCAGGTTCGATTTCAGCCAAGGGCACATACCTGGATTGCTCGATCCCCAGTAGGGGGCGTGCAAAGGGCAGCCAATCAATGATTCTTCCTCATCATTGATGTTTCTATCTCCCCTCCCTCTCCTTCTATAAAATCAATAAAATATAGTTTTAAAAAATAAAAATAAATGAAGAATAAATATCCTTGGTGAGGATTAACCAATAAATAAATAAATAATAAAACCAGTTTCCAAAAAGAAGAATAGTTATTAGCCAAAGAGAGCAAGGCTTTGCTCTAAAGCCTGAAACACAGCCACAGTGATGTTCTTTTGAGGACTGGATGTGGGCTCTGCACAGCATCCCAACAAGTGGCCACACATGGAGCACTATAGGATCCCCTGGGATCTGAGGACCAACTAGCAGAGCTCCTTGCTCTGCAACCTGGACCTGCTGAAGGACTTCTGCTCTGTGCCGAGGCTCAACGCTAGCAGGCTTTCAGGGCACTCGGAAATGGGTTGAGCATGTGGGAAGAAATTCACCCTCCCACCCCCTAATCCAGTGGTTCTCAATCTTCCTAAGCCGAGACCCTTGCATACAGTTCCTCATGTGGTGACCCCCAACCATGAAATTTTGCTACTGTTATGCATCATGATGTAAATATCTGCATTTTCCGATGGTCTTAGGCGACCCCTGTGAAAGGGTCGTTTGATCCTCAAAGGGGTCGCGACCCACAGGTTGAGAACCACTGCCCTAGTCCCTGAAGTCCTCACGTCCGTTATAGTTCTATAGCCACAGCCAATCACTCCTTAAGACTTGTCTTTAATTCCAAGCAGAACGGTGTTTTGCTGAATTGTTTTGCCACAAGTTGACATGGGGTATTTAAGTCTCAGAACTCAACATTAGATGCATTTTCTCTACCTTCAGCCTCAAAAGTCTAGACAGGCAGGCACAGACTACCCCACCCCATTTCCCTGAGAGCCTACTTCCTACAACCACCTCGGTTCCCATTTCTTCATCAGTTTGGTTCTTCCAGATTCCAAGATTTGCAACCAGGAATTATCTGAAATCAGGCTACAAAACCAGTGAGGACAGCATGCTTTCGCTCCCTGGCACAAGGCCCAGCTGGTCCTGGTAATATCACTGGGCACTGGGCGCTGCTCCATAGCACTGCCAGCTTCCAGTTCAAAGGCTGAGGGGGATGTACTCATCTAACTGCAGGAGAGGCCGGGATGGGGAGTGCCTGGCCATCCAGCTCCCTAACCCGGAGGATTCCTTCGGTCTGGGAGGGACGATATAGATCAGGTAGGATATCACACACACACACACACACACACACACACACACACACACACACAGATGTTAATCTGAGTTGACTTAGACTTGGTACCTTGGAGTGTGATCTATTGCAGACCTGCAGTTAAGACTCAGGATGTGGCCATATGAACAGAGGTGACTGGTCCAAAGACTCTAGCCACTCTGAGGGCTCGGGGGATGGCTCTGTCCATCCCCACGCCTCATTTGCTGAGCACCTGTGTGTACCATCGCTAGCTGTCAGGTCTGGATTAGACAGATCATCTCCATGGGTCTTTCCATGCTAACATCCATGTTGCTGAGCGGCTGTTTCACACTTAAGCGGGCTGAATTTGGCTGGCAGATGGGAAAATGAGGTGGGACTGTCCTGGAGCCACTTTGAAAGGTGGACTGAAGCCCTGGAGAGATTGCAACTGAGGTTTAATTTGGGAAGCAGCCTTGTTGACATGAAAATGGCGGCCGTGTGGGTAAATGAAAGTATCATGGAAGAGAGTACAGAGTGAGCAGATGTCACACAGGCCTCGGGGCTGGAAGAAGGTGAAGAGAAACCTCTGCAGTGTTACAGAGGACGGTAAGTCAGTATCAGTACTGGCTTTTGCCTAAGGCATAAACCAAGGGAAATGAAGGACAGATTGAGGAAACTGTGCCCCAAACCTGCGGATCTTGAATCTTAGTTTTCCTCCTATCTTCTTGGCCATTTCCTGCCCCCCTCCTCATTCTCCCCTCCCCGGTTTACCTGGTTTCCGTTTATTTATTGGCTCAATGTCTTTATTCTCAGGGTCTGTCCTCGTTACATATCTCTGGACCCTCTGGCCCGCTCCCATGACTTCCGCTGCCACTCAATGAGCTCATGTTTCCCAAACCAGCATCTCTTGCCCAGACCTGTGTCCTGATCCCTTGTTCTGCAAGCAAGCTTTTGACTAGTTTTCTTACTTCCCTGGGACCAGGGACACAAGTCTGAATCCAAACAGAGGTTCTGCTCACCCAGTCCTCTGTGCAATCCATCATCCTTATTTTGGGAGGAACACGGCCTGGCTCCAGCTGAGAAACCCCACTTGGAGACCAAAAACTGTGCAGCCCTGGAAGCACCCTGCGCAGTGAGAGAGGGTGACCAGCGTATCCCGGTTTGCCAAGGACTCTTCCAGTTTTAGCACAAAAAGTCCTGCATTCCAGGAACCCATCCCAGGTCCAGGCAGACCAGGTGGTGGGTCGCTCCCTTTGTGGAGTATTTGCAAGGGCAAAGGCCTGGAAAAAGAGTGGCTGTGTCGCCCAGCTGGCGTGGCTCCGTGACTGAGCATCAACCTATGAAACTAGGAGGTCACAGTTCCATTCCCGGTCAGGGAAACATGTCTGGGTTTTGGGCTATATCCCCAGTGGGGGGCATGCAGGATGAAGATGATCAATGATTCTCTCTCTTCATTGATGTTTCTCTCTCTCCCTCTTCTTTCCTCTCTGAAATCAATACAAATCTATTTTAAAAAAGAGAGGGGGCCGAAACTGGTTTGGCTCAGTGGATAGAGCGTTGGCCTGCAGACTGAAAAGTCCCAGGTTCGATTCCAGTCAAGGGCATGTACCTTGGTTTCGGGCACATCCCCAGTAGGGGGTGTGCAGGAGGCAGCTGATCGATGTCTCTCTCATCGATGTTTCTAACTATCGCTCTCCCTTCCTCTCTGTAAAAAATCAAGAAAATATATAAAAAACAAAAAAATAAAAATAAAATAAAAAGTGGGTGGGCTGTGTCTATCAAGGCCAGACATTTTATGAAAATTCAGGCAGCGGGGGAGAAGCAGATGTACTCCAGCAACTCCCTAGGGCCCCCGGGGCCTTTGCAGAGGTCTGCAGGGGCAGGTGGGGGTAACGAGACAGAGAAATTTGGGTACAAGGTGAATGTGGTCTCATTTAAACCCACAGGCTGGAGAGGCCCAGGGACTTCAGCGATGTATTTACATAGAGGCCAGATGACGCCACTTCCACTTTTGTCGAGTGTTCTCTCTTCTGTGATTCTACAATACATTCTCACCATGTAATGACTGCATAGCATTCCATCAAGAGGATTCTGAGTTTGTTTCCAAAATTTTCCTATTATAAGTAACAGTTCATGAACATGTTTGTGTTAGAAGTTTTCTTCAGTATTGAATTTTATTCAACAGTAATTTAAAATGTTAATGATTCAGCAGATTGATTTTAACCCTCACAGGACACTCTGCGGTATGCATTATTTTCTGGAAACCAGAGGCCAGAGGTTACATAATTTGCCCAAGGTCACATAGATAGTACATGACAGAGGCAGGATTTTAAAACTGGCATCATTATACATCTTTTAAAATACGTTGATGGAGATTTTTTATTCGGGGCTGAAATATCTCTTTTTTTAAAAAAATATTTTTTTATTGATTTCAGAGAGGAAGGGAGATGGGGAGAAAGGTAGAAACATCAATGATGAAAGAGAATCATTGCTCAGCTGCCTCCTGCATGCCCTACACTGGGGATCAAACCCACAACCTGGGCATGTGCTCTCACTGGGAATTAAACCATGACCTCCTGGTTCATAGGTCAGTGCTCAACCACTGAGCCACACCAGCTGAACCCAAAACATCACTTGCCTGGATTTGCTCAGAAAAGGGGCATTGCTGGGGCACAGGACTTGAGCTAGGTAGATAAGCTATTCTGAACCAAAGAAATGGGGGAAGCAGATTTAGGGGAATGGAGATGTCCATGGTATGGCTTCACTTAGTAAATATTTATTGAGTATTTATTATATGTTGGCAATACATAAATGCTACTTTGTGTTACCTCTGAGGAGGTAACATTTGAGCTCATACCTGAACTTTAAAGAAGCCATCCATGTGAAGATCTAAACAGAATGGACCCAACGTGTTTAGGAAAAAATAAGAAGACTTACTATGTTGGGGCAATACTGTGACCCTGGGCAGGTTTCTTTCTCTTTCTTTTTTAATTGATTTTTTACAGAGAGGAAGGGAGGGAGATAGAGAGTTAGAAACATTGATGAGAGACATCGATCAGCTGCCTGCTGCACGCCCCCTACTGGGGATGTGCCTGGAACCAAGGTACATGCCCTTGACGGGAATCCAACCTGGGACCCTTCAGTCCGAAGGCTGACACTCTATCCACTGAGTCAAACCGGTTTTGGCTGGGCAGGTTTCTTTACCTCTGTTTTGTCACATGTAAAATGGAAAGGATTATAGTGCCCACATCATAGTGCTGTTATGGGTATTAAATAAAATAATCCACATAAGGAGCCAAGTACAATGCCTAAAATTCAGCAAATACTTAATAAAGATTAGTGATGCCCTTGCTGGTTCGGCTCAGTGGATAGAGCGTTGGCCTGTGGACTGCAGGGTCTAGTGTTTGATTCTGGTCAAGGGCATATACCCAGGTTGCAGGCTCAATCTCCAGTAGGGAGCGTGCAGGAGGCAGCTGATCAATGATTCTCTTTCATCATTGATGTTTCTATCTCTCTCTTCTTCTACCTTCCTCTCTGAAATCAATAAACATATACATATATATATATATATTTTTTTAAAAAGGTTAGTGATAATAACCACTCACTAAGTGAATAATCTCCTACTTGCAGCAACTGAACCTCAGTTGTGTTTTGTTCTTTATATCCTAGTGTGTTAGACATGCAATTCTTCTGTAAAATAATTATTTTACTAAATATACAAGAAGATAAGCAATATATTCTCCTGACTTGAACAATTAAAACATAACGTTTACATCTAAATCAGAGTGAGAGGACATTTCACATCCATGGGGATGACTGCAGTAAAAAGAGGGGGGTGAGTAACAAGTGTTGATGAGGATGGGAGGGAACGTGACACCTTGTTAGCAAGAATGTAAAATGGCGCTGCCCTGTGAAAAACACTTCGGCATTCCTCCAAAGGTTAAACACGAGTGAGTGTTCGTGTGACCCAGCAATTCTGTCCCCAGGCATATAGCCAAGAGAATTGGAAACTAATACAAAAACTAGTACATGGATGTTCGTGGTAGCAGGATTCATAATCATGAAAGCAACCCAGTGTCCATCAACTGACAACTGAATGGCTAACCAACGTGTGGTCTGTCCACCCGATGGAATACTCTTCAGCCTCACAAAGAAAGGAAATGCGGACACACGCTACAGCCTGGATGAACCTGGAAGACAGGGAGCCAGACACGAAAGGACCAATATTGTACGATTCCACTTACCTGAGGCCCCGGAGTAGTCAGATTTACAGAGATGGAAAGTAGAAAGTGGTTGCCAAGGGTGGGGGTAAGAGGTAATGGGGAGTCGCTGTCATGAGTTTGTGGTTTCCTTTGGGAAAGCTGAAAGAGTTCCGGAGATGGCTGGTGGTGATGTATGCACAACAATGTGAATGTTCCTAGTGCCACTGAACTGTACACTTAAAAATGATGGAAATGGTAGATGGATTTTATTTATGTCTGTTTTTTCCACACACAAAAATTATGTTTTAGTGAAAGAAACCAGACATAAAAGACCATGTGTGGTTTCATTTATATGAAATGTCCAGAATAGGCAAATTCATAGAGGCAGGAAGTAGATTAGTGATTGCCAGGAGATGGAAGAGGGGTGAATGCAGAGTGACTGCCAATGGTTACCAGGCTTTTTTTGGCAGGAGGGTGGGTAATTACATAGTGGTAATGGTTGCACAACCTTGTGAATATACTACACCCCACTAAATTGTGCACTTATATAAAAGGTGGGTTTTATAGTACATAAGTTATCTCTCAGTGAGCCTGACCAGCGTGCCTCAGTGTTAAGCATCAACCTGTGAACGGGGAGGTCATGGTTTGATTCCTAGTCAGGGCACATTACCTGGGTTATGGGCTTGGTCCCAGTGCAGGGCGTACAGGAGGCAGCCAATCAATGATTCTCTTCATCATTGATGTTTCTATCTCTCCCTCTCTGAAATCCATCCATCTATCTATCTGTCTATCTATCTATTAAAAACTAATAAAAAATAAACAAGTGGCACAAGAAATGGGGGGAATTATAGATAAGCCTTAAAAGATCTTTCATCGGTGCCCCTCATCCATCAGCAACAAAGTTACTCTCAACTCTACTATTATTACCAATTACTAGAGTGAAATTTTTAGTTCCTTTTCTAATATATATATCTCCACAGCAAATATGCAAAGTGATTTGTTGACTTGTTTTTGCCTACGATTTTGATACTTTAAGGTGTTTTTTCCTTTTACTGTATCTCTTGTTCCACAACTTCCTTCCCCCTTCTATGGACTTGCTTTCTGTCTCATTTGGACTCTGCTTAAATTGACCTAGTTTTCTCTTTAATCAAATCTCCAGGAATCAATTCATTACCATTGAAAATTATCTTACAAGCTTTATTGGGATCATTGTTAAAAATTCTGTTTTTCTTTCCTTTTTTGGATGACAGAATCCCCAAGTAAAAGAATGTTATCATTGTCCAGCCTGTGTTGCTCAATGGTTGAGCATCAGCCCGTGAACCAGGAGGTCACGGGTTCAATTCCTGATCAGGGGGCACATGCCTGGGTTGGGGGCTTACAGGAGGCAGCCAATCAATAATTCTCTCTCATCATTGATGTTTCTACCTTTTTCTTCCTCTTCCTTTCTCTCTGAAATTAATAAAAAATATATTAAAAAAAAATAATGTTATGATTTACTTGGCCAGTAAAAGACAACACTTATGAATACAATTTGAAAACCGTATGCCAGCAGACCTACCTGATGATAAGAATGATTGTAGCTAGCCTGGCTGGTGTGGCTCAGTGGTTGAGTGTTGACCTATGAACAGGAGGTTTGATTCCCATTCAGGGCACATGCCAGAGTTGCAGGCTTGATCCCCAGTGGGGGGTGTGCAGGAGGCAGATCAAGGATTTTTCTCTCTCTCATCATTGATGTGCCCTTCTCTCTCTCTCTCCCTCTCTCTCTCTCTCTCCCTCTCTGAAATCAATAAAAATATATAAAATTAACTTAATACTCCTTCCTAGAGAGAAACCAAGATGGCGGCATAGGTGAACATCTAAACTGCTGCCTCGCACAACAATTTCAAAACTACAGCTGGCCAAAACCAGTTTGGCTCAGTGGATAGAGCATCGGCCTGCGGACTGAAGGGTCCCAGGTTCGATTCTGGTTAAGGGCATGTATCTTGGTTGCGGGCACATCTCTCATCGGTGTTTCTAACTCTCTATCCCTCTCCCTTCCTCTCTGTGAAAATCAATAAAAATATGTTAAAAAAAAAAAAAACTACAGCTGAAAGACAGAATGGACATCATCCAGAACCACAGGAAAGTTGGCTGAGTGGAAAGTCTACAACTAGAAGGAAAAAGAGAGGCTCACAGAGACTCAGAGGAGCTGCAAAAAACTGAGGTACAAAGACACACGCGTGGAGAAGACAGGTGGCTGAGTGCCTGGCTGGCTTCCTCTAGTGGGAGGGAAATGGAAACTCCTGACTGCACTGAACCCCAGTTCCGACTGCACTGATCCACAGTTCCAGGTCAGACCTTGGGGTCCCAGACTCATACAGGGGGAGTCTGGACTGTCAGGAAAAGAGAGGAGCGCATGGAAACTCAGGGAGCCATGAAACGTAGAGGTCTGGAGGCACGCATGCGAGTGTGTACAGAGAGGACTGACTGCTGAGTGTGCCACTGGCTTTCTCTAGTGGGAAGAAGACAGAATCTCCCGACTACACTGAACTCCAGTTCTGACTGCACTAAACCCCAGTTTCGGATGAGACCCTGGGAACCCAGACTCATTCAGGGGGAGTCTGAACTGTTGGGAAAAGAGAAGAGCTGCAAAAGGCAGAGGTCTGGAGGCGTGAGCGGGAGTGTATGCAGAGGTCTGCAGCGATTACCAAGGGACACTGAGACCCAAGGGTCTCATAGGACAGGGTTGACGGGAAGCCAAGGCTGTCTGCTCAGCCCTGAGGCTCTGCCCCATCCAAGCGAACACAGAGGCTTTTGCAATTTTGCAAGTTTTGTCTCATAAGGCTGACTCCAGCACAGAAGTTCTCCCAGCATAGACACAGCTGATCCTCACAACCAATTGGCCTGGAGGTTAATTCCCCTCAGAGATTCCAACAACAATCAAGATTTAACTACAGGAAGGCTGTACACACAGTCCACAAAGGAGTGCATCAAGAGTGTCCACCTCGGCTGCCGCCTCCTTCTTCTGCCGCTCCTGGTGCTGCTTGTGTGCGCGTTTGGTGCGGATCTGGTACCTCTTTTGTGAAGCGGCAGCTGAGGAGACTTCGGCGCTCACCATGGCCGACAAAAAGCCCAAGGAAGGAGTCAAGACTGAGAACAACGATCATATTAATTTGAAGGTGGCGGGGCAGGATGGTTCTGTGGTGCAGTTTAAGATTAAGAGGCATACACCACTTAGTAAACTAATGAAAGCCTATTGTGAACAACAGGGTTTGTCAATGAGGCAGATCAGATTCCGATTTGACGGGCAGCCAATCAATGAAACAGACACACCTGCACAGTTGGAAATGGAGGATGAAGATACAATTGATGTGTTCCAGCAGCAGACAGGAGGTGTCTACTAAAAAGGGAACCTGCTACTTTACTCCAGAACTCTGTTCCTCCTGACCAAGAAGACATTCTCAATTAGAAAACTGCAATTTGGTTTCAACACATCTGACTACTACAGTATAGTTTTCTCTATTCTTTCATTCTCCCCTTCCCCATTCCTTTATTGTACATAAAGTAACTGATGTATGTGCACAAGCATTTGCATTTTTTTTTAACTAAATGGCCAATGGTATGTTTTGATCTACATCCAATGGAGATGGGATGGGGAAAAATACTGGTACTGTGAAAACACCCCCTTTCTCCATTAGTGGCATGCTCATTCAGCTCTTATCTTTATATTCCAGTAAGTTATTTTGCTCTCACTGTTTAACAAAACAAGAACAACATAAAAATTCTTGCATACCTTGTTTGATTGGAGAATTTTAATGTTTTTCATTTATCATTGTAAAACCAAGGACAATTTTATAACTTTTTTGTATGTAGCTGTTACATGTAGGGCAATCTGTCTTTAAGTAGGGATAAATTACTCTAAAAAAATGAATCCTAGATAGTTTTCCCTTCAGTCAAGTGTCTTGTTGTTTAAATAAACTTCTTGTTTAAAATGAAAAAAAAAAGAGTGTCCACCTCAGGTAACTGGGGAGGCTGAGCCACTGAGCCATATGGGACACCTAGCACACAAAGCTACTCTACCAACTCAGGGCAGCAGGGAAAATGCGGTTGCAAAGAAACAGATCACAAACGAAAGAAATGGAGGAAAACAAACAACTGGATATAGAGTTCAAAACCACGGTTATAAGGTTTTTCAAGAATTTTCCAGAAAAGGACGATAAATTTAGCAAAACCCTCGAGAATATGAAAAAGGACCAACTAGAAATTAAACATACACTGACTGAAATAAAAAATATTATACAGAGACCTAACAGCAGACTAGAGGAATGCAAGAATCAAGTCAAAGATTTGAAATACAAAGAAGCAAAAAACACTCAACCGGAAAAGCAAAAAGCAAACAGAACCCAAAAATGTGAAGATAGTGTAAGGAGCCTCTGGGATAACTTCAAGCATACCAACATCAGAATTATGGGGATGCCAGAAGAAGAGAGAGAATAAGATACTGAAAACCTACTTGAAGAAATAATGACTGAAAATTTTCCCCACCTGGTGAAAGAAATAGACCTGCAAGTCCAGGAAGCACACAGAACACCAAACAAAAGGAATTCAAAGAGGACCACACCAAGACACATCATAATTCAAATGCCAAGAGCAAAAGATAAAGAGAGAATATTAAAAAGCAGCAAAAGAAAAACAGTTAATTACTTACAAGGGTGCACCCAAACGATTGTCAGCTGATTTCTCAACAGAAACTATGCAGGCCAGACAAGAGTGGCAAGAAATATGAATAGCAAGAACCTACAACCAAGATTACTCTACCCAACAAAGTTATCATTCAGAACTGAAGGTCAGATAATAAGCTTCACAGATAAGAGAAAGCTAAACGAGTTCATCAACACCAAACCAGTATTAGTATATGAAATGCTGAAAGCTACTCTTTAAGAAGAGGAAGAAGAAAAAGGTAAAGATAAAAATTATGAAGAAGAAATACATATCTATCAACAAGTAAATCTAAAAATCAAGTGAATTAAAAATCTGATGAACAGAATAAACTGCTGAATATAATAGAATCAGAGGCATAGAAAGGGAGTGGACTGACAATTCTCAGGAGGAAAGGGGAGTGGGGTGTGTGAGAAGAGACTGGACAAAAATCATACACCTATGGATGATGACAGTGGGGGATAGGTAAGGGCAAAGAGTGGGGTGGGAACTAGGTGGAGGGGAGCTATGGGGGAAAAAAAGAGGAACAATTGTAATAATCTGAACAATAAAGATTTATTAAATAAATAAATATATATATATATATATATATATATAATTAAAAAAACTAAATTAGCCCTAACCGGTTTGGCTCAGTGGATAGAGCATCGGCCTGCGGACTGAAGGGTCCCAGGTTAGATTCCGGTCAAAAGCATGTGCCTTGGTTGCGGGCACATCCCCAGTGGGCGGTGTGCAGGAGGCAGCTGATTGATGTTTCTCTCTCATCCATGATTCTAATTCTCTATTCCTCTCCCTTTCTCTCTGTAAAAAGTCAATAAAATAAAATAAAAACTAGATTAAAAAAAAAAAGCATGATTGAAGCTGGAAGCTGTGTCTGCAAGACAATCATTTTAGATTTGTTGTGTGCCCTGAAAACCTGAAAAATGTATTGCCCGACATCTTGAGAAGGAAATCAATTACTTACCTCTGAGCAAAGATAATAAAAGGATTAAAAAACAAACAAACAACCCAAAACAGTAAGAATAAAACAAATTGGGAGGAGACACACATTTTAAGCTACTGTTGCTTTGCTTAAAAATGAAGTTTTTATGCCTTCAAATATTCATGGTGATTTTTAAAAATATATATATTTTATTGATTTTTTACAGAGAGAGGAAGGGAGAGAGATAGAAAGTCAGAAACATCGATGAGAGAGAGGCACGCCCCACAGTGGAGAAGTGCCCGCAAGCAAAGTACATGCCCCTGACCGGAATCGAACCTGGGACCCTTCAGTCCGCAGGCCGATGCTCTATCCTCTGAGCCAAACCAGTCTCGGCTCATGGTGATTTTTATTCCTTCATTCCTGCTTCCTCTGAAGCCAGTGGGCACACCCATCCTAGGGGCAGCCAGCTGCCAGCCTTCAGCCACTCCCCATGCCATTTTTTTCGGCTTGTCAGGACAGTTCCCAAACAAAGTGGCCTCTGATCATCCCACCACAGGCGTCCCCTTCCATTCAAGAATCACAGCCCCTGCTGGCCTACAAGGAGACAACAAATTTCATTTCCAGGGGGAAGTTACACATAATCTTTCTAAACGGGGTTTCCATCGGCCTGGGTTACCTTTTTAGGCCTCCCAGCTCTCTGAGCAGCTCAGCAAATAGGAAGGGAAGCAAGCATGGGGTTTTCAGAGGCCCATTAAGTACCTAATGGGTCATTTTCACTGAGCAATGTAGGGATGGGACATTTTTGTCTCCTGGCCGGCTAAAGCTCTCCCAAGTACTTCTAGCCATTTCATTATCCTCTCATCCGCACAGACGCCGTGTTCTCTGCCTGGAAGCTATAAAGCCAACGTCTCAGGAGAGTCCGACTTTTATTAGAAATGTGTTTGCCTTACTCAACAGTGAATGTATGTTAGCTTGATCATAGAGTCAATGACCTTTTTTAGTGGAAGGGGAGGTGGGAAATGAAACATGGGGCTCATTTGCCAGCTGATGCTGAAGGCGTAAACTAAATAAGAGGCTGGGGAAGGGTGGGAGCTTCCCACACCTTGGCTGGGATGTGGATCCAAAGATTTGCCTGGAAAGGGATCTGCTTTGCTTTGCCCTGGGAACATACACACACACACACACACACACACACACACACACACAGTGGACTGCCCTCAAGGGCAGCCATGGCTAGGCTGGACCTAATTTCATAGGTTCTGCCCTCAGCCAGGGCTACTGTTGTCTTAAGCCAAGACTGTCTTGCTATGCAAAGTAGACCCAGATCACAGAGGCAAGGAACAGCAGGCAGTCTTGCAGACATGCCGTGGCCTGCTTGCATAGATAGAATCCCTTGGCCAGAGCAGTGACTCATAAATGAGTGAATCCCAGATCTAAAGGGACCTCTGACCACCTGCCCCTCTGCCTCCTTCTTGACCTCTCCACCCTGGCTCCACAGAACTAAGGAGGGGCCTGGCCACAAGGCAGGGCTGGGGTGGCAAAAATATCATGGGCTTGCCCAAACCGGTTTGGCTCAGTGGATAGAGTGTTGGTCTGCAGACTCAAGGGTTCCAGGTTCAATTCCGGTCAAGGGCATATACTTTGGTTGCGGGCACATACCCAGTAGGGGGTGTGCAGGAGTCAGCTGATGGATGTTTCTCTCTATCCCTCTTCCTTCCTCTCTATAAAAAAATCAATAAAATATATTTTAAAAAAGTATTATGGGCTCTTTAGTCTAACCTTGCTTGCAGTCCTTTTAAAAAATATATGTTTTATCTTTGCCCTATAAACACTCAAGAATGGATTTTGATCAGAAGAATTTTTAAACTGTGCCGTGGAAGGATCTGTGGGAAGGCTAGATTTTAGAAAGAGATCAGGATATGGTATTTGAAACCCAGGTCTCTCTGGATCTTCGGGGAAGGGAGTTAAAAACAGATTTCAAGATAAGTCTTGAACAGTTGGAATGCATGACAGTGCTCCTAGGTGTGGACAATGTCCCTGCTCTTTTCGGGGACCTGATAAAACGGCCCAACCCAGCCGTTGGGCATCCTCTTCCACTGGGTGACCTCAGCCACTTGCCAGACCCACCTGAGCCTGGTCCAGCGGTTCCAGACCAACAGCATGGGCGCCACCTCCAGGCCAGTCCCAAGAAGTGTAGTTCTGGGAGTCGGATTGATATCCCTACATGTGTTCATTCTGGGCAACATGTATCCATCCTCAAGATTCAGGGCAAAAGGTCTGGGCTCCTGGGTTGGGAACACCCTCCCCAGACAATTCTGCAATCTAGGGGTTCCTGGGGACTCAAGAGTCTGATTGGCCCGCCCCCTACTCTCCCACCCTGTTTGTCCCAAGTGACCTCAGAAAAGAGACGGGATTCCTCCTGTCCCAGCATCGTTGTGTTTGGTCTCAGGGATCGCTCTTTATTTCTAACTAGTCCTGACCTCCCCCAAATCAGTCTGGCCTGACAGCCTGTCTGAAGAACTCTGCAGCCTAAACCACTTCCTCCTCTGTGACACCATATGAGGAAACCAGGGATGGCTAATGTCCATGACCTTGTGGAGAAGACAGAATATCTAGTGAGCGAGGCGGCCTTCAAGGAAGGGAGTCTGCCATCACCTGATGGCCAGCAGTGCCCGGAGCACACTTGGCTGCAGCATTATTCACGGCGGCCAAAACATGGATGGAGACAATCCAAGTACGGGACATACATACAGTGGAATACTACTCAGCCACAAGAAAGGATGAAATAGCGCCATTTGCAACACGGATGGGACTTGAGAATATTATGCTAAGCAAAATAAGTCAGTCAGAAAAAGCTGAGAACCATATGATTTCACTGCTAGGTAGGATATAAAACTGAAACTCGAAGACACTGACAGCAGTAGGGCGGTTACCAGAGGGAAGGGGGTAGGTGGTGGGTAAAGTGGTCCAAGTACATGGTGACGTAAGATGGTTTGACTTTGGATGGTGGGCTCGAAGTATAATATATAGATCATGTAGCGTGGAAATGTACACTTGAAATCTATATGATCCCATTAACTAATGTCACCCCAAAACTTTAATTTCTTTAAAAAAGAAAATAACTTAGAGCCGAAACCGGTTTGGCTCAGTGGATAGAGTGTCGGTCTTCGGACTGAAAGGTCCCAGGTTCAATTCCGGTCAAGGGTATGTACCTTGGTTGCAGGCACATACCCAGTAGGGAACGTGCAAGAGGCAGCTGATTGATGTCTCTCTCTCATCGATGTTTCTAACTCTCTATCCCTCTCCCTTCCTCTCTGTAAAAAAATCAATAAAATATATTTTTAAAAAAAGAAAAGAAAAAAACTTAGAGAAAAAGATTATCCTTGATAATCTGGGTGAGCCTTATTCAATTAGTTGAAAAGCCCTAAGAACAAATACGTTTTCCTGAGTTCCCAGCCTGGCCTGCCCTACAGATCTCAGACTTGCAGCCCCCACAATCACATTACCAATTCCTTGCAATAAATCTTTTTATATCTATCTATCTATCAATCATCTATCGTTCTACCTACCTACCTACTTATCCATCCCACTGGTTCTGTTTCTCCGGTAAAACCCTGACGATACACCATGGAAGTGGCAGTGCCCAACGGTGGCAGTGGTGAAGAGTTTTGTGGAAATGGCAGTGCCTGCGTGACATTGTCCTGACTAAGTATCAGACAGAATGGCAGGATGAGGCCCCACCCTCTCTTCACAGGCGATGGGGATCACTGAAAGCAGCCAGCGGGAAGAAACAGCAGACGCCTCCCGGAAGAAGGCAGAGCTTGCTGGTGAACGTGTGCACACCCCCTGGGGCCACTCAGAAATACCCCAGGGAAACTTGGAGTGATTAAGGTCCTTCCTCCTCAGCAGGGGTAAGCGGAACCCAAACAATACAGTTCACATTCATGTGACCGGGTGTAGCTCCAGAACGGTGCGGTGCAGAAAGGCAGCCCTCAGAGTCAGACAGGAAACAGAAGGCACTCAAAGGAGGACCCTGCCAGGAGGGTGTGACAAAGGGACGGTTCACTCAAAGGTGGGCCTGGCATAGGGACGCTGCAAGGGCTGGGCCATTACTCCTGGGGCTGGTCACAGCCTCCCTGGGACTTCCCAGGCTGAAGGGCCAAGAGGAGGGAAAGATTTCCAGAACCTGGAAGCGGAACTGTATGTGGAAGCTTCCTCTCAGGACCTTTTGGTGGAGAGCCAGCCAGCACAAGGTGACCTCCCAGGGACTAACTGATCTTCCTTTTTCTTTCCTTGATCTCTTATCTGGGCTCCTCCCAACCAGAAGTCAGGGCCATGGGAGTACCTGTAGGTGTGGTAGAAAGCCAGCTAAAGAGCCGTGGAGAGCCGAGACCGGTTTGGCTCAGTGGATAGAGCATCGGCTTGTGGACTGAGAGGTCCCGGGTTCGATTCCAGTTGGGCATGTACCTTGCTTGTGGGCACATCTCCACAGTGGGGCATGCAGGAGGCGGCTGATCGGTGTCTCTCTCTCATTGATGTTTCTGACTTTCTATCCCTCTCCCTTCCACTCTGTAAAAAATCAATAAAATATATATATTAAAATAAAAAAATATATATTTAAATATATTTTATTGATCTTTCACAGAGAGGAAGGGAGAGGGATAGATAAAATCAATAATATATATATATTAAAATAAAATAAAAATATATATATTTTAAAATATATTTTATTGATCTTTCACAGAGAGGAAGGGAGAGGGATAGAAAGTCAGAAACATCGATGAGAGAGAGACATCGATCAGCTGCCTCCTGCACGCCCCAGAGTGGAGATGTGCCGCAAACAAGGTACATGCCCCCAACCGGAATCGAACCCGGGACCTTTCAGTCCGCAAGCCGATGCTCCATCCACTGAGCCAAACCAGTCTCGGCAATAAAATATATTAAAAAAAAAAAAAAAAAGAGCCATGGAGGACCGCCTGGAAGGCACAGGAATGCTGTCTGGCCCACACAGGTGACACCGGAATGCCAAACCTCAATAGGCCTTTCCTCCTTCTGGATGGTATCTCTTCCACGTTAGGCGATATTTATAGCTTCTGTGTGTTCTTGCGATCCTCAGACAGGGACAGCCATGTTCCCTAGAGGGCCATGGAAATGCATGTGGGCAGTTTCTCTTTCCTTGGGTAGTCTCAGTGACTTGGAGGCACAGTTGGCATTTTGTGGGCCAGAAGCCAGGAATGCTAAATGTCTTCCAACACTAAGGACAAGTTCTCAAGAATGAAAAACTTGTGGAAAGCCGAAACTGGTTTGGCTCAGTGGATAGAGCGTCGGTCTGTGGACTGAAGGGTCCCGGGTTCGATTCCAGTCAAGGGCATGTACCTTGGTTTCGGGCACATCCCCAGTAGGGGGCCTGCAGGAGGCAGCTGATCAATGTCTCTCTCTCATCGATGTTTCCAACTCTCTATCCCTCTCTCTTCCTCTCTGTGGAAAATCAATAAAATACATTTAAAAAAACAAAACAAAAAAACTTGTGGAAAGCTCTGGGGGGGGAGGCGGGGCTGGCTTCATCAGGTGAAGGCATCAGAGAGGCTGTGGCTAAAAGTGGGGCCTCTGGGAGAAAGCTGGTAATGCCTAAGGGTATGACCCTTGGGTTGCCAGAGAGCATGGGAGAGCCTGGCCTAACTGCCAGAATAATGAGGCCAGGACCCTGGGCCAGGTCCCCGTGAGCTCTGCTCTGCAGGAAGATGACAGCTCCAGGCTCTTGTTCCCACACGTGTCACAGCGGCTTCTGCCTGGACACAAGGCCGTCAGAGAGAGAGAGGAAGCCCATGCAGGCCTCTCCTCCTGATGGCCACGCATGTTCATCTAAACCCCAGCCTCTCCTCTCGCATATTCTTTTCAAGTAAATACTAGAAATCAAATTACTTCCTATGTAAATGCTTTAATATATCTCTCTAAAAGACAGGCATTTCCCTTTTGAAAACATAAAAAAAGACATCGGGAACAATTTAAGAATCATTCCTTTTGCCCTGGCACATGTGGCTCAGTTGGTTGGAGCATCACCCCACACACCAAAAGTTTGATTCCCCATCAGAGCACATGCCCAGGTTGCTGTTAGGCCCACAGGGCGATACAATCCTTAAATGGCCATTTGTAAGCTTCCCGCCACAAGAGAACAAAAGACCAGGAAAGCTCCCTGGACACCAGAGGTCAGACCATACACAGAATGGAAACTGTCCGCAAGGCACCTGATCGTGCACCTGCATTCCATCCACATTCCAATCCCCCCTCAGCCCCCAGACCCACTGACAACAGCCTTCCTCCCCCCAGTCACAGTAAACATCCTGGATGCTGCCTTCATCGACCCAGCGTCCCGCTGGGTGGGTGCTGTGCAGCCCTCCCCTTTGGAAGTCCCCTCTCCCACTCCCTTCCCTTAGACTCAAACTATCCTCTGAGGTGGCTGTCCTCCAACACTGTGCACCATGTTCACCCTTCAGCTGTGGGTTTAGTCCCTGATTGGGGTGCATAAGGGAGGCACCAGATCGATGTTTCTCTCTCTTCCTTCCATGCTAAAGCCAATAAAAACATATTTTAAAAAAGAATACCAAATATCTAATCAGAAATCAACCTTCTCTTTGTCCCATACATTTTAAAAAAATGTTTGTTTAACTAGGATCAAATAAGGTTTCATATGATAACTGATTAAACAGGTTTTTAAAGTCTCTTTAAATTTGTAGGTTACCCTTCCCACTCTCTACTACATCCTTGCAATTTATTTTGTCATAGAGAAGCTAAATTATATTTAAAAACTAAATGAAAATGATCTGAGATCACAGGTTGGTCTTAAAGCAATCAGCTAGGAGAAGGCAATCATCCATATTTCCCACCGTTTTGTAGTTAAACACCAATTCACTCACAAGGCAGTAATCAATAAAAAGATAGCATTGCATTTGTAATATTAAGGGGCACAGGCATTTCTGTTTGAGATAGTCTTTTAATTTTATAAACTAGTTTCGAAGTGATAGATCCTCCCTTCCCCCAACTGATGGACAGAGTATGACGTAACCTGCACCTGCGGCCTGGACATTCCTGAGCACCTAATCAGGCATCTTATATGGACTATACATTGAACCACCAATCAGCACCTGCCAAAGACCCTAAGCCCTTGATTCCTAAGTATCTAAGTGCCTAATCATGTGCCTTACATGAAGCCACCAAGCAGCCTGTGTGGGTACCCTAAGCCCCATCCCTTCCCATTCCTCCCCTCAAAAGCTTGTTCACCTCTGCACGTGTGCCTGTTCTCCCCTTGCGAGACAGCCCGGCAGGGCCTTCTCCTCCAATAAAGCCTGTAGTCCTGGTTTTCGGCCTCTCTCTCTCCTTCTTTCATTTGGTGCCGAAACCCGGGAGAGGTGCATGGGAGCGTGGACGAGTTAATTGGGCCACTCTGGACACCTCTCAAACCCTGCTGTACCAGGACATGTGGGACCTTGTCACTTTCTCACTGGTAGGCCTCAGGGACTTTCCCGACCCCCCCACCCCATCATTCCCTTGACCTGGAAGGGCCTCAGAATTTCCCTGTCTATTCAGCTACTCAGTCTATGTGCTACGAAAGCCCAGGCGCCTGGCCGGGACACTCTGCTCTCCTCCATAGGAAAGGTCTGGGGTGAAGACCTTGGAACCCTTTCTCCTCTCTCTCTCTCTCTCCAGGTTGGCTGAGGGAAAAGGAGGGCACTTCTTGTTCCCTCCCCAACTTCCCGGGGGCCCTTCCCTCCGGTCATGGGGACCTCTCAGTCCAAATCCTCTCTCCACACCCTTAGGGTGTCTCCTCGCCAATCTTTCTACCCTTGGTCTTGCTGGCTACATCAAACCAAAGAAGCTCTACTGGCCACGATGTAAACTCGACAATGTCTCTCTGTGGCCCGAAAACGGCACTTTCTATTCCAATATCCTCCAAGACCTAGATAATTTTTTAAAATATATATTTTATTGATTTTTTTACAGAGAGGAAGGGAGAGAAATAGAGAATTAGAAACATTGATGAGAGAGAAACATCGATCAGCTGCCTCCTGCACACTCCCCACTGGGGATGTGCCCACAACCAAGGCACATGCACCTGACCAGAATCGAACTTGGGACCCTTCAGTCCGCAGGCCGACACTCTATCCACTGAGCCAAAGGGTTTCAGCAACCTAGATAATTTTTGCCACCAGACAGAGATCCATACGAACAGGCTTTCCCCCGTCACCGCCTCCCCCACCCCTCGCTTTACTCCTCATGTTCCACCATCAGATCCTCCTCGCAAAGTCCTCTTTGTCCTCTCAGATGGGTCCTCGGCCCCTTTCTCTGTCTTCTTTTTCTACCCAGCTGATCATTCATCCCCACCTCGCCCGCTCCCACCGCCTCCCTTACAACCCTGCCGCAGAATCCGCACTCCAGGCCCTACCTCTGAGAACGCTAACCACCCGCCTTCCCCTGTGTGCTCTCCGCTCTGTGACCGCCAGGAACCTAATTCACAGGTGGCTGGCCATTCCCTTCTCACTTTCTGATCTTCCTGAGAGCCCTGAGAAGGTGAGCTCCAAAACAGCCTTTCCCCTCTGACACTCATTCTCAGGCCACCCACAGACTGCCTTCCTCACCAGCCTCTGCTATTCCCACGTCCATTCTACCCCTGAGGGGGGCAGCAGGAACGGAGGGCACAGTCTGAGTCCACATCCCATTCTCTCTGTCCAGCCTCACAGATTGCGAGGCATCTCTGGCTTCTTTTTCCACTGACCTGACCACCTTTACTCTCCCGACACATGCCGCAACTTCATAAAATAGACACGGGTTCACAAACCCCTCAAAAAAGGCCTCATTAACCTGACCTTCAAGGTCTTTGATAATAGAGACAAGGAGACCCAAATCCAAAATCAAAGGCGAGACCAGGCCAAGGCTGAGGCCCAGTAGGAGGCCTTCCAGCTCCAACCACCGCTTTCAAACCCCAAACGAAGGGCCAGTCCTCCAACCACGGCTAAGTCAGGGGCTAAGCCTCCTCCGGGCCCGTGCCCCAAATGCAGCGAGGAAGACACTGAGCCAAGTCCTGCTCAAACCCGAGACTGCCGCCTGGGCCCCCCCAAGAAGCGGAAGGGAAGGTCACTGGAAATCAGACTGTAGTCTGGGTCTGGCCTCAGCCAGTCCAGCATGGCCGCCCTCTGATCCGGTTTGGAGCTCCCAGACCCCTGGGTCTGGCCACTGAAGAAGCTGCCCAGGCCCTGACCGGGCCCACAGACTTACATCGCCAGGAGAGAGCTCGGGTAATGACTGTGGTGGCAGGTAAACCAATCTCCTTTTTAATCGACATGGGGCCACTTATTCTGCCCTCTCCGAATTCGCTGGGACCCTCGTCCCCTCCTTGGTCTGTATTATGGGGGCTGACGGATTAGTCTCAAGGCCATTAGCCACCTCACGTCTGCACTGCATCTTACTAAATCCCCCTCCACTCTTTTCTCATTCTGCCTTGGTGCCCGGCCAGGGCTCCCATGCATCCCCTCATAGAGCCCAGTTGCCCCAAACCACAGTCACCCACCTCAGTGTCACTCTCTCGACCCACAAGGCTGAGCCATTCCTGGGATTGTAAACGCTTTATCTCCTTCTCTCCTCTAGGACGGTCCCCTCCTCTGAACAAGAAATAATGTTCTCCTTTCTCAGGCTCACTGGGTACTTTCGCTCCAGGTTCACAACTTTAGTCTTCTTGCAAAGCTCCTCTATGTCATGACAAGAAAAGGGACCCTCCCCTCACTGAGCCTTTAGATTCCAAGGCCAACATTCTCACCCCTTCAATGCTCTGAAAACTGCTCTGACCTCAGCGCCTTCTCTCCCGCCCCTCCCCCACGCCACCCATCCTAAAGGACAACCGTCTGGACTGCACAGGCTTATCAGAAACGGAGATCTGCATCTCTAGGAAAAATCCCGCCATTTTAAAATTCAAGTGGCTAGAGGCCTGGGAACAGGCTGCGGGGCCTGCTCCCTCCTCCCCCTGCCTTTTCTCCAGCCTCATCTTCCACGGCTCCTTCCCTTCCCTTTCTCTCTTCCCTTGGATAACAGCCCATTCTAACATTCCCTCCCACTTTCCCTGCAACACATCTCCATCACTCATCTGTCACCCCTTATTGGTAGCACCATGGCGACCACCCTCTCAGTGTGGAGTGCGGAACTGGGAAAAGGGACCTCATAGCCTGTACCCCACCTCTTCTCCTTCTAGCCATCAGCTCGTCTCCGTGACCAGGGATTTCTCTTCCTCTGTGGGCAAACACATACATCTGTCTCCCCATCCGCTGGACAGGAACCTGTGTTCTCCTCTACCTTTCACCCAAGGTAGATGCAGCCCCAATAGTCAGTCTCCACCTGTCCCCGTAACCATCATATCTGACACAAAAGAGGAGTCCAGATCATCCCTCTCCTCCTAACCCCCGGCATCACAGCAGGGGTTGGAATGCCACAGGGAGCTTAACCACTGCTCTACCCAGACTTTGAAACCCTGTCTCCGGACCTACAAGAAGCCTGTGGATGCCCAGCAAGGGGCAAAACTGGGAAAACAAGGCGTGTGGGAGAAGGACTTTAAAAAACAAAAAACAAAACAAAACTGGGAAAACAAGAACCTCACCCCCAGGGTAACCTATTGTCCCCTTTCATATCACTAGTGAGGCAACTGAGACCTCTACTCTTTTCCCCCCTAAAAATAACATCTAGGTCTCAGTTGTATTTCAGCTCCAGGCCCAGAAAAGTAGCAAAAGCAGACAAGCGATGCTGTGGCAGCCTCAGGACCAGCTTTTACTCCCAAGTGACTCAACAGGATCGCTCTCGAGACTTCACCAACCAGTCTCTCGGGGAAACCATGCTGCTGCACCCCTCGTCGGAAGGAAAACACTCCCTGTTTTTCGCTCACTCACCCCATGGCTCCTCCCACTATTAGGCCCACTGGTATTTATTCTTTTAATCTTGCTGTTTGGCCCCTGTCTCATGTGCTGTTTCACTAGTTTTTTGCAGAACAGAATTCAGGCGTTTGCCAACCAGAAGATGGGTGAGATCTGGCCTTGAATTCAGAACCTCGCACCAGAATCCCTGAGATCCTGGGTAGACGCCCCTGACAATGCCCCCTCTCAGCAGGAAGTAGCTATGGAAGATGGACTTTCACCCCTGACCTTGCCCGGACTCTCAATTTTAAAAAAAAAATATTATCAAAAGCCTGGAATGATAGATCCTCCCTTCCCCCAACTGACGGACGGAGTATGACGTAACCTGCACCCGCGGCCTGGACATTCCTGAGCACCTAACCAGGCATCTTATATGGACTATACATTGAACCACCAATCAGCACCTGCCAAACACCCTAAGCCCTTGATTCCTAAGTACCTAAGTGCCTAATCATGTGCCTTATATGAGCCACCAATCAGCGTGTGCCGAGTACCCTAAGTCCCATCTCTTCCCATTCCTCCCCTCAAAAGGCCGTTGACCGCTGGGCGTGTTGCTGTTCTCCCCTTGTGAGACGGCCCGGCAGGCTCCCTCTCCTCTAATAAAGGCTGTAGTCCTGGTTTTTCGGCCTCTCTCTCTCCTTCTTTCACAAAGCAGTCTAGACTCTAGACTGAATTCCTTTCATTGGTGGCTTCTAAAAGGAAAAATAAAGTCACGGAGCTCATTTTATGTGAATGCGGAGGGTGCACAGTTACTGCGGGGTACACCTAGGCACGGGGCAGGGGTTTCTTCATGGACAGGAGCATGAAATGCATAGAGATGTTCATGAAGGAGCTCAAGGCTTCGAGAAACATGAAAGTTTAAAGACATCCCGTTGCTATGGCTGCACAGAGTAGGGAACAGATTTGAGGGATGGCTCTCGTCTCCATAACTGCTGAAATTTCCTATTATCCACTGCAGGGTGGGGTGAACAGAGGTTCTACCTCCTAAGAGCTCTGAGGATTAGCCTACTCGAGGTGGGGGGGCAGTGTGGTGGTGGTGGGGGTGAGAAGGGGGCGTGCGGGCAGGGAAGGGCCCTCTCACCCCCTGCCCTTTGAGTCTGGCCAGTGTACACCCTGCCTCAAGAGAGGGTGGTTCTGGGAGAGCAGCAGAGCAGCTGGGCTGGGCAGTCGGTCACAGGTCTTGACAACACCAGGGACGTCTGGCCCGGGAATGGGGCCAGGCTGGGTTATTTTTCTGACTATTATGGGCCTCAATATACATTCCTTTCTCCAGTCCAAGCTGGAAATTCCATTGCACTGAGCATCTGAATGTGAGCGCGAGTGCAGAATGAAGAGCACGCAGGGAGAAGCTGGGAGGACCCTTGTTTGTGGCTTTTCCTGCCCTGAAATCCCAGCCCGCAGCGCCCGTGCCTGGGTCTCTGGCCTGGAAACTTGGATGCAGAGGAGAGAGAAGGGGCCTCCAGTCCCCTTCTGGCCTATCTCAGGCCGCTTTGGAAGGGCAGAGGGAACAGCTGAACAAAGGCGTGGAGGTGGGCTTGGCCAGGCTGCTCAGAGCAGGCCCATAGGGTGAAACTCGGAGTGTAAGGAGAGGGGACCAGGGCCCAGATCATGCCGGGCTTCAGACACTATCGTGAGGAGTCTGCTGCTAAACTGCAATGAGAGGCACTGACGCTTAAAAAAATAGAAACACCACAAAAAACTGGTAAAACTCACCTAACATAAAACTCACCTTTGTCATGTGTACTCTCATTTCTCCCTCCACTCGCCCCACCCCAGGCAAACACAAATTTGCTGTCTCTATGGATTTGCCCATTCTACACATTTCACATACATGAAATCATACACTACATGGCCTTTTGTGACTGGCTTCTTTTGGTTACTGTAGTTTTCTAGGTTCATCATGCTGTAGCATTAACAGTATATCACCACAAGCTTTTTAAAAGTCACGTGTGAAGCCATCTGATTTACATTTTAGCATCGCTTTTACTGCTGTGGAGAGAAGCCAGAGTCTCAGGGGGCAGAGTTAGGGTTGTCTCAATGGGGAGGCTGGGAGATGATGGAGAGGTGGAAAGATGGCTTGCAGTGGTAATGGAATGAGGGAGCGTGTTTGAATTATTTTTTAGGTACTGTTGACAGGACTCGCTGATGGATGGGTGGTGAGGGAAGTGTGGCGTCAGGTCCCCAGGAAGTCCAGGGCAGGGGAAACAGGTGTGGGGGGAAGATCAAGAATTCTATTTTGGGTACGTTAAGGTTGGAGATGTTAATTAGGTAGTGGAAATTCGAATCTGGGAATTAGTGGAAAGTCAGCGCTGGAGATAAAAACCCGAGGATCGTTAAGCAGAAGATTGAGTCTAAATCCAGGGGAATTTGTATTAAATGACATGCATTATAATAAATCAATTTGCACCCCCAATGGTGACCAAGAGTAGGAGGTCAGTAAATCCAAAACCTCCCAGCTGCTAGCTAAAATCAGAATATTCTGCATTTGAGTGAGTACTCAGCAGCATCCTCAAGGTCCGTATTCACAGTCACCAACCTCACTGAACAGACCTCTTTTGCATTTCTATTGCCACTCCAGTCAGTCAGTCCCGGGCCCCAACAACCTGTAACTCTCATTGTGGGTGTTAACTTCCTTTCAATAAAAAAACCAGCCAAGTGGGATCTGGGCCTGGGCTCCAGTTAAAAATAAACGCTTTGTTCAAGGAGGTCGCTCACGTTGAAGAAACCAACTCATAGACTCATAAAGTGCTCCTACATTGTTATGCTTTCAAGTGATGTAATCCCTCCCAGGGGCAACCCATACTCCTTCCTATGCGGGTGGTTATCCTGAATG
This sequence comes from Lasiurus cinereus, assembly GCA_011751065.1. NCBI lineage: Eukaryota > Metazoa > Chordata > Mammalia > Chiroptera > Vespertilionidae > Lasiurus > Lasiurus cinereus. Next base: position 10,788,006 of record JAAGEH010000016.1, on the reverse strand, counting down.
CCAACCAACGGCGTCTGGGAGAAGTCTTGTCACCAAAGCTAACCCCTGACCAAGCCGGTCCACTTCTGTTCAAAGAGCAACTGGGCCTGGTCCCCACCTTTGGGTGGTAGCAGTGGGGAGGAAAGATGTAACTTCCCAGAATTGTCCTTTGTGGCCTACATCCGTTTATGTCAATCACTGTAAAATATAGGTGCAGGAACTCAGACCAATGAGATGAGAGGCTCAAGAGGAAGGAAATGTACTTGAACCCTCACATCATGAACTGTTAGCCAGGAAGGGGCACCCCCGGCAAGACCGCTAATAAATCATTGGCACTAGAGGTCCCTGATGGTTCACTGCCGGCAATTTCAGGGCAGAGGGCTTTGTTTCTTCATCTCCGGGCCCTGGCCGCTCCCCTCGCTAATTCATCAGATGAATGCCTGCCATGGGCCTGCCTGGCCCAGTGCTTGGAATTCAACAGAGAACAAGACAGGAATTCTGCCCCCATGGAGCCTAAATGGACGGACAAAAAACAAAAAACAAAAACACAGACTGAGAAGTAAAATATAGGGTATACCATTTAGTAAATAGTTCCCGAGAGGGGGAAATGAATGAGGGAAAATCACGAGAGCACCATCGTGGTGTAAAAGGGGTGTTCTCATTTCCTGGAGGGAGCTCAGGGAAGGCTTCCTGAGGTGACATTTGAGCACAAACCCCTAAGAAGGTGCAGGAAGAAGGCACCCAGGAAGAAGGGAGATGTGCACAATAGCAGGAGCCAGACTGAGCAGGAGATGAGGGGAGGGAGGGAGTGGAGTGAGCACACCAGCCCGTAGGTCTGAAGAGAAGACTGACAGGTTTGAAGAGAAGACCGACAACATTCCTCTTGCTTTTTGAATAAGATCACTACGCCTGCAATGTTGAGAGTGGAGTGTAGGAGTCAAGGAGGGAAGCCAGAAGACTGCTTAAGAGGCTCTGGGGGCGAGCCAGCTGAGAGAATATGGCTGAGGCCAGAACGGTACTGGTGGAGTGCCACCAGGAGTTAAAACTAAAAGCGCCATGCTTTCAAATTAAAACCACAAGGAGATACCACCTCACACCCACAGGCCCCCACCCATGGATTAAAAACAGTATTTATTGAAAAAAACCCATGTATGCCATCTAACTTCTGGATATGATATGGAAGGCGGTCAGACACAAGCAGAAGAGGAACCCAGGTCGGAAGGTCACCAGGCCAGAAAGCTCTCGGTACCTCGAAATGGACAGTTGTAAAGTGGAGCCATGCCCCTGACGGCCTTCCCTCCCATAGTATATCGTGGGGCATGCAGTTTAGACGCCCTTAGAGAAGGAACAAGGGGGCTGGAGAATCTCTTATCTTAGGTAAAGTTCCTTCTCTTTTTCCTCCCTCACTTCTGCTTCTCCTTTGGTTCCCTTTTTAGCTTGTTTGAGAGAATTTTTCCTCCATCTTGTAGTTATTTCTCACCCAAGCTGTCTTCTTCAGTCATTCAGTATTTCATGGGCATGTCCTTTGTGTCATCTTCAGATTTCATCTGCTAACAGCTCTGAACAGAGGTTGATCCCCTGCCAATTAACTGGACCATAATCCCATTTGCCCCGACACCAAGGTCTAATTAGCCACACACCCATGGTGCTAATTAATATTTTCCTCAGAGTCTTAGTACATTTGCACAACATTTAAAATATTACTTATTTTTTCTTAAAAACTTGACTTGGAACCCAAACATTGCCACAAAGTAGCAAATCATTTTGAGTTAATAGCTGTTTTTCTTTGTAGAAAGTGAGGACTGAACTTGACCAGCTAAAACACTTTCAACATCATATGCAAATTTCAACCTAACTATAATGAGACAGGTTGCTTTTATGTTACAAAGTCTCTCCCATTAAAAACATCTTTTTGACCAAAAAGAGACAAAGCACAGATCTACAGAGTTTCCTGTGGCCTTCTGTCACATGATAACAAGAAAACCACAGCAGGTTTTATTGTTGTTTTTTTTTAAACAAGAGCAGCCTTGGACTGTTTCTTTCATGGCTAGAGCATCAGCTGCAGATTGAAGGGTTCCAGGTTCGAGTCCAGTGCATACGAGAGGCAACCAATTGATGTTTCTCTCTCTCTCTCTCTCTCTCTCTCTGTCTCTCCCTTCCACTCTAAAAATCAATGGAAAAATGTCCTCGGGTGAAGATTAACAAAAAACAAGACACAACGACAAAAAAATAACAAGAGTGGAGATTTGAAGCAAAAGTGACTACGAGCTCTAGCTGGTTTGGCTCAGTGGCTAAAGCGTTGGCCTGCGAACTGAAGGGTCCCAGATTCGATTCCAGTCAAGGGCATATTCTCAGGCTGTGGGCTCGATCCCCAGAAGTGGGTGTGCAGAAGACAATCAATGATTTTCATCACTAATGTTTCTATCTTTCTCTCATCCTCTCTAAAATCAATAAAGTGACTATGAAATCTATAGAGATCAGATGAGAAAACTGATCTCTCAAACATTTCCAGAGACATTCCACCCTACAGCAAATGCAACCAGGCATTGCCAATGAAAGCATTTCAGAGAAATATTTAGCATCAAGGATACAACAGAAAATAGCACTACTTATTAAAGGTGCAGGAATAGACAAAACTTCCTTGAAATCCTAGTGAACAAATATACAGTTTTAAAATATGATCAATTTAAACACACACTTACCCACAATATAAGCAAGCTTCTATTAATTTATACTAATGGTAGCCTAAAAGGCTTAAATAGCTTATTTTAAAACTATACACTACAACAGAAAGGAACCAAAATCTCATAGTTTCTAGGTCCAAATACCAATTTAGAGGAAATTCTGAATTCAGAAGAACATGAAAAATGATACTATGGAGAAGTAATCAGCATAACCTAGACTGGAGATTCTATAGGACAAAGGACCTACTTCTTTTTCACAAGTAAATGCAAGGAAGAAAGAAAGGAAATGGTAAGGGAACTCACACATTACAAGTCATGAGACTGATCAACCAGATTTTACTTACCCAGATTCAAATAACTTGTAAAAATAAATAAATGAAATACTCAGAGATAAAATTACCTGATGTGTGAGATAATATGGTAAGTGGAGGCATAGATGAAACAATATTGGAAAAATACTGATAAATGTTGAAGCTGGGTGATACATACATGGGACCCATTAAGCAGGTGACCCTTGAACAACATGGGTTTGAACTGTATGGGCCACTTACCCATGGATCTTTTTTTTTTTTTTCAATGAACACCCATACTGTTTTTTTGTTGTTATGTTTTTGTTTTGTTAACCCTCACCTGAGGATATTTTCCATTTTTTTTTTGAGAGTATAGGGGAGAGAAAGAGAGAAAAACATTGATTGGTTGCCTCCCACATGGGCCCGACCAGGGTTGGGGATAGAGCCTGCAACTGAGGTACATGCCTTTGACTGGACTCGAGCCCAGGATCCTTCGGTCTGCAGTCCGAAGCTCAATCCATTGCGCCAAACCAGCTAGGCATCCATACTATTTTTAATCCACGGTTGGGGACCTACAGATGTGGAAGGCTAACTGAATAGCACTGATCTATGACTTTCTGTATAGGTAACTTGAATGTCTGCAGATTTTGGTATCTATGGAGGGTCCTGGAACCAATTCCCAAGAATACCAAGGAACAATTTAAGTTTTGGAGGAGTGAAAAGTTATCCACAGATTTTCAACTGTATATGGGGAGATGTCAGTGCCCCTGATTCCTACATTGTTCAAGGGTCAACTGTACTCTTGTGCCTATTTCTGTATGCTTGAAATTGTCTATAATCCAAAAGAGAAAAAGAAGAAAAAAAAAAAAGGACCCATAAAGTAAAACTTTAAAATATATAATTAGGTAGTCTTTGTGACCTAAGTTAAAAGTTTGTTGAGTTTTGCAAGTACCACAATTTTTAAAAAATGTATTTTTATGGATTCAGAGAGGGAGAAATAGCAACATCAATGATGAGAGAGAATCACTCATTAGCTGCCTCCTGTACCACCCATCCTAGGGCTGGATGCTGCAACCCAGGCATGTGCCCTAACCTGGAATCAAATGTGAGGTCTTGGTTCATAGATCGACAGTCAATACCCGAGCCACACAGGCTGAACTGCAGTTACCATATTTTATCCACCTTTGCTTCGCCTAATTTTCTATTTCTATCATACTATTTAATTGTACACTTCTCTTTCTTTGAAAGGCAATGTATAAATAAATTAAAAGCTTTAAACCAAAGGCTATAGGAGCCTTAAGCTTCCTGATATTCCTAAGGGAATCATGCACCAAACTGTTGAAATGGTTTTCCATTTTCATTCTATAGTTTAAGCTACTGCATATTACATACTACTCGCCCAACTCTATAATGAAAACAGGATGCAGATGGTCCATGCAAGTCCAAAAGCCTTTCAAGTATGTACTTGAAGTTCTCCAAGTCAGTTATAAAGAAAAATAAAACATCTATACACCAACTATTCCTTACCTGACGCACAATTTTAAAAGATATTTAACAGTAAAATAAAATACCCAGATAAACTAAAAGATATAGATATTGTAATCCCTGTGGTCTGACTATATCATAACAATATATAACAAATTTGGCACTGGCAACCCAAAGCATACAAATATGTCCAGAAATTAAAAGTAGCCAAGTATAACCAGACTCACATGAAATTAAATGTTAGACGAGAAACTCAATTTGTTAATTTATGAGGATTATAGGAAACCATAATTACCTCATCACCTCTCACACCAAGGTATTTTTGTGTTTCTGGGAAAGCAAATCAGTGTCAATTGCTTTGTGAGTATGAATTAAAGAAAGGAAAGATAATTAAAAAACCTTTCCCTTTGGTGCCCAGCCAGAGTGGTTGAGCATATCCTATGCACTGAAAGGTTGCTGGTTAGATTCCCAGTCAGGGCATGTACAGTGGGCAATGGATTAATATTTCATTCTCACATCGATATTTCTCCCCACCCCTTCCTCTCTCTAAGCATGTCTTGGGGTGAGGAAGATATATATCCTGGGGTTGTCTTCTCCCTTTTTTTTGATTTTGTAACAAGTTGTCCATGAACACTACATTGTTCTGCAGAGACACTACTACACTCCCCACTCTTCCCCCACCCAGATTCAAATCATTCTTTCAACCTTAAACTTAGACTAATTTACTTTTATCTTTTCCAGATTTAAACTATCACAATCTTGATTCCATTCCCTGGCACCACCCAAGGTATCCCATTTTGTTGAGACAATTTGCTAGGTATTAAAGTAATAATGCTTTCTACAAATCTACATACTTATGGCATACTTAGAATCTATCATCTAATCTTTTAAGAATTATGTAGGTGGTATCCATTTATTATCTCAAAGTAGGACTACTTTGAAGCAGGTCTTTTCTTACATAAATTTAAACAATAATTAAACAAAAACATTCTTTAAAATCAAACACCAAATTATAGATATGACTAGCCACATACATAAGTAGTACGGCATTGGCTAAAAGGCAGCACTGTCTAGGGCAGTGGTCAGCAAATCATGGCTTGCGAGCCACATGCAACTCTTTAGCCCCTTGAGTGTGGCTCTTCTACAAAATACCACTCGGCCTGGGCGAGTCTATTTTAAAGTGGTGTTAGAAGAAGTTTAAGTTTAAAAAATTTGCCTCTCAAAAGAAATTTCAATCATTGTACTGTTGATATTTGGTTCTGTTGACTAATGAGTTTGCCGATCACTGGTCTATCAGGTTAAGAATATTAATGCTAAAAAAGAAGGATTTAGTACCTTTTGAGACAAGATGGAGGATCAGAGAAAGACAAATTCACATGATCTCACTTATATGTGGAATCTAATGAACAAAATAAAATGACAAACAAAATAGATCCAAAGACATGGAAAAATGCAACAGGCTGACGAATCTCAGAGGGAAGGAGGTGTGTATGTGTGTGGGGAGAGGTGGAAAGAGATTAACCAAAGAACTTAATATGCATAATCCATGGATACAGACAATAGTGTGGTGAAGGGCTGGGGAGGTAGTGGAGACGGAGGAGGGAGTCAATTGGGAAAAGGAAAGTGTGGGGGGAGGGGCATCTGTAATACTTTAAAAAACAAACATTAAAAAAAAAGAACAAAGGATACTAATGCTAGAGCTAGAATGCCTGGGTTTAAATCCTGATACTTATTAGCTACTTGAACTTTGAAGGGTTATCTTACTGGTCTGTGCCTCACTTTCCTCAAAAGTAAATCCTACTTCCTGGGACTATTCAGCAGGGTTAAGAGTAGAGTATTAGCCCTAACCAGGTGTTCAGTGGTTAGAGTAATGACCTGCAAACTCAAGGGTCCCAGGTTCGATTCCAGTCAAGGGCATGTACCTTGGTTGCGGGCACATCCCCAGTGGGGGGTGTACAGGAGGCAGCAGATTGATGTTTCTCTCTCATTGATGTTTCTAACTCTCTATCCCTCTCTTCCTCTCTGTAAAAAAAATCAATAAAATATATTTTAAAAAAAGAATAGAGTATTAAATCAATTAATATTTGTAAAGCACTTAGAACAATGGCTGGCACACAGTATTATACCATCTGATATGCTATATAGTAACAATATAAGCTTAAATGATAAGTACAGAAATGTACATCTGTTTTATTAGTTAAAAATACAATTAAAAAACAAAAATACCTTATATTCTAAGTCTGAAAATAAGGACAGAATATTATAGCAACTGGGATCTAAAACGTATCATAAATGATACCTCTAGCACACAAAAAGCACAATTCCTGGTTAATTCCTGGTTGTGTTAATCTAGGAATAGTCTTAGTATGTGATATAAAACTAATAGGACAACCGCAACAGACATTTATTTAAAACCCTTTAATAATATACTTTCTTAGAGGTGAAAAGGTGGTGAGGAGGTAATTTAAAATGGTGCTAGTAATGTCAAAAGGTTGTCCAGAATTTTGAGTAATTTTTTCCTCAAGAAATTTGCCTGTAGTAAACAGAAAACTTCAAAATATACCAGATTTAGATATGCTTTCATGATGATGATGATGATGATGATGATTAAAGGAAGTGGAATAGTATAATCTAGTCACATTTAGGCTTTGCTAGTACAAAGCTGTGGGAGCCTTGCCTTGAAGTACTCAGCATGTAAGAATCTCATCAATTATATCTCAATTAAAAAACAAGTCTCTATATGTCCTAATAAAATCCTTAATTTCTAAATTTAGTAAGAAACTATAGGCGACCTAGAAACAATTTGCAACTAGTACTTAACAGCAATTAAAATTTTCTACTTACTTTAAACATCAGTAATTTGCTTCCATCATACTTACAACCCAAATCATTAAACTTTATAGACCTTGTAAGGATCCTACATGGAAGATCTGTTAAAAAAGACAAAAGTTTGAGGGTGCTGGGACTCGCCTGCCTCTCCCTGCTCTAAGGCCTCTATGTGTTTGATCCCTGAGCAGGCAGGTTATGTTGGTTGCACTGCTGACGCCACCTCCAAGTGCAATTCAACCAGGAGTCACGAAGAGCAAAATGTCAGTGTGTGAACTGACCGCCACTGAATTGCAGTTGCTTGTTTTTATTAAAACCAGAATTTATTTTTTATTTTAAAAAATTTCACAAATCTGAGGTTTCTCTCTTATTTTTTGTTTTTTAATAAATTAAATCATAAATCAGAATCTAAAAAGTGTAAAAATCCTGAATAATCTTAAGCCCCATAAAATGGATCTCTAAATCATAAAGGATTTGCTACTCTAGAACTCAACGTTTTTTAAAAAAAGTTTGGCACTGGCCAGTGTGGTTCAGTTACTTGGGCATCATCCAGTGCACCAAAAGGTTGCTGGTTCGATTCGCCGTCAGGGCTCAGGGCAGCTGATTGATGTTCCACTTTCACATCTCATATTGATATTTCTCTTTCTCTCTCCCTCTCCATTCCTCTCTCTCTAAAAATATTTTAAAAAACTTAGGAATCCACAATTTTATGTCTGGTTGTCTGAAAGTAATACTTAAATGGTTCTGCAAAAATGATAAAAAAAAAGAGAGAGAGAGATAATATACACTGTGGAGACCAGCACTTCCCATTTCTGCTGAGAAATACTGTATCACTTTTGTTTAAATTGTCTGAGTAAGAGATTTCAGTAAATAAACATGACAGTTAATATATGCTGTTATCTTTGGTATTTTTCTTTTGTGATTAAAAAGAGATTAAGAATGACTGAGGGACTGTCCAACCTATGAGGGAAGGTGGGGGTTGAGGGGGTAAGAGATCAACCAAAGAACTTTATGCATGCATATGAGCACAACCAATGGACACAGACAGTAGCGGGGTGAGGGCATGTACTGGGGGTTGGGGGCGGCCGGGGAGAAGTCAATAGAGGAAAAAGGAGACTTATGTAATACTTTAAACAATCAAGAATTAAAAGAGCCGAAATCGGTTTGGCTCAGTGGATAGAGCGTTGGCCTGTGGACTGAAGGGTTCTGGGTTCGATTCCGGTCAAGGGCATGTACCTTGGTTGTGGGTGCGTCCCCAGTGGGGGGCGTGCAGGAGGCGGCTGATCGATGTCTCTCTCTCATCGATGTTTCTAACTCTCTGTCCCTCCCCCTTCCTCTCTGTAAAAAAAAAAAAAAAAATCAATAAAATATATTAAAAAAAAAGAATTAAAGAAAAACAAAAAGAATGTCTGAGAAGCCCTGGCCGGTGTGGCTCAGTGGTTGGAAAGGCAGTCCATGCATTAAAAGGTCACGTGTCCATTTCCCAGTCAAGGACACGTGCTGGGTTGTAAGTTTGATACCTGGCTCTGGTCAGAGTGCATGCAGCAGTCAACCAATGTGTGACTCTCACATTGATGTTTCTCTCTCAGTCCCTTCCACTCTAAAAATTCAATGGGAAAAATATCATGTGAGGATTAACAAAAAACAGTGACTGAGGAGGAGAACATGTTTGTTAACTACCATAGATATATAACTCCTTTACATGGAGAACCTGACAAAAATGAAGCCTTTCTCTAAGGCAGATTAAGTTAAACAGTCAAAATTCTAAAAATGTAGGCTCTAGAATCAAATATGAACTTATATTTTATGTACTACTATTTATAGGAAAATTTAAAAATATATATTGTAACCCTTCAAGTAAATATGTTTCAAAATTATTTACTCAACAAAGACTTCCATGGCTCAGAAAAGTTTCAAGTTACTTCTGGGAAACTTAATTCATCAGCTAAAACTGATTTCATTTTTAACAAAATAAACGAGTTTACTTTCAAGAAACAAAAGTATCCATTTCTCCTACATAAAACCATTCATTTGGCCTAAATCCAAGGAGTTAAAATGAGAAATTCTATGGTCAATCAACCTTTTAAACTATTTGTTTTTTACTATTTAGTAATGTTTTTGTAACCTAAATTACCAACTAATCAAGGAGGTAATCTGAGAGAGAATGTGTAGAAAGAGGTATTGTTCAATGAAAAGATGAGTGGACGTACATAAAAAGCAGGAAAATATTGCCCTACCCTGCTTTTCTCAGTGGTTGGAGCACTGGCCCTCGGACTGAAAGATCCCGAATTTGATTCTGATCAATGGCACATACCTTGGTTGCAGGCTCAATCCCTGGGCCACTTGTGGGAGGCAAGAAATCAATGTGTCTCTCTCACATTGATGTTTCTGTCTGTCTCTCCCTGTCCCTTTCACTCTCCTAAAAATCAATGGAAAAAATATCCTCAGGTGAGGATTAACAAAAACACAAACAGGAAAAAATGGCAGAAGACAAGCCCCTGCCCCTGCAAGCATGGTTCCCCACCCTGCATGTGGAACTGACTGCTGCTGTCGGCTATGAGCACAGAGGACCTGGGACAGCTTCTGATACTGACAACACTACATTCTTCCTCGAATGGTGATTTTTTTTTTTATTAAAATAACTACTTAAAACATAGTAAGAAATTAGACATTTATAAGTAGCACAAATAAGTTTACTTAAAATTAGCTCAGTTACATATTTGTTAAAAGTTTTCAGAACTTTCTCCTCCAATGTCCATAAACCAGGATAGGTTCGCATGAAACCTCCAGTCCAACCTAGAAGCATCAATAAATGATGGTCTAGGAACTCTGACACATTTCTCTTGTCATTGAGAGACAGTCACAAACAAGACACATCTCTTGCCTGGATGAGTAGGAAGAATTCACTTTTAAAAGAGCTTTATAAAACGTCTATGAAAGAGAACTGGCAATATCAGAAGAGTTCCAACACTTCAATTGAATATAATTCTCTATTATTCTTTTCTTGATTCAATTTCTGTAGCTCACGAAAACTTACTTCAATCTTGTTGAGCTCGGAACAAATGCATATCTAAAGAAAAAAGTTTCAGAGTAACTTTTACTATCACTCTACATATGAACAAGTCCTCAATTATTACTTACAACTATTTCAAGAAAAAAATTTAAGAATAAATTATAATTTAGATGATACTTGGGTACAAAATGAATTCAGTGTAGATCAAATAATTACACACCTGAGATTTCACAAACTTGTAAAGACTTAACAGTAGACTTTTGGCTTCTGGTATCATTACCACAACAGTAAAGTTAGCATCTAGAAGTAGGCATATCCAATCCATAATCTGAAAATAAATAGGAAAATAACAATATTTTAAATTTAATTTTAGGTTGATTCATTTCCCAATATCCATGATTATATCAAAGTTATAAAAACACAACTCTTCCTTACAAATATCTGAAAATTATTTAGAGATAAAAGAATTTCTAAACAATATAAAAAGGCTCTTTTCGGCTTTTTTCTTTTTAAAATCCTCAACTGAGAATATTTTTCACATTGATTTTCAGAGAGTGGAAGGGAGAGGGAGAGGGAGGGAGAGAGAAACATAGATGTGAGAGAGACATGTCAATTGGCTGCCTCTTGCAGTGCCCAACCAGGGCCGAGAAGAATCAAACCTGCAACCCAGATTCATGCCTTGACTGAGAATCAAACACATGACCTTTCGGTGTATGGGCTGGCACACTAACCACTGAGTTAAACTGGCCAGGGCACTTTTCTGCTTTTATACTTGCTATTTTAAAAGCATAATGGGCCAAAACCGGTTTGGCTCAGTGGATAGAGCCTCAGCCTGTGGACTGAAAGGTTCCAGGTTAGATTCCGCTCAAGGGCATGTACCTTGGCTGCGAACACATTACAGTAGAAGGTGTGCAGGAGGCAGCTGATCAATGTTTCTCTCTCATCGATGTTTCTGACTCTCTATCACTCTCCCTTCTTCTCTGTAAACAATCAATAAAATATATTTTAAAAAAGCATAATGGCATATTTTTCATAATATTCATCAGTAAAGAGAAATCTACAGTGATATTTAGTTGAAGGGAAAATTATTTTTTTTAGAATTACTGGCTGTTATCTCCTAATCTGAAATATAAACTATGTCCCAAAAATAGGGTATTACAGATGAGCTACCATGAACTAAAATAAAATTACTGCTATACATTTATTAAAGTATCCTATGTAGGTCTACATTTCCAAATGGTGTAGTTACCATGCAAATATCAAAGTATTTTCATGAAAAAGTATTAAGGAAACCAATGTCTATTTGGGGGGAGAAGGGAAAGCTGATACCCATGAAAGTCCTTAACACCAAAATAGATTTTATATGTATCGAAGAGTTAAATACAGAAAAAGAAACTATGAATGTACTAGGGAAAAATAGTGTACTTATTTCTACATTTTAGAGTGGGAAGGGCATTAAGCACAATGTAGCCACAACAAAGCCATAAAGAAAAGCTTAATAATTTTGATAAAAAAATATAATGCACTTGGATAACAAAAAAGGTTAATTTCATCAAATACAAAAAATTATTTAAAAAGTATATATTTTACTGCTGAAACTGGGAATAAAACTATAAATACTTTATAAGCCAAAATGAAAAAGACATGAAATGCAATAGAAAAATGAACAAAGAACCCAACAAGGCAGTTCACAAAAAAGAAAACAGGTAAGAAAAGATGGTCCAACACTCTTATCAAAGAAATGCAAATTAAAATAAAGCACCATTTGTTGTCTATTTGACTGGCAAAGAGTAAGATCTCAGACCTTTGAGGTAGTAGTACTGATTGTCACAGTCTTCAGAAAGGTAATCTACCATTTTCAAAACAAAAAATGTGTGCACCTTTTATTCATAAATTTTGCTTATGGACATTTACCCAACAGGTATTCTCTTAGTATACAAGAATATCTAGATAAAGGTGCCCAATGAAGGTTTGTTCACAATAGCAAAAAACTGTAAACAACTCAACTGCTGCTATTTAGGGGACTGAAAAATTAAAATTTTCTATAAACTGAAATAGAATATAGTCATTAGAAAGGATGAAGGGCCCTAACTGATTTGGCTCAGTGGATAGAACATCAGCCTGTGGACTGAAGGGTCCCAGGTTCGATTCCGGTCAAGGGCACGTACCTTGGTTGCAGGCATATTCCCAGTAGGGGGCGTGCAGGAGGTAGCTAATCGATGTTTCTCTCTCATCGATGTTTCTGACTCTCTATCCCTCTCCCTTCCTCTCTGTAAAAAATCAATAAAATATATTAAAAAAAAAAAAAGGATGAGGAAATGAGCAGATATATGTATACTGGTCCAGGAAACATCTATAACATAGTATTGACTGGAAAAAACAAATTGCAGAATAGTGTGCATATTATGGTATTATTAGATCTTTCAACTATAAAAACCCACTACTTAAAATTTTTATTTACTTTATTTTTTATTGTGTTACATGTATATATATCTTCCTACTTAAAAATTTTTAACTTACATTTTAAAATCAAAATAAAATTAAGTGTTTATATATATGTGTGTGTATATATATCAATAAAAACATATATATATATATGTTTTTATTGATTTTAAAGAGGAAGGGAGAGAGAGATAGAAACACCAGTGATGGGAATCATTGATTAGCTGCCTCCTGTATGCCCCCTATTGGAGGTTGAGCCTGCAACCTAGGCATGACCAGAATCAAACTTGAAACGCTTGAGTCCAAAGGCCAACGCTCTATCCACTGAGCCAAACCCGCTAGGACAGAATAACACATTCTTAAACCACAATAATCTTTTTAAAATATATTTTATTGATTTTTTACAGAGAGGAAGGGAGAGGGATAGAGAGTTAGAAACATCGATGAGAGAGAAACATCGATCAGATGCTTCCAGCACATCCCCTACTGAGGATGTGCCCACAACCAAGGTACATGCCCTTGACCGGAATCAATCCTGGGCCGACGCTCTATCCACTGAGCCAAACCGGTTTTGGCCACAATAAATTTTTTTAAATTCTCACTTAAGGATGTTTTTATTTATTTGAGAGAAAAAGAGGAAGGAAAGGCAGAGAGAGAGAGAATAAGAGAGAAAACATGATTTTTAAATTCTACTTATTGATGCATTCATTAGTTGATTCTCATGTATGCCCTGACCGGGGATTGAACCTGGAACCTTGATGTATGAGGATGAAGCTCTAAACAATCGTGTTACCCAGCTAAGGCATCATTCTCTTCTTCTTTTTTTTTTTTTTAATGTGTTTTACTGATTTTTTACAGAGAGGAAGGGAGAGAGAGAGAGAAGTCAGAAACATCGATGAGAGAGAGACATTGATCAGCCGCCTCCTGCACGCCCCCCACTGGGGATATGCCCGAAACCAGGATACATGCCCTTGACTGGAATCGAACCTGGGACCTTTCAGTCCGAAGCCCGATGCTCCATCCACTAAGCCAAACCGGTTTTGGCTATTCTCTTATTCTTACGAGGTTATTAGGAGGATATTGTCATCCTCTCCCAATGAGGCTAAGGAAATTCTTGAAAAGAATCACAATAAAGAATCAGGAATTTAAGGTTAATTTATGTTATTTCATGTAGAATTATAACTTTAAAACTCAATCTACCAAATTGAAAGATGCTCCCGACCCCAACTCCAGTGGTTTGTATACAGATAGAGGAAGTTCATATGGACTAGGAGACAAGGAGAAATCAGTTACTGAATTCCAGGATCTGACCCTATATATGAACTGAATAAACAGGCTTTCCCCAGCACCAAATAAAAATTACAAAATGATCTTACCTGGTTCAGGGTTGGAGGGTGTATTCCAGGAAGAGTCATAGTAGCATTTTCATTACATTTCAAATAAAGGAAATACAAATATTGGAGAAATAGCTGGGTGGGGGGAAAAAGGACAATTAATCACTTGGATAGAAATATGTTCTCCATATGTAAAGCTAACAGAGATTGGAAGGAATTTTAAGAGGCTGCTGAATTTTACTATTTAATGACACAAAATAAAAATAAATAAAACTGCAGTCCTTGTCATCAATGGAGTTCATCTGGTTTGGGAAGGGTGGGGAGGGAGTTTATTTCTTCCCTCAGCTGGCCACCCGCCCATAACTGATAGTTCTCCGCTGCTCATAGCTTGCTGCCCCGCCCTCCCGTAGCTCTCCACCATTTGTAGATTGGCTGTGATGGATAATTTGCATACTCCTCTTTTATTATGTAATAGGATAATAAGTAGAGAAGAGAGAATCCTTCTTTGGGCAATTTTTTTAATAGTTTATAACAAGGATGGATTAACCTGGCTATCAGGCTTGGCACCAGGACCAAGTTTCACAATGAGGGCTATGGAACCTCTTATTCACATGAAGGGAACTGATACCCTTTTGAATGCCCTAAAAGCTGATGGAGTGAAGGCGCAAATTTAAACCAGAAGTAAAATTCCATTGGATTTATAAGAACACTTACAGTGATATGTTGTGCTGGGATGTCTTTCAAGTGAGGCAGAAGAAACGTTTCACTATATGCAGAATGAAGAACTGCATTTCTACTTAGGAATAAAGGAAACTCTAATACCAATAAATAAAGGCTTTTCTATTAAAAGTATGAATAATTCCCTTTCCCAAAAGTTTTTAAAAATTTATATGAAAGTTTTACTTTTCTAGAAGAGTTCTACCACTGAACATCCCCCTAATCACTAGAGTACTATTTACTCAGAATACCAACTTTAGAATTAAAAGAATATAGCTTCTGACATAAGGAAACAAGTTTAAGTATGTTGTTTCAGTGTAACAATTAATGTAATCCATTTTCAAGCAGAAACTAAAAAAAAAAAAAAAAAACCTGAAAAACAAACAAACAATAAGAACAAAACCCACCCTGGGTTTTTGGTCCATTGTTTAGTGTTGGCCCGATAGACCAAGGTTGCCAGTTTGGTCCCTAGTCAAGGCACATACAAGAATCAATCAAACAAAATGATGTGTTTGTTTCTCTCTCCCTACCCCCTTAAAATCAATTTTTTAAAATCACTTTAGCCGAAACCAGTTTGGCTCAGTGGATAGAGCGTCAGCCTGTGGGCTGAAAGGTCCCAGGTTCAATTCTGGTCAAGGGCATGTACCTTGGTTGTGGGCACATCGATATCTCTCTCTCTCTCATCGATGTTTCTGACTTTCTATCCCTCTCCCTTCCTCTCTGTAAAAAAAAAATCAATAATATATATATATATAAAATCACGTTAAATTATCTAATCATTCCTTAGTTATTGCTGGGCATTTGACTATCCCCCCAAAAAGAGATAATACAAAGTAAACTATTTCAAAGGATACAGGAGAGCAGCTCTTTTTGGTATTACAGGGCACGAAGTGGTCTCCTCTATTGAGTTCTGAGGTTTTCCACTTAACTCTTTATCACAGTTATCACAATTATCTTCTTCAGGACTGAAGCCATTTTGAAGAATTCCCTTTTGTTCTTCCATCTTCTCATCTTGTACAGCATCGCTGTAGTCAGATACTGACTCCATATTAACATCTGTTTCTTGAAGACTGTCATCACCAATGCTATCATGTTAATTAAAAGAAAGTAAGTCTTATTGCTCTTTAAACTTACTGGAAAATTTTTCATCTTCTAAGCATTCAAACACAATAGATTAAAAATGCAGAGGAAGAAGGGGACCATTGGCTTCTAACTTACCTCAAGAACAATTTTAAGCAAGCACAGGTGACTGCTTCAGGAATGTCAGGGAACTGCTGTAGACAGAGCTGCAACATCTGTACATCTCTCTTTTCTAATGCAACTTCCATTAAGTCAGGGCATAAACTGAAAAGAAAACATGTATCATCTTTATAAAGAAAAATCTCAACTGCAATAAAGGTTTTTCAGAGCATGAAAATTAGAACTATAAGAAACAAGGTAAAAAAGTTATGCACGTAAAGTTTGGTGTGCAAATGTTTACCTGTAAGAAAGCACATGCATTTGGATAAGCTGCATCAGAGAGTGCCGTGGATAAAATGATGGTTCTGTTTTACATCTTCCCAGAAGTCCTATTACTATGTCTCCAATAATAGTATGAAAGTCAGGTGTCCGCTTAGTAGCCAAAAATTTACGTAGTTCTATTTCAATGTGTTTTTCTGAATCTTTCTGAAAGGGCAGATTTAAAGAGTTCAGTTTGGTACATTAATAAATGTTACTCTGAACTTAAAGGTTCCCTACCTCAACATTTTCTAAGTCATTAATGGCATTCATGCATTTCTGTGAAAATGGAGTTGACAATTTGCTGCACAAAGACAAATGGTAAAGAAAAAAAAAAATTCAGCCAAGACTGGTTTGGCTCAGTGGATAGAGCGTCAGCCTGAGGAATGAAAGGTCCCAGGTTCGATTCTGGTCAAGGGCATGTACCTTGGTTGCGGGCACATACACAGTGGGGGGTGTGCAGAAGGCAGCTGATAGATGTTTCTCTCTCATCGATGTTTCTAGCTCTCTGTCCCTCTCCCTTTCTCTCTGTAAAAAATCAATAAAATATATTTTAAAAAAAGAAAAAAAATTCAAGTGTTTAGAAATAAAAATCTTTAAGAGAATAAATTACAAGCATTCAATGCAAAGCTGAATGAGATACTGATGAGGGCACCACCATCACACAAAACACTTACCAAGTCAAATAAACCAAAATATTGGGCCACTATGAAAATCTTAACGTACTATACACGTGTTAGCTATGGCTATAAAAATGATCATAAAAATAAGATAGAATGAAAAGTAAGTATGATTTCTTTTAATCACTTGACTTTTCTTATTTCTAATATTTTTTCATTTACCTTTATGGCTGATAAAAGTTGCTGGGATGCTGGAACTTCTGGCTGTACACTTGCTTCAATTGTCCTTCTCCTTAACTATAATTAAATAAATTGATTAGGACCTCAAAATAATTTTAAAAACTCCAATATACATTGAGAAGAATATAAAACATTCCAAAAAGAGACTAGCAAACTTATGTTCTAATCACAAAGGTTTTTATAAATAATTTTGTTATAGTGAAAAGTTGGTTTATTTAAACTTTTAACTTAAATGTCTAATACTTTTAAGGTTTTTTTAATTAAATTTTTAAAAAAATTATTTATTGCCGAGACCGGTTTGGCTCAGTGGATAGAGCGTCGGCTTATGGACTGAGGGGTCCCGGGTTCGATTCCGGTCAGGGGCATGTACCTTGCTTGCGGGCACATCTCCACAGTGGGGTGTGCAGGAGGCGGCTGATCGATGTCTCTCTCTCATCGATGTTTCTGACTTTCTGTCTCTCTCCCTTCCTCTCTGTAAAAAATCAATAAAATATATTTTTTTAAAAAATTTACTTATTGATTTGAGAGAAAGAGCTAGGGAGAGAGTGCAAGAGAGGAAGGATAGGGGAGGGGAGGCAGGTAGAGAGAGATGGAAATTGATTTGGTGTTTCACTTATTTATGTCTTCACTGGTTGACTCTTGTATGTGCACTGTCCAGGCCTATAGGAACAATGTTCTAACTAATTGAGCTATGTGGCCAGGGCAGTTTTTTATGTGTTTTAAACACAAAATAAAATCTTTATACTCAGGAAGGTATTTTACTAATTGGGAATTGACCCATTTTCACACCTGGATCTTACCTAAAAACGTGTCCATAAAAATTAACTACTAGATAATGTGTGTCATTTTTGAATAAATGCTGTAGAGTTACCAAGTTCAAGAATTAAATTGTCCCATCATGCCCCATAGTGTGGCTCAGTGGTTGAGTATTGACCTATGAACCAAGAAATCACAGTTCGATTCTCAGTCAGAGTACCTGATCTCGTTGTGGGATAGGTCCCCAGTAGGGGTGTGCAGGAGGCAGCTGATCAATGATTCTCTCACAGTATCGATGTTTCTCTTTCCCCTCCCTCTACCTGCCTCTCTGAAATCAATAAAAATATATTTTAAACTGCCCTATCATTAAAACCAAAGCTGTAAGAGCTGCACAGATATGAATCATTGAAATAATTCAGGCTTTCCTCATTTTATAATATTTGCACTAATATTTGTATTATGATGATCAAACTTACAATTCTCTTTGATGGTTCTGAGTTCTTGGATTCAAGTCCATATCCCTGAGAGGTTTCCCAATTTACAAAATGAGGCATGGTCTGAGTGCCTAAGAAAATAAAAAATATACAATTTCTAGCATTCTTTGACCTGTTATTTACTCAACCAAACAATTAAAGAAAAAAACCACCACCACTTATGCACAATTCAAGAGACTTGTCCATTTAATTTTACCAATAAACACATAAAGTTCATCACAGTATAGTAAAAGGCTATGTGCCCAGCAACATTAAGCCAACAAAAGAGACGGTTGGTAAACCAGGGAGGGTAGAGGTATTAATGATTTTGTCTGGGGGATTCTCCCCATGCCCCAAAAGTCAGAAGAACATTGGTGTTCAAAACCAGTGTAGCTCTTAAGCCTGTGGTGATACCTGCAATGTGCACTGTTCCCAAGATAGATAGATACCTGGGACAAGGAAATGCTAATAATCAGTGGCAAATTTCAATATTAAGAACAGACTCTCTAAATTGATGGCTGTTTATATTAACCAAACTAGTAAGTTCCTACCTGGATCATGACCATGTTTGAGTTTTCCAAGAGCACCTGCTAATGATGACATTTCACACTTGTATGGAATCACAGTTAGAATTTTTCCATGTAGCATAAATAAATGTTCCCCATAATACCAAAGCTACAAAAAAAGTTATAAAAATGTAATCATTTTTTTCCCACTTCTATGATTTGATTCAACAAAGTCATATAACTTATAACAATAATTTATGGTATAAGCAATCTTAATAGAACACAAAAGGACATGCTAAAGTTGAGCAACTTTTCAGAATAATCCCATGTACAACTTATTAATTGGGTAGGCTTCCATGGTTCTTATTTTTGCCAATGTCTGACTGAAGCATAAAACTTAAAAGATACTCTCAACTCATAAAAATTTGATTGACATATATGTTAAGTATTTAAAATTAATATTATCACTATACACATCTATTAACATGATAAATATTGCCAAGGCAACTGCAACATGGGCACTGTAAGATGTACTAAGTAAAAAGGACAGAATTTAACAGAATCTAATGATTCAAATTATAAAATTGTAAAAATAGGCATATCAACAAAAAACTCAAGGGACCATGAAAATCAAAATTAAGTTTGTTAAAGTAGTAAAATTAATTTTTAAATAAACTAGAATTAAATAGTATGCTGAGAAATATAGTTTCCTTATTCTAGAATTACAATGATCAATAAATCCTATTATCTTGATTTACATAAGTAATCACTTACTAAACAATCAATACTCATTGAGCACTTGGTTAGACAGTGAAGACTTAATAAAGAATAGACAAGGACCTCTGAGCCTCTGAAAGTTTACAGCCTAGTCTGCGTAAATGCTAATTCATTAAGTATTTTTTAAACAGTATATTTTTATTGATTCCAAAGAGGAAGGGAGAGGGAGAAAGAGATAGAAATACCAATGATGAAAATCATTGATTGGCTACTTCCTACATGCCCCAAACAGGAGACTGAGCCCACAAATTGGGCATGTGCCCTGATTGGGAATCAAACCCTGACCTCTGGGTTCATAGGTTGAGACTCAAACTCTGAGCCACACCAGCTGAGGTCTTAAAGTATTATTATGTAATCCTATCTAATAGAAGAGTAATATGCAAATTAACCACCACTTCTGCATAACCACAAGCCACACCCACCACCCAATCAGGAATGAGTATGCAAATTAAATACCAACCAAGATGGCTGTGGCCACAAAGAGAGCAGGAGGGAGGCTTGGGTTTCCCTGGCGATGGAGGAAGCCAGGCTTTCCACACACCCAGGCCTCCACTCAAGGCTACAAAGTTTCAATTATAGAAGATAAATAAATCCCAACAAAAATGGCAGCAGCCATGGAGCTGGAGAGAACAGGAGGCTAGGGTTGCCCCTGGCAATGGAGGAAGCCAAGCTTCTGCAGCCCTGGCCTGTCTTGGTCTCCACTTAAGGCTACAAAGTTTCAATCATAGAAGATAAATAAATCTAAAAAAAAATGGCTGCCACCATGGAGTGAGCAAGAAGCTTGGCTCTGCTCCAGGCTATAAAGTTTCAATTGTAGAAGATAAATAAATCCCAGATCCCAGGGTCTCTGCTTGGGTTGCCGGGGGGCGTGGCTGGCCTACAAACCACCACAGGTCCCTTGCCCAGGCCACCCTATGCCCCAAGGGAACTCCCACCCTGATCTGGGACACCCTTCAGGGCAAACCAGCTGGTCCCCACCTATGCATCAGGCCTCTATCCTAATAAAAAGAGTAATATACAGCTTGAGTATCACTTGAACACACAAGATGGCTGCCCCCATGTGGTGAAAGATCCTGTCCCCATGTGGACACAAGATGGCCAGCAAGGGAGAGCAGTTGGGAGTGATGAAGCCTGCAGGAAAGGGCAGATAGGGATGACCAGGCCAGCAGAGGAGGGTGACTGGGCCTGCAGGGGAGGGCAGTTAAGGGTGACCAGGCCTGAAGAGGAGGGCAGTTTGGGGCAAACAGGCTGGCAAGGGAGCAGTTAGGGATCAATCAGGCTGGTAGGGGAGTCGTGAGGGGGTGATCAGGCTGGCAGGCAGAAGCATTTAGGGACAATCAGGAAGGCAGGCAGGCGAGCAGTTGGGAGCCAGCAGTCCTGGATTTTGAGAGGGATGTCCGACTGCCCGTTTAGGCCTGATCCTACCTAAATGGTCAGTCGGACATCTCTCAAAGAGTCCCAGATTGGATAGGGTGCAAGCTGGGCTGCGGGATACCCCTCCCCACCATGGATGAATTTTGTGCACTGGGCCTCTAGTTCCATAATAATGTTTCACATATAACCTAACGGGTCAAGTTATTAGGAAAAGTAACATATAACAAAGATATGTTTAAAAAAAGAACTATAAAAGGGTATAGTTCAAAATACAAAAGTAAAAAGACCAAACCAGCCTATCCAGTGTAGCCCAGTGATTGGGCTTTGACCTACGAACCAGGAGATCAACCTATGAACCAGGAGATCAAGGTTTGGTTCCCAGTCAGGGCACATGCCTGGGTTGTGGGCTCAATCCCAGTGTAGCATATGCAGGAGGCAGCAGATCAGTGATTCTCCTTCATTATTGATGTTTCTATCTCTCTCTCGCTCTCCCTTCCTCTCTCTGAAATCAATTTGGGGGAAAAAAAAGAAGAAGAAAAAAAAAAAAGGCCAAACCAAAGAACAACTAAAAACCAAAATAATTTTTTAAAAAAAATGTTTTATTGATTTTTTTTACAGAGAGAAAGAGAGAGGGATAGAGAGAAACATCGATGAGAGAGAGAGAGACATTGATCAGCTGCCTCCTGCACGTCCCCTACTGGAGATGTGCCCACAACCAAGGTACATGCCCTTGACCGGAATCAAACCTGGGACCTTTCAGACTGCAGGCTGATGCTCTATCCACTGAGCCAAATCAGTTTCAGCCAAAAACCAAAATAATTTAATGACAAATTAATTAAATGCCTGGATTTAGTTCTCCCTGATCTAAAACTAGCTATAATTTAGTCTTACATAAGGAAACTAGTAAAACAACCAAATTAAATATAATCTTTTGAGTTAAAAAATATTTAACTTATTATAATAAAAACCTGCCAAAATATTTAGAACAAAGAGGTCTCTTCATTAGGCACAAAAATAACTTGAAAAAATTCCCAAATGCTAGAACTTACTTGACCACTGGTACCTTGTGGTAATTCTTTTGAAATCTGCAGTGTTTGAAATTTTGTGTTCCATATGGAGAGGCATTCTGTGAAAAAGAGAGAAATTCAGAATAAGTCCCAAGAATAAATAAATATATGATGCCCTGGGGGTGAGACAAAAGAAGAGTCATAGTTAAACATACAGGTTTTGCTTTATTGAGTAATGACAGTAGTAATTGCTACCAAAATTCAAAGGAATTAGACCTTATGAAAAAAAGAATGCACATGTTATGTGTGAGGGCAGAGTATATATAAGCCATTTTGTGTACTTCTCCCTCAATTTTACTATAAACCTTCAAATGCCCCAAAATATAAAGTTAATAATAACAATATGCTGGTATGGGAGGGTCTCTATGATATCTCAGGTTAAAATACAACTCTAACAGTGGTTACTGTTTTTTTTTTTTGCATGAATCAGAAAGAGGAAGGAGGAGGGCTGAGAGAGAGAAGCACAGTATAATAAAATGATTAAGAGCCAGGACTTAAGAGGGGTGAGGTACATGGCATATTAGAGCCAACCTGCTTGGGCTGAATTCTAGTTCACAATTTAATTGCCTAACGCCCAAGCTTCCTGACTTGTGTGAAATAGGGATGATAACTATATTTTTTCTCTTAAGTTTGTTGGAAGATAGCATGATACAAATAATGAGACAATTTAAGTAAAATGCCTGGCACATAGCCACGCTATCACCAGTAGTGCCTATAAGCAAGAGAAACTTAACGAAGTACACAGGTGAGGATGGGCATATCAAGTTTG
This sequence comes from Lasiurus cinereus, assembly GCA_011751065.1. Lineage (NCBI taxonomy): Eukaryota > Metazoa > Chordata > Mammalia > Chiroptera > Vespertilionidae > Lasiurus > Lasiurus cinereus. The sequence goes on along the minus strand of JAAGEH010000016.1, from coordinate 10,765,157 downwards.
CAGGCAACAAGGAGCGTGGCCTGAATAAAGCAGAGGGTTCTTGCTGTGAAGTTAGGAGAAGAGACTGGCAAAGGTGAGTGGAGTTTAGACTGAGGAGACCTGAGTGGTAAACAATAGATTCTGAGTTTTATAGTATAGGTGGAGAGACCCCAATCTTGCACTGCCAGGAACTGGGTCTTTCATGATAGACTCCAAGTATGTGTGTGTGCAGGAGTGTTTGGGGGTGAGGTGATGATGAGAATCCTGCTCTGAAGTGACAGAAACAAAAAAGCATACTAGTAGTCCCAAATTTCAAGCTGTCCAAGTTCAGTGGATTTCTATTTTGTGTATACGCAGCCAAGCTATGAAATTAATGCTCTAGGGAAGGCTTACCAATGTTTCAAATGCCTATGGGTTGGCATTGACAACTGCAGTTTTTTTTCTTTTTTGAGACATGAGTCATGAGGAAAGTAGTGATGCAAGGAAATGTTTTTGAAAGATTAACAAATGCAAGATGAAAGTCAAAGACCTATAGGAACACTCTGAAGGAAAAATCCAAGGGACTTCGTATTGATTTGCTTTTAGTTACCCTTAGAAGCTGGTAGTGGTGGTCCCAGGACTGCTACGTGGTCTTGATCCAGGACACAGACTGCATTTCGAGCATTTCCAGACACGACAGTCTTGAGCAAAAGTGATCTAACTACCCTCTGATGTTGATTTTTTTCTGAGTCACTCGGATGTTTTGGTATCAAGGTTTCATATATACACCCATCTGAGCCTGTTGAAACCAAGTATTTGTTGTTCAGTATTGGATAAAGAACAAATCTTTATCTGTTATAAATATATGTACTAGGTTGTTTATATTAAGATTTTATCAAATTTGATACAGGATCCAACTAGAAAAATAAACAAATGTGCCAATATGACTCTCTGCTTCCACTTAAAGAATATAGTACAAATTTAAAAATAAGGAAGGAGGCCCTAGCCAGTGTGGCTCAGTGGATAAGAGCGTCGGCCTGAAGACAGGTTGGATACTGGTCAAGGAAGGGCACATGCCTAGGTTGTGGGCTTGATCCCTAGTGGGGGGTGTACAGGAGGTAGCCAATCAATGATTCTCATCATTGATGTTTCTATCTCTTCCCCTCTGAAATCAAGAAAAATGTTAAAATAAATAAATAAATAAATAAAATTAAGGAAGGAGTATCATTAATAAAAATCTTAGTAAGAAATGTTTTAATAGCCAAGAAATCAAAACTGTAAATACCAGTAATAAAACATGACAGGAGATTGTCAGGGATACAGAAAATCTAGTCACTGAAAGGATATATCTCTCATTAGAAATAAATTAGCATTTTGGTTTATACATCACATTTCTTTTACCCTGAAAACCATATGAAATTGCTATTTTTTGGTATGTCAACTGAATGTTGGCAATTCCATGTGGTTCTAGATACGTTACAGGATGATTTTTAGGACCCTGTGGTTCAGAATCCCTACTTCAGTGTTCAGTAAGCTAAAATATAATCTGCACACTTCTGTCTAACAATAAATATGCCCTATAAGTAAAACTTTAAGAAAACCAGTCCCTGTCAAGCAAAGGCATTAAGCAGATTCCAACGACCTAGAAATGATAAATGATGGAAGCATTTTTATTAATAGCTATTGCAAACATTTGCAAATTGAAAAACTTCACAAAGATTTTTAATTGCAATAATACATATGTTCTCTAAATAGTGCTTTTGTTTTTTTCCTCCCTTAACCTTCTCAAAACAACTTCAAAAGAAGCCAGAAAGGGTAGTGGGAGAGTATAGTATTAGTTTTTTTCCCTCCTAAGCATAACTGTGGCTATACTTTACACCATTATATACAGGTACATTCCAAAGCATCAAAATAGTATGTAAAATACTTGGGCCTAAACTACTTTGTTAGTCTTCTTTTACCCACCTGCCTCCATTCAAAGAAGGCCACACTAAATCTTAAGATTGGGAAAAAAAGAAATGGAGGGCCATTTAATAACAATCTTAGATATTTTATGGTTTAGTGATTATTATATAAAAGAACCTGGTCTTACCATGATAAAGATTAAAGGTGACTTTTCCTTTTTTGTTAGTATTATACTATTATTTACTGCTTATGATAAATTTAAAGACATAATATTTACCTGCAGAGAATTGATGACTTAAGCTTGACCAGACATGGCAAAGTAAAAAAAGTAAAGGTATAAATAAATGCTTGTAAGGAAGCTTGTAATGGGAAGTGCTACAGCAGAAAAATGCAAAAACAAGTACTATCCTGTAATATTCCTCTATTTACAATCACTGCAAATTCAAAGAAAAATACTTACTTAATAACATCAAAGAAATGAATTTCCGATCCACAGATGCACTAAAACTCTGTATAACAGATTTTTCTTCTTGTCCAAGTAAGAGGGTATATTTGCTTAAGATACCTGAGTTAAATCTCTGTACATAAGCAAAGTAATTTCCATGCTGGAAAAAAAAAGTTATTTTATTTTTGAGATATCCTCATTTCAACCAACTATATTTAAATGTTAAAACCATTTGTTACCCCATTCTAATTACTTTAATGGGTGCTTAAAAACCTATTGACTAAATTTAAATGTTATAAAATATTTCAGTTAAATATAGAAATATAGCAAATAGGCTCTTTAGTGTATAAAAGATACAAAATATATAATCTTTGACAGAAATACTAAAGTTCTATTTTGGTTTTAAAAATAATTAAATGATTTAAAAATGTTATATACCATGGCCCAGAAATTAGAGATCTCACTTACTTTTTCAGTAATAAAGATTAAGGCAGGATGCCTAAATACCATGAAAAACTTCGTCCACCTAAAAAAACAAAAAAAGTATAAAATGCTAAATCACCAGTTGAAAGAAACATACCATCAATCTAAATTTAAGAAAATATATTTTATATTTTTAAAGAGAGAGAGAGACATCAGAGAACACTTAACTCAGTGTTCCAAAATGTAGGGCAAACGCAGGTTTACAGTTGTAGGTATAGAAACACACAAGTTACTCTTATTATTATTGTATTATTTTCCATATGAACAAATATAAACCTGTTTGCCCCATCCTGTATATACCAGAAGGATTAAATGCAAGTTGCTGGACTTCCCAGTCTTAAAGACAATAATTTCAGTTATAAGTTTATAAGTGGGTAGGAGAGAGTGTGATAGTATTATGTGTTTCCCAAATTTATTGGTGCCTCTACCTTCCTTGCCCCTGTCTTTTTTTGGTTAATCCTAACTTGAGGGTAATTTTTTTGTAATTTATATTTTTGTTGATTTTTTTTACAGAGAGGAAGAGAGAGGGATATAGTGTTAGAAACCTCAATGACAGAGAAACATTGATCAGCTGCCTCTTGCACAACCCCTACTGGGAATGTGCCTACAACCAAGGTACATGTCCTTGACTGGAATTGAACCTGGGACCCTTCAGTCTGCAGGCTGATGCTCTATCAACTGAGTCAAACCGGTTAGGGCACTTGAGGTTATTTTTTCTATTGATTTTTAAATTTTACTTATATATTTACTTATAAATATATTTTTATTACTGGTTTCAGAGAGGAAGAGAGAGAGTGAGAAAGAGAGAGACATGCACCTGACAGTAAAACATCGAATGGCTGCCTCCTGCACACCCTCTAATGTGGTAATGGGGATGGAGCCCACAATCTGGGCATGAGGTCTGACAGGAATCAAACAGTAACCTCCTGGTTCATAGGTCAATGCTCAACCACTGAGCAACACCAGCCCGGGTTCATTTAATTTTTTTTTTTTAGAGATAGTGTAAGGGATGGGGAAGGAGCGAGAAACATCAATATGAGAGAAACACATTGATTGTTGCCTCCCACACATGCCCCAATCAGGGCTGGGAATCAAGTCTGCAGCTGAGGTACTTGCCCTTGATTGGAATCGAATCTAGGACCCTTCAGTCTGCAGGTCATCACTGTAACCACAGAATTAAACCAGTGAAGGACCCCTCCCTTTTTGAGTCATTTTTGGGACCACTATTCGGAGAAAAACATTAGAATCTCAATTGCCTTTTTAAAGTGACAGTGGGAACTTAAGCACAGGAGTGTGAAAAGAACTTGTAACCAAGACTGCATGGCTAGTTTTTCGCAAAATGGCTATTAACCCAGATCCTCTATCTATATTTCCCCGCCCCAGTTGTTCACACTTCAAGGGAAGTCCAAGATAGAGCTAACTGGTCATTGTCCTTGTCCACACTATTCACTAAGTACAGGTCTTTGCTTTGACTTTTAGAAAGTTAGTTTGATTCAGGTATACCTGGAGAGCAAGTTTATCACATTAACTGATCAGAAAATGTGATAAAATAATGGGGATTGGATAGAGATGAAATCATGAAATTTCCTGCTATCATTTGGGTGATTCATTTTCCTGGTTTTGTTCCAGGATCTGGGAAAGCAGATGGGCTCAAAACACTATGGTCTCACTAACATTTCCTCAGGGGATAAGGGTTCTAACTATGGCAGTCAGGGCAATATGATAGAAACAAATATTATTTTGGTGTGGGATTACTCACTTCATCTTCGAATAACTGACTATCCAGTTTTCTGTCATCAGAACAGTCTCATATGATCTTATGAGTTTCCTTAGTCATCTATCACCCTAGGGTTTTGAGGTATGTCATTGCAGCCAACGTTTTATAAGTGGTGTTTAATAAGGCTTTCATTATGTTCGTAAACAAAAAAATTTTGAAAAAAAATCCTCACCTGAGGATATGTTTTCATTGATTTTTAGAGAGAGTGCAGAAGGGAGAGAGAGAAACACTGATGTGAAACATCGACTGGTTTCCTCCTGTACACACCCCAAATGGGGATGGATCCACAACCTGGGTATGTGCCCAAGACCCTTTGGTGCACAGGACGACACTCCAACCAACTGAACCACCCAGCCAGGGCTAACCAAAATGCTTTTTAAACAAAGCAATCAGTATTATAAAAAAACATGCAAAGTGCCTTTTCATTCTGGTAAAAATTCACTTACAAGTATTAGAACTTACTTAATTACTTCTTCATCAGAGATAACAGTTTCAATTTTCTGCTGGGGCTCTGCAAGCAAGGCCTCTAAACCACGAACGGCACCTTCCTTGAATAACACCAAGGGTTCTGTTCCTGGTATTGAATGTATTCTATATACCTCAGCTGACAACTACGAGAACATAAGAATATTTTAATTTTTATTCTAAACCAATTGCCACCTACTAGAATAAAGATATTTAGAGAAGGCTTATTTTAAGAACTGATTTGTTTTCATTTTGATTCAGTTCTGTTTTATAACTATGTATGGTTTCAAAGTCAAATCTACAATATAAATTACATACAGAAGTCTAACTTTTGTTCCTATCTGTCTATCTTGTTCCTTGCTCTCCCCCTTAAGTAAACTTTTTATTCATTTTTAGTTTATCCTTCCATTGTGAATACTGGGTTAGCTACAATCAAAACTGGAGGTGGGAAGCAGTACAATTGGAGCCACTAATAAGCGATTCTGGAGCTAAAGACTGATGCCATAATTACAACCATAGCCTGCAAGCCCAAGAAAAGAAGCTAATCCCACGGTATAAAATTCAGGACCATGTTACTACAAGGTAAATGGAAAGCCTGGAGCCAGCGAACAGCACAGTCGGCAGGTTAGAAGTTTCAAGGGTCCCGGCAACAACTGCCATTTATATCTGAATCAGCTCTATTATGAGCTACTTCTAAAATGTGCCAATTATAACTAGAGTTAGACATTTAGAAATGAAAGGAACTTTCTAGAGTAACCTAATTTGAGATTCTCATCTTATAAGTAAGAAGCAGTTAATTAACACGCTTTCGGTCATTAGTAAAAAAGGCAGTCACGGTTCTTTTTCAATGCATGATGTGCTACTCTTAAAATATAAAATGCACGAAATTTGTAGGATTTGTTTTACCTATTTTAAGAAAAGCACGGTGAAGTTGTTCTCACAAGGGACACACTACAAACATCTAAACTCATGGACATAACTACAAATGTATCATTCAGTAGGTATTTAAATCCTTAACCTCATGGGATAATGAAGTTTATATTTTGTAACATCAACTCATAAACTGAGACATGTAAGATAAATAGAATGAGAAACTAATTATAAGCTTTATGCTCACATTCACAGATGCAATAAGATAAACAACCTACTACAACAATGTAAACTATTCCATCTCACCAAAAAGCTAAAAAATATGTTGGAAAATCCAAAGACTTACTGTAGCTTTGAATACTTTATCCAGGTTTACATCTTCATTAGTCCATAATCTCAAAACCTTAAATTAAAACATATATATAAAAAAAGTATTCCAATGCTCATTTATATATAATGCTAAGCTACTAAATGAACATTTTGTGTTTTATATGTACATAAAAGTTTTAAAACTCACCTTGCTATCGTGTACAACAATATATTCTCCAGTTTGAAAGTTGCACACGGCTGGACATGTTATAACTTGACCTTGTTTCACTGACCAGCTCCCCAAAGGTTTCTGATCTGAAACCTAGTAAAATTAACATACAATATTTAAAAAGTCAGTTTCTGACTATAACAGCAACCAAATTTATAGTTAAAATGATAGTATCCAAAAGATTTCCTACATCAGAAAAAGAGTCATAAAAAGACAAATACTGTGTGATTCCACCTCAGACAGAGAGTAGAATGGTGGCCGCCGGGGCTGGGAGAATGGGCAGTCAGTGCTTAATAAGTACCAAGTTTCCTATTTGCACGATGAAAAGAGTTTTCCGGATATGGATGGTGGTGATGTTTGTCCAACAAGGCGAATGTACTTAATTTAATACCCTGAAACGTATGCTTTAAAAAGATGGTTTAAGACAGTTAATTTTGTTATGTGTATTTTCCCACAACTAAACATGTAAAATACTTTTACAAAGTAGCTAAACTGAAAATATAAACAATAGTACATTAAAAAAAACGTATCCCATTGTGACTTTGAACAGAAGCATGGGAAATTAAGCAGGTGTAGCTGACAGTCGTTATATTCCCATGCAGGAATTGCAAAAGTTTAAGTCCGCCTGGCAGCTCAGGTAAAAACCCACAGTGCTATCAGAAGAGTCAAAACGGGCAAACAGTTTGGGAACTGTTTGCAATGTGTTCCCCAAACCTCAAAGCAGATTATCTGGCTTCTTAAACACACGGAAAACGATATTCTGCGACCCAGGTTAAAAAAAAAATTACTCGATCAGTAAAAATAAAGCTGCTTAAAAGGTGTGTGTCTTCAGGCTGCAGGACGCGAAGGGGGCGGGGCGGGCAGATGTCCTCAGCCTCAACCCTGGGATTTACAGCGTGTAGTAGTTAGTTGGCAACAGATTTCTCGTCATCGAGGTTCCCATCAAGATACTAAGAAAGTAAAAAAACAACATAAAAATCCACAAGACGTTTCCCCGAGGGGAGAAGTGCGTGGACACGGGGATAAACCAGTTCCCACCCTCTGTCATCCCCTCCCGCCCGACGACGCTCCGTTCCAACACTTCAGGGGGCAGACGGGCTGACAGAGGCCCCGGGAAGGGACTTGGCGAGGCCGTGTCCCTCCGGGGGCTCCAGGCCAAAGCACAGGTTTCCTTTCCGAGTCTGGTCCACGTGCACTTGGACGCTTTGCAGGGTGCAACTCAGAAAGACGCCTCTCTCGCCGGGAAAACCCACCACCTCCAATCCCAGCTTCCGGCAGCGTTCCGGGGGAGCCACGCTGGCTGCCCGCTATAACCCCGCCGGACGATTTTTCTCTGAAGCTGGAGGAGACCTCAGGCTCCGGCTCCGCGCCCAGCAACGGGCAAGACGGCAGCGGGGCGCTCCGATCCCATCGCCCGCGCCTTACAGAGGAAGACGGTCCTATCGGCCTCACCTTATAGAGGATGACGGTCCTGCCGCTGTCGGTTATTAAAAACTGGTCTGTTTTGTCGCACTGCTCCACGCCTAAGAGTCCGTCAGGCCCGGCACCCAAGGGTACCGCAGACGACGTGAACTCCTCCTCCAGGGCTGCCATCTTGGGCAAACCTGGGGGACCGCCGCGCATCCCTCCCGGCAGGCTTCGCGCTCTTTCTCGCGAGAACTAGAAGTGCGCAGGGACGGGAAGACAGCACCAGAGAAACGGGCCCTCGGAGCCGGCGACTCCGGCGGGCGTGCTGCGTGGGTGGGCGGGGCCTGGAGTTCGCGTGAGAAGCCGCCTCCCAGGCCACGCCCCAGCGAGTCCCGGATGTGCTCCTGCTGGGAGAAGGGGCGGGGAGTCTCTTACCTGTGGGGAGTCCGCGGTGCTTTGCATTAGCTGCGGGTTTGGGAGGCTGAAGCGGGGCCGGGGCGAGTGTGCGAGTGTCCGTTATGCAGATATTCTTTACTCTAATCGCACTCTCTAGGAACGCCTACCACGACGTCATGGAACAGCGTAGATAAATCCTTAGTAACGTGCTGCTGTCCCTAAATGTAATTCCGAGTCCCCCAGCGCCGGGAACCCACCCCCCTGCCTGCTGCCTGCCTCTCCGGCCGCCCAGCCTGTCTCTGCTCCGGGCACCACGGGGAGGAAACCTCTCTCCTCAGTGACTCCAACCTTCCCATCTCAGGCACGCATACACGGATGACTAGCATTCTGTGGCCTACCAAAACATGGATTTCTTTTTAATGTATTTTATTGATTTTTTACAGAGAGGAAGGGAGAGGGATAGAGAGTGAGAAACATCGATGAGAGAGAGACATGGATCAGCCGCCTCCTGCACGCCCCCTACTGGGGATGTGCCTGCAAGCAAGGTACATGCCCCTGACCGGAATCGAACCCGGGACCTTTCAGTCCACAGGCCGACGTCTATCCACTGAGCCAAACCGGTTTCGGCGGATTTTTTTTTTTTTTTTTTTT
>JAAGEH010000016.1:10724151-10756162 GCA_011751065.1 Lasiurus cinereus | reverse complement strand
TTTTTTTTTTTTTTTTTTTTTGCCAATCTGACAAAAAACAATAGATACACTTTTGGTTTACTCACACTGGACAGCTATTGTGTTAGCTGTTGTCTTTAAAAACATATTTTTATTCATTTCAGAGAGGCAGGGAGAGGGAAAGAGAGAGAAACATCAGTGATGAGACCGCCGTCAGTGGATAGCGCGTCAGGCCGACGGAGGGGTCTTGGGTTCAATTCCTGCCAAGGCCATGGCCTGGGTTGCGGCTCAGTCTCCAGTAGCGGGTGTGCCCGAGGCAGCTGATCAGGAAGGAAAACATTGATGTTTCTTTCTCTCCCTCTCCCTTCTTTCCTGAAATCAGTAAGGAAGGAAAGGAGGGAGGGGGGAAGGAACATCAATGATAAGAGAGAATCATCCATCCATGTCCTGCAGTGGGACTAAGGAATAAACAGTGAAAGCTTACTCATAATATTGAATTTGTGCATTCCTTCTTCTTCGGCTTGAAGACTTTAAAACAGGGATTCATAAACTTTGTGATTTCAAGAATCCTTTATACAACTTAAAACTTATTGAGGCACACCAAGAGCTTTTGTTTATATGGGTTATAGCTGTAGATAGTTACTGTATTGGAAATTAAAACCAAGGAGTTAAAAATCTGGATTTATTCTCACTCACAAAATGAGAATAATCTCATTTCATGTTAACATGAATAACGTATTTTATGGAAGACGATTTTAAAAATAATTTAACGAGGAGAGTGACATTATCGTACGTTTTTGCAAGTCTCTTTAATGTCTGGTTTAATAAAAGGTAACCAGATTCCTACATCTGCTTCTGCATTTCAATCCATTGTGTTATGACATGTGATATAGCTTATGGACAGCTCCATTGTGCAGCAAAAAAAAAAGGATATTTTAGTTAAGAGAGCTATTGAAGGCCTTTATGAGAGGGTGACTTTTAAGTAAGGACATGAAGGAGAAGAGGGAGCTAATCATATGATTAGCTGAGGCAAGAACACTCTCAAAGCAAGTGCTAATGACTGTGGCACAAGCAAACAGCCAGCTATATTCAAAGGCTGTTACAGTAATTGCAGTTATCAAGGTGAGAGAAGATGAGGATACCACCAGAGAGCCTTCCGATCTACCTTGTCTAAAACATTCCATCATTCTCTTAACTCAGCAATTGATTGATTTCCTTTTTACCACGGTTAGTCATTATTTTATTTATTTGCTTGCTTACTCATCTAGCTCTCCCAGTAAGCTTCTGAAGGGGCCTCTGTCTGTCTTCTGCACTGATACATCCCCATCTCCTAGCAATTAGTAGGCACTCGGTAAAAACGTGCTGTGTAATAGAATGAATCACATTACATCTTGGTATTCATGGCACCAGTAATTGTATCTGATCCATATAAAGCGTTTAATGCATTTTTGTTATATAAAATCATATTTCTATGGCAAGCCATTATAACAAATAGGATGTGGGCCGAAACCATTAGGACAAAGTAAAACTTAACTAAGAAAGCTGGAACTGTACTTGCATATTCGTCTGTAAATTTGAGTCTAAAAAAAAATTTGAGTAAGTTTGGTAAACTATTCAAGAAGAGTGCAGTCCTTTTTTTTAAAAAAAATATTTTTATTGATTTTAAAGAAGAAAGGAGAGGAAGAGAGGTAGAAACATCAGTAATGAGAGAGAATTATGGGTTGGCTGCCTCCTGCATGCCCCACATTGGAAATAGAGTCTGCAACCTGGGCATGTGCCATGGACCAGGATCAAACCTGGGACCCTTCGGTCTGCAGGCTGATGCTGTCTACTGAGTTAAACCGGCAAGGGCAAGGAGAATGCACTTCTTTTTGGAAGGTTACCAGCTAAAACAAGGAAACTAGGAGCCTTCAGCAACAGGCCTAAGATCAGAGTGGAGCAAAGTATGCCACTTCCAAGATGTATCAGTGAAGGTCAACAAGCAAGAATAGGACATGGCTCTTTTTTATTTTAATCCTCATTCAAAGGCATGCTTTTATGGATTTTAGAGAAAGAGGAAGCGAGCGGGAAAGAGACAGGAACATCAGTGGGAGAGAGGGCCTGGCTCTTTGTCACTCCTGAGAGATGTTGAAGGGCTGGTCTTCAAAGGCAGCTGCGGCTCTCTGCATTTCACTGTGAGCTGTGGGTGTTCTGCCTGGATGGTTTGCCATGTTTATGCTGCTTGGCTGCCTAGCTGTGAAGACGGGGGAAGATATCACCTCTCACATTCAATTCCTAGAATAGACTCAGGCAATAAATATACGAGGAACAAGTCTAATTATATAATGGGGAGGAAAGGATGCCTGCTCATATTTAAAAGGGAGAATGTTACCCGTTATGGACATTTCATGGAAGGCTGACAGTTGGTGGTGTGCATGAGTGGGATATAGTAAGTGCTTTGCCAAAGGAACATTTCTAGAAGGACCGCTCTCAAAAGAGAATGGCTGGTGCATATATATTCCACCAAGACTTCATAGTATATGGAAGTTGTGGTGGTTCTTAAATAAGGCCTAAGATTCTCTGAGATATGTTTTCCAGTTTTAGAACATCAAAACATTTTTTTCCCCCCTGAACGGTTTGGCTCAGTGGATAGAGCGTCAGCCTGCGGACTGAAGGGTCCCAGGTTTGATTCCAGACAAGGGCATATACCTTGGTTGCGGGCACATCCCCAGTGTGGGGTATGCAGGGGCAGCTGATCGATGTCTCTCTCACCGATGTTTTTAACTCTCTATCCCTCTCCCTTCCTCTCTGTAAAAAAATCAATAAAATATATTTTAAAAACATTTTTTACCACTTGTTATGTTTATTTACTTTTTTCATACAGATAATTGCTAGTTTTTATTTTTTAATTTTTAAAATTTTTTTATTGTTTAAAGTATTACATATATTAGTACATATATCTCTTTTTCCCCCCATTGACCTTCCCCCAGCCTCCTCTACCCCCTGTCACATGCCCTCATCCCCCCCCCAAGTCTTGTGTCCATTGGTGTGCTTATATTCATGCATACAGGTCCTTTGGTTGATCTATTTCTCTCCCTCCCCAACTCTCTCCAGCCTTCCCACTATAATTTGACAGTCTGTCCAGTGCTTTACTGCCTCTGTATCTATCTTTTTATTCATCAGATTATAATGTTCTTTATTTTCCATAAATGAGTGAGATCATGTATTTTTCTGTCATTGCCTGGCTTATTCCACTTAATATAATGCTCTCTAGGTCCATCCATGCTGCTGCAAATGTTAAGAATTTTTTTTATATAGCAGCGTAGTATTCTATGGTGTAGATATACCATAGTTTTCTGATCCACTCATCTACTAATGGGCATTTAGGCTGTTTCCAAATCTTAGCTATGGTGAATTGTGCTGCTATGAACATAGGGGTACACATATCCTTTCTGATTGCTGTTTCTAGTTTCTTGGGATATATTCCTAGAAGTGGGATTTGTTAAGTTTAATTGCAAAGCTAAGACTAAAACTAAGGGGCAGAGTTGGAAAAATACTGTGTAAACAGGCACACCTTGTTTTATTATGCTTTGCTTTACTGTGCCTTACAGATACTGCGCTTATTCTCTTTGTTTATCTTTAATGGGTATAACAGCGGTTAATAACATTACATAAGTTTCAGGTGTACAACATTATAATTTGATATCTACGTATACTATAGTCTGCTCACCACCCAAAGTCTAGGTTCTATCCATTTGACCCCCTTTACCTATTTTGGCCTCTCTCCACTCTTCTTCCTGTCTGGTGACCTCCAATCTGTTGTCTGTATCTATGAGTTTGTTTTCATTTTCTTTTCTTTCTTTTTTGTTTTATGTTCCACATATGAATGAAATCACATGGTTTCAAAACATCCTTGATGCATATGTGGAGACTGCGTAAATAAGTTGGACAATATTATTGGAACTCAGAAATAAAGAAACCTCGAAATAAAGATGGTTTCCCCTCAGCGAAAATCAGGGTATAGATCTGAGTCTAATGCCAGCGCCCTGTCAATGACCTCCAAAACCAACCGAGCGTATTTGAAATGTGAGGTCAAACAAGCACTTGTGATTTAACTGTAACAGAATAGGGAGGTTCGAGAAAAGGTGGGGGTGAAGAGTTTTAGATGAGTACAGTGCCCACAGAACCGAACAACTTTCAGGAGTTTGGACAACTAGTCACCCACATGGAAGGAATTTCAAGCAGCGGGGAGGGGCTAGGTTCCAAGAGCTGTTGATTTTATCATCTAAATATAGCTCAACCTTTCCTTTCTCCTTCCCACTGCCATCCCTCAGGTCCAAGCCCCTCTGCTTACTGGGGCCCCTGTAATTGCTTGTCTCCCTGCTTCTCTGCTTGCTCCCTTCCAAGGTGTAGCCAGTATGAGCTGATCAAAATTCTAATCTGATGGTGCCACTCCTTGCTGGAAGCCTCTTAATAACTTGTTCTCAGGGTGAATAAGATCAAATCCTTACCTGACCCACAAGTAAGGTTGCCAAAGAAAATACAGAATGCCTAGTCCCATTTGAATTTCAGATAACATAATTCTTTAGTGCAAGTATATCCCATGCAATTATTCATTGCTTATCTGGAATTAAATTCAACCTGGCATCCTGTATTTTTATTTGCTAAATCTGGCAGCCCTACCCACAAGGGCTTTGCAAAAGGTTGGCCTTTCTAGTTAAACTTTTGTGTGTGTATTTCAGATCTGTCTCAAAAACCATTCATCAGGTTGGGGAAGGTGTCTTATTCTAAGAAGTTTTTTTTAAAATTTAATTTAGATATAAATTAGACCAAGCACATCAGAAAATAAAGAGAAGTTTTTGACATTTTTTATATCCTGACAATGACAGGATATGTTGCTCAAAAGAATCTACTATAGCTTGGCCAGTGTGGCTCATTGGTTGAACGTCAACCTATGAACCAGAGGAGATCACGATTCGATTTCAGATTAAGGTACATACATGCCTGGCTGCAATCCCCATTAGGGATTGTGCAGGAGGCAGCTGATCAGTGACTCTCCTCATTGATATTTCTATTTCTCCCTCTCCCTACCCTCCCCCTCTCCCTTCCTCTCTGAAATCAATAAAAATATATATTTTTTAAAAAGAACCTAATATAACACATTATTGACCTACCAGATATTCTGAGTTAACTTTTTTTTTTTTAACCATCCAAGCTTTGTAGAGAAAAGCATAATTATTTGACAACTTGCATGTATGAAAATGAAGTAAGTTTTGCAGGTCTGACTTCATCTGTCCAGCTCTTTTCTTGAAACATTGTTCTTTCTATTTGGGATGTTATTAATACTCGCTGGAATCCTAGGAAGGGTCCCAAAATTTGCATTTCTTACATTGGTTTCCTTTGGCCAATGTTTCTAGAAAGGACATTTTAACCTACTTCCCAACTGTTTTTAGTGACCTCCTGTGGCCAAAAGGAAGAGATTCACTCAAAATAGACTCAAAATAAAAGGAGCATCATGTCTAGGGAATGGCCATCCTGCCTCAGGGAGCTTCGGTTTCTGAGTGTCTGCAACCTCTCTTTCTCTCATGGCTCCTCAGCCTCAGCTTTCATCACCGAGTGGCAATCCTATTTTTATGTGCTTGTCACTGAGATAGAATATAGGCCGCCTGTCTGTTTGTTTAAAGAATCATTTACTGATTTTTAGAGAGGAAGGGAGAGAGAGAAACATCGATGTGACAGTACAATACCACCTCCCTCCCCTGCCACCAGGGGATTGAGCCTGCAACCTGGGCCAGTGCCCTTGACTGGGAATGGAACCAGCAACTGCCAGGTGCAGGGGATGAAGCCCAACCAATGGAGCCACCCCGACCAGGGCTACATGCTACCTGTTATTGCTGGTGTGGCTCCACTTGAAGAAATGAAGTGATGAAGTGATTTGCCCAACAGAACACAGCATTATAGTTTTCTCACGTAACACAGGAGAGCAACTGTGTTTATTGGGCTTATCAGATATACCCTCCCCCATAAGATAAGCCTTTAAAATATAAGATGCATGCTGTAACATGAATGTTGAAAACATTATGCAAAATGATATAGACCAGACATAAAAAGTCAAATATTATAGAGACAGAAAGCAGAATAGAGGCTATCAGGGTCTTAGGGGACGAAGGATACAGTTACTGTTTAAAGGGTACAGTGTGTTTGGAATGATGAAAAAGTTCTGGAAACGGGTAGTGGTGGTGATTGGACAGCATTGTGTATATTCATTGCTAATGAATTGTACACTCAAAGCTTATTCAGATTTCACCAGTTTTCCATGCTCTGTGGTTGTGATGTTGTTGTATGCTGGTTGTACAACTGTTATCACTCGGGGAGGCTGGGTGAAGGGTGACAGAACATCCATGTACATGTCTTTGTAACTTCCTGGGAATCCATAATTATGTCAAAATAAAAGGTTAATCTGGACACATTATACCAAAAACAAATAAGGGGACTGCAGTCAGATTTCAAATGAACTTAAGGGCAAATTTAATACCCGTGTCTTGGTTTGCTAGGGCCACTCATTCTTCCTGAGAATTCTCTCTTCTTCCGGAGTGGCTCTCACGTGGCTCATGGTCAAAGAGAGGATGACGCACAGGCTGCTAACCTTCCTTTTTTGGACAGCATATGCAATCTATCATCACATTCTTTCCAAGAAGGGAAATGAAAGACGTAGGCAAGACGCAGCTCTGTCCTTACCAAGATCCTGTTTCAATCAGGAGTCACCGATTCTAAAATAACAGTGAGCTCACGTTTTTACCTTGATTTTTCTCTTGGTTGAACCAAAATGAAACAAAATAAAACGTGTCAGTACAGGTGGATTTCAGGAATTCCTCAAAGATGCACCATTCAATGTTTGTTATCACTGAGAGCATGAAAACAAAATGACTTCAAATTGATGTTTGTTTATTCAATTAAATGCAGTTCCTTCTGCTTTTGTTTCTGTAATTAGCCAATGAACAGTTCTGCAGCTTAGCAAACTAGAGAAGGCACTGAACGTCTAAATAAATCAGAGAAGTCCAGTTTCTTCCCCTGTATATGAGCTAGAGACCTCAATGCTGGGATGAGAGCAAGAGCATTAAGGCAAAGTACACAGCTGTTTCTAGTTTTCCCAGGAGTAGAAGTAGGTAAATGTTTGGACTTGAACGGGATATCCTACTAGATTGTATGCTATAGAAAAGGAAGAATTTATGGGAGTATGGCATATTAGAGGGCTGATAATTGAGCAGAGAAAGTCAGTCTAATAAACTTGAAAGCAGGTTTTGCCTGGATCAACCACATGAAGTTAACCACCACACACACACACACACGCACACACATACACACACAAACACACAATTATACATGTATACACGAGGAGAGAATCTGGTATTCCACTCGGGTGGTGTACCTACAGATTCCTTCAGGATGATTTTTCTTGGTTGCCACTCAGACTATGGTCTCACCTCTGATGAGGGGAACCAAGCCCGTTAGGTGGGTGGATGAGTCTATGTGTGTGTCCCACTGGGTTACAGACCCTCTGTGGGTATTTTTTGGCTGGATAGTTAGAGCTGGCACCCTATGGCTGATCAGCAGGCCAGGCTTCCTTGCACAGAAATCCCCCAGACCTCGGTCTAGGTACCGACCATTAGCTTGTTCCTTCTTCCTTGATCACTTCTTTCCCATCAACCCACAAATTCGCAATTGCCAACAATCCCTTGAGACCAGTGGAGAGAGGAAGCCACACTTGGAAAGAAGATTGCTTTGTACTTTATTTACAACAGAAGGTAAGAAAAGGTAAGTTATTAACAATAATAAATAACTGGGGGGAAAACACAAAACAGCCATAGAATGACACAGAAGGATGGCATATGTGAGGGTCACCTTTTGTTTGCTTTGCTTGTAGTCTGTTAACACTGTGCACTCCAAACTTTGGTCCTTCAGCAGTGGCAGTGGTATATCGACCCATTGAACAAATCAAATCCCAGCTTGAAATGCAAACACTAAAAAATGACACTTGAAGCGACACAGAAGCGGCGTAGGCATAACATCAACTCAAAGAACCTCTTCTTGGTGATACATAGGAACTGGAGGGGGACTTGCAATTCCATAGACATGCTTTCCCTTTTAGGCCACGATATCCTAAAACATTTAACTTAACAACAAAATTACCAGGAATCACATCTGAAAAGTTCTCCACATATTCACATCCTCTTATTGCACTAACTCCTAAAACGCTTAAACACTCACATTTCAAATGCAAATGGATCGCTCCGAAGGTAGAGCACACAAGAAGCCGGTGTTGCCTCCACGTGCCAAGGCTGTGCGATGGCGTGGCATTTCAGTCTCAGCAAGAACGAGTTGTTCGACCAGTTACAGCCACACAACAGATTTTTTTTTTTAATTTCAAGAATTAGGGCTCAGATGGGAGATTGTCACCTGGCCTACTGAGTCAGATGATCAGAAAGAGACTAAAACTATGCAGACAATTCCCGTCTACTGGATTATCTGATTACACATTATATCTGAATTATACTCTGGCCCTTCTGAAAAGTAAAATTCCTACTGACCTAAACCAGACAGTGACCTTGCTGTCTCTGAGCCCTGGAGAGCTACCAAGGAAAGTCGAATTTAAAAATGCACATAAATACATTAGCCTTGAAAATTTCACAGGAAAATGATTTCTGGAGAAGTGTCAGGATCTATTCTTTAGGCCAGGGTTACAGTGCCTTGAAAGAAAACGCTGTAATTACTTTTGGGGTCTTGGGTTTCTGTGCCTGCATTGTACAACCACGGCTGCGCTTGGAGATTTATTCTCACAACCCCAAACATGGCTAATCCAAACCTCCAAATACATTAAAACCATTCCTCCCACACAGATGCAAAACCGTAACGGAAGGGTTTTATAAATCAGTTCACTAGCAAACACATATTGTGCCTGTTACCACGATGGTGAGTGAAAAATGTCATGGCCTCCTTTGCTTTGTTTTGTTATAACCCAAAAGTAGAAACATGAAATGGTCTTCAGAGCTAACTTCTGACAAAGTTCGCGCGGGAAAAACACCAGGACCCTCTGATCCTGGGAAAGCAGTCAGAGCTACAAATGCTGTAGCACACACAGCCCCTGAAAAGCACAGGGGCGCCTGGTATTTGAAATGCATCCTACGTAATGAAATGTACAGCCGTTGTCATGGTTTTCACCAACATCGGAGGTGAAGACGGTGTGCTGTGTGTGTGCTGTTCTGTGGATTACTTTAATTTGGCTATCAGAGACTTCAAACTGGTGGTGTTTGATTCACTACGCTATATTTCTATATATGTACATACAGGTATAATACAATTTCGGTGAAAGGTTTCCACACCGCAGACAGAGGCACTGAGTTAAAGATTCTATTCCCCCACCCCCAAACATGCTTAAAGAATTCAAGTTTCTGCTTTTTTCCTTCTTCTAAGTTTCCATCATGCAGCCATTGCATTTCCATCCTTATAGGAATTATTAAGGTTCTATGTACACATTCATTGCAGGCGTGTATCCCACAACAAACAAAGGCATGGATGGAGAATGTAAAATGACACTTGGAAACCAAGGCAGATAAAATGGTGAAGTCACGTATGCTCATGATGATGGGATTAAATATTCAAAGCAGCTGAAGGAATATACTTACCCCCCCCTCTTTTCTTAAATGCATACAAACATGTAGACAGAAAACTGAATGTATTTTAAGTGCACACACTTTTGATGGCTAAAACTCACACTATCTTTAGCAGTTTGTAATTGATGTCCATGGTATTGTACTGGCTATGAGAAAGAAAACTCACAGAAGGAAATGAGAAATTAGCTTTCTAAAGCAGATAGGATTGTTGACGTCGCTGGCGGAAGCTATTTTACAAACAGCCATGTATGAATGGAAAAACTAGGTGTCAGATGTGTTAACAACCTGCACAAAATAGATCGGTTCCATTAGAAAATGTCCCCACCCCGACTTGTTACAAAGCTGATTTCAGCTTGTAAAGAAATGGTAAGCAAACACACACACACACGATCGTTGCCTTGTGAAAATAGAATTTTGCTTTCTGAAGCCAAACATAATCCTTAATTACTACTGTGTGGAGAAGGAGCCGTCGAGAAGTCCAAGAAGTTCGGTAAAAGGTTAAGTTTTCCCACAAGCAAAAAATCATGCTATCATACCATGCAAAGATGTCTTACTACAACGCTATGTCGCTCTTAGGGAAGAGATGCATGTTGACCTAAGCTATTTGTAACTGGTTTCCCTTGAGTTCTGGATTTAAAATGTATTTTTCCGAGCTAAATATCAACCTGTATATAAAGATATGATCTTGACAGTCTGACGTATGACTTACGCTTACTGAGTGCTGGGCTCAGGGCAGCACCTGCATCTGGGAGTTTGTCAACTTGAAAGACACAATGCAGAGCGCTGAGCACTCAGAGAAGCAGGCAGGGGCCACTGTGAGGCCAGGAGAGAGAAGGAGGCTATGCTCCTTGGTCTGTGTGTTTCCTTTGGAATCTGTGTGGGAAGGTCCCTTTCCTGAGGTTGGAGGTTACGGTGAGGAAGGCTAGCTGGGGGCTTGGAGTTGCCCAATTCCTTTGCTCTCTTCCTCTCGTGGAGGACAAAAGTGAATACAGGTACTGCTTGCCCTTCCTTCTGCGTTTAAAGGCAGTGAGGTGCGAAGCTGGCAGGTTTTTCCTTTTAAGGTCAAAGGAGAGTTCTCTTTCTGCCACTTTGGTGAATGAGCTTGCCTCCCCGTCAGCCTTGAATCTAATCTTGCATTAGCGATACTTTCAGAAGAGAAAGCGAGGCGGAAGGACATGTATCCCTCCTCCTTTTTGCTTTCCAAATAGGAGTCAACAATTCTGCTCATTCTCTCCTCCCACTTGACAGTGTTTACTCAACTTCTGGGACATCCCAGTATTTGGATTTCAAGTAAGGAGTAAGAGAATGGCAGTCTTTTCTAAGGGCCTGTGATGGGCCATCGGGTCCAGGAAGTCTGGGGTTATTAAAAGTAAAACCAGGAGGGAGATGCAAAAACAATTCTCCTTTTTAGGGTTTCCCGAACCAGATATTCCAACAGAGTTAAAGTCCAGTTAGCTTACTCTACCCTTGAACTTTTTGAGTGGGCAAGTAGTCAATAAATTCTACTTAATTAATTGCAAATTCTGCAAATCTTCATGGATGATAGAAGCTGACAAGTTAAGGTCTGTTGGTACCTGTAGAGAAAAAAAGATGTTTGCCTCACCCGGGCCTCTTGGCTCCTAACTCAACCCTTCCAAAATCTGTCAAGTTAAGGTCACATTCACCCATATAATTCTTAAGATTTCTGAGGGTACATCGGGGAAAAGTTATTAAAAGACAGAAGCAAGTGGAATCTTCATTAAGTTCTGTGAAAGGTATAAATAAGTTATCATTAATTGCACATGGAGCCTCTGTGGGTTGGTAATTAAAATTTTCAAAAAATTTAAAGTGTTAATTAGGCCCCAAATCCTGAGTCAGACTAACCAAAATAGGAATTTTAGTAACTACCAGTATTCAAGTATTGGTGACGAGCAGTTCAAAATTTAACAATTAGGTATGTTATGCCTGAGAGTATTTTTGAGAATGTCAGGTTTGATCAGAGGAAACTGACTTCACTATTTTATCACGCCTTGTACCACGGTGGTGCCAAGTTTTCACTTATTTACCCTTGCGGTCCATACCAACCGCATCACATGCCCAATAACAAGGCTTCCTCCCAGGCTTCCAGCTGTGGCTACAGAAGATGCCTTCTGTCCTTCGCATGTCTTACATGTTGCATCTAATATGATGCTGTGTGGCATATTTAGGGACTCATATTATATGTGAAATTACTTAACCACATGCACACTCAGAGAGAAGGAACATGTTTTGAGTGACAAAGCAGTCTTTTTCTATATTAGAAGATTCTTAAAAAATAAAACAAAACCAACAAAAAGAAACCAACCCTGAAAATGAAACTATAAAACCCCATGAAATATTCACATGAAGTTATTCTGACTTGGGCCGGCATGGCCTGTCTGAAGAGGGTACGACAGGTAAATTCAGGGTGGCTTTCTTCTCGGGGTCTGGAAGCGTGAGAGTTTCTGGGGCAGACTTTTTCCGGGGCCGATCTTTGGGCACGGACAGAAACTCAGGTGCATCTGAGGACAGAGGTGTGGACGGCGCGCTGGAAGGGGCACTGCGGACTGAAGAAGGCAGCAGGGGAATGCTCGAGATAGAAATCACGGGTGGGAACACGCCAATTTTCTGGTTGGTGGCTTCCTGAGTGGCTCGTTCAAATTCTCGGACTTCATCCATTGTCATGTCTTCAAAGAAAAGAAAGAGATCGAAAAAACGAGCAGTTATTTAGAAGACACGCACATGGATTCATCTCTACGCCCGTTTTTAAAGGACCTATGGTACCCAATGAAAAAGGGGCCTCTTCAAAT
This sequence comes from Lasiurus cinereus, assembly GCA_011751065.1. Lineage (NCBI taxonomy): Eukaryota > Metazoa > Chordata > Mammalia > Chiroptera > Vespertilionidae > Lasiurus > Lasiurus cinereus. The sequence goes on along the minus strand of JAAGEH010000016.1, from coordinate 10,743,747 downwards.
TATTACTAAAGTGTTAAACCCTAAATTTTTCCTTTTTCTAGAGGCAAACCTCTGAAATAATATTCCTTTATGGATACCCATCTCCAAGACTTCCCAAGCACTCCTCAGTGAGTGTTTTATGTATTCTGGATTAGAAAACATCAGGAGTGCCCAGCTGGGGTGGCTCAGTGGTTGAGTGCTGACCTATGAAACAGGAGGTCACAGTTTGATTCCTGGTCAGGACACGAGCCTGGATGCAGGAGGCAGCTGATCAATGATTCTCTCTCATCCCTGATGTTTTTATTCTCTCTCCCTGTCCCTTCCTCTCTGAAATCAATATATATATATATGAAAACATCAGAACATCAGGAGAACAGAATCAGACCAGAACAGTGAGTGTGTATGTGTTGTGGGTATGACTAGTATCAGACCTGGACATCTTTTCTATAAAGAGAAAGTAACTAAAACAATCAATGGCCCCAAAATGATGCATACAGTGTGTGGCAAAGGTAGGTTTACAGTTGTGAGTATATAAAACAGAGTTTATTTTTGTATTATTATTTATTCATTTTTGTATTGTTTTCTGTATGAACAACTGTAAACCTATATTTGCCCCATCCTGATATATGTGTCACATAACAACATATGAGCAAATCAGAAATCTTTTTCAAAAAACAAAATCCTTAGGCAGGTTTCCTGGAAACAATTGCTAAATTTTCTGAAAGGGAATGCTTTGTTTACAAAGGAAATAAAAAATTATGGTTGTGTTGATATAATATAAAACTCAGAAGAGTACAAGAAAAATCATACCCATGAACCTACCCCTTAAAAAAATACCACTAAGACTATTAAGGTAAGAAAAGAGAGTGTGTCTTTTTAAAAAGAGGTACTGCAAAATAAAATTGAGGATCTCAGGAAAATGTCACTGAATCGGGGTCTGTTTCTGCTCTAATAAATGGATATCATCTCGGAGAATCTGGCATTCTGAAAAAGCAGCTGAACACAGTGTCCTACTCCATGCATCCAGCAGAGAGCAGAAATCACCCAGAGGAGACAGAATTTTTATTTTACAGTCCCTTCCGGAGAATCTTAGAAGTTCCCTTCCTTGAAGGCACTGAAACTGCTCATTTGCAAAGGAGACAATTTCCTTATTGCTCTGGTCATGGATGTTAATTTTACATAATTTCAATCTAATTGGTTTTTACTCGGGTTGATGATTTAAGTTTTATTGGGCACTCATGTAGTTTTTATTTGTGGTAGACAGCAGCCTCTTGCTTTCAACTGTTTTTCATTATGATGGAGAAGAGAGACAATGGAAAAATAATCTCCAATTTGAAGGGATGCCACAGAATATGGGAAATGTCGCCAGCATTTAAAATAACCACTCTAACTTTGGAAGAGATACTAGTAGACGGATCCCTCGCTGACATCATGGGAACGCCTGTGAGTTGAAGCCAGAGAACCCACACATGGGCTTTCGCCTGGGGAGAACCGTTCTAGGCACCGCCGTCTCTACGTGGTAAACTGACCTAACACCAGTACTCGCGGTAAAACGGAAAGAAAACCGAGAGGCCAAGCTGAAAGCTGTAAGAACTCAGAAGGAGACGAGCACTGGGCTTCGAGTCTCTGGGACGGAGCGTCCCTCCCCGTCCTCTGGCTTCCTGTGTCTGGTCCTCCTGACAGGGAGCAGCTCTCAGAGAGCGGCTGCGGGGACTGGTGTCTAACGTCCCTAAAAGAAAAGGTAATTGAAAGTGATGAAAATTCAAGGACAGTTTCCGGAAGGAGCATGTCTAACTTTAGAACAGGGAGAGAGGAAGACAGAGGTCCTGTCCGAACTGGTCTGTGCAGAGAGAGGACCACCTGGACTAACTCTTGGGAGAAGGGTTTTCTGCAAATCCAATCACAGCATGCCCAGTGGGGAGGAAGCCTTAGGGCCATTTCACCCTCAAGGGTAGTGCAGGGACATTCTAAGGACATGCTCTAAAAACTCAACTAAAGATTTCCAAAGGTCTTCACAATTCCAAAGCATCCGTTTACAACAGGCATTTCTCAGTCTCCTACAGCTACAACATCATCAGTTTCTTAAAAGTCTAATGAATGTGTTACTCTGGGGCAGTGGTCGGCAAACTCATTAGTCAACAGAGCGGCAGTTTGCCAGCCACTGCTCTGGGGCATGCGAGCTCAAGCTGCCACCCAGAGTCCCAGCTCTGGCCAAAGGCACAAACAAGTGACTCAGAGGTTCCATTTTTCTTTGTCATCTGCAGCTCCTCTTCATTAGCATGAATACAACGATATGCAAAATGCTGGCAGACAGCCTATAGTCAAGTCAGCTCTCAATTTTCCACAAGCCTGGGAATCACCTGAGGCTCCCCAGGGCTAGATCTGGCTTGAGTCCCCACTCACCGCACCATCATTGCCACTGTGCTGCCAGATGCGTGAAGGGACCACAGACCCACCTGGACATTAACCTAGTCAAGATGAACCGCCTGGGTAAAACAGCTATAAAAGGCCAGAGAAAGCATTCCGAGCAAGTGGAAGGAACCCTAAAAGACCAGCTGGGTTGGGTCAGAAGCCCTCCCTTGAATGAGAAGCGGTTACCTATTGTTTTGAAAGTCCTGGTTTTACCCCTCTTTTGCCCCTCTGTTCTCTTCTGGTCAGGCCCGGCCTTCCCTAGTCCCACAAATGTTTCCTCTCTCCATGTTCTTGGCTTTGTGACTGGAACACCCTGCACGTCAATGGCTGCAAAGACTCGAAATGTCCGCGGGTGACCGGTTCTTGACCAACAGCCCCTGGTCTCGGTGGAAGCCTGGGAACTGAGCGCTGGCAGCATGTCACAGAGCAGGGTTCGGTGGGTAAAGGGAGGGGGCAACATGTTTTAAAATTCTACATACACTCGTTTGGGCCTGGCTCTCTATGTCATCCACAGTGGAGGAATGCTGATTGCAAACTTTTATGTTGGTTTGTTCATGCATGTTTTTCTCGTATTCTCGAACATCGTCCATTGTCATATCTGAAAGAAGGTCAAGACGTTGGCAACTTCCATTATTAAATGCAAACTTTCAATGGGGAGACTTTAGGGAAAGATGGCAGCTTAGCAGAAGCCAAGAGAGAGGTTTAAGAAGCAGGGGATTCACTAACTTTATGGAAAAGCAACTCATAAAGTTAGCTACACCAGCCAGAGGGGCAGTGAGTACAAGGAAGGGAACTCAAAATAGTCTTAGAAAGGACAGAGTGGACATTTTTTAGGGGTGACTCCTGTAAAGTGAGCTGAGTGGGTGGAGTGGGAGCGCGTGGGCAGTGCCATAGCCTGAGATCTCCTAAAGCAGAGTTAGAAGATCCCTTTAAAGAGGTGCTCAGCTGTGTTTGCCTTAAAACTTACCTTCCATATACCTCTCCCAACAGGTCCTGTCAATCAGTGCATTTGACAAGAGAAAGGGCACTTTCATTGCTATTGGAGGAGACATGAGGTCGAAGACATGGGACGATGTGCATGGGCCTAAGTGATACTGGGTGCGGTGCTCACATACAGGTGAGCTTTTGCACAGAATGCGTGGTGTTTGAGTGCAGGTCTGCACTGAACTCCAAGTCCAGCCTAACAGCTTGAAGTGGTTCACACCCACGCTCGTCTATAAATATGACGGCACATGACTTTATAATTTTTGGCCTGAGTCTGCACGCTTTCAGTATTCAGGGTAACGATCTGTTAATCGAGTGATTCTCAGTGAGGGGGACAATTTTGTGACATTCTAGATGGTCACAACTGGGATGCCACCCTTCCTCCCACAAAGAATTTAACTACCTGGTCCAACCGTCAGTGGTGCTGAGGTTGAGAAACACTGTCCTAACCCAACTGATAAAAGACTTAAACACGGAACCTGTCCAGTTTCAGTATGTGAAGTCCAAACACATAACCATCAGTCCCACTTTAAATGCTTTTGATGTACCCCCCACACTCACCTTTCACCTCTGGCTATTTTACTACAGTTTATCAACAACTGTCCCAGATGGGCATTCTCCTGTTGCTCTCACGGCAGAATTTAGCTTCACGCCTCTTTACAATAAACGTATGCTGAGCAATCGTTAATCAACCACCCACCCTGATCACTAATTAATTTCGAGGCTTAGAGCTGGCATTCACAGCTGGGACGGTTCCTTAGTTATTTTCTGCAGCATGTGGTTTGCTGTCTTTTAATATCAATCCATGTGTGTCACGTGAGAGTCTCTTTATTTCCAAAAGGCAGACTTGCCAGAAGTTTCTGATTTGATGCAGGATTGTCTGGGGCCAGGGTCGAGGGCGGCTCTAAACCCAGACCTGGGCCATGTCGTTTAGTTGGATGTACCCCCACCCCCAGCAACCATCAGTCAAGAACGCGGTCCATAGCAATGTAAGTGTCAAGCTAAGCAGAGTCTGGCCAAGCGAAGAGCATGCTTTTGTTTTAGAAAATCGAAGTAACTGGAAGCAATAAAGAGATGCTGCTTTGTGATTAGAACAAATGCACCTTAGTTAAAAATAACAACACATCCTGTCCATACAATCACTTTCATTTCAATGGCTGGTTATCAAAATTACTTCAACACAAATATGTACGCCTGGAATGAATACTGAGGTCATTCTAAGCTCGACGTTTAAAACTTAGAGATATTTCTTCTCTCCCTTTCACAAAGGCTTTTTAGTTTCTCTGTTCTAATGAATTCCAACACAAATCACTCTTTATCTTTAATTAGCTCAATGTTAAGAGTGGGGCTTACACTGTGTGACTATGTGCTTTCAAAGGTATATCAACTTAATGGATGTGATGAAGAATTTAATAACGAAGATACTCTCATTACTGCATTGTTCATAAGAGTGAAAAATTGAAAACAACCCAGGGGGCCGGTAATGCTATGCAAACACAAATAATGTAGAAGGATATTTAACAGCACAGAGAAATGTCCTGGGTACATTGTTAAATAAAAAAATTGGAGGTAAAAACTTACACATATTGTGTGAAATCTTTTTTTTCCAGAAAAGCATCATATACATTTTAAAAAGATGAAGTATGCCTTTCAAAATGTAAACCATGATTGTTTCAAGGGGTTAGAACAGTGGTCGGAAAACTACGGCTCGTGAGCTCACGAGCCGCAGTTTGCCTCTCTGTTGACTAAGGAGATTGCCGACCACTGTGTTAGAATGATAGCTAATGATCATTTTCTTCTTTTTGCTTATTTACATTTTCTACATTTTCAACATCAAATATGGAGTATTTGTGTAAGAAAGAAAGAAAGAAAAAAACCCCCACAAAAACCCAACATTAAAAAATCTATTATTTGTGGTCATTCGAAGAGGGATACCCTCAATCTGGAATTGGTAAGGAGAGACATTTTTCTAGAATGGTGCCCATTCTAGAAACATGACATCCTTTCCCCCATTTTTTAAGATTAAGAGTTAAGAAACAAAATTTCGGAAAGTTTTGTCTAAAAGAAAAACAACAATAACACACCTCCCACTCAGCCCACAAAAGGCTAGCCCCGGATGGTGTGGCTCAGTTAGTGAGCATTGTACTGTGCACAGGTTTGATTCTTGATCAGGTCACGTGCCCAGGTTGTGGGCTTCATTTCCAGGCAGGGGTGTGCAAGGGGCAGCCAATTAGTATTTCATGTTTTTTTTATCTCTCCCTCCTTTCCTCTCTAAAAATCGATTAAAAATATTTAAAAAAAACACACACAGTGTGAACATTTCTAACAAAGTGATTCTCTAAAAGGTGATGATAATTTGGTTCCTGCGGAAAGCGAAATACGTTTGCCTGAATCCTGGCCTCCTCCCACGTACCATACATGCTTATGGAAACGGAGTAAACATTTTCCGTCTTCTTAGTAATTTATGGAAAGCCTACTCAAGTGAAAAATGTAAGTTCCTGGTCAGGTAATCTGGCAAAATGTATTACGTCTTGCTTCTGCAAAGTATATTACCTTGCAATCTATATGTGAATCAATTTTCTAGTAAATTCAATTACAGGTGGCCAAGGGCAGATTATCCTTTCAGAGCCGCTTCATCTTCATTACTGATCGATTTTTAATGATCAGTGACGTCTCACCGTTTAGGTTCGGATCTCTTTGTTTTCAGCAAGCAAGCAAACGCTTATGGGTGTCAGGGGCAACTCTTAATTAAAAGAAGCCTACGTCCATTGTTTTGCAAGTAAACTGAAAAATAATCACCCCTTAATTTATAAGTTTAAAAGGTCATAATTTACTCTTCTTAAATAAGGTTTCTTAAATAACAGTCCGATTTAAGAGAATATTGGAAGTAGCACAGTATTTCCTCTAAGAAAGGTACGTCCAATGTCTTTGACCCTCGGCTGTCAGAGGCTGATGGACAGGAGTGGCACTTGGGAAGTGGTCTAGGGTACAAATGCCCCTCATTCCATGTCAGTGGAGCAAGTTTTCCTTTCTCTGTCCTCGTGAGAGGCCATTTCTCTCCTTCTCTTTCTCACCCGCCTTCAGTGGAGGGCAGAGCAGGTGCCGTCTCCTCGCCCACCCTTGCAGCCTGGGTAAAACCTCCTCCTCTACCAGCAGCCCAGCTTCCAGAGAGAAGATGGGACCCAGGGGATTTGCTAATTGGTGAATCTTCTCTGATTTCCTAAACCATGAACTGAAGGCTCTCATTGAAGAGCAAAATCTACTTCAACTTCATGAATCTAAGTCCACTTCACCCCTTTTCTACTTAAAGCAAAAAAATGGGTTCTAATTATTATTTAATGAATCACTCAAGTAATACACAAATTATATTTCATAGAAATAACTCCGGTAGTATTGGATTATGTAGAGAAAAGAGTTTAACTCCTTTTAACCTCCCCCACAAACACTATTGCTTCTGGAAATATGCACTGTTAAGAGTTTGAGGCACAGATTGCCAGATTTAAAAAAGAAATAAATTTACATGTATGTTACTACACACACCCGCACACTCATTTATTTTTACACTGTGGAATGATACTATCTTAAACTATACTATACTGTACTATACTATACTATAATGCTATACATATTGCTCTGCCTTGCTTTTTCCAATAATGGGAAATGTACATATTTCCGTACCAATACATAAGAACTACTTTATTCTTTTTTAACTGTTACACATAATATTCATAGTATGGATGTAACATAACTTATTTGACCATATTCCTGTTAATGGACATTTACAACAAGTCTAATTTTTAGCTTTTATAAACAACATAACACCAAATAGCTTTGTACCTATATTCATGAGCACATGTGTAGTATTTCCTTAAGAATAAATTTCTAGAAGTGGAATTGCTGGGTCATAGGCTATTTGTACTTACCATTTTCATAAAAACTGTTAATTTGTTCTCCCACCTATCCAAAACTAAATATTGTCACTCTCTTAAATTTTGCTATCAGTTGGGCAAATGTCATGTCTTCCTGTTGTTTCATTACATTTTATTATTTTTTTTTATCAGTAGTGAGGTTACTGTTTATCTGCTTGTATACTTACCTTTCTTCTACTGAGTTGTTGGATTTTTGACTTATAGGACCACTTTATACTAGAATATTAATTAATCCTCTGTTAGCTACATATGTTGTAAGTTATGTTTTCCTAGTCTTTCAGCTGTGTTTATGGTGGCAATTTGCTTTCAATCTTTTTAGTTTTAGAGAAGGCAGGCTGGCCCTAGCTGGTTTGGCTCAGTGGATAGAGCATAGGCCCGTGAACTGAAGATCAAGGGCACATGCATGCTCAGGTTGCTGGCTCAATCCCCAGTAGGGGATGTGCAAGAAGCAGGTGATCAATGATTTGCTCTCATCATTGATGTTTCTCTCTTTTCCACCTTCTCCCTCCCTCTCTGAAATAAAACAAACAAACAAATGAAGGTAGGCTGATTTTACAGGAAGTAGAGGTGAGATCATATATTTGGAAAGTTTTTAGGATAGAAGTCAGTTGAACATACAGAGAAACTACAAATGCCAAGGAACAAAACATCTGCAAGCCTGAATTTTCCTACCTTGTACTGCACTGTTGCAGCAACTAAAATTTTTTTTAAAAATATATTTTTATTGATTTCAGAGAGGGAGGGGGAGAGAGAAGGAGAGATAGAAACATCAATGATGAGAATCATTGATTGGCCGCATCCAGCCACCACCTGGGCATGTGCCCTTGACCAGAATTGAACCCTTCAGTCCCCAACCTGACACTCTATCCACTGAGCCAAAATAGGACACAGCAATTAAATTTTTTTAAAAAGGCTCTACCACCTCTAATTCAATAACCTGTCCAATGGCGCATTACGTTATATTTTCTTTATATATTTTTCTCCATTTCCAGGCTCCTTAGCCGAAATGGAATTCATTTTTTCTTGCTCGAAGTCAAAATGGAAATCTTGAACAAGTGGCTGGGTTGGGTGTGGGGCTGGATGTGGGAGAGGCTCCGGCAATCCTTTGGCTCCACCACAATGAAGGCCATCCTTGGGGAAGTGCCTTATTTAAACCTTTAAAAATCCTTAGAGGGCCAACAATATTTATTACAAATAGCTCGGGGTGGCTACACCTTTTATGCAGTGAAAGTAGCCCATCCTGAAAGCTTGGTGCATCCCCTTTCCGGGCACTAATTCAGACCACTAAGATCCTGGGCTGTAATCTACAGCTGTCATTTTTTCCTATCCAGGAGTTCTTCATTTGAGGAAGTGGAGGGTGGGGTCACAGGTCCCTTTGAAAAGCTGATGGAAAGTTATGGGTTCTCTCCCCAGAGAAATGAACATAAGCGCACACATAAAACACTGCCTAAGAGGCAGGGCATTCAAGGTCATGTGAGGCCTTTGGAAAATGCTGGCCTGGTGAACTCAGCCAGCTCATGCTCATCTCTAAGCAGGCCTTCCTCCACTCTGAGCTTGCTTCACTCAGTGGCAGGCCTGCTCTAGGGACTCTAGGATGATGCCTAAGCCACTGTCCTGAGGTGGTTTCACCGGTACCAGGCAGAACTACCCCTCCTCCGCCCCTATATATTTTTTGGAACGGTGAGGATTTACAAGATGTTCATGAGGTTCCACTCAATCACAGCCTCCCGCTGGCAATCCTGTGTTCCTTTCTCAAAACACGGTCAGTCTGTGAAGCGAAACTATGCTCTTCGGAAGCGGGGCTGCCTATTTTTATCCACCCCATTTTCTGAAATGCCTTGTTGCCACTTCTCTGATTAGTGTTCTCCTCACACAGGAGACACCCAAGGCTCATGGATAAAGACCAATCAAGCCTTTGAAAGACAAACTCAGCTCCTTCAATAGTGGAAATGGCTACACTTTACTATGAACATGAGCAGAATAACATCTGTTTAGGAAATTAGTTATGCGACAGCAAAATGCTGAGACTTGGGAAAGACACAAAATTAAAATCCTTGAGCAAGAAAAGATCACCATCAGCTACAATGTCTTTTTTTTTTTTTTTTTACTCTTAATTAGCCACTGGAGATGGTGAATCTAGAGAGAAAGACACACAGGGCTGCCATTGCATAACAGTGTACAGTTTATGTGCAATAGAAACACTCAGCCCAGGGGGTGGATGGGGCTAAAATTTAGCCCCAAGACGAGAGCACCTGCTGAATCTGCCTAAAGGGGGCACCCTTTTCTCATTCTCACAGGGCACCAGAATTTGGCAGTTGGTCCTGAAGACTGCTACCGTTCTTGAGTTTAATCTGTTGGTACTGAATCAAACTGCTTTTCCTGGCGATCTAATCTGGTTTGCAGTTCATGCTGTATGCCAGGTGTTCATAAGCTTTATCAAGCATCAGATTCATCTGGAGGGCTTGTTAACACAGATCGCTGGCCTATACTCCAGTGAACCTGATTCTGTAGGTTTAGGGCAGGGCCTGAGAATCTGAATTCCCCACAAGTCATCAGGCGATGCTGATGTTGTTGGTCCAGGGACTTCACTTTGAGAACCAGGCTATGAGCTACAGGCAAGAGTTGTTTTTGTTTGTTTGTTTTTACTTTAGACCTTGCTCACATTTATTAATGACAGCCTCCCTGGCTCTGTACAGAGCAAAGGAAAATAAGCAACTTCAGGTACCCCAAAATGACGGCTATCCTGGTAGACATTTGGCTTCGGTGCCAGGGACGCACCCATTTACCTGAAAGGCCCACAGTCCCCAGCAGTACTGCGAATAAAAGGCTCAAAAGACACTCTGTGGGCAGGGCCATTTCCACCCATTTGACTGGAGGGCCTGCGTCTGTGTAATGAAGGAGCCACTGTGTTGCTGGCGAGCGGCTGAGACGGGGGACGATGCCAGCAGTCACACGAAATGGATGGAGTGATACTCAGACCCCTTGCTGGGTGAAAGGCTTCCTGTTTGGTTAGGGCTAGGAATGTGTATACAGGGCGTAGAGACCTTTTCTTGGGGGGTACATGGCCCCCTGATGGTCTACATCCACGACCCCACATGCTGCTTTTCTGCACTCAGATCCAGAAAAGGCTTTTTGTCAACAGGCCCCTGGAGTGGTCTCCACTGAGCCCATCTGAAGTAAACAGGTCGGTGTTCTCTGTGAGGTCTCTGGGACTGGAGACCTCCAGGTTCCTTCGATGTGTTATTCTACCTTTGGGCCCCTGTAATAGTCTGAGATTTTTCTGTTTTGGGATTATAAGTATTTTAGTTTTCCTTACCCCCAGTCAATCCCCATCCCCTACCATCTAGCAGGTCTCTTACTGGAGGCCCACCCACAATTTTTTCTCTTTCTATATCCATCTCTTCTCAAGCTCTGCTTGACAGGCTGGCAGTGTTTTTCCTCTGAACCAGGATCCAGCTGCCCTGTCTGATGCTGAGCTTTCTTAAAAATCTACGCTGGCATCCTGGCACTAGAGAGACATCTACTGACATGCCCAGTGTCTCCGCGGTCTTCAAAGTGGCAGATATTTGGCCCTTGGGGTCCCCTTCACTTGCCAACCTCCTTATCAGTTTGCGCTTGTTATTCTTTGAATACCCTTTTGATATCCCTCTTGTAGGCGGTAAGGAAACCAGAAGCCTGGAGGAATCCAAGTTGGGACTTACCAGCTCTTTAACTTTTCTGGGGTCTGTGATTCCTTTAAGAAGCTGAGAAAAGCTCTCCAGAAAAACACAACCGGAAAGATTGGCTTAAAAATCAGGGGAAGTAACCACAGGAGACTGTCCCTCCTGCCTCACAAAAGACAACCACAGAAGGATCTCAGGGAGACACCTGACCATGAGATGAGCCAGCCCACGGGCCGAGGGGGGCAGCATCCTGGGGGTTGTGTTAAGAGAGTGGTGCTCCTGCCCTAGCCTGTTTGGCTCAGTGGGTGAAGCATCGGCCTGTGGACTGACAGGTCCCTGATTCGATTCCGATCAAGGGCACGCACATGCCTTGGGTTGCAGGCTGCCAATCAATGATTCTCTCTCAATGTTGATGTTTTTATTCTCTCTCCCTCTTCCTTCCTCTCTGAAATTAATAATAATAATATATATATAGTGATATTCCAAAAGAATCTCTTCTAGGAAGATGCATTTGTTCTTCAGAAGATGCAGAACTGGGAACACTTGCAAAAAATAAAAGCAAAATATAAAAAGCCCTTGGCCTACAAAAGCATGTTTCTAAAAAAACGTGGTTTGGAACCAGCAAACAACATTACTGACGATCCCTGCCTTTGTTCATTCAGTCCACCCTTCCCTTTCATTTTAAGTTTGATACTTTCTGTTCTGAAGAGGAAGGGAACAGGTGGAACAGTGACAGAAAAGCACCAGCATGCGACCGCGCTTACACTCAGAACAGATCCAGGGTGACTTAGGATAAGGCCAAGGAGAAGGGCACCTCATTAAATAATCAGATCTAACCAAGCCACCAGTTGGGTGTGTTCGTTTCTATTTAAAGTCAAGGACTCTAGTGTCCGAGGACGGATCCTGGGACTGGAGAGGATTCTTGTGGGTAAAATGATAGTGCAGAGGACCTGGGGAAGGTGCTCCATCCATCATTTACTATAAAGGAGCAAAACTTGCTAAACTCTTCCCAAATCATGTAAAAAAAAAAAAAAAGGAAAAAGGCCAAAACAATAGCCTTAGGATTAAGTGGATCTCTAGTTCTCTGCCCTTGAACTCTTGCCAAATCCTTGTTTTGTGTGCGGGAGTGTTTCAAGTGATCGGTGAATCAAAGGACGAGTTTCACTTGGTATGACACTTGAGACAGCTTTGATCGTGAAGTCTGAAACCCATCCCACCGAGAATTTGGGAGTCCTATGTGCAAGTCAAGTAAGCAAGCATCAAACATACGGACTGAGGTCCCACTTCCTCAACAGCTAAGTATGATAGTTATTTTCCATCAAGCTTTTATCATTACATTTTTCCTCCTTATGTTCCGTGAACAGTGCTATTTCCAATACAGGAAGCAGTAGCCCTGCCTTTGTTGATGTCTTTCTAGGTAGCGTTTAAAGCCAGATGGCCTGAGATCCCAAGTCAGTGTGTTATGAAATTGTCCTACATGTTATTTCAGGGAAGTTGACTTACCATACCATTCATCAACCCATGCAAAAGCCTGTCTATGTCCAATCAGCAGAATGTCTCGGACCACCTAAAAAAAGTAAAAGAAGAAGGTTGAAATAAAACCATGTTTGGTTCACCCTATCTGGAAAATAGATCATTCCCAGTGTTAGGAATCCTGGCATTATAAATGTCTCCATACCTCTGTTCATATGGGAGGACAATGACAGAAGACATGCACAGGTATTGTACTTGTTCACCCTCAGCCCCTTCTTTCCATGGTGGGCATGTCCTCGGTGTAAATTAATGTCCATCTTACTTGGAAATCAGGCTGGAGGTGTGCACAAACCAATGAGAACGACTTGGCAGTCACACGGCAATGACTGGAATGAATCTCCAGGCTAATCACCTTGACATTTTTCTCTCTATTTACCTTTACCTAAAACACACTCTGCTTTTCACTTGTAGAGGGTGTGTCTCACTGGTGCCAAACAGTCAGATCTGCTAGAAATCAGCAGTTTTTTTCTGGGCGGCAGGTGATTTCTTAATAAAGAGCACTTAAAACATTCTTCTCTGATGAAATATCTTACATATTGGCTCATTTTCTTTAAGTAATTGAAGCACCCTAGCCAGTTTGGCTCAGTGGGTAGAGTGTGGGCCTGCGGACCAAAGGGTCCCTAGTTCAGTTTTGGTCAAGGGCACATACCTTGACTGCAGGTTCCTCCCCAGTCCAGGCCCTGGTTGGGGTGCGTGCAGGAGGCAACCAATAGATGTGTTTTTCTCAGACTCCCCCTTCTCTTCCACTCTCCCTAAAAACCAGTGGGAAAATATCCTTGGGTGAAGATTAACAAAAAAATAAAATAAAGTAAACCGACCAACCAACAAATAAATAATTGAAGGTGTGGTATACAAGAAGCATAAATATCTTTCTGGCTTGACTTTCATGTAATAGGATAGGGGACGGGGCGGGCGGGGAGGGGGGAAACAAGTGCAGGAAACTATTATTGAAAGAAATGAAATAAGACACCCAAAGTAGAACAGAACACAATGGCAATGATAATAAGCTTGTCTTGTTGCCATTATGTGTCACGATCAGAAATAAACTGTTTCTGATGGTGACACATAATGGCAACGGGAGACAAAGAAAAATAATATAGACACAGTTTGCGTGTGAGTAGCCCTATTTATATGCTTTTAACTTATGGTATTATTGTTTTGTCCCCCATAAATACTCCTTAAAAAGTTTCTTGGACACTTACACTCTCCTTCGGACATTCCTTTCTTACTGCCGAACAAACCCAGCAATTGTCTAAAACCTCTCCTGGAAGGTTTGAGCATGTTTCAGGAAGTGAAGGATTTTAATTTTGGTGATTTTTGTAAAAACAAGGGAAGTGTTTATCAGAAAGTGTTTATTATTCCAGGCCTCTGGGTAGCTAGTGAGGCTTAAGGAGGAAATGTAATGAAAATAAGAAATTTTCGTGAAGCTGAACATACTTGAGTGCCGAGCGTGTCAAATTCATGGAAATCAAAAGAATAGCATCGAGGCATCAGTAAATAGACCCTATTACGTTAAGCACAACACAGCTGTCTGCTTGGAAACAGGAACTCAATAATGTGCTAATAGCTCCCTTTCAAACATTTCTTCCCTTTAACTGTGAAAAGATTCTTAAAAAAAAAACCCCAAAAAACAAAGGTGTTCGGAGAAAGGCGCCCATGCAAATGCTCAGACACTCATTAGCGACTCATGTGCCAGAGCAGGTGTGTGCTGGGCGCTGGTAGCCCTGCATTCCATTTGGAAATGGGCAATGCCTCTGCCAGAGTGTAATTCTTACAGGTGTTTTAAAGAAACAGACTCTCAAAACTAGCCCAAGTCATCTGTGAGACAAGAAACACCATGAGCGCCGCGGTAAAGAAAAGGGGGTGAGGGGATGTTGCAAGAAGTCACAGCCTGAGATAGACACAGCGCAGAGGCTGGGAGATATTCACCCTGCACATCCCCAGTGGGGTGCGTGCGGGAGGCGGCTGATCGATGTCTCTCTCTCATCGATTTTTCTAACTCTCTATCCCTCTCCCTTCCTCTCTGTAAAAAATCAATAAAATATATTAAAAAAAGAAAAAGAAAAAAGATATTCACCCTGGGAGCCCTGTCCGGGGACGACAGGAGGCCCCGGAACTTGATTTCTAGGTGTCTTGCTCTACTCTCTCTTCTGGTTGGGCAGAATAGGTTCTGAGGCTCAGCAGATCAGCACCCTCCTCTGTCTCAAATTTGTCCCAGCGTCTGTGATAATCAGGAGCCCAAAGGACAGTCTATTCCTTGGACCTAATTTCAAGATTTACAAATTTTTATGGTCAATTGGGTCCCCTATTTTATTGTCAGTTGACCCCCATAGATAAATCCATCTGAGTAACAAAAAGCTCAGCACATTAAGTTTAAATTCCAACACCTCCAAAAGAATTCCAGAAAGCTTTTTAAAAAAATTATTATTATCAATTTTTAAGAGGAAAAACAAACAGATACTCAGCCTATCTGGAATGCAGAGACAACATGGGTAGTATTTATTTTTATGGAGATGGAAGGAATTACAAAGGGCAATGTTCAACACTACATTTCCTCCCCCCCCCCCCCACCATGAGGACAGGGGTCATGTTAGAAGCCTCTAAAAAAACTAAATCATTACCAAGGGAATTCCTGCTACAAAATTAATGAACTTAACCAAAGTGGGTATAGAATGGAAATCTATATTCTGAGATTGTTCACAATTCTTTGTTGACAGAATTATATGAGCAGAAATTCTGCAGTGCACCATCTAATGGGACTATCAGGATTTCTTGCTCTGTCTCTTGAGGTGCCTTCTACATTCAGACCATGCCTCAAGCATCTACATTTGCGGACCTGTAGAGTGAGAATTATTCTTGGGTCATGCACATGCAGATTAGCCCTATGCCTCTGCCTGCAACTCAAGTACCAAGTATAAGTAGATAGCCCAATGCCAAAGGGAGAAGTATGTGGTGTTTTTAACATTTTTTAAAAAAAATTTTCAATTACAGTTTACATTCAGCATTATTTTGTACTAGTTTCAGGTATACAGCATAGTGGTTAGGCAATCATAAGCTTTACAAAGTGATCCCTGATATTTTCAGTGCTCATTTGGCACCACACAGTTATTCACTATTGTTGCCTATACTTCCCATGCTATACTTTACATTCCCATGACTATTTTGTTAACTACCAGTTTGTACTTCGTAATCCCTTTCACCCAGCCCTACCAACCCTCCTGATCTCTGTGTCTCTAAGTCCGTTTCTATTTTGTTCGTTTATTTTGTTCTTTAGATTCCACATATGAATGAAATCCTATGGGATTTGTCTTTCTCTGTCTGGCTTATTTTGTTTAGCTCCATCCCCTCTAAGTCTATCCATGCTGTTGCAAATGAAGGTTTCATTATTTTTTATGGCTAAGTAATATTCCACTGTTTATGTAGGCACCACAGCTTTTTTTATCCACTTGTCTACTGATGGGCACTTGGGTTGCTTTCATATTGGGTAAGTATTTTGAACGTCCAACTTCCCAAATACACTCACACAATAAATATGGAGTTAGACGCAGTGGTTCTCAACCTTCCTAATGCCGCAACCCTTTAATACAGTTCTTTAAGTTGTGGTGATCCCCAACCATAAAATTATTTTTGTCGCTACTTCGTAACTGTAATTTGCTACTGTTATGAATCTTAATGTAAATATCTGTGTTTTCTGATGGTCTTAGGAGATCCTGCTAGCTGTTCGCGACCCACAGGTTGAGAACGGCTGAGTTAGAGGATAGGAGACGGTGTAAAACATCTATTAGTGGAAGAAAATTAAACCTGAATGTAAAATGTCTGTTCATAAAAACAGGGTTGCCTAGATGCAGTTACCTGGTGTTGGCTCAGCGCCTGTGCATCTGTCGTACATCACTCACTCCAGCTTACCATAAAGACAGGTACGTGCTCCGAGGCTCAGGAACCGCTCTTTGTTCACTTACCTTGTGCACAAATTGTTCCACTCTGGTCTGGAGTCCCCAGACCTCAAACTTCACAGTCACCAGCTTGTAGGAACACATGATGGGCTGATGACTATCTCTCCAGCCTTCCCGTAACTGTCCCCGTCCTGTCTTCTCTGACTTGAAGTGTTTAGGATCCTGGAAAAAATATATCAAAGAAATGGTAACTTGGAAGTGAAGCTAAGTGAAAGAAGCTTTTCACCAAAGGCCACACTGTAGAATTCCATTTATATGAAATATCCAAAATATAGGCAAATCTATGGAGAAAGAAAGTAGATTAGTGGCTAGGGAATGGGTATAGCTGCTATGGGGACAAAGTTTCTTTTGGGGGTGATAAAAATGTTCTAAAATTAGATTTAAGGGGATGGCTCAAAACTCTGAGTGTGCTAGAAACCACTGAACTGAACTTTAAATGGGTTAACTTTCTGGTATGTAAATTATCTATATATATAAAAGCCTAAGCGACCATTACGATGGAATGACTAGTTGCTATAACACACACTGACCATTAGGGGGCAGACGCTCAACTCAGGAGCTGCCCCAGCCTGCAGGCCCTGATTGCCGGTGAGGCCTGCTGGCCACCCATCTGGTCCCTCCCGCTCGCTGGCAGGCCCTGATCGCCTGAAAGGGGCTGGGCCCCAGGTTGGGATGGGAAACCAGTGGTGGGTGATGGCAGACGCAGGTGGTAGTGTGTGAGTGGTGAGGGAAGGAGGAGGCAGGGAGGCGGGGAACCTGATTGGCTCTGATTGGCCAGGCCTAGGGACCCCACTCATGCATGAATTTTGTGCACCAGGCCTTTAGTATATCAATAAAACTGTGAGAGATACATAAATGCAATAAGAAGTGTTATAAGCTACCTCAGTAGGATTTTTCAGTGTGTGCTGTGCCCTGGGTTTGCTGACATCCCTGCATAAATTAATATTATAATAGTCACCATCCCAACCCCCTGTTTGTTAAACTTCCCTCCACACAGAGAACAAACTCAGCTCTACTTGGACACCTCTGTTCCTTGACCTCCTGCTAGGGTCCCTCCTAATTTGAATTGATTGCAGGAAAGTGGTGGGCCTGGGGGCAGAAAGGGACCAGAGTGGAGCAAATACAGTGGTACCTCGAGATACGAGTGCCCTAACATACGAGATTTTTGAGATACGAGCTGTCGAGCGAGCGATTTTGCTTTGAAATATGAGCAACATTTGAGATAGGAGTAATCTCGCGGATCGGCCGGCTGCACACGACTCACCAGTTTACTGAGCGTCTCATAGTTTCCCGCGCCTCAAGGTTCCGGAACGAATTAAACTCATATCTCGAGGTACCACTGTATATAATTAATGGAATACAAAATTTACAAAAGGGGTTCCAGAATGGGGGAGGAAAGAGAATGGACAGTAGGTATCCCAGCGAAGAAAGTGCTTCTGTGAAGGGAGGGCATGGGGATTTTGAGAGTGGGTAGCATTTTTGAATCTTTGGTACCAGCGTTGCCATGCTGTATTTTTATTACCCGAACCAACCCAGAAACTGACACTGAAATGATATGCACAGGCCCCGAACGATAGATCCATGGAAAAGGCGTAAGCACAGGGTCAGGCCCATAGCAAGTACTCTTTTATGTAAACCATGATTGCACCCCGAAGACAGTCATCGAAGACTTAGAGTGAAGTTTTCAACCCTACAGTCCAGGGCAGAGACAGAAAATATTTGATGTTTAAGGCCATGGAACGAATTCCTGCCTGCCTCCGTTCCTCTGCCACATAAAGCCATTAAGAATAAAAAGAGAACAATAGAGCAAGACATGAATCAACAGGGAGACTATGGTAGACAATCTCCAAACATGGTGGTCATCAATTCCTTCCCTCACCGTGCAGGCACGCTGTTTCCTGCTGCCAGCATGCTTGTTCCTATCACCAATGCTAGAGGCCTTCTGCCCTCCCCTGGAACCCAGGCTGGCCTTTGACTTGCTTTGACTAATGCAATGTGTCAGAAGAGACACTGTGTCAGTTCAGGACACACTAATGTATGTTTCGGACTCCAGAATAAAGCAAGATTCTGCAGTATCACACAGGAACACTGGTGGATTGAATTTCCAAAGCAGCAAAGAATCGAGGGGCCCCACAGCAAATTTCATTTCTGAGTAAGGTGGGAAAGATTCTGTCTGCACAGTGAGAGTTAGGTAGATGCTGAAATCGGGGTGTGGCTCCTGATCGCACTACAAAATTATGAAATTTTATTAGGATGTTGCCAAATAAGGTTTTAAGAAAAGGCTAGACGGAAATAAGAAGTGCACAGTATTTTCAGAATAGGATTTTTAAGGTGGACGTGATCATTTGGTTTCATGTCCCTGATTTTATGGATAAGGACGCCAAGGCCTGAGAGAAATGAAATCATTTTGAGCTGGGTGACAAGTCGGGGACTAGAACCCCAGCCTCCCCTAGTTCTAGCCCAATGTTCTTTCACTACATTTACTTTTAATACTAAACAGGGAAAGGGTGTTTTTGTTACAGCCAGATACAAAGAAGCAATGTGCACTTGGGCTTTTCATAGCAACAGTGGGCTGAGTTTTTTAAGTCTGGAGTCATATCTACAGCTGCTGATTTCATCTAGGAAATCTCAGATGTGGCTACAATAAGGAATTCATGTCCAAAGAGCTGGAGGGAGGTAAGGGAGAGGACACCAGAGGGTTCCTTTAATGAAAATTCAAGATCAGACATGAACATCCAATTCAATGCCTTTGAATGAAGATGAAAAAAAAAGTATATAACCTGAAATATTCTGATCTCCAACTTTTCTCTTTTCCCTTTCAGAGCCCATTGCCTCCAATCCTTACCTTCTCACCCCAATACTCATTCCTCTTGAAATCAGTTCCAACTCTCATTTTCTCACTTGAGTTTGTGGATATACATATGTAAATTATCCATTTACACAATACTTGATCTTTCTTTATAACCTTTAAACATTTTGTATTTTTAAAATTTCTGATCTGTTTCTATAGCTACTACAATATCTTGGTCCTGATTCAAAACTCTTGTTATGTCACTCTTTTTTTCTTGAGAGGAAGAGAGGGGGGAGGGGGAGAGAGAGAGAGAGAGAGAGAGAGAGAGAGAGAGAGAGAGAGAGAGAGAGAGA
>JAAGEH010000016.1:10635725-10724141 GCA_011751065.1 Lasiurus cinereus | reverse complement strand
AGAGAGAGAGAGAGAGAGAGAGAGAGAGAGAGAGAGAGAGAGAGAGATCAGTGATGCCTGATTGGCGTGGCTTAGTGGTTGAGCATCAACCTATGAACCAGGAGTTTATGGTTCTGTTCCTGGCCAGGGCACATGCCCAGGTTATAGACTTGATCCCCAGTGTGGGATGTGTAGAAGGCAGCTGATCAATGACTCTCTCTCATTATTGATGTGTCTTTTTAAAAATTTTTTATTGATTTCAGAGAAGAAGGGAGAGAGAGAGAGAAATATCCATCTGTTGCCTCCTGTGTGTCCCAACTGGGAATCAAACCCACAACCCTTTCTGTATATGGACAGTGCTCCAACCAACTGAGCCACGCCAGCCGGGCATCCAGGTTTCCTTATTTTAAAACAAGATTTATAAACCCCCACCTTTATCTCTGAAGCTACAAATACCCTGGACCTCCCCACACTTTGATTTCAGGGTTTGGCCTATTTTAAAAGGACATAAAGTTTGACTTCAGTGTGATGGAGAGATTCCACATCTTGAACCTCCTGGATCTCAAAAGAGTGCAACCAGAAAATACAGTGCAAACTCTCTATAGTGGGTTGCAGATACATCCCTTTTCCCCCGCAAAGACATGTCCTAGTCCTCACCGCGGATGTGATCTTATTTGGGGGAAAAAAAGTCTTTGCAGATGTAATAAAGCTAAAGATCTCTATTGAGATCGTCCCAGATCAGTGGTTCTCAATCTTTTTTAATGCTGTGACCTTTTAATACAGTTCCTCATGTTGTGGTGACCCCCAATCTTAAAATTATTTTCGTTGCTACTTCATAACTGTAATTTTGCTACTGTTAATGAATCATAATGTAAATATCTGTTTTCTGATGATCTTAGGCGACCTTGCTAGCAGTTTTCAACCTGCAAGGTCGAGACCCACAAGTTGAGAACCGCTGCTGTAGAGCCTAAGACCATCAGAAAACACAGATATTTACATTATGATTCATAACAGTAGCAAAATTACAGTTATGAAGTAGCAACGAAAATAATTTTATGATTGGGGGTCACCACAACATGAGGAACTGTATTAAAAGGTCACAGCATTAAAAATGGTTGAGAACCACTGTCCTAGATTAAGAGGGTGGACTCTAGATGCAGAAAAGCAAAACGTAAGACAAACAGCAAAAAGACTCGGATCATGGTGGCTCAAAAATTAGAAATGATCCAGAACACTTTTCAACAAGGGCACATAGGATCTGACTGCCTCCCATTTACCTACCTTTTTAAAATATATATAATTCGACCTTACATGCCATCTAAGGTTATGGTCTTGCCTCATCCCCAGTGGTCCACCTGTTCAGCAAGACATGCCGACACTGAGACATCCTAGAATGAGACTTCCTAGCACCGTGGGACTCCGTTATCCAACCAAAAGGTTGGTCATCAATGCATCCTTTAGATTGATTTATGACCAAAAGGGGGATGTGTGGATGAAAGGGGCCACATACCGACCTGACAAGTTCAGGGGAGGCCTGCATGAGAGCCTTGCAAACTTAGAGACCTAAAGTCACCACAAAGGACGGTCTGAAATTAAACTTGAACTAAACGCAGTCATGGTGGGCAGTTACATCCTAGGCCATATTTTCCCTGACAAAGATCAACTTAGATCTTTGCTGATTCCATTCGCCTTTTTGCCTGTAAGATAACATATCTGTGAGATGTTTGGGTAACTTGTAACTTCCCTTTTTCTGGAGCCCCTGGGATACAACCAGAGGTGGTGGGCGCCAGGACAGATACCACAAATTCCTTCATTATCATGTTAATTGTTCCTGCACTCACCTAAGTATGTGTCCATCATTTTACTCTTTATCCAATCCCAGGGGTTTCCCACCGCTTTGCTTTATCCCACCTCCTTAATCCATCACCAATGAATTTCCTGTAACCCACCTATGTCCCTCCTTTGATCACAATGTATAAATATAAATGTAACCCGCCATTCTTCGGAGCATTATCTCAACACGTTGAGGTTCTGCTTCCCGGCATATGTCAACAGTTTGGCTCAAATAAACTCACAAAATTAAAAAAAAGAAGAAGAAGAAGAAGAAAAGAGGGTGGGCTCTATGTCCAATAACAAGTGTCCTTATAAGAAACAGAAATGGAGAAGAAAGAGGCACAAGCTGTTGGAGGCAGAGATGGAAGGCATAGATAGAGCCACAAACCAAGGAGCCACCAGAAGCTGGAAGAGGCAAGAAAGGATTCTTCTCTAGAGCCTCACCTTGATTTCGGGCTCTGGCCTCAGAGCTGTGAGAGAAACCCCGGGGACGAGGCGCAAGGCTAACCCCACCCCCCTGCTTCCGATGTAACTGGTGTTGGTGGGTCTGGGCATCTAGCTCCCCACGTGAACTGAAGGCACCACCGAGGTCAAGCCACTGCTCCAAGAGACAATGTCCTCTCAGGGCTGCCCGACTCCACCCCTGGGCTCCCATTCTTCACCCTGTGGACAGGATGGTCCCCTCTGAAGTTCGGGCACCGTCTGTCAGAGGAGAGGAATCCTCGTGAACTGCAGGGTGGTGTCAGTGCTGGATCCCTCGTGGGGTTGTTGTGGGGCTTCAACTGAATAATGTAGGCAACGTCCCCCCACATCCAGCACCGGATGGATGGCGTGTGATAGGCAGGAGACACCCAAGAGAGATAAGAAGCATCCTCGAGAGAGAATGCAATGCAATTTCCTCAGATCTTATTAAGTTCCTCGAAAGAAAGCAGCAGGACTATCCCAAGAGCTGCAGGACGGTTATTACTCTGCTGTCATCCTGGGGTCCAGTGTACAGGAAAATGCTAGTAAGTGCAGCAGAAACAGGCCTGCCTGCCACCATCAGGCAGACGTCCCTGCACCAGCGAAAGGCTGGTGGGCGCCCCCATTTTCCGGGCGCTGTCACCTGCCAGTCCATAGAACGGTGGTGGAAGAAACCCCAGAGAAGGGCTTTTGCTTGCTGGATGCTACGACCAGCCTCCAGGCCAAGGACAAGGGATAATCTCCAGTTTCAGGATCAATTCCTTTCTCTCTGTCTCCTGTTTCCCTGGCAGGTTCCAAGATGACAAAGCACATTGCCCCACTGCAGGCTGCTGCCTTAGGGAGCGATGCCCCCCAATTTCACTGGGGCTCCGCAGCCACCTGGTGGCACTTGCAGAAGCCAAGCTGGGAGCGTGCCTGGTGGGAACAACAGCCTGATGGGTCCGTCTTGGAGCCAGACAGAGTGTGAGCATCGCAGGGGTTTCTTAAGAGCCTTCCGCTCGAGGAGAGTGGAGAGCTACACACACAGGTGCAGTCCTTTCCTTCCAGGAACCTTCCAAGCGAAGGTGGGCTCTTTCCCCCATTGGAGACCACGGTATTGGTTGCTAGGGCTGCAGTAAACGTATCACCAATTGGGTGTCGTAAACAACAGAAATTTACCGTCTCATCAGCCTGGAGGTTTGGAGTCGGAGATCAGGGTGAGCGCAGGGCTGGTTCCCTCTGAGGGCTATAAGTAATTTGTCCCACATCCCTCATCTGGCTGGGGTTGCCAGCAGTTTTGGTATTCCTTGGCACACCTGTCACACGGCGTTCTCTCGGTAGGTCTTCACGTTGTCTTCCATCCGTGTCTATCTCTGAGTCTAAAGGTCCTCCTTTTATAAGGACACCAGTCATACGAGAGGCCCTCTCCCCCTCATTTAACTCAACCCCCTCTGTCAAGACCCACTTTCCAGATACGCTCACTCTCGGGTTAGGAGGTTAGGACTTCCACAATTGCTCTCTTGGTCGTGGGGCGCTGCATCCCACACTCCTCAGTTGCAGCTGGTCCCGGGGTGATGCGGAATTCTCTGAATGCAATGCTCTAGCCAGGAACCCTCCGCCCAGCAGCCGGCTGGCTGGGAGGTGCCAGGCTGCCATTTTCCTGGCCCGGCTTCTAAATTCAGCCACAGAGAGCGCTCCGGCTCACGTCCCGCCCAACTCCCCAGGCGTGGCAGATGGCACGCTGGACCTCTGCACTCCAAGCCCATCTGCACGAGGAAGCTCTGAGCTGGTGCCAGGCTTGTCATCCCGTGGCCAGATGGACCTCGCTGGCCACCCTTCTGCGCGAGGACATCCTCTGTAGAAGGCTTCCTCTCCACAAGGGCAGGCACACCTCCAGGCCTCCTCCACCTTGCACTTGGATAAAGCAGAGAAGGTGACACTCGGCTTCTTCCTGAGGGCCACCCAAGGGACAAAGTCAGGGGACACTGTCCTGTGTTGGTTAGAATCAGCCTCACACCTGGGAGGTGTTCAGAAAGGCCCCAGGAGATCCTGGAACGCGGCTGCAGCGTGGCTTCCGGCTCCGAGGCAATTTTATTAGCCGACTTTCACTGAGATGTTAAGTCTCTGTGATTAATTATGCTTTCAACTTGAACCACATAGGACCTTGTCCAACAGGGATTTGCCCTGTTAATTGAATCTAGAAGTTTTTGATAAATGTTAAATGAAAAAGGACTAAGCAGCAACAGGGTCGGAATAGCTACATTATGGAACTATAATGCTCAGCTCTAAAATAAGGATGAACTATTAACACATATCAGATTTTTTTCTCCTGCATTCTGGAATTTTTCTTGAAGACTTCAAGGTGTTATAGATATTGTTTTCTCACATCCCCTCCAAAGGATGGCTGTTTAAAACTAGTAAAATTTAGTCCTGACTTTAGATCAAGATTTCTTAAACTTGAATTCTAAAAGGGATACACATAAACATTAAGCAGCTTTCAAAGAAGCTAGTCCCATGCTCTGGTTTCCCTTCAAAGAAGCTAGTCCCAATAGACCACTTACTACAGGATCCCATTCATAGGAAATGTCCAGAACAGAAAAATCAACAGAGACTGAAAAACCAGTGGTTGCACAGGGCTGGGGTGAGGTGGCTTGTGGGGGAAAGAGCAGGGAGGACAGGGGTGATAGCGAAAGCGTTCAGGGTTTCTTTTAGGGGTGATGGACATGTTTTAAATCTGATGGTGGTGATGGTTGTGCACATCTGTGAAGATATTAAAATCTATAGTTCAAATGGGTAAACTGTATGGTATGTGAACTATCCTATATAATAAAAGGCTAATATGAAATTCTCCCCTCCACAGGGAGTTTGACCTGGAGTTCAACGAGGGTGCAGGGCCGCTGGCCAACAACCTGTGGCCCCTTCCCCCCAGCTAGTCCTGCCCCTGATTGGAGCGGGCCGAACCCCACCTGTGCATGAATTTGTGCACCGGGCCTAATGCTGTGTTGTTGTTTTTTTAAAAAAAACAAATAGAACTAAAGAGTGTGCTTGAGAATTGGCCCAAAACTTTACTTAAAAGGTCAACTGCTCTGCATCAAATAAAAACACAAACTAACAAACAAACCAAAAAACCTAAATGTGAACTACAGCCTGAAGCAGCCAATTCTTTTTCTTTAAAATATATTTTACAGACTTTTCACAGAGAGGAAGGGAGAGGGAGAGGGTTAGAAACATCGATGGGAGAGAAATATTAACCAGCTGCCTCCTGCACAACCCCACTGGGGATGTACTCGCAACCAAGGTACATCCCTGGACCAGAATGGAACCCAGGACCCTGGCGTTTGCAAGCCGATGCTCTGTCCCCGGTTAGGGCTAAAGCAGCCGATTCTTGCTTTGCTAGCCGTTAATACCTACAGTGCTGTTTTCCTAAGCACCGGCTCTCGGCACCAGAGTGCGCCACAAACACCAGTGACTTGGGCCACAACACCTCTCTTAGAGAGCTTGATGCACAAGCGCATCTGACAAGTGGACAGGCAGACGAAAAGGTGGCTGTGGGAGGAGTGGGAGGGAGAGGCAGGTATTGCTTCGGCACGGGTTCCGAGCCCTGCAGTTAAAATTCAGAGCCAGAAAGACTCACAACTCTGTACTTGGGGAAGAGAAAGCAGGAGAATGGAAAATTTGAGCACATCCCACAGATCAATTTAATAGTCGGAGGTGTTTTTTTTTAAATTCTTACCCGAGGATATTCCCTCCATTGATTTCTAGGCAGAGTAGAAGGGAGGGAGGGAGAGAAAAAGAGAGAGAGAGAGACACATCAATTGATTGCCTCTTGCACGCACCCTTACCGGGACTAGAGAACCTGCAACCCAGGTATGTGTTCGTGACTGGGAATCAAACCTGAGACTCTAACCACTGAGCAAAACCAGCCAGGGCAATAGTTGTAGGTCTTGACCTCTGAGGGTGACCGCTATTGATGGCTTTCAGGGACTAGGGAGAAGAGTAGGTTGAGAGAACCCTAAGAGAGGTGATCAGAAGACAGTGATGGGAGGCACAAGTCATCATACTAGCTTAGCAAATGCGTGCTGTGTTTCAGAGCCTGTGTTGGGAATCCTCGTCTATTAGAAATGTAGGTGGCTGGACTTGTGACTGCCATCAACAGTGGGGGACCAAGCCCTTTAACTCGGGGATCAGATGCTGTCTCTAGGTAGCAGTGTCAGAATTAAATTGTTGGACAGCCAGCTTGGTGCCGGACAATTGGGGGTTCAGTTGTTATCAGAGAACACACCTCAGAATTCTCCTCACAACAAACCTATAAAAGAACGTGTCTATCTTCTTCTTCTTTTTCTTTTTTTTAATACGTTTTATTGATTTTTTTACAGAGAGGAAGGGAGAGGGATAGAAAGCTAGAAACATCAATGAGAGAGAAACATTGATCAGCTGCCTCCTGCACGCCCCGCAATGGGGATGTACCCACAACCAAAGTACATGCCCTTGACCAGAATAGAACCTGGGACCCTTCAGTCTGCAGGCCGACGCTCTATCCACTGAGCCAAACCGATCAGGGCTCTTTTTCTTTTCAAATAATGCCTGAGGGGATGCTCCATCATCCTATTCCCAGACTCGCTCCCTTCCTCAGCCCCTGCCAGGGACATCTTCCATAGCCCCTCCTTCAGAAGACTGCAGATGGGCACTTTGCAGGCTTGCGGGATGGCAGCACGGAGAGCAGGCCTGCACATTCCCAGCTCAGCAGATAGTCAGCTCTTGTGCAGCTTACATACATCCCAATTCCTATAACTGATTCTCGTTAAATACTTCCCTCACATGGCTTTGGGGTTAGGCAAGAAGGATATTCCAGTGACTCTGAGCATGTCCCTCCCTGTCTCTAAATGAAGACCAGTAAATGGAAGAGATGAATGCAGGGGGCCAATAGGGAAGGGCCATCTGGACCACCTGGGTTGGCCCTGGGAACACCTGGCCTGAGCAGACTGGCAGCTGCCTGTGGGACATGGAGTCCTAACTCCTTTGTCCCCAGCTTTCAGCCTGGTTCCCATTCCAGAGCAACTTGAGATGGCTTCCTAACATCCTGATATGTAATGCTAACCTGTTCCTCTGAGCAGTGACAGATATGACTTTGTATGTTTAAGATAATCTCAAAACCAGCAAGTTGATTCAAGGGCGCACTGGAAGGGTCCCTGCCTCATGGAGTGTGTGACAGTGAGAGGCACTAGCTCTCCTAATAGCCAGTGAGCTACGCCCCTCCCCCAACACACACACACACACACACACACACACACACACACACACACACAAACACACACAAAGGAGGCCGCCAGGACCTGGCGCGGTCCTCTGAACTGGGGCTGCCCGTGGGTTGTCTCGCTCACTCTGACCTTAGCGTGTGGTTTGCACACAGTCTAGGAAGCATTAACAGCCCAGGTCCAACCTGAAGCTATACAATCTGGCCCCCAGGCAGCCTGAGTCTATTAAACCAGAAGCTGATAATAGGTTAACAAATATTCTTGATGAGTTGAAACATGGCAACAGAGATCAGCATGGGATTAGCTGTCCCTAAAGCTCGCTTACGCCTCATGTACTGTATTATTTTGGGAAACCCGGCCCTCCAACTTGTTGATCAGAGTTGGTCAATAAACCAAAACACCTGTAATCTGAAGGCAATCAGGGATTTCCATTTTTAAAGTGGGACAGATTTCAAATTTATTTTAGCTTTAGAACCATTTTGTTTTTGCTAAATATGATATGATTTGGAATCCCAATATATAAAGCAGGTAAAGTGAGACCTGGTCTCCCTGATCTGGGGTCAGGGGTTGAGCTTGCAACCAAGGTACATGTCCTTGACTGAGAACTGAACCCGTGACCCTTTGGTCCACTGAGCCAAACCTGCCCGGGTTCTCCTTGGCTATAAAGTGGAGACTATATCTATTCTCTGGGGTTGTTAGGATTAAATGACATAACTGAATAAAACAACTTAGCAACTCAAAAGTTAGGTTGCATCCCTCTAAAGCTAGGTTTAGCAATTCTGTAAGTAATCTGTTGAAAATTTCTAAGGCCCAAGTTGATGAGCTAGTTGTTGTATGTCTTTCTTTGGGCCCCTTAACAATAACAGAGAAAGTCAAGTGACTTAATACCATCTATTCTTTCCTGGATATTTTTGGAGCCAAAGCTAAATAGCTATACCTGGAGTCTGAATAAATAGAAAAAGTGGAAGACAGAATCACGGGGTCAGGTCTCATTTTTCAAGGGGAAAAACACCACTTCCATCTGCACAGAGGCATAGTGGAGACTCTCGGAGTGCCAGCTGGGAAGGGCTTGGAGAAGATGAAGCCCGAGCTTGGTGGATACTGATTCCAGTGTTAGACTGGAGGAAATAAACTTAGATGGCTGTTCCAGAGCCAGCACCCAACTTAGAAGCAATTTAACTGAGCAAACTTATATTGTTATTAATGCCACTGGCTGGCAAGAAAAGTCCAGGATGTGACTCCACAGATGGTACCAGACCCCCAACAGTGGGAATGATTTCAAAGGTATCGACCCCTCCCTTATAGGGGAACAGGCATTCTTCCAGGGTTAAGATGGCTATTTCTAACCAATCTCCATGGCTCAGTGATTGAGCACTGACCTATGAACCAAGAGATCACAGTTTGATTCCCAATCAGGGCACATGGCCAGGTTGTGGGCTGGATCCCCAGGATGGGGCATGCAGGAGGCAGCCGGTCAATGATTCTCTCTTATTGATGTTGCTATCTCTCCCTTACTCTCTGAAATCAATAAAAAACATATTTAAAAAAGATTGCTATTTCCTTTTCCTTCCACAAAATTAAAATAACAATACAATGGTTTTTAAAACTCAAACACAGAATACAGACCTGTCTTAGGCACAGCTGCCCTACCTTGAATGAATAATAGATGTAACAAAATACTGCTTCCCTGGGCGCTAAGCAGATGGGCCTTCTGATCCCAAGGGTGGGTCATTTCTGACCAGGAGCTCCTTCCTGATATGCCAGTCAAAACAGATCATTTGCCACGTGTGGCATAACAGGAGGAAAAAAAGGGGGGAGGGGGTGTCCCTCAGCTCTGAGGCTATTTCCCCAAATCCGGTGCATTTATACAAGATTCCTAGGTCCCACTTTACCACATCTGGTTTGGTAGGTCTAGGGTGGGGCCCAGGTACCTGCATTTCTTTAAAGCTCCCAAGGTGATTCTAATCTGATTTGGGAACTCAGTACAAAAGGGCCAAGAAATCCTGAAGTTTTAACTGAAACAGACTAAGTCTAGCTGCCTTCGTTCTGGGCAAGCTGTGGAGTGGTTTCCTTGAAATATCAGAGGGAGGTTCTCCATGAGATGGAATTAAAGCCCTTGGGGAAGTGCATTTCTCCCTGAAAACCTTGGGCCCTTGGCTCCTGCTTCCTTCTTTTAAAATCTTAACTTTTATCCTTCTAAAATATACCTGGTAAGGCTCAAGGTGGGCAGCTGATAAAATGCCATAGCTGCCTTGAGTAGTACCGGGACTCCAGTACTGCCCAAGGTTGGCACACCAACAGTAAAAGTAACTTCTAAGGTTTCTTAGAAGTGAAGTCAGAGACACATGGCCTTCTGAATTCAGGTCAATCAGTAACCCGGTAACCAGTAACAACAACACTCTTTAAGAAAACTCCACTCCTTAGCAGTTCAAATGGCTCTATTTTCTGAAGGATCTAGTACCTGCAGAGGATTCTGTGATCTTGAGAAGTGGAGTGATTGGAACCAACCCTCTGCTTCTCTTCTCCATTTGTGCCAACAAGTCAAAAGCAACCTCCAAACAAATTCCCATAGCCTCTCTCCAAAGACATAGGGTTGGTACTGAGCAAGCATTCCAACAACGCACCTGAAGATCTCCACGATAAGAGTCAAAGTGTGGAGAAGGCTTATGATGTATCAGGGACGTGCTAATCATTTTAATGCCCTGCTTTGCCTATCACATCATTTCATTGCATCTCACCTCATCTTTACACTCATCCATTCACTGGAAGGGAGGAAGAGATTCAAGATACAGAGATGAGGAGTGATGAAGTGAGATGGCTGTGATGACCTGGGAAACTTCCCAAAGCCAAGGCCCCTGGTTACCTGGAGTCATCTGCACATGGAAAGTATGAGCTGAGAATCCCCACCCATAGGTTCTAGAGGTGACCTCTTATGCAGACTCCTTCCCTCTCCCTCCTTCTCCCTCCACCACAACAAGCCGATTGCTTCTCTCTTCCATAGATACTTTGCTTGGCTGAATCCTTCCTTATGGGACATGGAGCCATTTTCCTAAGGACTCTTTCTATTAAGAAACTTCACTCCTGGTAGAGACTTCGAATCTCTGGTTTTGACCTGGTATTTAGGAATTCATTTGCCTTGATTTTCTTTGACCTACTTGGCTTGGCATTTCACTATTAAATCCAACTGATAAGATCTGCAATTGCTACTCTGGGCACTAAGCTCTGAGGGACCTCAATCATACAAATTACAGCAGCAGTTAATCATTTTTCCCCCTTGAAAAATTAAAAACAAAACCTTTTCCCTAGGATGGAGTTGGCACTATTGTTTTCCTAGTAAAAATTAGCTTTGCTGCCCAGCCAGTGTGGCTCAGTAGTGGAGTATTGACCTATGAACTAGGAGGCCAGGGTTCGATTTCTGGTCAGGGCACAAGCCTGCGTTGCAGGCTCGATCCCCAGTAGGGCGAATGCAGGAGGCAGCCAGTCGATGATTCTCTCCCATTATTGATATTTCTGCCTCTCTCTCCCTTTCTGAAATCAATTAAAAAATATCTTTAAAAATAGGCTTTGCTTAAAACATTCTAGCAGGCTCCACATTATCAGGTCAAAAGAACAGCAGTGGTTTTAAAAACCAGCCTTGGACATGGTGCTTTGGTAAGACTTGGTGGCCCAACTTTCTTGTTTTTGGAAGAAACGATATCTGAGAGAGATCACCTATTTGTTCCTTGGAAAGTGAGGGGCCCATCATTGCTTTAAAAATGATGTAGCCAGGGTTGCTGAGGACTGGACCACTGTTCCATGTCCTTAAAAAAAAATACATATTTTTATTGATTTCAGAGAGAAAGGGAGAGGGAAAGACAGAAACATCAATAATGAGAGCGAATCATTGATCGGTTACCTCCTGCATACCTCTTACTGGGGATTTGAGCATGCAACCCAGGCATGTGCTCTTGACCGGAATCAAACTTGGGACCCTTCACTCCCCCGGCCGATGCTCTATCTACTGAGCCAAACCGGTTAGGGCTGTTCTATGTCCTCTTATTTCCATAGGCTTCTTTCCATCAACAAAACAATTTACTGTAAAGATGGCTGAAGGCGATTTCTTCACACAAGGGGTAGTAGAAGAGGGACAGAAGTAGGTTGATGGGGAGGAGGGTCCAGGAGCCTTCCTTAGTATTCCACCTCCCCCCCAAAAAAGTTAGCCTTTCTAGTGAGGTTACAAATGGCGTCCTCTTGCATCATGGCTGGTGACCCTGCTTTGAAAGTCCGCCACTACTTGCAGAATAAACTCCCAGTTCCTCGGCTTGATGTTCTGTCTCAGTCAGACAGATCCTTGAATATGCACTGGGCCTCCTACCGTGGTCACTGTCTCTGCTCTCACTACACTGACGTTTCCATTTCTCTCATCCTCGAAATTCAGTGTGGGTCACAGGGTAACTTCACAAAGCTTTGAACAGGGGCAGCCTGGCTAAAGCCCTCCTGGCTGACTCAACAACTTCACTTTCAGAATCTGTTCCACAGAAACATTAGAACAACGCCCAGAGGATGTCACATGAGGATGTTTCCTGCAGTACTGTAAGAGCCAAAGAATGGACGCAGCCTAAATGTCCACCAAGCGGGGAAAGGCGTAAGTAGGACATAACCGTAAGATGGCACAATCTGCAGCCATTACCAACCCTGCCCGACAGATGGGCGCTTCCACAGGATGGCAAGCTCCTAGTGCCCGTGAAAAGCTTCTTTTCATCATATAATGTTATTTATGCACCTGGTGTAGGTATACACACCAACTTTAGCAACAGCTATTGCTGATGAGGTGCCACAGGACAAATTGTTTTCCCATGTTATTTATACCATGCTGGGAACGTTGTTTTTTATGAGGATCACGTTTTACTTGGTGAACAGATGAACAATAAAGATAAACACGTTTTGAAAACCCAGCTCAGATTCCACCACTCCTAGCAAGCCGGCCCTGACCACGGCTGCTGGTGGAGCTGTCCCCTCCCTGAACTCGCTGGATGATGGTCGGGCAGAGGGTGTGAATCTCAGGAGGGCACTGCTCCTGCTGCTTCAGGCTGTGCTGTCATTACCTTCTCCCAACCAGATCATACGCTTCTTAAAGGTGAGGGTGTCCTACTTTTCATTTCTCCCCACAGGCTGTCCCCACCCGGTGCTGCACTGCATCTGCACAAGGGATAGTTCGTGCAGGTTGGGGAATGGCAGCGTCTCCCTCTAGCCTTCCTGGATCAAGCCCTCATGGCTGAACAGACTCTCGCTCCCACATTGAGGAAGCCGCTGGAATACCACCTAAGCCTCCCACTGGGCCGGAGATCCGTTCCCTTCCCGGTGCCATCCATCTGGATAGATGCACAGTGTGATGCCCAATGTGTAAGGGGGGATGGAGAGAGAAAAGTCAGTTTCCCAGGTGACCATCCAGGCAATGACATGGCAACTACAATGCTGTCCTTCTCTTGGGGCTACGGGAGGGGGTGTGTGTGCTGGACAGCAGACCCCTTGGGAAATGGCTCCCGCATACTGCAGCCAGTCCTCCTGGTATCTAAGAGGGCCCAGCCCCAGGAACTTGGAACCTGTCACAAACAGCTGTGCTGCTCTCTGAAACAGATGGACGGAGGGAAAAGGGGAAAAAATGACAATGACAACACAACAAACTGAACTCGACAACGTACCCTAGCAGGAGGCAGCTGTGCTAAATCTGGCCGCTGGGAGAGAAATGAAAATTCTACCACTGTCAATCGCCAGGATGCGGACCAAAATGGAAACATTTTTAATCTGAGGGAGCCGAGTGGTTTGGGCGAAGCCCTCTGTATTGAAACGTACGGCTAAGTATGACGATATTTACTCACTCTGCCTCTTGCTTCCCTTTCTGGGGGTCCATCCTACTGAGCAAACAGCATTTAATCTCTCACCTCTGACAGTTACTGGGAAAGTCAGATCTACCTCTCTTTGTTCTGTTCTCTCCCCCTTAAGAGAGAATTCAACAGATATTTCAATTGGAGTGCCCAACAGACTGGCTGCTGGGGATTTCTCCCCGCCAACCGCCAAAATATATTTTTATTCATTTCAGAGAGGAAGGGAGAGGAAAGATGAGAGAGAATCATTGACCAGCTGCCTCCTGCATGCCCCACGCTGGGGATCGAGCCCACAACCCTGACATGTGCCCTGACTGGGAATTGAACCATGACCTCCTGGTTCATAGGTTGATGCTTCACCAATGAACCACACTGGCTGGGCTGCTGGTGATTTCTTAGCCCAGGCAATGATCTGAGCCTGGAGGCTGAGTTAGAGTCCCTTCTCTTAGTTACACCCAGAGGGGAGGCTCTAAATCAAATCCTGCCTAAAACTCCAGCACTGCCCTGCATTCAGTTCCAGCTCTTCAGGGCCACGCTTCTAGGAGAGCTGTTATCCTTTATTCTTCACTGCTACCTGGGTTCAAAACATCATACAATTTCCCATAATAATGACTATGCTCTACTTATTCCCGGCAAGAAGGAGACTTCTTTCACATCCTCCAAATTGAAGTGGACCTTGATTTTTCTGTAAAAAGCGGATCAAGTTCAAAGGGTAGTAGAGACGGTCACGGCCTTCGTTGCCTCAGTGCCCAGCATGGAGCCTGGCACACAACAGGCACTTAGTAAATGCAAATTAAAGAAATCAATTAATGAGTCCTGCTACGAATAGGCTCTTCTCTATTTCCGTTCTTGGATTGGTCTGTAGCAGCATTTCTCGACTTCACACTGTGGACATTTGGGCTGAATAATACTATCTGTGGGGGAGCCCTGGGCACTGTAGGATATTTAGCTGCAACTCTGGCCTCTGTCCACTAGATGCCAAACATCCTCCACTTAGTGGTGACAATCAGAACTGTCTCCAGACATTGCTGGATGTCCCCTGGGGGGTAAAAGTGTCCCCGATAGAGAACTACTAGTTGAGAGACTGCCCTCTGCTTTATAAAAATCAACAAAGAAAAAAAAAAAAAAGACAAAACACACAAAAAATCCTCCACTTCTAAACTTCCTCCACCAGGGAAATTCACCCGCTCCCTTCTACTCAAGTCATGTCTGAACACTTAGGAGCTACTTTGTATGTCCTCCACATTGGTGCCTCTGGGGAGCTTCGAGGAGGCCAACAGAGATGCCATTATCTCTGGTCACTCCTTGTCTTACCGTGGAAGCCAAACCTTATGCAGTGAATCCAGGTGGAAGAGCAACACCCAGTTCTGAGTTACAGCCATCTGAGCATGGCTTTCAGAGATTGTTCAGGCTGGACTAGCGCTGGAGGCGGGGTGTCCAGATATGCTCCCGCCCCCTAAGCTGCTCAGCCTCGCAGGGATGGGTCATTGCCCATGCCCTTTGTGGGCATGCTCCACCCAATCATGGCAGAGCTTCAAAGGGTCGGGATGGAAATCTTGGCGAGAGGCAACAATCCACCTATCAAACACACCTCAAGTGCAGCCTGCTCTGATTTTGGCCTCCCCTCCTATTTGCTGCGTGGGTGCTGCTCATGTGACTTGGTACAAAGAGCCTTCTGACTCTGGTGGGGGCGGGGCTGTGGTGGGGCTGGGTTGAGACTGATGGATGAGTTCTCTGTGCCTGAAAAATCATAGTGACTGTTTTTCTGTTTTAAACACAGCGATGCTCTGCAGGATTCTGCAATGGATATGAGAGAACAGAAATTGAGAAAGAGATTCTAGGGAGCTGAGGCTTGGGCCCTGGATATTCACAGGAAAGAGCAATCCTGGAAAAGGAGAATATGGAGAGCACTGGGCTAGGTGTCAGCTGACCCCGAGCCTCCGGGGACCTTCTGTTTCCCTGGTTAGTGGTGGCACCAGAGCCACCAGGCAGAGGGCACCAGCGGAAAATTCCCAGCTCCGGTCACCTTATGGAGAGAGGCATTCTTGATTATGTGGCTCAGAGGTTTCCAAGGAGAAATGGAAAAAGAAAAAAGTGCTTTAATCCTCCTCTTCGGTCTGGACTGCGGTGTGAGTGACAGGAGCTGGGTGGAGAGGACTGACCTAGATAACCCTGGTCCAGATCCATAAACATCAGAAACCTCAGATTCAGCCACTGGCACCACAGTTTTCTCTCCAGAAAGTGCGATCCTACTTATGATGCTGACATAGTCAAGTTACAAAGATGGATTAGAAGAGAAAGTGGGCAAAGCTGTATGCCTTGGATTAAAAAAAGAAAAAAGGAAAAGAACTCTAATTCACAACTGTTAGCTTGCTGGCAACCAATTCACTTTCTCGGATGGTGCTCGCTCTGAGGCTGTGGCTGCTGGAAGGGAAAATAAAGCCCCTGGCTTTCACTCATTCATTCAACAACCATTTCATGAGCGTCTGCCATGTGCCAGCCTTGTGCCAGCTGGTGAGGCACAGTGATAAAGACAACAGCCCTTAT
Organism: Lasiurus cinereus; assembly: GCA_011751065.1. NCBI lineage: Eukaryota > Metazoa > Chordata > Mammalia > Chiroptera > Vespertilionidae > Lasiurus > Lasiurus cinereus. Next base: position 10,708,222 of record JAAGEH010000016.1, on the reverse strand, counting down.
CTTCATGGAGCTGTTGACATAACTATGAGCTAGCATGAGCTAACATGATCTGGAAACCACAGACTAGAAATCTACTGACAGTGGGTGGTGGGGGTTTGGGGATGGTCAGGAGGGCCCACGGGAGAGGTCACGTTTGAGCTGACCACTAAAGAGGAATAACTGGATGCTCCCCAGGGGGTGGCACAGAGGCAGGGTGGAGAGGGGAGTGGAGAAGGCAGAGGGCCATGCTAAGAGACTGGGCTTCCTCCCGGACACTGAGGGGTTTTACTCAGAATATGACAAGGTCAGCCCGTCCAGTGTGGCTCAGTGGTTGAGTGTTGACCTATCAAGCAAGAGGTCACAGTTTGATTCCCGGTGGGGCACATACCAGAGTTGCAGGCTTGATCCCTAGTGTGGGGGCGAGCAGGAGGCAGGAAACTCATTGATGTTTCTCTCTCTTCCTCTCTTTAAAATCAATACAAATATATATATATATATATATTTAAAAGGCATTCTATTGCACTTGAACAAAATAAAATCTAAGTGTCTTATCACAGTCCCATCTCCCCATCCAGTCTCCCTTGTTTCCACTGCCTCATGCTGGCCGCCTTCTGATTCCTCATCGGTGCCACCTCAGGGCCCCACCCACGCTGCTACCTCCTCCCCCAGCTTTTTCCGTCCTGTGGATCTCGGCATGTCATTTCCTGCAGCACATTTTTCCTGATTCCATCCTTTTACGTTCTGTTTCCCTGTGTGTACTCATAATTATTTCTTTTTAAAAAATATATTTTATTGAATTTTTACAGAGAGGAAGGGAGAAGGATAGAGAGTCAGAAACAATGAAGAGAGAGAAACATTGGTCAGCTGCCTCTTGCACACCTGCTATTGGGGATGTGCCCGCAACCAAGGTACATGCCCTTGACCAGAATTGAACCTGGGACCCTTCCGTCTGCAGGTCAACACTCTATCCACTGAGCCAAATTGGTCAGGGCTCATTATTTCTTTATTGTTTGGCTCACCAACTAGATGGAAAGTGTTCTGAGGGAAGAGACCCTCAGCATCTCTTCTGCCCATTGCCACGTTACCATCTTAATACTGTATGTTACACTCACTGAATATTTATTGGATGAAGGACGAATGTCCTCTCATTTCCTTGGTCAAACTGCATCCAGAAGAGAATACTGAGACCCAGAGAAAGTAATGACCGGGAAGCAAGAAGTCCAAGTTCCTGGAATGCCTGCCCAGTGGTGGTTCTTGGAGCACGAAGCACAGGGAAATGAGTAAGGCACCGCTGGTCGGCATCGAGCCTGGCTGAGTTCCTCATTAGCATTCCGTACTTGTCCTAAGACTTTCCACGAACCGAGAGGGAACTCCCGGAGTAACAGGCAGGACTACCCCAAAGCAATCGAAGAGGAAGAGCTGAAATTAGTTTTCTGGCAACACTGCCTCTTGGGGAGGCCTGAGCTCCCAAGAGGCCAGATGTTCAGGAAAGACAGTGGCATCCGAGGCCTAAAGAGCCACGGGAGTGACGGGCAACAGCTCCACCCATGTGTTGCACGATGCTCTGCATGTCACCGAAGCCCCAGAGAACTGGCGAACTTGCTGTGAAACCACAGAAATGGCTCCTCTGTGCCGTGAGACAGGGAGGCCAGGTTCCTCCTCCTCGGCATGTTACCCAGAGAGCATCTTACTCTTTGTCTGAAAACGCACGGGCGTTGCTGGCTGCAGAGTGTACTATAAATTGATGGCGCTGAAAAACCTCAGCCTTGGACCAGAACGGAGAACGATTCACATCACAGCCTCTCCTGGTCTTTGAGGTGATATCAGCTGCAGAGTCACGCCTGCAATTAAGCAGCTGGCTCGGTATTTGCTACCCTCCGGTTAGACCTTTATATCCAAACGAATCCCAAAACGTGAAGGTAAAAAAACAGCCCTGAGCCACACGGGTGGCCCAGTTGGTGCAGCGGTGGGATTTATTTTTAACGGGTTTATTTATTGTGTCTTAAATCAGCCTTAATGAATCTGAGAGAAGAGTTTCAAGGTTCACGTGTTACGGCTCAAGGACGAGTCTGGGGCCCTGAGTCCAAACACACTGCGATTGGCTGCATGTTGCTAAACAACAGAAACAGCCCTGCATCCGCTGGCCTTGCAGGGCTGGGCCTTATTTACCAGGGGATCACCCGCGTGCCTTCTGCAGCCATCAATAAAGCACTAACGGGATATAAACGATGGCTTGCACCCACAGTCAAGTAAAAAGGTCGGGCCGAGGCGAACAATGGATTCTATTAGGGCAGAAACTGTGGAGAAGATATTCTTTTGAATTTATTCTCAGTCAAGACAAAAAAAAAAAAAAAAGAGAAGCCCCATGAAAGTGCTTCCCGCTTGGAGAGAGAAAGGTGCCCCGCTGACAGGGGCTGCCCAAGCTCCAACATTCATTCAGAGGGGACTGAACGGGCATTTTTTGTGTGTGTCTGACCCCAAAGATACAAATAAAACACAGCCCCTCCCTCACAGATGGGGAACAGGTTATGTGCAAAAGCCTGGAAAAACAGGAAGCCACAAGTAAACGCTGCTTTTTTGTTTTATATCCTCACCCGAGCATATGTTTAGTGACTTTAGAGAGAGGAAGGGAGGGATAGAAAGAGAAAGGAAGAGAGAGAAACATCGATATTTGATCGGTTGCTTTCTATACTCGCCCTGACCTGGGATCGAACCCGCAATCTTTTTTTGTGTATGGGTATGACACTACAACCAGCTGAGGCAGTAATTGCTGTTTGTTTTTTTTTAAATCCTCACCCAAGGATATATATTTTTTCCCATTGAGAGTGGAAAGGAGAGGGAGAGACAGAGAGAAACACCAATGTGAGAGAGACACATCGATTGGTTGCTCCTGCATGCCCCCGAACAGGGCCAGGAGCCTGCAACTGAGGTACGTCCCCTTGGCCAGAATCGAATCCGGGACCCTTCAGTCCACAAGCTGATGCTCAACCCACTAGCCAAACCGGCTACAGCAGTAACTGCTGTTTTTTAAGGGAGACCAGTATGTTGGGTAGGTTTAGCCTTGTGAATATTTTGCTGCCGAGAATTGGGGGGATAGGAAGACTACACTGAAACTGCGTAGCAGCTAGGGCCAATGATGGGCCCTTAGGAGGTGGGATTTCATGTTGAGACACGCAATTAAGAATCCAGCCGAGACCAGTTTGGCTCAGTGGATGGAGCATCAGCCTGCAGACTGAAGGGTCCCGGGTTCGATTCCGGTCAAGGGCATGTATCCTGGTTGTGGGCGCATCCCCAGAAAGGGGCGTGCAGGAGGTGGCTGATCAATGTCTCTCTCTCATCGATGTTTCTAACTATCACTCTCCCTTCTTCTCTGTAAAAAATAAAAATAAAAAAAAATAAAGAATCCAGCAAAGTGTGAAACCAGACTAAATTAACACAAAGATAAATGGAAGTCTCCAGGTTATGGTGGGCTTAATAAGTCTTGTTGAATGAATGAATGAATCTCTTCCACATGTCATCCCATCTATTGCTCACCTCAGATTCTTTGTAGTAACGTTCTGGAATTTCATCGCAGGCAATATCAATAAAGCAAACTTCTCTCTCGAGGTCTTTGGCTTCGCTGTCAAAAATCTGAAAGAGCAGAGCAAGAGATCAAAGGTTAGTGATACCAGGTGATAGTTTCAAAGTGCCCGCTGGCAGAATTACTACCCATAGAGAATCTTCAGGTGGCTCGGTGCCCCTGGCTAGTGCCTTCTGGGGCCTCAGAATTCACAGGAATTGTGAAAGGCTTTTATTCACTGCCTGTGTTTGTCACATCAGAGGCAGGTGTAGCATCAATCACCGCTGGGTAAAAGAAAATGAAGGTTGTTTTTAGAAGTTCAAGACTGAAGACATAAATCTCTTTCCAAGATGATGTCTGCTGAACAGGGGGAGTGAAGAGGCTAAAAAGGATCTAGCTAGATATGAGACATAAAGCGGTAATACAGCCAAAGATTTAGGGAATTTAAAAATGTGGGTTTTTTTTAAATTAAAATTTTTATATCTACCTAATTTCACAAAGAATACATGCTCACTGTAGAAAATACAGATAAACAGAAGAAAGTAAATATCTGGGTAACAACCCAGTTACCCAGGGATGCACACAGGGTTATTCTTGATCACGTAAGAGCATGGTTTCCTCGGTACACAGAGGGGTAGGAAGGGAGAGCCTTGACAAGCTACTGAGATGATTTCCCTCCAGTCTACTCTAGGTTTCATGGCCCACAATGACGATCATTTGCAAATAAATATGTAAGGCAGCTACACGCACAGATACACATTTTGGTGGAAAGATTACATTCCTCTAAGTTTTTCCAATTGCCATTTTTCTAGACTAACTCGATCACCTTCCCAGCCTTTCTGAAAGATCTGAAGGATGGTAAACAAATTAAGTTTGCAAAGTCACTTCATCCTTGCAGGTTTTTAAAAAATATCTATTTTTAGTGATTTCAGAGAGGAAGGGAGAGGGAGAAAGAGATTGAAACATCAATGATGAGAATCAATGATCGGCTGTCTCCCGTATGCCCCCTACTGAGGATTGTGCCCACAACCTGAGCATGTGCCCTTGACTGGGACCCTTTAATCCACAGGCCGATGCTCTATCCAATGAGCCAAATCATAGAGGACCATCCTTGTAGGTTTTAACTATCCTTCCTACCTCCATCCCCTCCTCCCATTTTCACAGCTGAGCTAATTCCAGCAGGGGAACCATCCGTTAACACTAATTAAATCTGACTCTTCAGAAGGGAATGAAATATTTGGGAAGAATAGGGTGGTTGATGCCTAAGAACATTGTCTTGACACACAGATTTGGTGCCTATTAATAACACCCTCTCCCAGGAGGGCAACTGTAGGCCTCTTTGCATGCTACGCTTCCCCTGCTTTGCTTCTCAAGTTTAAACGATTAGTCCTTTCCAAATGCTTTCTGAATAATGTTGGTGCTCGTAATTATCCTCCCAGTCTGCTGTTTTCTCTGTTGCTAATTTTCTCCTAAACGCTTGGAGATTGGACTCTCTCAGATTTGTTCAAGGAGATTAATCCCATGGTCTGACCTGAGGTGGCCACTGCCTTTTCCTTAGAGGCAGAGAAAGACTGGCTCCTGGGTCAGCTCCCTTCCACTGCCATGGGGAGCCAAGTGCTTCAGGACACGCCCACAGTGGACAGCTTAGGAATGAGAGACGGTGGGAAAACAGGTTCAAGGCCGAGCGGAGAAATACACTGTGAGATGCAATACTGGGTCCCAGGCTGTCTGTGTGAGTGTTTTCCCTCTCCCTTTCATGCATGAGTTTCTTTTAAGTGTGTGCCAAGAGAAGAAAGACTCGTGCCTCATTAAGACAACAAACCAACTCGGAATCCCCTAGAGGGAAATGAGCTTCTGGAGAGTAAATTACAAAAGAAGTGAGAGGTTGGACATTTATTGGTGGTAAAAATTAATGGGACTGAAAGAAGGGGGCAGAAATAGGGGCGAAGGTAGTTATTGACGGATTATGTGGCTTTTCCTACTTCAAACAATTTTGACCGCCCATTTTATTTATTTATTTTTAAATATATTTTATTGATTTTTTACAGAGAGGAAGGGAGAAGGATAGACAGTTAGAAACATTAATGAGAGAGAAACATTAATCAGCTGCCTCCTGCACACCTCCTACTGGGGATGTGCCCGCAACCAAGGTACATGCCCTTGACCGGAATTGAACCTGGGATCTTTCAGTCTGCAGGCCGACGCTCTATCTACTGAGCCAAAGGGGTTTTTTGGCTTGACCGCCCATTTTAGCAGTTATCAGATCATTGCCTCTCAGCTCCAAGTTCACCCTTTGGTCTCTGCTTGGAGATAATGGCCTGGACCCTATAAGCACTTCTCTGTAGCAAATACAACATTAAGCCATGTACTCAGGCACTCCACAGGAAGAAGGAGGCTTCTCTTCCTGGTTTGGATCTTACTCCTTCCTTGGGTATTTCTTCCCCCTTATGAGGAGAATATTACTATTCCCAATTTGCAGATGAGAAAACGAAGGCTCAAGAACTAAAAAGCTTTGCCCGAGGTCACACAGCCAGGCAGCAGGGAAGCTCCTATCCAGGGCATCTCCAGCCTTCACCATGAGGCTCTGCCCACTCATGATAAAAGGCTGCCTTTTGGCACCCAACTGAGAAGATATATATCAGTCAAAAGCGCTTCCTGCTTCTTTCCAGAAAGATGAAATTGGAATCTGGTTTTCCTACTGCTATTTAAAAAACGTATGTCCCCAAGACGTGGAGTTCTTCTGGTTGTGGAGTAGCTGATGCTGCAATAAAATCTGCCTAGGAACCCTTTGTTTCAAAATCTGGTCTCCTTCATTAATGTGACACTTAATTTTCACACCACAGTCAATGAAATACCAAGCATCTTTGCTCTAAACCTTTCAGAGTGGAGTTCTCACCGCCTGAACAAAGCCACAAAAAATCACTTTGAGGATCTCAACATCTCCTTCAGGCTCCAGATACAAATGTCATAATCCTATAGAATAAAGAGGTATTATGCAAATTAATCTGTCACAAGATGGTTGAACACACAGCAGAGGCGAATTTCCCATAAAGAGTTATCAGCAGGGACCTGAGGTTGCATGGCCCCAGGCCAGGGCAGGGGACCTGAAGCTTCACCCCCTGGCCCAATGAGGCTTGACTGGGACCTCAAGGCATGCCCCCTGCCCTGGGCTGGGGGCCCGTGGGTGAGCCGGGGGACTGGAGGCTGTGCCCCCACTTGGCATGCACTGGGGGACCTAAGGCTACGCCCTCTGCCTGGCAGGGCTTGACAGGGATGGGACTGGCCAGGTCTGGATCTCACCAATAGAGGTGGGGCCGGTTAAGTCTGGGTCTTGTGCAATTTTGAGATACCTATGGGTGGGTGGGAACTTGACTCTGGATTCCGTGGCGTGCCCAAGGTTCTGACAAGAGGAAGATTTTCATATACATTTTACTAATTTTCTTTCATCTCTGACACTTCTATTATAGAGAAAGACCAAATAGCAATATTAAAATATTTCCTCTAATTATTTTGTGCATGAATTTTGTGCACTGGGCCACTAGTTTCCAATAACAACTAGTCTCCCAATGATTAGAGACTTTAGGAGATGCTCTTTTTTTATTTTATTGATTTTTTATGGAGAGGAAAGGAGTGGTATAGAGAGTTAGAAACATCAATGAGAGAGAAACATCGATCAGCTGCCTCCTACACAATCCTTGCTGGGGATGTACCCACAACCAAGGTGCATGCCCTTGACCAGAATCGAACCTGGGGCCTTTCAGTCTGCAGACCAACGCTCTATCCATGGAGCCAAACCGGTTAGGGCAGGAGATGTTCTCAAGTTCTCGTTAAGTACCTGCTGAATTAATGGAAGGCATTAGTTTCTGCTTTCCAAAGAGGAATCTATGGCAGGAATACTGATGTTAGTTTCCTTTCATAAGCCTGAGTTCTATTTCTTTGGTTGTAAGCACCTACCGTTTCATGATTCCCAAAATAGGGCTCAATGTAGAATGGAAACCTCCTGTATTGGTCCTATATCGTGAATTAGGGGATCTGAGTTTGAATTCAGCTCTATCCTCTGTGTAACCTTGGTCAAAGCCATGCATCTCCACAGGTTCTCCATGTCCTCATCTGCGAAATGAAAGGCTTAGTCTAGATGGACGGTGGCAGGGAGTTGTGGAATATCCTGGAATCGCAGCCAGAATTTGGGCAGGTGCATATTTTGGAGAGATTGACCGCTTTCATGTGATTATCCGAGATCTGTGGTCCCAGTGAGGTTGGAATGGAGTGACCCAGCTCACCACTAATATTCCTTCCATTTACAGTGTTTGTGATGTTGAGTGACCTCTGGGTCATGTTATCTCCTGAGTCTTGCTCTTTGGCTCAGTCTCTCTCTGCCCCTTCACTCCACAGTCAGCTGACTTGGGTTGTGCACAGAGGGTCTGTGGCAGGGAAATGGGAAGTGGGGGTGATCACGAGGCCACAGCCTGGGTGAAACAGTCTAATCTTCATGCTTAGTTCAGGCTCGATCCAGAATTAAACCAACACTGTTAGACAAGACAGAAGCGTGGCCAGGCCTCCGGGGAAAACAGCACAAGTAAGTATTCATCTCAGCTTCCCCAATGGCAGCAATAGCAGCTGTCAGAACTCTGGCCCAACCACCACCTCTTTGAGTAGGAGAACTACTGAGATAGCATCAGGACAAGATGCATCAGGACAAGATGCATCTTGTTGGTACATCATCAAGTCAAACAATGCCAGGATTGCATCTTACACAGGTGTTATGCACCTCCAGGCCTCAGGCAGAACCCCTTTCTTCTGAGGCGGCAGTTGGGTTTGGGGAGTTCCTTGTGGTACTTGCCCTTATCCTCTACAATAACGCTCCCATGTTTGGTTATTTATCAAACATGCCCCCCTCCAGATCATCTGCAATGGATTTCTTCCCCTCCTCGGCAGGCAATGAACACCCCGTAAACACCCTCCTTTTAATGTGAACTGAGCAGTACTCCAAGAAAAGGCAAGTCTCCCAAGTAAATACTCTATTACAGTGTCCAAAATGAAAAGGGAGTAGTTTTTCTTTTTTTTATGAAGTATTATTAACATTAAATATCAAGCACCTTTAAAAGCTTCATATAGTTTGACCCAGTAAGCGTAAGCTTTGAAAATTTATCTTAAGAATCTTAAGTAAAGGGAAAACATTATGCACAAAGATTTTTTCAGGGCAATGTTACTGTTTAAAAAATTAGACAGAGAGAGAAGGCAAGCAAGCAGCTTAAATATCCTAGTATGGGAGAATGGCCAAGGAAATTATGATAAATCCATTTGATGAACTATTATGTAGCCATTAATAACTCCGTTCTCAAAAAAGTTTTTCCCAGAGGGTAAACATGGGGTGGAGAGGATGGAGAAAAGGAGATGCCCCATATTTAATGCAGGAAAACGCTGAGTTGGGAGGTCATAAATCAGGAGAGACAGGTGCATTGATAGATAATGGACTGTGTTTTAACAACAAACTAGACTTCTTCCTTGGACAAGAGTGTCTTTCTAGATTTTGTGATCTCTCCTGTTACAGTCCATCCGACCACTGTGTCTGATGGCTCTCCAGAAATCCACAATCCTGGAACTCAAGAGATCGGGCAGCCGCCTTTTCTCTATAATAGTAACTTGTGGTTTCAGATCCAAGTTTAGATGGGAACTCTCTGTACTTTTTGCACAAATTTTCCATAAACTTAAAACTGCTCTAAAAAGGTCTATTATTAAAAAAAAATATTGATGGAGGCAGGGAGAGATCCAAGCTTAGGAGCTGTGTGGATTTTCCTCCCATCTGCCCAAGTTACCAAAGATGCATGGTAGGAGTGGTTGATTAGTAGGGATTTTTAAAAAACATATATTCTATTGATTTTTAACAGAGAGGAAGGGAGAGTGATAGAGAGTTAGAAACATCGATGAGAGAGAAATATCAATCAGCTGCCTCCTGCACACCCCCTACTGCACATGTGCCTGAAACCAAGGTACATGCTCTTGACCGGAACTGAACCTGGGACCTTTCAGCCCATAGGTCGATGCTCTATCCACTGAGCCAAACTGGTTAGGGCGATTAGTAGGGATTTTGAAAAATAAAATTCCATCTTGATTTATGCTTCAGATATGATTAAAGGGCTATAGGATCCCAACGAAGCCACTGTTCTACCCTCACTTTATTTCACTGCACTTGGTCGATCTCAGGGGGAAGCAATTGACTAAGACATACCAACAGAGAATTCAGCAAGCAGGCATGCTGGAAGCAAGATAATTGTTTTAACAATGCTTTCCTCTTAATGCTCTGGATTTGTAAAGTGGCCATTGGCTTGGTGGAGAGCAGTGGTTAATACACTAGGCATATGGGGCTATAATTGGCTCATGGCTCATTGATTATTATCTCATAGCAGCATATCTGGTAGCGAGGGCCTGAGAAGCACTCTGGTCAGTAAAATAAATAAATAAATTCCAAGTTAACGACAAAGTAAACCATCATTTTATTACCCCATTACTACTGGTATTCTCACCAAGAACATTGTCACACCTGCACAACTTGATGGTGACTGCTTCATACATATGTGCGCTCTATGATTCAACCCAATAACATGCAACATTGCCATTAAGATCAGATAGAAAAAGATCATCTTCTTGGGTCTCTTTAAAAACATTTCTGCTTCTGTTTTACCATGAGACGTGAGTAACTGTTATTTGTTCTGAAGATGGAATTACTTAAGACGGTGCTCGGAAGAGAAGCTACGAGGTACACAGTAATCAATAACTCAACAAATATTTATTAGGTACCTACTATGTGCTCAACACTGTGCCTCTTAAAATATGTGAGATAAGGTCCACTCAAGGTGGACCTTGATTTTATAGAGAAGACCTTTCCCTTTCTCCACCCACCTCCAAGGTTGCAAAAAATTCACAAACAACAGACAAAAACCTGATGGCAACAGAAGAGACAGAAGGACAGGGATGACATAGGTCGATGCTCTCCAATGAAGCTCAGAATAAAAAGCTGCCATTAAATGCATCCGGAGAAGGACAACAGCAGAATAAAGAGGGAAGGGTGCCTGAGACAGTGGCAGGATGGCTTCAGGGTAGAGAGCACAACAAAGTGAGTCTGAATTCATAGCATGACCCCTCCAAGGGAAGGGACACTCCTTTCTCTTCCAGAATCTGTGTCTAGACAGAGCCCCAGAAAACCAGTAGAGGGTTGAGAATTATTTTGTGTCACAACCCCGGGTCCAAGCAGGGAACAATGGAGAACCCTGGCTCATTTGGGTGAACTGAAGGGTGAAGAAGAAGGTTCAAGAGCCAGTAATCAGTGTGACATGATGACTGATGAGAAAAAGACTCTGCTTGGAGAAATGATGCTCTAGTAAGGTGCTCCAGGTCATGACCACTAATTATGAAATATGCAGAAAAGTACATTACAGCAACTCAGAGGGTCACAATGCTATTGCTCCAGCCATTTACTAAAAAGGCTTTTAGGGCACAAAGACGCTTCTCAGTGACATGTCTCAGGGCTCTTTTCACTGGCTTGGTCTGATTCTGGGACAGAGCAGCCTCCATCCAAATCCTTCTTCTGGGGCCGCAGCCCCCATTGGACATACAGCCTGTGTCACGCTGGCCACACTTCACATGGACCTGTGTGGATCCTGGCACCTGATGTGTTACATGGTTTTCCCTGCAGCAGGATCAATATGCTTCCTAAAATAAACCTCAGAAGCTGAGCTTAAAATAGTTCCAATTTCTCCCAGTTCCTTCTTCTGTCAGTTTGCAGGGTGATCTCTAGGAACTAGAACTGCTGGTTTTCTCAAGGTGAGGAGTCGATATGTAACCTAGGCTGGCTCCGGGACAGCCCGGGCGCTGGGACAGCCTGCAGGGGCCTCAGTGTTTGGGGTCTGCCACGGCCAGGCCGCTCTGATCCCTGTCCTTACACCTCTTTGAGCCTGCACAATGGAGTCTTTGCACAGAGAGGCAGAGCTCCTGAAACAGGAAAATTACTTGCTTTTCCCCGAGAAGCCACTATCTCAGCCTGGAGGGGAGAGAATAAAACACTGAGATAGATGGCTTGCTGAGGCCCGTGCTGGGGAGGCCACACCGGGAAGTCAAAAGACAGGAGACAAGAAGGCTGCCAGGGCCTCATGCCTCCTTCCAGCTCGTTCCCAGCGTGCCTCTCTGGGCAGAACAGTGGGATGGGCACCAGCCCCAAACCACTTAAGACTCAGGATAGATATTACATCAACTGCCAGAAAAAAACAAAACAAAGGAACAGATGGTTACATTTTTCCAGGTAGAGTTATTTTGTTTTTAATGATACATTTTCTTTTAAAAAAAAATTTTTTTTTTAAATTGATTTCAGAGAGTAAGGGAGAGGGAGAGAGGACAGAAGTATCCATGATGAGAGAGAACCATCAATCGGCCGCCTCCTGCATGCCCCCTCTGGGGATTGAGACCACAACCCGGGCATGTGCCCCCGACCAGAACTGAACCCGGGACCCCTACCGGCTAGGGCCAGGTAGGCTGTTTTTTGTTTGGTTTTCCCTTCTGCCAGGGTTGGTTCTAAATACCGCCCAAGGCTAAGTTGGGGAACACCTCCAGGCCTCCAGGTTGAGCTCCACAGACCTGGCCCAGGCAGCCAACTGGAAGATTCTAGAAGGAGCTTCCGGGCCTGGGCAAGATAGATTTGGGCCAGCAGGTGGGAGGGGTTGGCCTCCTGAGCTGTCCCCATGGTGGAGGCATGAGTAGGCCAGAGACCCCGGATAGGCCTGTCTCTTCTGTTCCCGCAGTGAGGAGGAGCCTGTGGCCTCATTCCTCCTGGTCAGAACAGCCCTCAAAGGCACAACCATGGTCACCTCTGGGCTGTCCTTCATGTCATTCTAATGTAACGCCATCTCCTTTTCTCTTTTCCCCTTACCACCATACTCCTGCCGCATGGGAAACAGAGTGAGCAAACGGTTGCGAGGAGACAGAGCGTGGTGCTGACGGTCCGGACTCCAGGCAGCGGACCTGGGTTTGAGAGCAGGCTGTGCTGCTCGGGGAATGTCCCGGGTGTGCTGCCGAGCACAGCGGGACCTCACTCTTCCCGTCTGTGAAGAACGAGCAGCATCCCCCTCACTGGGCAGCGGTGAGGGCTCAGTAACCCAGAAAAGATGAAGCCCACTTAATTTTGACCTGGCCATGGTAAGTGCCTGTCCATTAGATGTTAATCTTGGGGTGGGGGAGGAGGTCACTGAATTCACCACAAGGCGGGCATTCATTGTTAAGGTCTGAATCACATTTCATTATATGGCGGTCACATAAATGAACCAATCTCACTGTTCAATATTTAAGACCTTTCCTTTTTTTCTTCTTCACTGTCTTTTCTCTTTATCATGTTGTTTACATTACAGCAAATACCTGTAATAAAATGTTAATCACTGATTAGTAATTACCTAACAAATCTCCTGTTTATCGGATACTTTTCCTGATGTCCAGGCCTTTTTATAACAGCTGACTATGGGACGCTAATCTGTTTTTTCTCAAAATCAATTTCTTCAAAACTACATTCATCATCTCAACCACGACCCCTTGGTTTTCAGGTTGGAGTTGGTTCCTCCTCTTGTGGACCTTTAGCATCTGAGGTAGAAACTTGGGGGTCGCCCTAGGCTCTTATTTCGTTCTCATTCTCCTATCTGGTCATGCACAGAGTCCTATTAATCCACTGCTTCTGCATCTCCCCAATCCATCTCCCCAACAGACCTCACCTGGACAGCTGCAGGACCCCAACCTCCCTTTCTCTTGACTCTGGTTTCCACATTCCACCCATCCATCCACCCATCCACACACCCACCCATGAAGTTTTCTGCCCAATATGCTAGGATGGTTTCTTCATCAACTCTGGAACATATCAGTTTCTGGTGGCAAGAGCACAGCCCAGGAGTCAAAATATCTGGTTCTACTCCCACCTCGATGACATGTGTTATGTGGTCCGAAAAACTCTTCCAAGTCTCCACTGAAAGCGAGTTCTGTGTGTGTCCTGCCCCATCAGGACCCGGTAAAGGGTGTGAAGGTGGTATGGAAACTCCAAAATGCTACACAAGCATATGGAATTAGTACATTTGCCTCCACCTTTCAACTCACACTGCATAGGGTGTTTTCCTTTCTTACTTCCTTGCTCCAAGTAGGCCCTACTCAGCCCCCTGAGCATCAGGCTTTCTAACAAATCACTGTTTCAACCTTCCACATCCTGATTCTTGCCCCTCCTTTTGCTCTGAAGGCTTTTCCCCACCCAACCCACCGGTCTGGGTCACACCTACTCACCTTTCAAGGTTATGGTCTCTGCCACAGCTTTCCAGATTGATTATCTTTTAGCAAAGCAACAACATATATAATGACTATGAATTCATTTTGGGGTGTAGCATTAGGTTATGGTTAAAATCTTGGGTTCCCAGAGATCCATGCCTATCTCCTTGATGGAATTGCTAGAGGAACAATTCGTCTATGAAGTGTTTTGTCCCCATTCTTGCTAAATTAGAGGGTCACAAGTCATTAACACTCTAGGGAAGGTTGAATCTTCCCGCTTCAGGGTTTTGAAATCTCCCCAACTAAAGCCCAACCCAGCAAGTGACAACAGCCTCACCATGATTTTTGGTTTAAAATACATTTCTCGCCTGGCCAGTGTGGTTCAGTGGTTGAACATTGACCTATGAACCAAGAGGTCACTGGTTTGATTCTTGGTCAGAGCACATGCCTGGATTGTGGGCTTGATCCTCTCTAAAATTTTTCTGTGTCTCTCCCCTTTCCTTCTACTCTTTCTAAAAATGAATGGAAAAATATCCTTGGGTGAGGATTAACAACAATAAAAAGCTGCTTTGTTTCAAAGTAATACATGCAACTAAAATAGTAAGATGGTCCACCTCATAGGAACACCAATTCCAGTGGTTCTCAACCTTTTTAATGCCTCGACCCTTTAATACAGCTCCTCATGTTGTGGTGACTCCCAACCATAAAATCATTTTCGTTGCTACTTCATAACTGTAATTTTGCTGCTGTTATGAATCGTAATGTAAATATCTGTGTTTTCTGATGGTCTTAGGTGACCCTGCTAGAGGTTCACAGGTTGAGAACCGCTGCTTACATTACGATTCATAAGAGCAGCAAAATTACAGTTTTGAAGTAGCAACGAAAATGATTTTATGGTTGGGAGTCACCACAATATGAGGAACTGTATTAAAGGGTCGAGGCATTAAAAAGGTTGAGAACCACTGCCTTGGAGCAAAGAACAGTTTGAGAATCATGCCTCAATACCAATGACAAGAGCCTGAGGGGGAACTTAAAATCCTTGCATAGAACATGCCCTTCTACAATGTTCTAATCAGCATTTCTGTACTTTAATATACACACAAATCACCTGGGGAACTGAAGTAGGGCCTGAGAGTTTAGTAAGGCCCCAGGGGATGCTGATGCTAAAAGTTCTTTAAATATCTGATATTTTGGGGAATAGAAACTTAAGGCTGGGAATTCAGAATAAAGAAACTGCAGAATGGAATCCCACCCTAGCAATGGAAGCCTCTGTGAAATCAGATTTGAGGTTTAAATGGATCCCCGCACAAGGCTCCCTGGGAGATGGGTTTAGTGAGAGATTGTTCTAGAAAAGAGATAAGGACCTTAACTAGGGCAGCAGTAGTGGAAATGGAGAAGATAGGATGGATGTGAAATTCCACCCAAATGGAATTCCCAAAAGGCAAATGGAGGCAGGGAATTTGGCTCCTTTGTCTTAATCCAATCAGACTGGCTTCTGCTCTGACTGATCCTGTTAGGGCTTCCTGAGCAGTTTGCAGAAGTTTGAGAGGCCAGCTGGGAAGTGCCTCTGCTCTGCGATTCTTCCTGTTGTCCCTCAGGGTGACTTATCATCAGCCTTCATTCCTTCTCCAGGCCTAGACAAACATGGCAGCCTGAGCCTCTGCCCACCCCTTGCACTGAACCCCCCCCACCAGCTGCATGATGAACACAGCTTGGGAAAACGGAAGGAGGCCAACATCTCCCCAAAGCCGGAAAATAGAACACAGGAAAGTCACACAGTGTGGGGAAAGGACGAGAGTCTACAAAGACCCAGTATGTTGGCCAAAGACACACAGTCTGCATCTAATCATGAGAACACAAACAGGAAAACCCATGCATGAGGGGCATCCGCACAACATGGCTGTACTTTTCAACATGTCAGTGTCATGGAACATAGATTAAAGGAACCCAAACAAAGTGACAGTTAAATGCAATGTATGTGCCTACACCGGAACATGAATCATGAAGGTTTCTTTCTGTTGTTTCCCGTAAGCAATTGGCAAAACATAAATATGACTCTATGAGATCTCAGTATTGCATCAATGTTAAATTTCCAGAGCTTAGTCATTGCACTGTGGTTACAAAAGAAAAAGTCCTTGTTCTTAGAGCATGGATGCGGGAGTATTGAAGGGTGAAGAGGGTCATGATGTCTGCAACTCACTCTCAAAGGGTTCTGGGGGGAAAATATGTTAATATTTATGGAGAGACACGGCAGACGCAGAAAAAGGTTAACGACGGGTGAATCTAGAATCACTGTATTATTTTTGCAACTTCCCTGTAGGTTTGACATTTTTTAAAATAAAATATTTAAAAGAAGGTCACAAGATGTTGCTGATTTGGCAAAAGCAGCTAAAATGCCAGAAGCAAGTCCTGAGCAGGGCAACTGGGAGCATCATCCAGTCTTACGAGTCACTGATCCTCTCAAGAGACGCTCTGATCCTCTTTGGTGGTAGGTGCCGTGTGATCTGGGACAGAGGGTGGACATCGAAAGTTCTCTTGGAAAATGCTACCTCGGTCCTGCTGCATCATGTAATTCCTGGGACTGGCCCCCTCTCTGGAAATCTGAAGGGAGCAGTTTGCTAGACAGGCACTGTCTTGTAAGAGTTCTTCCTGGATTCCATAATGATGCTCCACCATCCCAGGCAGCAGGTGCCACTGGCATCCTATCACTGCATTCTTCTCCTTCTGAGTTTCATAGTGCAAGAAGGTGGCACCCGATTTTTGCCCGAATGGTGCTTCCTCCAACTCTAAGTGGAAAAGGGGCCTTGCTGATCATTATTTCTTCTCTGCTGGTGGTAATGTACCCATTCTGCGCATGGACCAACCAAGGACAGCAGAGTGGGGCCGTATGCCTGGGTTTCTGCAGAACCATTTAAAGGCAAGCTGCAGCCAAGTTTCCAAACAGACAATGGTGTGTTTCTTATCCCACATCCCAGAACAATCTGATGGAGGGTTGCTCAACAAGAATTCTTTTGCCTTTCTTTCTTTTTTCTGGTTTTTCTTTCTCTCTCCCTTATTATTATTATTTAATGAAAAGGGAAAATAAAAAAAATAAAAGCCTTTCCTGGCCCAGAGCCTAAAATCTCTTCTTGTGATGCTAATCTCTCCTCCCTGACTCCAAGTCACCGCTGTTGGCTCTGTGCCTGTTTAATAATCGTGGTTGCTGATAGCAGGTTGTGTCAGCGTTTCCATTATGAAGCTCAGCTTTAAAAATGTTCCTGAGATGGTCATACAGTCAGTGTTCCAGGCAATGGGTCCCTTACCCCACGCCCAGTTGTCCAGGTGTGGACCAGGTATCACCAGCCTGCATTTACAAACCTCATCTCTCAAGGCCACTTAGCTTATAAGGGTGTTCCTTTAGAGTTTTTAGGGAAAGCCAATTTTCCGTGCAATGCTTCATTCTGTCAGCATCTCTTGGAAGGCATCTGAATTTGAGTCTGAGTAAAAAACAATTAAGAAAAAGAGAGCCTTGCCCGGTGTGGCTCAGTTGGTTGAGTGTCATCCCATGCACTCAAAAGAAAGTATTTTTGTCTTTTTACTCTCATTTCTCTTAACCCCAGTTTTCTATAACGTGTGTAAGACTTGTTTACATACCAAAGTCTTTTTCAACCAAACTACTAAATAATTCCCCCATTTGTCACCTATTGCCCATTGTTTCTTGAACTCAGAGAGCCAGTATAGGGCAGAAGCTTCCATCACTGACACTTCCCACCGTCCACTCTGACCGTAGGATCTGCTCCATGGCAGCTGAGGTGGAGTGTGGAAAGAGCAAAGAACACACGCTTAAAAATGTATTCTTAATTGTCTGGCCTTAAACATCTCTCAACAGCAGAGCATAATAACGTCCACCTTAAGATGATGCGAGTGTTAAACTGAAATAATATATCACAGATGCTCTCAATGTATTGTGCTTTGGTGCAGGTCCCTACCAGGAGCTCCCTGAGTGCCTGCTGAATGCACTTCATTTCCTGATACCCGCAGGGAGCATTTTTCTGTCTGACACTGGAGTAGTTTTCCCACCTGGTTTGAAGAGCTGTTTTCCTGCCCATTACTTATTATTTTATTGTCCGTGATGACTCCCAGGCATAACCCACAACAAATACAAGGACTTACTGGACTGCCTTCACTAGACGCTAACGTAGTTCAGAGGGATGACAGAAATAAAGAGCCACGCATGCAATGTCTCCTAATTAAAATCTTTAGTAAGAAAAGATTGGGAGATTCTCTGGATAAATATGCAAAATAGGGGGAGATCACAATAAACCCTGTGAGGACTCTCTGCACCAGGGGCAAGGTCGGTCTCCAAGCTGTGGGGTGGCTGCCAGTTGGCATGTGCTCAAGGTCTTGCACAGACTATGGAAAATCCATAAACAGTTTAGGACAAAGACTTTTGCAGAGCGGCCTCTCCCTCACGTGATGAGATATGCTGAGGGGTTTGGCTGTGGATCTTTTCAGATGTCCTCTGGCACTTGACCTAGGCTGAGAAAGGCACATGTGGACCAAAAGGTGGGGAAAATAAATCAGTCAGACCTTGGGCTCCAGGAACAGAACTCTTGGTTCAATTTTGCTCCTGTCAAAGTTTATCTTTAGCCTCATTTTATTTTTAACTTTTCCTTTTTGCCATTGGGTCTCTGGGGCCAGTCTCTTTTCTATCATGGTGTTTCCACCCAGCTCCTCTTTCTCTCCAAATCTGATCGTTTTCCTCTCCTTCTGATGTGCCTGGCTACCATCCTCGCCCTCTAAGGTCGGGGTATCTAACTTGAGCCAGACTCAAGATGGCCTAGCTCTGTCCTTCCACCCACATTTGAAAATGCACACAAACTGAAGACATGTCTGAAAAGCCATTTTCTCTTTTAATATTATTTCCAGCCCTACAAAACTTGGGAGGAGAACAAACAAACTTGACATTGCTTCAGTAACATGGGAAGGACTATTTCTCTTTGTTCACTGTGAACATTTAAACCTTTAGCCAGGCTTTCAAAACTCAGGTAGCAGATTTCACATGCAGCTTTATAATTCCATTTTTAGAACTGAATATAGATATTAATTACAGGAGAGCTCATGCAACGAGGCCAAACTAAACTAGAATCAAGTCTCAGGTCTGCTGCTTGCCAGCTCTGACCTTGTGAGACCATAGGCTCTCATTAAACCTCAGTTCTCAGCTGGAGAGCAGGAATAATCATAGTTGTGAGGACTTGGTAAGATCACACCTATAGACGGGTTAGCAGGATGCTGCACTTGTGCTCAGTAAATATTCCTGTCAATATCCATCTTGTTATCATCATTATCACTAGCTGACAGCCACATCGTTATCATCACTGTTACTTTCCCCACTTATTTTCTGTTAATCCTTCCTCACTAGAGGATATTTTTTTTCTATTGATTTTTTAGAGAGAGTAGAAGGGAAGGGGAGAGACAGAGAGAGAAACATCTATGTGAGACACATTGATTGTTGCCTCTTGCACACGCCTGACCAGGGCCAGGGATTGAGCCCATAACCAAGGTATGTGCCCTTGACCAGAACTGAAACTGTGCTCCTTCAGTCTGTGGGCCACCAGCTAGGGCTACTTGCCCACTCTCGAAGAAATTACTTTCTAGCTGGGACCTGCTGGTTTACCTTCTATGCTCTTTGCCTTCCTGTGGCTGAGGGGCATAAGAGATCCTGACTGCTCCACCTGTACTTCGCAGAAGGGCCATTAGATGGGGCCCTACCATCATTACCCAAGCCAGCAGCGCAGTCAACACCCAGCTCTCAGGGTTTGGCTCACGTATGCGATAAGCTGGGTCACTGGCAAAAAGCAGAGATGTGCTACTCCTTCAGAATATAAAGCACAGCACTGAAGAAGCAATATATTCAGAATCCTCTTCTAGAAAATAATGATAGATCCTTGAGAGAAAATTCCTAGAGATCATTGGTCACTTGTTAGAACGAGTGGCACTTCTGGGTCCCTCCTCCTTCCAGGATCATGCTTTCTAGCCACAAGGCCTCATTGCTGATGGGTGTTATTTACAGACTGTCAGTCTGGAGCCCTGGCCCCTCCAGCCACCGAAAAAGTTCCAAGAGGCTCACACTCATGTTCGTATCTTTGTGATCTCAGTTTCTACATGGACAATACTAAGGGCCTAAATCCTTTTCCCATTCTCTTCCAATGACCTTCACTTCCATTATACTTCCTACCCATTTCTTCCTAAGCCCCACCCTGGTCTCAAATCTCCTGGAATTATTCCACCTTGGAAATCTGAAAACTTAAGTTATTTATTCTTCAACGTCAATCTCGATTTGCTCACGCTCACTCCCAGGACACCTCTTTGTGACCTTGCTGAGCTCTCCAATCCCGAGAGCTGCCACTGGGCTTCAAGGCTCAACTTTTTTTTTTTTTTTAATATATTTTATTGATTTTTTACAGAGAGGAAGGGAGAGAGATAGAGAGTTAGAAGCATCGATGAGAGGGAGACATGGATCAGCTGCTTCCTGCACGCACCCTACTGGGGATGTGCCCGCAACCATGACACACGCCCTTGACCGGAATGGAACCCGGAACCCTTCAGTCCGAAGGCCAAAGCTCTATCCACTGAAGGCTCAACTTTTTCATACCCTGCTAAACCCACCCTGAAAACAAATCCTGAATCAATCCAAAAACTTCTTCTGCATGCTGCAAAGAACAGCTGGAAAAATGACACTATTACTTTCGCTGGTGCTACTAACTTACTCAAAAGTTCCAAACCACCTGACTGCCAAACCCTTTAAGTAATCCTTTTATTCTTGGGAGGTGGTTCCCTCATCCATTTCAACACAGGTTTACCAATGACCTTCATTCTCGAAAAACCCCTCCTCCTGTCTCCTTCCCTGCTCCTCCTTCTCCTTCCTAGAGACACATCCTTCCATGCCCCATCCTCTTCCCTTCCCTCCGATCTTGGAGGTTCATTAAGACCATTCCTTCTCTAACTTCCAGGAACAGGCCTTTTTCTACTTTCAAATTTTCACTCTCCTGCTGGCAACTTCCTCTCAGCATCTCACGGCCAAGAGTTAATGTACAGAAGTAAATTTATCAACTGATAGGCCCACGTTTGTTTTTTGTATCCCATGCCTTTCCCTGGTTTACTTTTTAAATACATCCCTTCATTAACTTACTGCATCTATTGTTGCTAATCAGAAGTCCATAGTCAGGGTTATTATTCTCCCTACTGTATGTGATCTGTCTTTCCTCTGAAGTACCTTTCAAGAGCTTCGAAAAAAAATCTTTAATACTCTGTAATTTCATTACAATGAGACTATGTATGGATTTATGATTACCTTCTTCGTATTACAGTGGTACTAGCGGGTGGCCAGCTGTTAGGATGAAATCCTACCACTTAGCTGTGTAAATTTGGGTAAGTTAAACATATTCTTTTATAATATGTTCACATGTAAAATGTTTTTATTTCAAGGTTACTAGAGAATTAATGAGTTAATACACAGAGAGCACATAGAATGGTGAAACCTAAGGGCTCAATAAGTGTTGGACATTGCTATTATTCAAAGTATACTTCTGATCTGAGTTTTCATGGCTCTCTTCAATTGTATTTATTTATAATTTTGGTTGATTTTAGAGAGAGAGGGAGAAGGGAGAGGGAGAAGGGAGAAAAAAGAGACAGAGAGCGAGAGAGCAAGAGAGAGAGAAAAATATTGATGTAAAACATCGATCAGTTGCCTCCTGCATGTGTCCTGCAACCTGGGCATGTGCCCTGACCAGGAATGGAATCTGTAATCTTTTGGTGCAGGGCATGACACTCAAACCACTGAGAAACACTGGCCAGGACCCTTCAATTTTAGAAACTTCTCCACTTTTATCATTTCAAATTGCTTTTCCGCTTTTCCTCTATTGTATTTTCTGTTGCTATGAGATAACCATATGGCAATTCTCAACTCTCAATTATTAATAGCCAATACATTTAGCTATTTATTTTTTAAAATTCTTTATATTTCTGAGCTATGGAATTGGTTGTATCTCTCAATATTGTTTTCTAATTCACTACCCTTTTAGTTGTGTCTAGAGTTTATTTTATCTCTGGAGTCTTTTGTTTCAGTGCCTCAGCTCCCAAATTTCTAACTGCTTCTTTTTCAAATCCTCAGTTCTTGTATCATTTTTAGATTTTGTTTCTTAATTTCTCATTCTTTAAAAATGGACATTTCCTTATTTTTCCCTTTGAGCTGCACAAACATGTTATTTTAATCAGATCTATCTATGAAATGATTTCCTTTGCATTCATGTAATGATTATTGATCATACTGGCTGTCTTTCTTAATAATTGGCTTGTGGGATTTTTTTGAATAGGAAGCTTTTTTCCTTTTTCTGTCTTTCCCCGTTTCCTTGCATCAATCTTTACATTTTATAGTTGCCTTCCAAGGGCAAAACCAGTACTCTAAGCCGTGGCCGAGGAGCCGTCACAGGAGACTCTTTCAGCCCCTTTTACCAGTGGAAGAGTCCCAACCAAGCCTCTTGCTTTACACAGTGGGCCTAGCTATTGTCCCTATTTTGCATGGAGCACTTCTGCTCCCATATTAACACTTGCTACTGCTTGTCCCCAGACTCAGAGGCCAGCCACTCCATGTACCCCCCTTCTCCTGGGTTTCTGTCCTGTTTCTGATCCATGAACCTAGTTGTATCTCTTTGTTTTTCGCTTGCTGTACTTTATCTGGCCTTGCTATGTGTTCAGAACAGAGAAGATGTGTCAGAACATGAACTTTTTTTTTTTCTATCAAGATGGGAAGTCTTCCACAGGCTTATCCCCTCAATCCCAAGACCCTTTCTGATTCATTTCCTCCCCTTCCTTTCAGAGCCAAGCACTTCCAAATTCTTTTTTTGGTATACTGCAAGCTGGGTTCTGCCCCACCATCTCACTCCTTTTCATAAAGGTCACCGATGGCTTTCTTATTGCTCAATCCCACAGGACCTTTCAAATTCTACGTTCCTGAATTACGTGGCTATTATCATTGGTGGCTTTTTCCTTCTTGGCTTTCTCTCTTTCCTGGGCCTCTGCACTCCCCTGCATTCCGATTCCCCTCCTGCCTTTCAGGGAGCTCCTTCCCATCCATCTTTATAGATGCTCTTCCACTTCCTTCCCCTTGAATGCTGCTGTCCCCACAGGTTCCATCCTTACCCTTTTCTCTTTACCCTTCACACATCCTTTAGGCAACATTTTCCATTCTTATGGCTTCACACTTTATCTCTCAGTCTCAGCTTTGGATTTATATATTCAGTTTCTTACTGGTTATTTTCACTAAATTTCCCATGAGCACTTCATACTCAACCAGGCAAAAAGCGAATTCCTCAACTTCTCCTAAACCACTCAAAAATATTCCTTGTCTTGGTGGCACTACACACCAATCCCTGACAAAAACCTGAATTATCCCAGACCCCTGAGCCAGTTTTCCCATTCCATCCCTAAATCTAGGCACCAATGTATCTCCCTCTTTCTAATTAATCTTCTCCTCTCTATTTTTATTTTGGGCTGCATTTTGTCTCATCCGATCTACTGCTGGTCTCCTATTCCCTCAACTAGTCTCTCCCTGCATCATGACCCTGTCTTTCTTTCCAGTTGCCTCCTCCATCCTCTGTTCACTGTATATCTACCACTTTATGCTGCAATGGTATGACTTGCCTGCCCAAGCTGATGACTCCTCAAACCCAACAGATGTCCAACAAATGTTTCTTTTTCTTTTTTAATATTAAAACTTATATATTTTCAGTAATCTAAATGGTATAACTATTATGATTAATATCATTAGCAGAGAGGTAAGTATAATCAAACAATTGGTTCTGAGTTTAATATCAATCCATAATTATACAAGCCTCGTTGATATCTTAGGATAGCTGTGTACATTTGATATTGGCAGCTTCTCATCCTCAAGAAGTGTAGGCAAAAGCAAGTGTCAGAGACAGGGATAAATGCCATTTGTGGTTAAGTGCCGGATAAAGTCACTTCCAATGAGGCCAGAGAATGTATTTGATGTCCTTTCCCATAAAAAAAAAATCTCCATGTGGCAGTCAATGTGTCTTTAAAGTCTTTGTCTACAGAGATTTTGCTATTAGAATGGTCACAATCCAAAACACTGATAACACCAAATGCTGACAAAGATGTGGAGCACAGGAACTCTTATTTATTGCTGATTCCAGATGGATTCTACCCTCTGTGTAACCATTGATTTAGTTCCAATGGAGATGAGATATTTGAATGGCTTTACCTGTGCTCCTATAAACCTCAGTTGCAGGCTCAATACTGGTCAGGGTGCATGCGGGAGGCAATGAACAAATGTTTCTTGTACTAGTACAATGAATTAATGCACTATTGAGTTCGTCCTCTCATTTCAATGCAAAATAAAGGGCTTCTCAGATTCTCACTGCAGAGTTAAGACAAAGGGATTGATATTTACTAACCATCAAAGACAAACTGATATTTACTAAACATCTCTTACCTGTAAAATAGGTGGCTTATATCAATTGTTTGGATCAGAATATTCAACATCATTTAAAAAATGGGTTCAAGGGGATAAGAAAAATTCAAGGGGAAGAATCTTTAAAACATAAGAATCTACTACACTTTCAGGGAATAAATAATATCCCAGGAATAGTCTTTAAATCAGAAGACTTTACATTTTTGTCAATTACATTTTGTCAATTATTCTATGGTTGGGAACATGAGTAAAACTAGGTCTGTGGAAAACAGCTCCAACTCCTCCATCTCTAAAGTTTGGTGTTGATTGCCCTTAGACACTGTAGGACTCTTCAAGTGCATTACCCCAACTTTGCAGCAGGATAAACTTGTTCAAGTTCCCGAATGCGTGGCCCAATAAAAATGCTTCCTTCTTCCCTCCCTCCCTCCCTCTCTCTCTTTCTAACCGTCTCTCTTTCTCTCCTTTCCTCTCTCACTTTCTTTTACTAAAATCACTTCTTGACTTTGTCCAATGTTACAGATAAAACCTCTTATCTGCAGGGGCACTGGCTTGGAATAAGATAAAGCATACAGAGCTGGAAACATCCTTTATGTTGGGCATTCCTATTTGTACAAGTGTGTGATAATAACTTTTACACACTGTACCTTTTGTTCCTTAGTACCCCATGGAGTAGACTTTAACAGTGGATCCCAGAATACACAGTTTTTCAGGGGAGCTAGAGAACAAGTCTACGTAACTTTATCAAAATTAAATTTTATGACAAAATCCGTAACTTTCAACAATCTGCACTTAGCCTGGCTGGAGTGGCTCAGTGGTTGACTGTTAATTTATGAATCAGGGGGTCACACTTAGATTCCCAGTCAGGGAACATGCTCAGGTAGGAGGCTTGATCCCCAGTGAGGGGTGTGCAGGAGGCAGCTGATCAATGATTCTCTATCATCATTGATGTTTCTATCCCTCTCTTTCTCTCTGTTCCTCTTTCTGACATCAATAAAAAAATATTTTAAAAAATCTGAACCCAAGGGAGTCACTAATTAATTTCTGATTCTTAATTTTATGAGATAATGTTTTTTTTTCCAAGGGTAAGATTTTTTGAATATAAGAGCAAATCTTGGAGGAAATTATAGGAACACTTAGCTGAAGCAGACTATAAAGTCACCCTGAATAGCACTTTATTACTTTCATTTTTCTAAGAAGCAAAGTCATACCATGTGTGCAATGGTGTATCTGATTTAACATTATCTATGTCAAGCGACCCAGATGGTTCTGAGCAAATCCAGCTGGGTGCTGAAAACAAGGTTTCACTCATAGATCAAAATTAAGGTACTAGAAAAATCAATCTTTCCAGTATCCTTCATTCCTGAGAACCTTCCTTAATACATTTCATGTTTCATTTCAATATTTCACTCTAGTTTCGACATGCCAACCAAGGTGAAGCTGAGTTATAAACAAACTCCAACTCAAGGCAGATTGGTAATTTCCTCTGAGTGACAATAACACATTTCAGCACCAAATAGTCAATTACTAGGTTTCCCTGAGTATCTACTCCATGATGGCATTTAGTTGATACTTTAAAACATGTATTTAGTAATAACCAGATTGGCATAGCTAAAGAAAATTAAAATCACTCCATATAATGGTCTGCATATTCCAACCTTATTTCTGAATGTTTCTTTAAAGGGCTGGAACAAGATGAAATTTTCAGATGCAGCTCCATGAGGTTTATATTTAATACATTTTATATAGCAAATGGCTGTGAAGTCTGAGGGACTATACACAGGCCTTCCAGAGGTATCAGCGGGGAAAAACAAAGTAATAGGTTAATATTGTGCAGACAGCACTGCTATCAGTCTCAGAAGATCAAGTGCAGGATTTGGTGGGCAACAGCTGACACGCTGCTTGGAGAAAACACAGAGCCTGCACACGAGTAGAATAAATGGAAGCAATACCTTCAGTGCATCAAAAGCAAAAAACAAACAAAAACCCCTGCTTTGGAACCACATCTATTGGAAATCATTAACTTCTTTTCCATAAGGCCAGCTCCCATCATCTCCTAGCCCCACTTATTTTAAAGATTAAAATGCTGGCTGGTGGAGACAGTATGTCCTTGAAGGTGTTTATCAGATAGACTGCATCCAGGGAATTTAGAGAAAAATCCTGTTTACAAAGATGAAGGCTCTGAACCTGTAAGCAGAGGAGACGCAACCACTTCTGTTTCAGAGCCCGCGCAGGTCATTGGCATTAACAGGAAGCCAGGCAGTGCCCTGGAAAAGTCGACCAACCTTCCAGGCCTGAATAACTGCATAGCTTATCAGTCAATGACTTTCCACTGGCAGCACCCAATGTTGATATGTTTTATGTTCACACTTTGTATGCAAACACTATTCAGGGCTTAAGTTCACTATCCAGAACCTCAGCGTCCTGTGCAGGAGGAAGTCTCACGGTGAATTCACTGAACTGAAGGCACTACCAGTTATGCCACCAAAAAAGAAAAATGCTGCAACTTAAAATTGTATGATGGCATCAACTCTGACAAGCAGTTCGTTTTTAGAGTTGTTAAAACATGAAAAACAGCCCTAACCGGTTTGGCTCAGTGGATAGAGTGTCGGCCTGCGGACTGAAGGGTCCCAGGTTCGATTCCGGTCAAGGGCATGTACTTTGGATGTGGGCACATCCCCAGTAGGGGTTGTGCAGGAGGCAGCTTATTGATGTTTCTGATTCTATCCCTTTCCCTTCCTCTCTGTAAAAAAATCAATAAAATATATTTAAAAATATAAAATAAAACATGAAAAACAGTAGCCACCGTAGATTTATCAACTGTGGAAACACCAGCAACAGCTAGCATGTTGAGCACCTAGTATGTGTACTAAGGACTGTTCTGAGCACTTTTTAGGATTAACACATTTAATCTTCACAAGTACCCAATGAGTAGAAACTCCTATTACACTCGTTTACAGGGGCACAGAGAATGAAGTAAACATGCCTTAACCAGCCGCTAATCAGGTGACCCAGGAATCAAACCCAACTGATCTGACCAAAGTGGGTACAGCTTTTGTCCCTGTACAATTTTGCCTATATCCTGTTGATTAGTATCTTGAACTGGAGACTGTCACCTCTTGGTGCCAAGATGTGTCAATCAGGATCCCCTACATGAAAGACTGGTTCTGAAATCAGAACTCTCAACTTCCAAGCAGAAGGCCACCAAGCAGAGGGTCCAGGGCTTGTCAGTGACCACTTCCTGCTCCATCTTGGAAAAGTGAACTCAAAGGCTCCCAGGAATGTGTGACTTCTCAACTTATGCCTGAGGATGCCCCATCCTGGATGGTGGAAAAGGAGCAGGAACTACAGACTTTGGAAAAGTGAAACCTGACCTCAAAAGAATTCCCAATCAATTTGTAGATCTCCAAGATCTGGCTCTGAAGTGGTTTCTACCATGTCACACTGAAGTTAAAGAGAAGAAATGAACCCCTGTCTAGGGAGTATTCATCCCACTGAAGTCTCCCAAGAACCCTCTGAAGCAGGCCTCGTTTTCCCCTTTCCACAGCTGGGCAAGCTCAGAACAATGGAGTTGCAGTATCATCAGGCGCTAAGGGCCTGCTCTCCACCCTGTTCGGCCAAGGCTGGTGAGTTCTCTGAATCTAGTACACTGTCCTGCTACGTGAGCTGGGCAGCTGCTAGCTTCCGGCCGAAACCTAATGTGTCCTAGTCCAAAATGCTCCAAGACCCAAAGGTTGTTGGCCACCATCTGTCGTGAGCAATCCATTCAATGAGGTACAGAAAATTGGGCTCAACAAACAAACACAAAGCTCTAGGTAAATAAACGAGAAGATGTGCCTTGAATTTTTTTCCAAGTGAACTGTACTGTTTTCCCACATGAATTAGGTCTCTTAAGAGGAAAAGAAAAAAAAAAAAAAAGCCAAACATTTGGGAAGCAACTGCAAAGTGACAGGACCTGAGAATGGCTCACAGAAAGTAGGAGATATTCAAATCTCCTTCAATGGGATTGTTAGATGAATATTTTTTCACGAACCACAGAAGACCAATATCAAGGATCATATAACAAATAGCCACTC
Organism: Lasiurus cinereus; assembly: GCA_011751065.1. Lineage (NCBI taxonomy): Eukaryota > Metazoa > Chordata > Mammalia > Chiroptera > Vespertilionidae > Lasiurus > Lasiurus cinereus. The sequence goes on along the minus strand of JAAGEH010000016.1, from coordinate 10,679,850 downwards.
CCCACCACCCAAAATGAGCACATTTACATAAACATTTTGCCACATTTGATTCCCATTCTGCCCTCCCCCCTCCTCAGTTAAAAAAAAAAAAGATCTCACATTTAAAGTTGAAATCCCTTCCCCTTTTACTCCAACTGACAGTTATCATAAGTTCGTATAAACCTGGTCCATGTTTTTATAAAATTTATATTTTTTACAATGTGTAAATGTATTCATAAACAATATATTGTTAAATACTTTTAATGGTTTCTCACAATTAAGTTTGAAAACTCCTTTTGCGTCCTACCTGGTTTATCTCAGTGGATAGAGCGTCGGCCTATAGACTGAAGGGTCCCAGGTTCGATTCTGATCAAGGGCATAAGCCCAGGTTGTGGGCTCGATCCCCAGTAGGGGGCGTACAGGAGGCAGCAGATCAATGATTCTCTCTCATCATTCTATCTCTCTCTCCCTCTCCCCTTCCTCTCTGAAATTAATAAAATATATTTTTTTAAAAAGAAAAACTCCTTTTGCAGTTTATTTATTTTTTTAATATGGAGTGAGGTAGGGCTCTAATATTTTATTTTTTCATATGAAATGTCAATTTCTAAGAAAATGACTCAACGTCTTTTCTTCCTACTGATTTGAGATGCTTTATCTACTATGTGTCAAACTTCCATTATCAGCTTAGGTGTATTTCTGTCTTTGTGCCAATACCACACTCCTTTAATATGGTTTTGTTATCTGGTATGATGGCTCTCCCACCTCATTTCTTTGTTCAAATTTTGTCCTGGCTAAAATCTTTTGGATGAGTAGAATCAACAACGATGCTGACAATAGTTATGATTAGGCTATTTTTTTCTCTGTTTTGTTAATGAAATCTTCTTTTGAGGATATCACTCAAAAGAGAGAGAAGACTGAAAACTTCTGCTTCATGGCACGGAAAAACAAACACAAAAGACTCATGTAACCTTGAGTAAGTTATCTGATATCTCTTTGCAATGTGTGAATAGCTTTTTAATTTTTATAAGCCTTTCTGTAAGAAGAACCAAAATACATCCTATATAATAAAGAGCTAATATACAAATGGTCATCACACAGTCATACTGTAACGGCTCAGACACTCAACACTGGGGAGAGAGGAATGGGGACCAGCCAGGCACAAATGAGCTTGCAAGAAAGGAATGGGGACCAGCCAAGCTGCAGCCTGGGAGAGGGACAAGCCACCCACCCCTTGGTCCTGGGTGGCAGTGGATGCATCTGCACCTGTGGCCTGGGAAAGGGAAAAGCTCCCCGCCAACGCCCCCTCCCCCCTAACCCCCCAAGGTCCTGTGTGCCAGCGGCTGCGCCTGTGCCTGAGGCCTGGGAAAGGGACAAGCCACCCACCCTGCAGTCCCAGACGCCAGTGGCTGCACCTGCGCCTGTGGCCCAGGAGAGGGACAAGCCACCCGCCCAGTGGTCCCAGGTGCCAGCGCCTGTGGCCTGGGCAGAGTCGCCCACCCATGGTCCCCTGTAGCTGCAACTGGCTGGGTGAAACTGGCAGGGGTTCTGGGTGCCTGAGACTGGCCAGAGGAGAGAATACTGGGTCCAGGGTGCAGGGTGAGGCAGAGGCAGTTAGGGGCAATCAGGCTGGTAGGGGAGCAGTTAGGGGTGATCAGGCAGGAAGGCAGGCTGAGGTGGTTAGGGGCCATCAGGCAGGCAGAGGTAGTTAGGGGCGATAGGCAGGCAGGCAGAGGGATTAGGGGCAATCAGACAGGCAGTTAGGTGAGCAGTTAGGAGCCAGCAGTCCCAGATTGTGAGAGATAGTCAGACATCCCCTGAGGTGTCCTGGATTAGAGAGGGTGCAGGCCGGGCTGAGGGAACCCCGCCCCCCCATGCACAAATTTTGTGCACCAGGCCTCTAGTGCATAACTAAAACGTATCTGGCTGTATCATGTGAAACTAAGAGTATGTTACTTCATTCCTGAATTATGTTAACATGTATCCTAGACAGGGACATTTGCCTACATATTCGCAAGATTATGATCACAGGCAAGAAATTTAATATTGATTCAATATTATACCATACTATTTCCTAATACATGGTCCATGTTCAAATCCCCCCAATGGTCTCAATAATATCTTTTCTTGTTCCCTATACCATCCTTCCCTGCTAAATCCAGACTCTAATAAAGGATTAGGCATTATATTTAGTTGTTGAATTACTTTAGTCTCCTTTAATCCAGGGCAATTGTTTTTGGTCTTTAATGACATGTTCTTTTTTGGAGAGTTTTGGCTAGTTGTTTTGTAGCATTTTCCTCAATTTGGCTTTGTCTAATTGCTTTCTCCTTTTTTTTTTTTTAAACTTTTTAAAAATATATATATTTTATTGATTTTTTACAGAGAGGAAGAGAGAGGAATAGAGAGTTAGAAACATCGATGAGAGAGAGACACCAATCAGCTGCCTCCTGCACACCTCCTTCTGGGGATGTGCCTGCAACCAGGATACATGCCCTTGCCTGGAATTGAACCTGGGACCTTTCAGTCCGCAGGCTGACGCTCTATCCACTGAGCCAAACGGGTTTCGGCTGCTTCCTCCTTTTTTGAATCCAGGTTACACATTTTGGAAAGGATAATCAATAGATGATGGTGTCATCGGTATGTCACAATGGAAGGCACACCATGTCAGTGTGTCTGATCATTGGTGATGAAAATTGGCTTACTTGATGGTATCCTCTATCAGTCTCCACTGCTGGTAATTAATACATAAATCTGGGCTAATACTCGGAGGCAGTGTGAATTCTGGTTCCCCGATACTGCTTCACTCAGTGACGGTAGCTTCCATAGATGACTCTTGTCTGAGTCTATTATTACTAGAGTAGCCGTAAAAAACGGTTGCCCAGAGCGTGATACTTGTTACTGCTTTTCTAGCTCTGACTTCTGTTTCCTAACTGTGATTCAGCCTATGCTGCTTTTGACTAGTTTGGTAAACTCTCTTCTTAACCCTCAGTACCAACAGCAACAGGTCAGCACAGGCAGGCTGGTTTTGTTTGTTTCTTTCTTTTCAAATGTATTTTTTATTGTTGATGGTATTACAGACATCTCCCCTTTTCCCCTCTTTACCCCCATCTTTCTGTGTCCATGGGCTATGCCTATAAGCATGCAGGTTGTTTTTAGGTCCACCACAGCACTGGTGAACCAGGTTTCGCCAGAAAACAAATACTATTATAAGCTATCTCTATTAATAGTAACTATTATTAGCAGTAACTTCTAGCTTCTCTGAATGCAGAGGTAACCTGCATTGTGACTATACCCAGATGGAAAGCTCCTCCTCAAGATGGACAGATGCTCATCTTGCCAACAATTGTGTTTTTTTTACATCTGCTCTCAGAGCACAAATTGTACCACAAACAGCAAAGGCGACATCTTAAGGGACCAAACAGAATGTGTTTTCCATTGTCCTCAGAATGACACTATTAGACATGTATTGAGAAGACCATTGATTTCCCACTTCATGGACCAAAGTGGATAATAATCCTTCGAAACTGCAAATGGGGTGTCTTGTGCAGCCTTCTTTTAACACGTACTAATTTATTTGAGAAAACTGCAGATATTGTAGGTGGCTGGTTATAATAATCTCAAGTAAAAACAGAACCATAAAAGTTGAAGACAACAGAGATCATGTCTAAAAATAAAGCAAGTACTTTTTCTTTTCTTTCTATAATCCTCAATTAGAAACCATTTAAAGATAATCAGCTTCAGAAACCTGTAAATATGGATTCTACGGTTCTCACTGGCACCTCTGTTTTAAAAATTCACTTTGGCATATTTTAAATGAATTATTTTACCCACACATCCATCCATGTTGCCCTCTTGTTGCAAAACAAAACAAAACAAAAAACTATCTGGCCAGTGTGTCTCAGTGGTTAAGTGTGGATCCATGAACCAGAAGGTCACGGTTTGATTCCAGGTCAGAGTTTTGGGCTCCATCTCCAGTAGAGGGCATGCAGGAAGCGACCCATTAGTGATTTTCATTGATTTTTCTATCTCTCTATTCCTCTCCCTTCCACTCTCTAAAATCAATAAAAAATATATTTAAAGAAAAACAACTAATATTAATAATGAAACAAACTTCATGATGGCTATTATAGTAACAAATTCTTCATAAGCAGAGCTCCCTTAGATGGTAAACTTCCTTGGTAAATTCAGCAGAAGCTATCTGAGGTCTGCAGCGGAACTTTTTTGGCCACTTCTCCAAGGCAATGTTAAGTTGAACCAAGTAAACACATTGGAATGTTTATTTAATTCATACAAAGGAGGCGTCCACTCAGGGGAAGAAAGTCAGGTAAACTTCATAGTTAACTAAATGAGATAATCCAATTCCTTAAAATGAAGTGCCACTCAGTATTGGAAAAAAATCATAATCAAGGAGAAGAGATAATAATAATAAGAAGGTGGACCTGAAAGCCATGGGACCATCCCCCTCAGGTGCTCTCCGTTCTGGAGTATCTAGAACTTTTCTTTTTTATGTCTCCTATCTCCCTAGATAACGTCACTTATTGTCAGCTCTGAATCATGATCTACACCTCTCCTTAAACTCCAGATTCATATATCCAACTCCTTACCTGCCATGTCCACTAGGAAGTCTCCCTGTTCCCCCACACTGACTATGTCTCAAATAACGCTCTTTTTTAAAATTTTATTTTATTGATTTTTCACAGAGAGGAAAGGAGAGAGATAGAGAGTGAGAAACATTGATGAGAGAGAGATATCAATCAGCTGCCTCCTGCATAACCCCCAATGGGAATGTGCCGGCAACCAAGGTACGAGCCCCTGACTGGAATCAAACCTGGGACCTTCCAGTCCACAGGCCGACGCTCTATCCACTGAGCCAAACCGGTTTCAGCAAGAATTTCCTAGAAAAGGTCGATAAATTTAATGAGACCCTCGCGGACATAAAAAAGGACCAACTAGAAATTAACATATAATGACTTAAATAAAAAATATTATACGGAGACCTAACAGCAGACTAAAGGAGTGCAAGAATCAAGACAAAGATTTGAAATACAAAGAAGCAGAAAACACTCAACTGGAAAAGCAAAAAGAACCCAAAAATTTGAAGGTAGTGTAGGGAGCCTCTGGGACAACTTCAAGTGTACCAACATCAGAATTATGGGGGTGTCAGAAGAAGAGAGAAAGCAAGATACTAAAAACCTATTTGAATAAATAATGACTGAAAACTTCCCCCACCTGGTGAAAGAAATAGACTTACAAGTCCAGGAAGCACACAGAATCTCAAACAAAAGGAATCCAAAAGGACCACACCAAAATACATCATAATTAAAACGGCAAGAGCAAAAGACAAAGACAGAATATTAAAAGCAGCAAGAGAAAAACAGGTAGTTACCTATAAGGGAGCACCCATACAACTGTCAACTGATTTCTCAACAGAAACTATGCAGGCCAGACAGGAGTGGCAAGGAATATTTGAAGTGATGAATAGCAAGAACCTAAAACCAAGATTACTCTACCCAGCAAAGCTATCATTCAGAATTTAAGGTCAGATAGAGCTTCACAGATAAGAAAAAGCTAAAGGAGTTCATCAACACCAAACCAGTATCATATGAAATGCTGAAAGGTACTCTAAGAAGAGGAAGAAAACGAAAAAGGTAAAGATAACAATTATGAACAATAAATAGATATCTATCAACAAGTGAATCTAAAAATCAAGTGAATTAAAAATTTGTTGAACAGAATAAACTGGTAAATATAATAGAATCAGAGGCATAGAAAGATAGTGGACTGACAATTCTCAGGGGGAAAGGAGTGAAGAGGGTGGGGGAAGAGACTGGACAAAAATCGTACACCTATGGATGAGGACAAGGGGGGAGAGGTAAGGGCAGAGGTTGGGGTGGGAACCGGGTGGAGGGAAGCTATGGGGAGGAATAAGAAGAACAATTGTAATAATCTGAACAATAACGATTTATTAAATAGAAAAAAAACTGATTTAAAAATGTGAAAAGACAAACCCATAAATCTAATTTCTCTTTTGGTTAAAATTTTTGCATAACTTCCTACGATACTAAAATTCAAACTCTTTGCCATGGTCTCATAGGACTTCAGTGATCTATCTTCTACTATAATTTTTAAAAAGATATATTTTTATTTATTTCAGAGAGGTAAGGAGCGGGAAAGAGAGATAGAAACATCAACGATGAGAGAGAATCATTGACCAGCTGCCTCCTGCACACCCCACAATGGGGATCGAGTCTGCCACCTGGGCGTATGCCCTAGCCAGGAATCCAACAGTAACCTCCTGGTTCATAGGAGGTTATGCCGGCAGGCACTTCCATATTATTTACTTTTATTTTCTTGATAAGAAAACTAAGATTCTACTGCTTAAGGTCAACTAGTTGGGACTTCAATACTGATCATTTTGTTTCACAAAGAACAACTTTGTGTTCTTTCATCACAACACAGCTGAACGAGACACTAAATCAATTCCAAATACGTTCGGGCAACCTCCAAGGAGAGATCTGTGGAGGACAGAGCCTCATGCTTCCAGGAACTCAACTGGCCACATTCTTTCCATCTGCTCAGAGGAGGAGGTTCAGAGAATAAATACGGTGCCCTCAAGCCCTTTTATTGTGTGTGGTGATGGTGGTGGTTGTTATAAACATGATTTCTGTAAGCTGTTCTGTTTCCAGGGGTATGAAGAAGTGGAGAAATTTAGAGAATCCGATTGCCTAAGTTTCACTATTGGTTTTTTAAACAGCACTTAGTATCTCTTTTAAATTTATGTTTTCAGCCTCGATGCCCATCAGATTCACCTGGGGCAGCGTTATGAATCCTAATGTCTGGACCCCACCCCCGACAAATGAAACCAGGGGGAGGGCTGGTGACACCCATGCTAAAGCTTCACAGGTGACTTTACGATCAGTCACGATCGAGAACCATTTGTCTAGATCAGAGGTGGGGAACCTTTTTTCTGCCAAGGGCTATTTGGATATTTATAAGAATATTCACAGGCCATACAAAATCATCAGCAAAAAAATTAGCCTGCTACATTAGGTCAAACATTTAATTAACTCACCCTTAATGTCTTGGAAGGAACTGGCGAAAGGATTTTGAGGGCCTTATATGGCCTGAGGGCTGGATATTCCCTACCCCAGCTTTAGATCCTCAAATGGGTGGAGATCTATCCTATAAATGGCATATCTTATACCCCATCCCAAAGAGGACTTACCAGGTTTAACTGGAGGGCAGACTCTAAAACTGCATATACTCCCAATTGACAAATTCAGTTCACCTAGAGCAGTGGTTCTCAACCTTCCTAATGCCGAAACCCTTTAATACAGCTCCTCATGTGGTGGTGACCCCCAACCATAAAATTATTTTCGTTGATACTTCATAACTGTAATTTTGCTACTGTTATGAACTGTAATGTAAATATCTGATATGCAGGATGTATTTTCATTGTTACAAATTGAACATAATTAAAGCACAGTGATTAATCACAAAAACAATATGTAATTATATATTGTGAAATATTTATTTCTAATTACAAATAAATGAAATTTTGTCTTGAATTGTGGTGTAGCATGGGTAACAGTCTTCATATAACAACAGTAAACTACATGGCTACACTTTGCTACACCGAGGAGCGGTCTGTTGGTTCCTAAGACCATGGAAAATAGATGTTTTCCGCTGGTCTTAGGCGACCCCTGTGAAAGGGTCGTTCGACCCCCAAAGGGGTCTTGACCCACAGGTTGAGAAGCGCTGACCTAGAGGGATAATGCTCTGCCCTTCATATGTGTTGACTAGTTAGACCAGCCTGTGGCCGGGGCCAATTAAATCCCAGAGGAGTGGAATCCAGGCATGAGCTAAACCATCGTTAAACCTCTAAGGTGAGGCCCATGTGCAGCCAAGCTGAGAACCACCACTTTAATGGTGCCTGCTTTGTTTGGAAGAGGAAGTAAAGGCAAAGCTGCCCCCATTAACCCCAGTGAACGCCAGTAACCTGGCAGCAACCATCACGCGTGCTAAGCACTGGCTCTCCCCATTGAGATTTATGGCCTTGGGCAAACAACAGAACCTGAACTTGGCATGGTGCCATCATCCCCAGCACTAATTGCAGCTTAAATAATTCTCGTCAGTATGTGCATAAAATAAATGGACCTCAATTTAAGACAACTTCCCCACTGTGTCCTGGTTAATGGATTCACAATTTACAGGCCTTCACAATCGTAAATATACAAGTTTTATTTTCACACAGAGGAGAAGATATTTAAACCTAGTCATCTCAACATGAAATTTTTTTTAAACTAGATACTGGGTCACGGAAAAAATATTACTTACATGGACAATGATAATAAGATAATAACATGTATTCAATCACTAATCAATATGATTATCACTAGCGTCTTTCCATTTATTCATTGCTCCTTGTCATCAATTTCATTAAATCTTTGGCAAGTAGGGGAGAAAACAGGTTGCAGACATCAGTATGAAGAATGGCAGCTGAATGATAAGACTGTACAACCAGAACATGCAAAGAAAGGGAGTTTATTAAATAATTTATCAAAGCAGTGAGAAGAGAAATATCCACTACTGCACTGCTTTCTTTAGCAACTCTGTCTCTCATCAAAAACCGCATCTTCATCCACAGACAGAAAAAGAACATGCCATCACAGGCCATCTGCTTAAGGCTCCAGTTCTGAAGCCTGGGACAAAAGTATCCTATATAATAAAGGGGTAATATGCAAATTGACCCTCATGGCTGGGAATGACCTGTGGCTATACATGAACTGACCACGAGGGGGCAGATACTCAAGGCAGGAGCTGACTCCTGGTGGTCAGTGGACTTCCACAGGGGGAGTGCTGCTCAGCCAGAAGCCAGCTCATGGCTGGCCAGTGCAGCAGCGGTGGTGGGAGCCTCTTTCGCCTCCGCAGCAGAGCTAAGGATGCCCCACTAATGGCTTAAGCCAGGAAAGCGGGCCTAAGCCATTAGTCGGACATCCCCTGAGGGCGCCTGGGCTGCCAGAGGGATGTCTGACTGCTACCTTAGACCCGATCCCCAGGGGAGCGGGCCTAAGCTATCAGTTGTACATCACCACTTTAATGGTGCCTGCTTTGTTTGGAAGAGGAAGTAAAAGCAAAGCTGCCCCCATTAACCCCAGTGAACGCCAGTAACCTGGCAGCAACCATCACGAGTGCTAAGCACTGGCTCTCCCCATTGCGAGGGTGCAGGCTGGGCTGAAGGACACCCCCCCCTCAGTGCACAAATTTTCATGCACCAGGCCTCTAATCTTTTAATAATTAAAGTGAGCTTTATTATAAAAATATGTTTCTCATGGTCTGATTTCAAAGCATTAACTAACTATGAATGAAACGGATGAAAACCAATATGGTCTTCCTTTTCTGGCTCCCTGGGACCAACCTTGGACCAGCTGGGTGATCAACAGCTGTTGCTGAATATGTAAATGAGAGGAAGGCGAAGTGGCAAAGAACTCTAACCAAGCTGGTGTTGGCCTGGCTGGTCCAGAAGCAAGATGTAGGGATCTTGGAAGCAGAGCCAGGCAGAAGCTGAAATGGGAACCTGGGCAAAAGCATGCTTAGGACCTCTTTCTTAAAATATATGTTCTTATTGATTTCTGAAAGAAGAAGGGAAAGGGAAAGAGAAAGAAAGATTGGCTACCTCCCGCACGCCTCCTACTGGGGATAGAGCCCACAACCTGAGCATGTACCCTGACTAGAAATCGAATCGGCAACCTCTTGGTTAATGCACCGGATGATGCTCAACCAACTGAACCATACCAGCCAGTAGGACCTCTTTTATGTAACAAGATGGTGGCATATGGAATTGGGCAAGCTGGGTGCCCTGACAGAGAGATAAGGAGCTGACCCAGTGGTAGTCTCAGAATCAGCAAATGCAGGAGGAGGTAAGGCAGGTACAATAGTTCGCATTTCTCCCAGAGGGAGCACACTATGTTGACAAGGACGCTGCACAAATGCCCCTAGTTTCATGCTTCTTTTGCCGGCTGGCCTAAGTCTCAGAGACCCGGCCCTGGCCACAGGGAGGGGATGCTGCTGATCCCAGGTGGATAACCTGGTATTTTACGTTCTTAGGAGAGGAGTAACAAAGCTAAACTCCAGGAGAGTAGGGAAAAGAACTTTGCACCTGCCAAAAAGGAATACAAGATAATAAATGGTGATAATGTGACTTTTTTTGGCTGTTTGAACCAAACGGAGGATAACCCAGAAGATTATGCTGTTCCTAACAACCTGTGGGGCTCATGGTGAGGCCACGTGACCTCCTTAGACCTTCACAAATGGAGGAGTTTATAACAATGCATGGGGACAGAGCCCTACAGAAAAAGAGAAAGAAGAATTTGCGTGGAAAAACTGTAAGATGTTAAAAAAAATTTACATTGTGCCAGGAAAAGCAATTCAAACATCTGATCTGCATCCCCCTTTTCCTGATGTTCAAGCCCACTTCACTGTCCAGTGACTGGCAGTTATTCAAGGGATATAAGTGTGGAATGCAGTGCAGCCATTAAAAAAAATCACACTGGGGCCCTAACCGGTTTGCTCAGTGGATAGAGTATTGGCCTGTGGGCTGGAAGGTCCCAGGTTTGATTCTGGTCAAGGGCATGTACCTTGGTTGCTGGGCACATCCCAAGTGGGAGGTGTGCAGGAAGCAGCTGATTGATGTTTCTCTCTCATCGATGTTTCTAACTCCCCGTCCCTCCCCCTTCCTCTCTGTAAAAAAATCAATGAAATATATTTTTTTAAAAAAATCACACTGGGAAGGGCACTTCATGACATGTTAAAAACCAGCATATTATATGGCTCAATTTTAGGAGAAATGGTTAAAAAAAATTCATCAATAATCTGCAATATGAACCAGAATACTAATAGTAGTCATCTCTGAATTATGAGATTGGTACTAGTTTTCCTTCTTTCTTTCTTTTGTATTTTTCAAGTTTTAATAACCAGGTGTTAATTTTCCAATCAGAAAAAAACACCGCTGTTTTACAAGGGTTTCAGTTAAACATCATGCAACACCATTTTAGACAATAAGGTCTTGATAAAAATGGCCACCACAATACCTACGATTTTAGGTTGCTGACAAGGAGAGGGTCCTAAACTTTTCCATTGGGGTTACTATCCACTAGGAGATGCTAACCACTGGGTACCCTGAACTTATTGGGGAGAGAGTACCCTTGCCACCTACATTCTCCTTTCCTCTGGAAAGTTCCAGAAACTCTGGCGAAGGCACTGAGCTGGGAAATATACGTAGAATAGGCACATATATCTGATTGTATTCATTCATCTCTACAAATAAAAGTTAACCTGAGAAGATATGTGTTCAACCCAATGATCAGCAACCAAATCCGGGAGTTCCAGGCCCCCCACCATCCTCTCAATCCCCATGACAATCACTCCAGGTCCCAGAAATGCCTGCACATAAAAATGAGAAGAAAAACTAGATAACAAAATAATCCAGAAAGGAATCCCAGGGCACTAGCCCTCAGAAGCCAAATCCAGAACTCTGAGGCCCCAGGCACAGTTCTTGCTGCTGGCCCTGGACACACAAGGGCCTGCAAAGTCCATCCCTACTGATTCTCCAAGTGGGGTCTCTGAACCCCAGCCCAAAGGCAAGAACACAGGATGGCATGAGGGGTGTGGCGGTGGGGGGCTACTCACGCTGTCGTTGCTTCCTTTGTTGTCCTCATACTTGGTTTCTATATGAATGGAGAATTTTGGCAAGAAGGAACACTATGGAAAAAGAGAAGGTTTCATTAGCGTACCATTTTTTCTCTCTTCGAATCTTCAACATAGGCTCTGGATGCTCTTCTCACCACTTACTTGGGGACATGGAAAGGTTCAGATACTAGGTCAATATGCAACCACATTCAGTAAGAAAAGCTGCCTTTGGCAATATGAACACAAAATTTCATCCAGAAGTCAGGCTGGAGAGAATGCCAGGCAATGGAAGGCAAGTCACTGAAGAGGGTGTTTTCAAAAGGATTACCTTCTGAGCCAGGCCCCAGGCTTGAGAGAAGCAAACACCTGAATCAGAGGCAATTCCAGCTTTGGGTGCCTACCTCCGGGCAACAGCGATCACTGCTGGAACCTGGGGACCCAGCCTTACCCTTTTATAAACATTCATATAAAGCTAGGCAGGGGGCACAGCGGAACCTTAAGATCATACATTACTGAAGTCAGAGAGACCTGGCTTTTAGTTTGGGTCTATCACTTGAAAACTTTGTGACTTTAGACAGACAAGTTGATGAACTCTTCTGAACCCTAGTAGTATTAAAACACGGATACTAATTATTATCTAATAGTGACATTGTGAGGGTTGAATAAAATCAAGGGCATAGAGTCAGCATTCAGTTTGAGGCTACAGCTTAGCTTGACATAAAAGGCAGCCCCTCTTCCTGACGGCACAAAAGAGAGGAACCCCGAATGCTTACCACCCTAGTCTCCCAGTTTCACTGAGTTACATTCTATGGATTCAGTGAGATTTTAAAGATTAAATAGCTTAATAAGAGGATTAAAATTTTTAAAAATTGACTTCAGAGAGAGGAAAGGAGAGAAACATCAATGAGAGAAACATTGGTCAGCAGCCTTCTGCCATGCCCCCTACTGGGGATTGAGCCTGCAACCCGGGCATGTGCCCTGACCAGGAATCAAACCTGTGACCTCCCGGTGCATGGGATGAAGCTCAACCCATTGAGCCACACTAGCCAGACCAACAAGAGGATTTTGATGGATGTTGATGTAAACTTCCTCCTGCTGGCACCAAGCTGGGCATTAACTTTCTTGGCCACTGGAAATGGGATGGAAGACAATTGAGTAAAATGACCCAGCAACTCCACTGAGAGCTGCAGGTTTAGGGGAAATGAGAGTTGGACTGATTCGCTCAGTACCCATAGCACATTGTACCCCAGGCACTGCCCAAAATTCTAATTAATTTATGCTTTGCATCCATTCCAGGAACAAGGTACTATTTATTATTAACTTCTTCTAAAGAGAAGGAAACAAAGGCACAGAGAGGCTAAGAAAATGGCTCATGATCACACAGCCAATGAATAGCCCAGTGTCCATCCCTATTGATTCTCGAAGTGGGGGTCTCTGAACCATTTAGTAGTAGTAGTAGCAGCTGCCTGAAACTCATTAGAAATGCAAATTCTTGGGTCCAACCCAACCCACTGAATCAGAAACTCCGGGAGCCCTTTTGTATTTAATGAGCCCTTCTGGGCCAGCTGATGCACACCTATGTGGGAAAACCGCCTCACTACTTCTAGTATAGGAAGTAAATAGAGATAACATTATCTAAGATCCGGAAGTCCAGAGTGTCCATCCTCACCAGTCAGCCCAGTGAAGACTCCCAGGCATCTGTATAAGTCAAGGGCCTTGGATGTGCCACTGAAAATTCTCCTAATGCCACACGTTTGCGTGATTTGGCATTCATCTGTCTCAATCTGGCGAAACAAGCAAGCTGAACCATGACTAAGGAAACTCAGAACCAGACAATCCCAGTAATTGCCTTTATGGAGAACGCAGCCCTGCAATTTCTTTCTTTTTTTATTTTATTAATTTTTTATACATATCTCCCCATTGCCCCCCCTCCCTCCCAGGCATACCCCAACCCCCCAGTGTCTATGTTCATTGGTTATGATTATATGCATAGATACAAGTCCTTTGATTGATCTCTTATCTACCTCACCTAACTTTAATCTTCCTGCTGTAATTTCACAGTCTGTTCGAAGCTTTACTGTCTCTGTATCTATCCTTTTGTTCATCAGTTTATAATGTTCTTTATTATCCCCCAATGAGTGCGATCATGTGATGCTTCTCCTTCATTGACTCAGCCCTGCAATTTCATTCATTGACACCTTCCTTGCAGCCAGCTCTCCAACCTCTCACTCCATAACTGCTGCCCTCACACCGAGGCCCAGGGGGTTCCAAGGAGGGGCTGCTCATTGGGAATCGAGACCCTGAGGATTCAGCGGCTTGAAGCCCACGGCAGAGCTCTCCATCAACCTCGAACTTGAGAAGATGCACCTGCCTGAGACCCTTTTCAAAACAATAAGCCTTCATGTAAACAGACTTGTCCTTTTTAACTCATAATTCACAGGAGAGACAATCCAACATGAGTACAGTACCAGCTGGCGAGAGAACAGGGCTGTGCAGCATGGGGACTGGGCCGGGTGCATCGGAGTGGAACCCCACAAGGATTTTTTATTGGTCGAACCTCTAAACCATTTATCTAAGGTCAAACAAATAAATCTTAGCATTTGGGTATTGAACCCAAATAGGAAAATACAAACTCTTATGCAAATCAGCAGATGTTATTTTTGAGCGAGGAACGGGGTTATTTTCATATTAGAATGGCAAGGCTGCCAAAGGCTGTGAGTGCACCTGGCAGGCAAGGCAGTGAGAGGACCAGATCAGATAGGCCATCTCCAAGCGGGTCAGCATTTTTCTCTTACTGCAGTGGTTTGAGGCTGATAACTCCTTGGGGAACGCAGTGGCTATTCCTCGGAGCCCTGGAGAGTGGACCTGTCTTAAGCTAAAAGCCAGGTATATCTGTGGCTCCGGGCCTGTTCAGAGCTGTTACTAAAACCTTTCCACTAAGATGTCCACGATGAGATAAACTTCCGCTGCCCCACGCAGGTTAGCATCTCTAAAAATAGGCCCACTGGTACTCACGGAGCCTTAGCTCTCAGGAGTACAGGAGAGGAAAAAAAGATGGGAACTCTGACATAGCTGGAGCAAAGTGCAAGAAGAGAGACATTGGGCGTGTGACCCAGTGGCTAAAACTGGGGGATTCAGGAGACTCATATGCTCTCTGGCACACTGAGTGGCTCAAGGCCCATTGGGTCACAACAACATGAAGGACAGACTAAAATACTCCTGTTGACAGAGTTCCCAGATAGACCCCAAGATTCCCAGCATCTGAGATACAGATCCTGTATCAGCCCTCCCCTTAAGTGTGGACAAGATACAATAATATGGTATAGCAGCTCATCTGATTAAATTGCCAAAGTGATTAGATTATGCTATAAGATTTGTATTTTGTTTTTTAAAATATATTTTTACTCAAGGCCTGGTGCATGAAATTAGTGCACAGGTAGAGTCCCTAGGCCTGGCTGGCAATCAGGGCTGATTGGGGTCTTCCAGCTGCTGGTGGGGCCTTTCTTCATTCCACACTACCTCTTGGTGGTCAGAGTACATCATAGTGAGCAACTGAACTCCCAGTCTCCCAGTCAAACTCCTGAAGGGACAATTTGCACATTAGGCTTTTATATATATACTAGATGCCTGGTGCACAAAATTTGTGCACAGAGGGTAAGGGGGAGGGTGGAAGTGTCTCTCAGCTCAGCCTGCACCCTCTCCAATTTGGGACCCCTTGAGGAATATCTGACTGCCTGTTTAGGCCCGATCCCACTGGGATTGGGCTTAAACAGGCTTTTAGACATCCCTCTCACAATCCAGGACTGCTGGCTCCCAACTGCACTCCCCTGAAGGCCTAGTTAACTCCAACTGCCCTCTCCTGCAGGCCTTGCCATCCCCTCCCCTCCATCTGCCCTCTTCTGCGAGCCTTGTCTCCCCCAACTGCCCTCCTCTGCTGGCCTGGTCACCCCTAACTTTCCACAACTGCTCTCCCCTGCAGGCCATCTTGCGTCCACATGGGGGCAACCATCTTTGACCACATGGAGATGGCCATCTTGTGCCTTGGAGTGATGGTCAATTTGTATATTACTCTTTTATTAGATAGGAGGATAGATTGATTTCAGAGAGGAAGGAGAGGGAGAGAGAGAGAGAAACATCAACGATAAGAGAGAATCATTGATTGGCTGTCTCTTGCACGTCCCCCACTGGGGATGGAGTCTGCAACCCGTGCATGTGCCCTGACCAGGAATCAAACCATGACCTTCTGGTTCATAGGTTGACATTCAACCACTGAGCTATGCCAGCCAGGCTGTGAGACTTGTTTTTAGAAGAAGCAAAGGTTCTCCTGTTGGTTTTGCAGAAGTAAGCTGCCATGTCTAGAAGCTGAGGAGCTGAGAGTGATCCCTGGAGGCCAGTCAACTAGAAAACAGAACTTCTTTCCTACAACTAAAAGGAACAGAACCCTGACAACGGCCACGTAGAAGAGGACGCTGAGCTTCAGATGAGGAGCCATGGCTGACACCACAATTTCAGCCTGGTAAGGTTCTGCGCCAAAGACCCACCTCACTTGGGCCCCAATGGCAAGGTGAGGTGATAAATTTGTGATGTGTTAGGTCACTAAATTTACGGGAAATTTGTTACACAGCAATCGAAAACCAATCCAACACCAGGCTCCAGAATCCAACCACTGCTTCCTTTCCAAATCTCCCATCTGGCTCATCTGAGTCAAGTACACGCACTTTGAGGCTGGAGCACATCCAATGGGGAATTTGTACTCTTTCTAACTTATTAGTTCCACCAGTGATGTTGTCTGCTTTATTGACGGCCACTGTTTATTGTCCAGGGTGACACTTACTAGTAATAGAGACCACTAAGCTTGCCATTAGCTGGCGTCCAGGGGCAGCAGTGCGTGGCTAGCGCACAGGGAGGATGCGTGGTGGAAATAATACAGGTTTTGGAGTGAAGCAGACTTTAGACCAAATCCCAGCTTCTTTTCTCACAAGCTGTGTGACTTTGGGCAAGTTCCTTAATCCTCTTGAGCTTTAGTGTTCTCATCCATAAAATGGAGACAATACCAACCTCACTTGCGTGGTGAGGATTAAATGATATAACGCATGTCCAAGACCAGGCAGTGTCTGCTAGAGCAGTCATTGGAGAAACATGGGCCCTTCCCAGTGTACCCCTTTCCATGAATGAAATCCCACAGGCTACCTGGGGGAGGACACAGAGCTGGGGTGCAGAAGTGCCTCTGCCGTGCAGGTGTGAGGATGCATTGGGAGGCCGTGGGCTTGCTGGGGCAGTGATGACAGGGGACACCTGTTTGGTCCTGCCTGACATGGGTGGTGGCCAGCACACAGAGCTGCTTGCCTTCAGCATGGCTCTGGCCCCTGAGCTGCTCTGTTGTTGAGAACATCATCTTCCAAGTCTACCCTCTCATTGTCCTCCTTTTCCTAAAGGGTTATCAGTTCCTTTTTCTGCACAGTAGCCCTCTCCCCTCACCCCTTCTCAGCACTCTCTATATTCCCTGCCAACCTCGTGCGGGGAAGCAAGCATACCACCAGGATCTCTGTGTTCTTTCTTTTTTCCTAGATCTAAAGGCTTTCCGCCTGCTGGTTCACTCAACCTTATTATGAAAACTGAAGCTCAAAGAAATTAAGAAGTAGCGTTTTAAAAAGTCAGCACAGAAAACACACAGCAGCTTTTGGGAGCCGCGGGGTCCCACTTGATGACCCTGCTTCCAGGCAGAGGGTCTGTGGTGACTGAGCAGCATGAGGAAGCAGGGGACAGGCGGTGAGGTGCCCTCGTCCCCTGGAGCCTGGGGGACAGCATGAGTCATTTCAGCCCTTCCCCTGAGCCCACTGGATCTAAACTCTAATGAAAAAATCTTTCTTTTTCTCTGTCTTCTGGACTACAAGAGCAGCTTGATTAGAGGAACCTTCAGTTCATTATATTCAGTTTGTTTTGCCCTCAACCCCCTAAAAAGAGTAGTGGTGTCATGGAGAAATTTGGGAAATAAGGCAAAAGATCTCGTGTCATTTCCTCTTTGATTTTCTCACTTAGATCCTCCTTACCCAGAAGAGTCTTATTAGTATTGCTGTCACCTGCTCCCTGCCACAACCAGCTTCCTCAGCAGCCAGGATCTGAGCATCTTTCATTTACCTTCCAAATCCAGTGGGCAACCACCCACCGACATGAACCCCTTTCTATAAAGTGATCATCTGGTTCCTGTGAAAGCTCTAGCACCTAAACTAAAAAGCGACCCAGTCGACATGGCTCAGTGTGGAGTGTTGATCTATGAACCAGAAGGTCACAGTTCATTTCCCAGTCAGGGCACATGCCCGATTTGTGGGCTCAATCCTCAGTGTGGAGTGTACAGGAGGCAGCCGATCAATGATTATTTCTCATCATTGATGTTTCTATCTCCCTCTCTCTTCCTCTCTGAAATCAATCTATCTATCTATCTATCTATCTATCTATCTATCTATCTACCTATCTAATAATAAGACCAAAAAGTGCAGAAAAGCGGCAGTTTGGCAGTTCTCTGCTGAACATTTAAATGCTTGCACTTATGTCTTTTGGAAGTGATGAGGGAATCTGCAGTCAGGAAGAAGAATGCCAGGAAAGATGACCGAAGTACCTGGGCCTCTGCAAGAATAATTTCCAGACAAAGCACGCCCAGGTTCAGTGTCGGGAAATGGAAGCAGCATATGCAAAATGCATGGAAGAGCTGAATTTCCAATTCACTACAGACATGCTTTGGAAACATGAAAGAGCTATTTTTAGTCTGGTGATTGATTAGGGTTGCTCTGGCAATAAGAAACACTTAGAACAAAACTAAATGCAAGCAAGTCTTAAAGAGAAAGGGACAAACAGGCTCAACATTCTGGATGATGCTGGAAGCCCTGGCTGCGGTCTCCACACCGCAGAGGGAAAGGGGCTGGTGGCCGCGGATAACGGGTGTGGGACAGGAGTCTGAGGCTCGTGAAGTGTTCTGCACCCCAGAAGCACGCAGTGGCAAAACTTCTGGAAGAATGTGCACCTTTCACTTTGAAAAGCATCATTATTGTCGTCCTACACTCCCAAAGCACCCATGGGGAAAACTATACTTGAACAGGTATTATTCCCACTCTACACCAGTTTACAAAGTAAAATAAAAATCATATATTCTCTAACAGCATATTTCTAAAAATTACCTAATGATGCCTCATCTAAAGAGCTTGCTAAAAACAGATTCCCCTCTTCTGCTGATTTGCTGAGGGTTCAGGTTCTCCTCCTATGGCCCAGGTGTTTCTTTCTTTTTTAAAATATATTTTATTGATTTTTCACAGAGAGGAAGGGAGAGGGATAGAAAGTCAGAAACATCGATGAGAGGGAAACATCGGTCAGCTGCCTCCTGCACGCCCCCTACTGGAGATGTGCCCGAAAGCAAGGTACATGCCCCCGACCAGAATCGAACCTGGGACCTTTCAGTCCGCAGGACAACGCTCTATCCACTGAGCCAAACCGGTCTCGGCGGCCCAGGTGTTTCTTAACCTCAGGAAGTTTTGGGGCAAAATGACGATCCAAGGTAAACACTGTCAACATTCTTCATGTCCAGTCTGGGCCAGACAGACATGACCCAACACTGAGGTAGTAATGATACTGTACTTACTAGCATCGGGCACTGGTGGAAGTATTTGATATATAAGGTACATGAGTATTTCTAGTGTAGTTGAATACTCAGTCGGGGGTTATGGGGGTTAAGGTACAGGCTTGCTTCTCAGTATGCCCTGGGGTCACTGAGCAGAGAAAATAAGTGTGTGTGCATCTGTCAAATGATAGATGAACTGCCTTGCTTCAAATAAACCCAAAGAAGGAAAACAGGAATTACTCAGAAGATAAACTGGAGAAATACACTGAGTGGTCAGATTATTATGATCTCTGAATGCATAATAATCTGGCCACTCAGTGTATATCTTATATAATAAAAAGCTAATATGCAAATTGTTCCCTCAACCAGGAGTTTGATCAGCAAGCAGGCAAGCCAACCTCCCATGTCCCCTCCCCCTGGCCAGGCTGGCTGGACCCCACCCATGCATGAATTAATGCATTGGGCCTCTAATATATATATGTGTGTGTGTGTGTGTGTGTGTGTGTGTGTGTGTGTGTCTGAGTGGCCAAATATTATATGCATTCAGAGATTATAATAATCTGGTCACTCAGTGTAATTTTTTACTCCAGAAATTCAAAGTGATAATATGATGGCTTAAATTAGTTCCTACTGTGGAAATACTTTTAAATCCCTACCCAGAACTCCAGAAAGGGTGTGAATTCTCAAGTGTAAAAAAGTATGACAAATGAACAACCATTCATGACCATGCTTTTGGTTCTATAAAAGACCTGAACACAACCCAAGTCCAATAGGAGAAGGTTGGTTAAGCACACTGTGGTGAACTCTAAGACTATTAAAAAAGCAAAGTGTAAAACAGGATGATCCTATTTTTGTAACAAGAGAAAAATAAAACAAACCCCACCAATGGTTAATATATTACACAGAAAAACAAAATAGAGAAATAGACATCAAAATAGTATTATGGAGAACAGTGGGAATTATGGGGCTCTTTTATTTTCTACACTATAAATTTTTATAATGTTTGGATTTTATACTAAAAATCTATTTTCAATAATCAGAAAAATTCAAATCCAATAAAAAAGTGAATAAACACATCAATGATATCCCAAACTCTATTATGTGTAATGGAAATCACAAGACGTTCTAAAAATTCTCTTAATTTTAGTCCTCTTCAAAGAAGAGTGTATTATAAGTGCACTGATAAGTAGATGGAGGAGGTAAAAATCCAGAAAGTTTGGCAATCACTACTTCAAGTGTTGTTCATGGAGTTTTTGTGTGTTTTTTTAAAAAATATATTTTTATTGATTTTTTTTACAAAGAGGAGGGGAGAAGGAAAGTTAGAAACATCGATGAGAAAGAGACATCGATCAGCTGCCTCCTGCACGCCCCCTACTGGGGATGTGCCCGAAACCAAGGTACATGCCCCTGACCGGAATCGAACCTGGGATCCTTCAGTCCACAGTTCAAACTACATTTAAGTGATATCGAAATTTATTGTTCAAATAAAATGTTATGAAGAGATATGGTGGCCAGTGGGGTATGTCCAAGGAACATCCTGGACGAAGAAAAGAAGAAAGTTTAAAAACCAGTGATTGAGCCCAGTAACTCAATGCCTCATTCCTGGTCACTAGCCAGTATCCTTCCATGTCTGAGGGCAAACTTTATATGGAGGCTTGGAATGAAGAAAGTTAAATGGAAGAGCTGAGAAGCTGGCCTGGGGTAGATGAAGTATTCATATGCTTTTAAAAGATCATTTCCTTTTAGCTTCCATCTGGGACTCAATGCATTCCTCCCTGGCCATCTTGTTCCGACTCTACCCAACTCATGTTCCCTGCTATCAATGAACATTAAGCTCTATACAGACCTGACCTTTTCTCTAATGGAATTCCCCTGACGACATCGATTCTCTGGTACCATATTCTTTGTTCTCATATTAAATGTAATCTAAGGCCATCCAGGGAATATCAGTTTGAGATGGGATCATTAATAAAACTGGATTTGCAAATGTTCCATATCTCATCAACAGGAGACTTACACTCTAGCTTCCATGGGGCTAGGGAGGTCAGGCCTGGAGTGTAGGGTTTATTATTATCTAGGAATCTGGGCTGTGCTGTTTGTAAAACAGAGGATGAGCCTATATGTAGAGGCAGTTGGTAGATATCTAGATCTTAAAGTATCTTTCAATTTCATCAGAAAATTTTTATCCTTCCATGTTTTGTTTTTTAAATATAGTTTTATTGATTTTAGAGCGGAAGGAAGAGAGAGAAACATCAATGATGAGAAAGAATCATCAATTGGCTGCCTCACGTACACCCTACACTGGGGATTGAGCTCGCAACCTGGGCAAGGGCCTGACCGGGAATTGAACCATGACCTCCTAGTTCATAGGTTGACGCTCAACCACTGAGCCAAGCTGGCCGGGCTATCCTGACAGTTTGATAGAATATTGGCCCTATCGTTAAAGGTAACATATGTAAAACTTCTCTTTTGTGCAGAAAAGATCTTTAATACACTCAGAATCTTGGTCATCATACAAGGAAAGATGCAAAGGAAATAACAGGAGATATTTCGGTTTCCTTTGCTGTTCTAGGTTCTGGGTTCCGGGGGCCACATATGACTTTACCCACAGATAACATGGGTAGTAAATAGTGTCAGGGTAATTGGGAAAAAATGGCAAAGAACATAGTTCCAGAAAAGCGAGAAAAGGAACCCGTGTGAAGATATTTTAAAAAGTAGAAGAATTTTTAAAGCAAAGAAGAACAGAAATTGCATGTAAATACTAGAGATGAGGATAAACCAGAGAAAGTTCTCCCAAATATAGGCAGCACAGGAAGAAAAACCTCTCCAAGAGCGGTGGACCTGGAGGAGAAGTGGGTGGGTTGAGAGGAAGGCAGAGCATGGAAATAGAGCAGGGAAACAGCGACGTGTAGTCCAGCTCACAGTGAGGAAATGAATGCCAGCCTCTCGCTGCTTCTCATCAGCCTGCACCCTGCACAGAAGCTTCTGCTCATTCAGTAGTTCATTCATTGATGGAGCCTCTTCCCATCCTCTGGCATGATGAGTAACAGCACCCACTGGAGAAGCAAGGCCAGGAGGGAGAGGGAGCAAAGACATGAATGAAAGTATGTTTTCTCAATGGGGACATGGTTTGCTACCCACACTTGTATGAAAATCAGGCAGAGAAACTAAATTCAGGCTCATTCAATGTAGGGCTGGACCTGTCCAGGCAGCAATAAGCAGAGGATGCTCATGAATACTGATAGCCACACACAATAAAGGCAGGACACGAATTTAAAGAGACAGGCAGGCCACATCAAATGAAAAAGAAATGCATGTAAGTAACAGAGATGGGAACAAATTGAGGTGACTTCCCAAATATACACTGGCATATGGCCAGTTTGGAAACCTCCAGATTCGGTTAAAAACTGTAAGAATCTCCCTTTTAACCAGCTGGGCAAATTCCTCACTTAAATATATATTACCACGGAATTCAGAGTATCTTAGTGATTAGAAAGGTCAAAAGAGATAGGGCAACTTTGCAATGACTTTATTTAATCACTAAAATTTAATATATTAGCATAAGTATAGTTATGTGCATTTTATTTTATTTTTATAGCAACCTGCCCCACAAAATTTTTCCAGTTGTATTATACTGACCTCACTAACTTGAACACAACTCCACAGACATTAACAAACTGTAGAAGAGAAATCCAATTTTTAGGTGGAAAACAGAAAAACAAGGAAAGGAGAATTCCCTAGTAAAATCCTCTATGGAAAATTCCTTTAAACAAATATTTTTTTAATCTGATGATTGCCCTTTATAAAGTCATTCTGAGAGATATTTAAACATACAAACAATTTAAAAATGCTATGTTAGGCTAGAAAGCCTATTCTCTGTTCTCTCCCGGTCCCCTCCCCCCCCCCGCCTCCCGCCCCCAGGCTGAATTCATTTTCTTTGAAGTACAAATAGCCTGGGAACAGCTAGCGCCAATAGACATGGGATAGATCAGACAGACAACACCGGCTGATGTTCCCAGGGTCCTGCCTCACCAGGTACGCATCTACTGGGCTCCTGAGGTATGGAGACAAGTTCCAGGCCTGCACAGGACCAAGGCATACCTGTGAATAAGCTGGGCCGCCAACGGCTCACCCATACAAGCAGCTCATTTTCTGAAATAAGTCAGAATGCATAAGCTCAATGTCATCCTAATATGCTGCTGTCTTTGCTTTGTGGCCTCACAGAATCAGATGGCTTAAAAAGGAACTTACTAGTATAGTTCTAATTCTTTAAAAAAATTTTTCATTTGTTGGGAGATCTTCAAAAACTGGCATTTGAGTAATAATCCTCAGGTGACATATTAGTCTACTGAAGTGTTAAGAGAAAAGGAACATTAACCAAAATATAATTGATCCACTGGCCTGGTTACTGAGCAAATCATGGCTCTGACCCTGAGAGAAGCTTCTGGAGCTCTCCTAAGTTTTAGAAGACTGGCTTGGAGAAATCCAAGGTTGCGGGACAAATAAGTGTAGTAAATGTTTCATGATACAGCTCCCTGTTGGAGATTCACAATGTATGTTAGAATAGTAAGGGCTCTGAGAAGTTCTGCAATACAAAAACTGTTTAACTTTATAACCCAGTGTGTTTCCCTTCCTTAATGGGCTATCCACTGTCTTTATGATTGTTATAAATAAATGGTACTAGAATGTTTCCACCTAAATTCTCTTGAACTCTGAAGATTTTTTAAATTGATCACTCTGGCTCCATTTAGGATACCAGCTTCATGCTATGATCCATGGCTCCACTGACTTAAACCATCTTCTCTAGCAAGGCCCTCTTCTGACCTAACTGTTATTTGGCCTGGTCCCTAACAGGTCCCAGCTCATATGTTCCCATTTCTAAGAAGAAATACTTTTCCTTTATCCCACAAAATTATGTACTGTCCTGGATATTTAGTTAATTGTGATGTAACTGAATTTCCTAACGTTCCCTGCCCAGAGTGGCTCAATTGGTTAGTGTTGCTCATGCACTGAAGGAAGGGTCACAGTTTCAAATCCTGGTCGGGGTAAATATCAATTGACGTCTCTCTCTCTCACACGGATGTTTCTGTCTCCTTCTAGAATAGATGAGAAAAAAGTTGCTTCCTATTCTCCTAACCCCCATCACAACCCCTGGTCTCATGGTTCCAAAGAAGAAACACCTAGGGACCTTCATTCCCTTAGTTGACAGAGTCGTTGAGATGGACCAATTGACCTCTAATTTCCTTCCAGACAAGACTAAGCTTAGAGTTCTGTTGTAATAAAGTATCTTCCCTGAACTTGTACCTACTTCCTGGTTTTGTAATTTTCTAGTTAGGTAATAACCCTTGGCAGGGTCTCAGCAGAAGAAAGAGAGGGCTGGAGAGAAATGGTCTTTCAATTATCAGGGAAGCTGATGAGGCCAAGATTGCAAGTGGAATTCCTGTCCAGGACAGCAAGCTGCTTTCAGAATAATACCTCAATCGGTTGCCACTCCTGGAAAATAACCTGAGTTCACCCATGCTGACTGATGGCCCATCCCCAGCTGTGAGCAGCCCTGACTCTTCCAGGCTCAATAAAAGCAGCCCTGAACGGCCCCCTCTTTCATCCTGGCTCAATACTGTTAGAGGTTCTCATTCAAGAATCATTTCCCCAGAAGGGGTCAATGGGGGGAAAAATGGGTCACCTGTAATACTTTCAACAATAAAGGTTAATTTTTTAAAAACAGTCATTTCCTTCTTCCTGGTCTATTACAATTAACTTTATCTACCTCTTTTAACGAAATAATTTAAATGCTGGGTCACACTGGACAACCCACATCTACCCTTTGGTCTCTGAGGAATGACCAGCTATTCTAACCGAAAGGGCTTCCCCTGTGTCATCCCCTCTCCTGCAAATTCTTATTAAAAGGAGTTTTGGTGGGCCCTGGTCAAGTAGCTCAGGTAGTTTGAATGTCATTCCGATATGCCAAGATTGCAGGTTCAGTCCCTCTTAGGGCACATACAAGAATCAACTCATGGTGGGGATGGGCAGCCCGGTTTTGGCGGGGGGCGGGGGGGTGGTGGTGGTGGAAGAATGAACTCATGAGTACAGTATATAGATAAGTGGAACAAATCGATGTTTCTCTCTCCCCCTCTCTAAAAATCAATTAACAAAAAATTTTAAAAAGAAAATAAAGTGGTGAGAGAAAAGCAACTGAATTGCTTTTTAAAAAAAGATGCTTTGGTGGAATAGGATGGTCAAAACAGCAATATATATATATTATATTATATTATATTATATTCTAAGTCACTCCTATTGACTTACTATAGCTTAAGTTGTCAAATTCTTACAAATGAGAAGAAAAGCCGTTTCTCCCCACTCCATTGTTACCGAGGCTGAATCGATGCTGCTGAGCCATGCCCACGCTCCAGCGCTGCCTTTTTTTAGCCCGAGAAAAACAAAGTCAGCTGCTCTGGAAGGCAGCCAGGCTGCTCGGGCACCTTCCTTTGTGACTTTTCAAACTTCAGAAAGACCAGCAGGTTCTGAAGGACTCTTAGACGGCCTGTCCTCTGGAGAATTGTCGTCGTGTAGTTCTTTGTTTATTGTGTAATTAAGATTTTTTTTCCCCTACAACCAAGCTGAAGATATATTTTTCCATTTCCTGGGAAAAATCACATTTCCACCTAATCCTGGACACATGCAGTCACTCACCACGATGAGAAAGCTCGAACGTCTTTATAACTGTGATCACGTGGAAACCCTAGATGATGACCCTAAATAGAAAATTCTCGTGGCTGGATTTTGTCACAAACGAGGGCAGCAAGAGGCCTCAGTAGTGGGCTGGAGAGTCAGATATAAGACCGAGGGATGCCTAGGAATAGACAACACTGCTCTGGGCTAATCCTATGAAAAGAGACACCACTCTGGCTTCCCTGAGGGAGGGTTAGGGCTTGGTGACCCAAATTGGAAGTCTGACATCAGGGAAGTTGTGCTTCGGGGCACAGACAGGAAATATAAAGCTTGAAATGACATCAAGAAGAGCTATTTAGGATTAAAGGTTCAGGGGATAAAGAGCCCAGTGAAAAAGCATTTAAAACGGGGGAAAAAGATGAAGACAATGGAAAGCATCTGCTGTAAATCCTACGGGGCAGACCCTGTGGACACAGCTGAGCCAGAGTCACTGGCAAAGAGTGCACCTGCAGCCGGAGGGAGAAGCCTAGACTCCCCCAGCCACTGGAATGAGAAAGAAAGCTGTCCTATATTTGGGATAGAAAACAAAAATGGATTAGCTGCTTCCCTGTGGAGAATGAGATGTAGACCTTGACCTGACATTCAGAGCTGCCCTGTCCTGGCCTCCATGTGTCCAGGTGGCCAGGATCCAGCGACATCACTTCGCCACTGGGCCTGGAATGTACACGGTATATAAGAATTGTGGGTCACTCTGACCAGTGTGGCTCAGTGGATAGAGCGTCGGCCTGTGGACTCAAGGGTCCCAGGTTCGATTCCTGGGATGTA
This sequence comes from Lasiurus cinereus, assembly GCA_011751065.1. Classification (NCBI taxonomy): domain Eukaryota; kingdom Metazoa; phylum Chordata; class Mammalia; order Chiroptera; family Vespertilionidae; genus Lasiurus; species Lasiurus cinereus. Next base: position 10,653,083 of record JAAGEH010000016.1, on the reverse strand, counting down.
CCTTGATTGTGGGCACATCCCCAGTGGGGAGTGTGCAGGAGACAGCTGATAGATGTTTCTCTCTCATCAATGTTTCTAACTCTCTATCCTTCTCCCTTCCTCTTTGCAAAAAATCAATAGCATATATATAAAGAATTGTGGGTCCACTCTCAAATTCATGTTGAAGCCCAACCCCCAATGTGATGATATTTGGAGATGGGGCCTGTGGGAAGTGATGAGGTTTAGATGGGGTCATGAGAGTGGGGCCCTCATGATGGGATTAGTGCCCTTATAACAATAGAACAGGAAGCTTGCTTTCTCTCTATGTTGTCTATAAGGACACAGCAAGAAGGTGGCTTTCAGCAAATCAGGAAGAGGGACCTCACCAGGAACGGAAGCAGCCAATACCCTGATTTTGAGCCTCCAGAATGTGAGATATACATGTCTGTTGTTTAAACTACCCAGTTTGTGGTGTTTTTGTTATGCAACTCAAGCAGACTAAGATCCTTCCTGCCCCTTTTACCCCCCTAGTCAAGGGCCTGTACCTGGGTTGCAGGTTCAATCCCCAGCAGCTCTGGTCAGGGTTTGTGTGGGAGACAACTAATTGATGTGTTTCTCTCACATTGATTTTTTTTTTTCTTTCTCTCTCTCCCTCTCTTTCACTCTCAAAAAAAAAAAATCAATGGAAAAAATATCTTCAGGGTAGGATTAGCAAAAACCCCCACAAAAGATCAAAAACTCAACTCCATCACAGTTCAGTTAACCATTTTCTTGTTATGACAGTCTGATCTGTTGGCCGCAGGAGAAATGATACAAAGAAAATACCACAACATAATGTGTTATAGGGTCCTTTTTTTAAAAAAATGGATGACTCTAGAGGCCTTTAGAATAAGAAGAAATTAAATGGTTTTTATCAAGCCACTGAGACTGTCCAATCCAGAGCCCTGAGTAAAACAGTATGATTGTATGTCTTTCTCGTTTCAAGGTTCTCCTGTAAGGGATAAGGCCACTGCCTTTAGGCATACACCCTACCTTCCATTGATAACAAGCATCATCTCTTTAATACCATGTTTCTAGAAACTGTTCTTCTGTTATAGTGAACTAGCACAACTAGAGCAGCCAAGCCATTAAAAAACGCAAGCAAAGTTAATTATGCAAAGTAACTCTCAAGGCATTTTAAATTAACATTCATATTCTGGAACAAATGAGAACAGTCAGGTTCTTGCATTATATATAACTATGTAATAGCCAACATTTAAATATTTCTGCTGAATTATTCCTCTATATTTTTATTAAATTGGTAAGATGAGAAATACAAGGGCAGTCCCAATTAATCTACTGATTATATACTGAATATTTCAAAATGATTAAGTAAAACTTACTGTGTATTCTGGTTCCAGATGTTCATTTGGAAGAAATGGGGGGGAGAGGAGAAGAAGAGAGAAAAAAAATGATGATTTAGACCACACTTATACGCAATAGAAAACCACAGAACTAACATATATACTAGTGCATTATAATTATTAAAAATGTGGTAAAGAAACCTTCCAAAAATTAAACTTTTATAAATATTAAATGCTTCCATGTTTGTTCTTAAAATTCTTTCATATGGTACTTTGGTGGTTAGTCTGATAAGGACTGTAAGACAATTCAATTAGCCTACGAGTTTGTGGCTAATTAAAAACCAAAGAGTTGGCATTATAAAAGCAAAATTAAAGACTAATAATTCCAGTAGAGCAAGTCATTAACCACACAGGAAATCTTTTAAGTGGAAAGGCAGCTTTCAGAACCAATAAGAAGAGCTTGTTATGATGATATTCAAGTGGGAACTGGAATTTTCATGTGTTTGAGGGCAGGAACTAAACCTTCTAAATTTTCTGGCCATAGTTTCTAGTTCAGTATCAGCAAAGATATGTCCTATGCTATAGTTTAGGATAGAGAGACTCGACAGATTCTTTTACATTAATTATAGCCAAGGTGTTCTTTGGGGGGTGGAGTAGGGAGTGGTGTAAAACAAACAAGTCAAAATAAATCACACTCCAAAATTACTTGAGACATCACTTGAAGAAGGAAAGTGAAATGGCTTAGCTTAACACCCCCACCTCCTTCTAGGAAAAGTGAAGACTTTAAAGGACGGTAAGAGTCTCCCACAAGTCTCTGCTGGGATAACACACCTGAAACCAGTGAAATCTGACCATGTTATGTTTAGTGCTACATGTAACATACTGGCTGCACAAAGGACTTACCTGTAATTGTGTAGGGATAATAGTTCCAAGCCTTCTCTGTAACATAAAATATTTTGGGAACAACAGCTCTGGCCCAACTAGGCAGTTTGCTACGAGGAAAGAAACAAACAAACAAAAGAAGACCATCAGAGTCTGTCCAGTGCCTTGCTATGCTCCCCTGTCTTTCTGGATGAACTGACTGCTAGAAAGCAGAGGAGTCCTGAGGCACCCCTTTTCTCCCTTCCCATCCTCTGGTCTTTCCCGCAGTACAGATTCACGTGCTCCTCAAATGTGCGAAGGCAGAAGGTTACAGCCCGGTGTGGGGACCTCAGAGAACTGGAAGGCTGTCCTCAGATCTGATTTACAGGGACATGGGAATTCAGTGGCTGGGAGGTGTTACGTTTAAAGCGTTTGGCCGCATTGTCTTTGTCTACTAGGAGTGAAAGGGTGGAAGAAGTAGTATGGAGGTATGTTTAAAGGAGAATATGGGGGTGGAGGGGAGAAGGGACAAATGTCAGAGCCAGATGTCAGCTTAACAATCCAAATGAGCCATGTTTTTTGAAAGCAGACTAAAGCAACAGAGAGTAGAACTTCAGAGATGCGACGAGAAACATAATATAACCCCTTCATGATTATAGGGTTGACTGTGTCTCCCCTCAAAGACGTATCCACATCCTAACCTGTGAATTTAACCTTATGTGAAAATAGAGTTTTTGCAAGGCAAAGTCTCCCTGGGTTTGAGAAGGCCATGTGACGACAGAGGCGGAGACTGAATGGAGGGATGCAGCTACAAGCCAAGGACTGCCGCACACACCCCAAGTCAGAAGAGAGGCAGGGAACAGATTCTCCCTCAGAGCCATCAGGAGGAACCCGTCCTGCTGACGCCTGGCTTTTAGACTTCTGGCTTCTAGAACAGTGAGAGGATACATATGTATTGTGTCTGGCCACCCAGTTTTGGCAATTTGCTGCTGCAGCCTTACAAAACAAATATGACCGAGTGTTGCCTCTGGAGCAGGGACCCAGGCAGGCATGTACAGACATCAGACTCTTTAAACAAAGAAAACCCAAGCGCACAGACAGGTCCCAACACCTTTTGTAAACCAAGGGCTGATTAAGTTTTGTTTCCCTTCAGAGGCAAACTCCACAGCAAAGGATAGGCCTAAAGAATTCCTTACATATTATATTTAAATATACAGAATTATATATCCCTTAAATATGCCTGCATAATTTTATTTCCCTTCAGCAGTACACCCTGGGGTTTTCTGTCCTTCCTATTCTGGTGCCTACAGCGAGGTGTCTGGGATGCCAATGTCTAGCAGTACATCAGACCAGTAAGATGATGCAGATGCAGAGATCCTCAGGGCTGCATGTTGGCAATAAAGAACACCACGAGGCAGTTTTAAATTCCAAGCCGATATAGCTAGGAAACGGAGGGAGGGAATCATGCTTCTAGAATCCCAAATCCCTAATCCCTCCTGGATGTGGAATTTAATGACAACCAGGGCCAGTAAAATATTGTGTACCTTTGTATGTCTTCTCAGATTGTTTCTCCTATTTCTTACAGTCTCCAGGACCTGCCCTTTAAAAGACAAATACGTATTTTCAATGGCTGGATGGTTGGATCTAACCCAAAGCTCGGGGCCATTTCTCGGGGTTAAAACAAAGGGGAGATGAGAGCTCCCCTGAGCCAGGTGAGTGCGACGAAGCCCACTGCTTCAGGTGGGCCGTGGGGAGAGAGCCGGGGCAGCTTTAGAATTCATATAAGCATCCTTGTCGCTGCTCTAAAGCAGCACACCTCACTCCTATAAAATCATCTCTGCAGTAACTGCTCATTTACCTTACACTCACACCGCTCAAAAGGAAGGCTGCCTCCCGACAGGCGTTTTTATAGCTTCTGCCTGTGATTTATTCTCTCAGTCCTTGAAGTGGGAGCACACCTAGGGCTGATGTCCCGTGTGGGTCATAAGCAAAACTTCCCCTGGGTTCCCTCCCCTATGTCCCCAATTCCAGAGTGATATGGCAATGAGTCGTGTAGGGAGGGTGGGTTCTACTCACAGGCAAGAGGATTGCAGGGTGTCCCCAAAGTAGGCGAGGCATTGTTTAACTTAGACCAAGCACCTATGACTCCCTCCTACCAGCCCTGGGGCCCCCTATCCTCTGTCTTCCTTCGGGCCAGGGTTCCATCTACACTGCACCCCTTTCCAGATCCGTTAGGTTCCTCAGGCATGCCCCTCTGAGACCCAAGTCCCCTCCCTCCACAATTCATTCCCTGTGTCACTTAATAAGCCTCCCAGCAGCATAAGCACCTTCCCAAGCAGCAATCATTTTCTGGAAGGAACATGAAAGACACCGGCGATTTTCCATTCACATGAAAACTGTTCCCAGTTGTAAATGGTCAGGATTCTAGAGTCTAGGATCCTTATTTTAGCTGATTCATTCACCAGCTCTTGCAGGATACACAGCCTTATAGTCAATTTACCTTTTCCAATGAGACACCCTAAAAAACACAATCTTTCAGCCAAGATGGTTGGTATGACTTTATGCGACTGTTCTAATTAGTGTGGGAGGGAGGCCCTTCTGGTGCGAGTCATTTACCGGGCCAGGCGCAGGAGGCTTCTGCGTTGAGTTCTCTGATATGTACTTCAGTTTAAATCTTTTTAAGCCCATGAACAGACCTTCTCTCAGACTCCGATTTCCCCAGAGCACATCATTATTCAAATCATTCTGGTCTGAAAAAGTAAAATTTAGTTTTCCCGCAGTAATGATTTATCAGGGCTGCAAGCAAAAATGGAATTAAATTAGTCCCCACTGTTGCTGTCACTTTCACGATGTATCCTGTCACACCGCCTACAGTTCTAAGGAGACGTCTGTCATTCAAGCGCACTACTAAGTGTCAAACAAGAACCTCTCTTCCCAGAAAGGCGGCATGGTTCCAAGCATGTCCTCCTGGTCCACTGGCCAGGACCAAAGCTCTCATAACCCAGGTTTAGAGACACTGAGCGAAGAGATGTGCGTTTGTCCTTAAAGACTTTACCATAATGCAAAGTGTGCTTCTGTGAAAATGATACCAAGGTCCCCAAAGGCCTTTGTGGAAGACAGACTTTTCAAAACGTTTGGTTTCTTACTCTGAAACTTTACTATGATGTGGAACATAAAGCTGGGGGGCCAACTCTGCCAGGTTTGCATGGACTGCCCTGGTTTTAGCGCTGGAAGTCCCACAGGCTAAATTCCTCAGTCCTGGGCAAACCGGGATGGCTGATAGGTCATCCTAAAGCAGTAATTCTCAATGGCAGGTGGGGGTTGGGATTTGGCAGCCCCCTTCCTCTGGGGGGACATTTGGCAAAGTCTGGAAACGTTTTTGGTGATCACGACTGGGAGGGGTGGGTGGAGGGATGCTGCTGCTGTTTAGAGGCCCAGGTGCTGCCCAATGTCCTGCAATGCACAGCACAGTGCCCACAACAAAGAACTATCCAATAGGAACAGTGCCAAGACTGAGAAACCCAGCCTGGACCTAAGTGAATACGGTCACTGCAGCCTTCATACATTCTCCAGGTTTCCCTGGATCACAACTGACCCGAGAAGAATGCCCCATAGGCAGGCATAATCCAAACGCTCAGGTAAACAGTGTTTACCTCCTTCGTAAAGAATTTATGGAACTGAATCATAAACATCCCCCTCCATTAGAAGCTTCTGGTACTTTATAATCCAGGTTGTCACCGTGTTTCTTCACGACATATAATCTCACTTCACAATTAATGTGCATTGGGGAATATTACTGGGCTCCAGGAGGTACTAAACATCATTAGGTCAAATGTGATCTAAATGGAGTCCAATCTAATTTTCTCAACAGGGACCAGATTTACAATGGTCTTAACTGGAAATTGGGGACAACATTCCCAGCAGAAAGACAGGCTTGCTGAACTCATGAAACAGTGCTTCGCTAGGATGTTCCCCAGCAGAGTGCACCTGAAGAAGCACTGGTGCTGACTGCAGCTCACTCAAACGACTTCAAAAGGACTTAGCTGCTGCCTTGGCTGGTATGTCTCAATGGTTGAATGTCGACCCATGAACCGGGAGGTCATGGTTCGATTCCCAGTGTCTGGATTGGATCCCCTGTAGGGGCATGTAGGAGGCAGCTGGTTGATGATTTTCTCTCATCATTGATGTTGTTATCTCTCTCTCCCTCTCCCTTTCTTTCTCTGAAATCAACAAGAACACATTTAAAAAAAAATAAAAGGACTTAGTTGCCTTCATGCCCTCATTTCCCACTGGTCCATTTGACAATTTTTGGATAATAGTCAATTATTCCTATCCAGTTCCACATACAGTAATTTCTGAGGTATCTACATTTCTTCGGCAGCTGCAGTACTCTTCCTAATGGTTTTTCTGGCTGGTCTTTTAGTTCTGCTCTTAATGTAATTCTTCCTATGGCAGAGAGATGAGCAGTTTCCAGACTGGAGCCATCACTTGCAAGCGGCGGGCTGCTGGCTTCCCTCACGGAAAGTTCCTGGATACCACCACCGCTCTCCTAACTGAAAGGGACACTTTATGCGCGGATTCTGGGAATAGGCCTATCTGGCACAGGTTCTTGGGAGGGCTTTGCTTGGACAGTGTGAGCGACTGCTTGTTGTAGGGAACCCAGAAGAGCAGTCCACATGTGTCAACATCAGCCATCAAGGAATGAAGATGGCCAAACGGGTGTGGCTCATTTGGTTGAGCATCATCCCAAGCACCAAGAGGTTGCCGGTTTGATTCCCGATTAAGGCACATGCCTAGGTTGTGGGCTTGATCCCCAGTAGGGTATACAGAAGGCAGCCAATCGATGTTTCTCTCTTATCAATCTTTCTATCTCTCTCTCCTTCCTTTCTTTTACTCCAACAAAATCAATAAAAACATACTTTTTAAAAAAAGGAATGAAGATGGGAGACCACTGAACTGGACACTAAAATCCTAATAATTAGCCTAAACATTGTTTCTGTGATTTCCTATGGGAATAGCTGAGGGTTCCATCATTGTACGAATGCCTGGCTTGTTCTTAAGAACTGAGGTGAGGACAGAAACAGAATAGTAAGCACTAAAAAGTATGCCTGGAAGAAGTCCCTTACATGCTCTATTTATCCCAGTCTATATATTTTAAAAATTATTAATTGAATAATTTATCTAGTAGTATATTAAATATATATTTATATAGAAGATTAAGTATTCCAAGGTATGCAATGATTTTAGATATTGTGACTAAATGCTATCCCCATGAGGGCAGAGGTCTTTGTTCTGCTCAGAGCTGCCTGTCCTGACCTAGAATGGGGCGTTGGCATGCATGTGGCACACAGCAGATGCTCAATAAATATTTTCTGAAAGGCCGAAACCGGTTTGGCTCAGTGGATAGAGCATCGCCCTGAGGACTGAAAGGTCCCAGGTTCGATTCTAGTCAAGGGCATGTACCTTGGTTGCCGGCACATCCCCAGTAGGGGGTGTGCAAGAGGCAGCTGATTGATGTTTCTCTCTCATCGATGTTTCTAACTCTCTATCCCTCTCCCTTACTTTCTGTAAAAAATCAATAAAAAATGTATTACATTTTTTTTTAATATTTTCTGAATGAGTGAAAATTGCACCTGGATATCCCAAAGCCCAATAATGACCACGGAGAGCCCTTAAAAATAGCATGGATATAAACTGTGTGGTCAGAATCTCTGGCACTGACACTTATCTATGACCTGTTGCCGAGGTGATGGGCCCCCCCAAACCACATGAGCTTGGGGCACTGGGCTCTTACTCTGGGGAAAATCTAGGAGAACAGGAAGAGGAAATGTGAAAGACAGATCCAAGCCATGGCAACAAAGCTCTACCGATGAGCTGGTAGGTAGAGCCACCAGCTGGTGGCTTTGCTTGTCCTGTTAAACAGGATTCATGGCTTATGGAAACTGTACCTTCTCCTACCCAGAGCTGCTCGAGTCCAGAAGAGGTTGCCCTGGAAAGTAGGAGCCACATTCTCTCTGCAAACTGATTGAGGCATGAGGCGAACTCGCTGTTGGAAGCTGGCAACCCTCCCTGACTGGCAGCTGCCAGTACAGCCTAATTAATCCAGCAGCCGTGGTGAGGAAGAACATGTCACTTCATGACTGAAAAACAAGCCTAAAAATAGGCCTCATCTTTCCTCCAAGGCACCCCTACCCCCACCAATCCCCACTCCTCAATAGGAAGGGATCGGAGAGGTGCTAAATATGAAAAGAAAAGAAAAGAAAAAGGGATAAAAGAATTACCTCCTGTGATTCTGGGCTACAGGTTTGATTTAGAATCATTATTCCAGAGTTTGATGAGTATCTTGCCTTCTTTCCCTGGATGCCAGGGTTTTTTTAAGACAGTTATTTGGTTAACTACACTGGATCTAACGTACTAATGTATGGGCACTAATGTGATACCCTAAATGTATTAGGCAACCACCAAAACGTACTGCACACCCAACAGTGTGTTAGATGTTGTAGGAAGGGCCAGAGGCTAGAGCAACCCTGGGAGATGAAAGCAAGTAACAAAGGGATAAAGGGCCCTTATAAAAGACATTTTACCAAACTGAAAAAGACAAAGGACTTCAATAGGCATTTTTCCAAAGAAGACATATAAATGGCTGATGAGCACATGAAAAGCATTAGGGACATAAAATGGCCATCAAAACCTCAAGATACCACTTCACACCCACTAGGATAGCAATAACCAAAAAGACAGACAATAACAAGTGTTGCTGATCATGTAGAGCAAGCATGTCAAACTCACGGACCCCAACGAATATTTTTGTGGCCTAGCCAACATAACAGTATGTAAGAAATATTTTAATAAACACTTCATAATTTAATTTTTACAATATCCTGTTATACATAATTATTAATAACGAACTGCCCCGTTCACTAATGACCGATTACTATAACCATGTTGCATTCATTTCCCTTATGTACCTTATGTGCAGGTGCACCATTTCTCTCCACTAACACTAGCAGCGAATATCTAAGCAGCCGATGGCCACGTCATTAGTCTTGGACTGACTTGTTTGGTGTGCACAACAGGGAATATTTCACTTTCGGAGAACTAAAAAAATAGGTTTATTTGTGTTACGCTTATTAATTTGTGCAATTATTCAGTGTCTGGTAAGTTAATGTTCAAGAAAAAATACTAATTTTTATTAAAATGTTCTATTATTTTGTTAACGATTACTCATTTATTTCAGCCCGTGTATTCAGCATGTCTCTATCGAAATAAACCTACATTTCTATGAAAATGTAAGCCTTTTTTGTGTGTGGTCCACAAAAATTTAAACCTTGGTTATTAGACCCATGTTAGCCTTTGAGTGTGACATGCTTGGTGTAGAGAAGTCGGGACCCTCGTGGGCTGCTGGTGAGAATATGTATCGTTGCAGTGCTTTGCAAACCAGCTGGAAGCTCCTCTCCACACTCAGGGGAGCTCAGGCTTGGACTGGGAGCTCAATGGGACGCTTACTTTAGAATTTTGGGACAAGTGATAAAAAAGAAAAAAGGGACAATTTGGACCTACTCATGGCAGCTGTGGAGGTTATGGCAGAATGAAACAGTCTGACTCTACTTAAAGGACTCTAACACCCTTCCCTGAAATTTCTTTTCTACTCAAGACAGACTCAGAGAGTTGGTCCTGACTGCACAGGCTTTGAGTATTTTTAGTATCTCTAGAAGTTGCTTTGGATAATAAATTTTAGAAGCAATTTCTGAATGAGATTTGGCTTATTTTGCCACCTCATGAATTCAATTCCAGAGGACAATGACATTTCTATGTACATCATTAAATGGGCACTGGAGGATATGGGTCAATGTGAGGTGGATTAATTCAAGTTTGTAACCACAAAGTAATGGGTTTGATTTTCTTTTATGATTATAGAAATATTTATTATTTTATAGTTATGTCACATGTCAACTTTTTCTTTCTTTCTTACTAAACCATAACCTACCTGCTTCTAAAAATACCTGGTGTGTACTCTTCCAAACATGCCCAGAACCTTTTAAATGATAAAAGGATGGACATAGTTTATATTTGTACAAAGGGAACTGTAAGTTCTTGGTTCCTCATTTATGTATGCTGGAGAAGAGTCAGGATAATGTCTGAAACTCGCTTTGAGCATAGAAAATTCAGGTTGAAAAGGACCTGAAAGGTTGTCAAGTCTAACCATCTATTTGATGTTTGAATCTACTCAGGGGCAACCTGAAGGCTGGGCTCTGCTCATGCTCAGGACCCCCTGTGACAGCATAACTGACCACAAGACACCCTACTACCCTCTCTCATGGCCTGCCTACTGAGATTTCATCCCTAAACAAAGCCTAAACCCTTCTCCTGGCATTCTCACCCATTAGTCTTTGTCCAATCGGCTCTCCTGGGGTCTTACAGAATACAGAGGCCTGATTCTTTTCCCCCTGACTACACCATCATCCAGTTTTATCCATTATCTAGCTTTTCTAGGTTAAATGTTCTTGGTTTCTTCATTTTTCATACTACTTGGGTTTCTAATTCTAAAATTTTTATGAACAATTTTAGAAAAGCAGAATAAGTAGGAGGGACTTACCCTACCAGATATCAAGGCTCTTTATAAAGCTATAGTAATTAGGACTTTTAGGATTATGTTCTCTAATTTTATTTTAAAAATAACCTTGTTGCCATTTTAATTAGACTTGCATTAAATGTATGATTGATTTGGGAATTGACAGCAACTTCACAATACAGCATTTCCCTCCCATGTATACTACCTTTTGTCTGGGGTTTTAAAATGTCCTCCACTAACATTTCATATTTTTTCCAAAAAGTTTTTGTATATCTTGTGGATTTGTTACTAGGTACCTTCAGCTTTCTATTTCTATTATAATTAGAATGTTTAAAAGTTATTTTTCCCATTTATTGTTCCTGCTATATAATTATAATGCTAGTGGTTTCCGATGTAGATTTTATACCCAAGAATCTTGCTGAATTCTCATATTGATGTTAAGTGTCAAGGATAAATTTAAGTCATGATTTATTTTTATTATTAGACTAGGCCCGGTGCACGAAATTCATACACGTTAAAAGGGAATCAATTGGGAGAAAACAAGATGGTGGCATAAGTAAATACCTAAACTGCTGCCTCACACAACAATTTTAAAACTACAACTAAAAGAGAAAATGGACATCATCCAGAACCACAAGAAGGCTAGCGGAGTGGAAATTCTATAACTAGAAGGAAAGAGAAAAGCACACTGAGACTCAGAGGAGCTGCAGGAAGCAGAGGTACTGAGAATTGCATGCGGAGAGGGCTGGAAACTGAGTGCATGGCTGGCTTTCTCAAGTGGGAGGGAGACAAAAGCTCCTGATTGTGCTGAACTCCAGTTCCGGGAGAGACTCTGGGGACCTAGACTCATACGGAGTGAAACTGGACTGTCAGGAAAGAGAAAAGCACACTGAGACTCAGAGGAACTGCATAAGGCAGAGTTACCGAAGCACGTGCATGGAGAGGGCGGGCAACTGAGTACATGTCCAGCTTTCTCAAGCGGGAGGGAGACAAAAGCTCCCAACTGCACAGAACTCCAATTCCAAGTGAGACTCTGGAGACCCAGACTCATTTGGAGAGAAACTGGACTGTCTGGCAGCGGGCCGAACTTGAGAGCAGCTTTCTCTCAGAGGTGCTTGCAGTGATTACCATGGGACACTGAGATACAGGGGCCTATTAGGGCAGGGCTAACGGGAAACCAATGCTGTCTGCTCTGGCCTGAGACTCTGCCCAATCCAAGCTGGTAACAGAAGCTTTTGCAAGTCTTCTCTCATAAGGGTATCTCCAGCAGAGAAGTTCTCCCAGCATAGACACAGCTGATCCTCACAACCAATTGGCCTGGTGGTTAATTCCTCCCAATGATACCAACAACAATCAAGGCTTAACTACAAGAAAACTGTGCAGACAGCCAACAAAGGGGTATACCAAGAGTGTCCACCTCAGGTAACTGGGGAGACTGAGCCACTGGGCCCTATAGGACACCTAGCACACAAAACCACTCTATTAACTTAGGGAAGCAGCCAAAATGCAGAGACAAAGAAACAGATCACAAATGAAAGAAATGAAGGAAAGCAAATGACTGGATACAGAGCTCAAAACCACGGTTATAAGGTTTTTCAAGACTTTTCTAAAAAAGGCTGATACATTTAGCGAGACATTGGAGGAGAGGGAAAAGGACAAACTAGCATACACTGATTGACATAAAAAATATTAAACAGAGATCTAACAGCAGACTAGAGGATCACAAGAATCAAGTCAAAGATTTGAAATACAAAGAAGCAAAAAACACTCAACTGAAAAAGAAAAAAGAAAAAAGAATCCAAAAATATGAAGATAGTGTAAGGAGCCTCTGGGACAACTTCCAAGCATACCAACATCAGAATTATGGGGGTGCCAGAAGAAGAGAGAGAGCAAGATACTGAAAACCTATTTGAAGAAATAATGACCAAAAACTTCACCCACCTGGTGAAAGAAATAGGCTTACAAGTCCAGAAAATGCACAGAACCCCAAACAAAAGGAATCCAAAGAGGACCACATCATAATTAAACTGCCAAGAGCAAAAGACAAAGACAGAATATTAAAAGCAGCAAGAGAAAAACAGGTAGTTACGTACAAGGGAGCACCCATACAGCTGTCAGCTGATTTCTCAACAGAAACTATGCAGGCTAGACGGAAGTGGCAAGAAATATTCAAAATGATGAACAGCAAGCACCTATAACCAAGATTACTCTACCCAGCAAAAGTATCATTCAGAATTGAAGGGCAGGTAAAGAGCTTCACAGATAAGAAAACGCTAAAGGAGTTCATCACCATCAAATCAGTATTATATGAAATGCTGAAAGATACTCTTTAAGAAGAGGAAGAAGAAGAAAAAGGTAAAGATAAAAATTATGAACAATAAATACATATCTATCGACAAGTGAATCTAAAAATCAAGTGAATAAAAACATCTGTTGAACAGAATAAACTGGTGGATATAATAGAATCAGTGGCATAGAAAGGGAGTGGATTGATAATTCTTGGGGGGAAAGGGATATGGGGGTGTGGGAAGAGACTGAACAAAAATCGTACACCTATGGATGTAGACAGTGGAAGGGGTAAGGGCAGAGGGTGGGGTGGGACTGGGTGGAGGGGAGCTATGGGGAGAAAAAAGAGGAACAATCATAATAATTTGAACCACAAAGATTTATTAAATTAAATTTTTTTTCAGTGTACATAAAAGGGAATTAATTAGAGGAAATATTTTAATATTGCTGTTTGCTCTTTCTCTATAATAAAATTGTCAGAGATGAAAGAAAATTAGTAAAATGTATATGAAAATTTCCCTCTTGTCAGAGTCTGGGGCACATGGTGGGATCTAGAGGTCCCTGCCCACCATCTGTTTTGAAAATGCATGAGACCCAGACCCAGCTGGCTTGAATAAGACCCAGACTCGGCCGGCCCCATTCCTGTCAAACCTTTCTGGTGGGGGGCACAGCCTGAAGTCCCCTGGCCCATCACCAGGGCAGAGGGTGCAGCCTGAGGTCCCCTGGCATGGCACTGATGTGAGAGCCATGACCTGAGGTCTCCCAGCCTGGCACTGGGGTAGGGGGTGCAGCCAGAGGTCCCATGTCAAACCCCACTGGGTGGGGGTGGTGCAGCCTGAGGTTCCCTGTCAAGCCCTGCTGGGTGGAGGGCATGGCCTGAGGTCCCTCACCCAGGCCCGGCTCCATGCAGCCTCAGGTCCCTGCTATTTGGTCATGATGTTATGGCAACCTGGCTAATATGCATATTCCTCCATTATTAGATAGATTCTGAGGTATCTGATTTGCTAATGGTTTATATTGGACTTTCACGTCTTAACTGAGATGGGTCTGTATTGTCCTTTTTGTACTGATAAACTGTTCAGCTTTGATGTTAAGGTTCACGTGGTAGATACTACTCATTGCCTTCCCAACTGTCACCATCCATTTCATCCCCTTCCCGAGAAGCAGATCACGTCTCTCTTAAATATCTTCCTCTTTTTATCAGAAGGAAAAATCTTATATCTCATTGGTTGGAACTAGGTGGTTTGGCCTCCCCTTGCTGCAAAGGTGGTCGGGAAGGTGGGTATCTGTATTTTCAACCCATGAATTATTTGTCAATGCTTACATTTTCTAAATGATGAAAAACCTCTTTTTTGTTGTTGTTATCAATTTATTTTTGTAATCAGCCCACAGGAGAGTGATTTTCTGGTATTTGTTGAGATAGATTTCTGGCCTGGTTTATAGTCAGGTTTTGTACATTTTCGTGTGTGTTTGAAAAGCATACTGGTTCCAGGATGTAGTATTGTCCATTGGATCAAGTTTGCCATTCTGTTGTTTACATCCTCTCTGTGTGTCTCAGTTTCTTAAACTGTTATTATCCTAAAATCCCCCACTATAACTTTAGGCTACTTATGATTTTGTCAGTGTTGCCATATATTTGTTACTCTAAGTCAGTGGCTCGCAAGTCACATGCGTCTCTTTGGCCCCTTGAATGCGGCTCTTCGCGGCCCATGCACAGAAGTCGGTTTAGGCTCTCAAAAGAAATTTCAATAGTTGTACTGTTGATATTTGGCTCTGTTGACTGATGAGTTTGCCGACCACTGCTCTAGGTTGAGGTTTAGGATTTAACTCACATACCTTTACTGTGACCACTGATATCTTATTTATCTTATCATCAAAATTTGTTTTCTAGTTACGCTTTTTAAAGGATTCTCTTTATTCTTCCTCTGTCTTCTCTTGAATTGATCAAGTTTTCTCTTGGAAGTTTATATAATTCCAAGTTTATACCTGCTCCTTCAGAGTTTATCTTTACATTTTGAATATGCACGCTTGCCTTTAAACAGTTTAAACGAATCAAAAATTCCCTCCTCCTTCCTAAATAATATTTCCAAATTAAGAGTGTTTCTACTATAATTACTATACTCTCATCTTCTGCTATTACTGTCTATTATTTAAATTCCATGAACATACCCACAATTACTCATTAATATTTTTTTAAACATTCTATGCTCATTCCGATTTGCCCAGATGTTTACCAACTTCTTGTTTATTATTACTTCTAGACCCTCACCCCTTCCTTCTTGGATTCAATTTCCTTTTACTTCAAGTACATCCTTTAGTTCTTTTAGTCTGAGTCTCTGTAACCTCTCTGTTTTTTATTGTCAAAAACAACTTTTTAAAATTATTTTTTATTGATTTCAGAGAGGAAAAGAGAGGGAGAGAGATAGAAACATCAATGAAGAGAGACTCAATGATTGACTGCCTCCTGCATACCCCACACTGAGGATCAAGTCTGAAATCCGAGTATGTTCTCTGACTGGGAATGGAGCTGTGATCTCCTGGTTCATAGGTCACTGCTCAATCACGTGTTTGTGAGTCACATCACCCGGGCTCAAAAATTATTTTTATACACAAGTCTCAGTTCCACCTCTCCATTTGCATGAGCCAAGGCCACATATCTGTCTCCTATGGGTGTGGCACCTCTCAGTTCTGGCTGCCTCTGGCTTCCTTAGCATTAGCTCATCTGCTTTCCGTTCTGGTTTGAGTTTCCTCTTTATTTCTTGTACCTGAGGATTTCCCTTTCTTTGTTTGGAACTCCGCTTTATATTGTTATATTTCATCCTGTGTTTGTCATACAAGGTAGGGGGAAGGTCCACATTAATCTTTGTGGTACCTATTCCTGGAAATCCAGATATTCTATTTATAACAAATTTCCCTCTTACTGGTGTTTATTATTCTCCTTTAAAATAAATACCATATTTTTGATAGCGAAAACAGCCATAACAGAGACAGCTGGACACTTCTTGTTCTGTTTCAGTAAAAGTCATCAAGTTTTCTAAAATTTCTTCTTAAATTTGGTAAATACAGAACATTCCCCAGGCAATAACTATACCTGTTTTCTACATCTCCTTCACTTCTCTTTGCTCTGCAGAGATGATCCGGGCTCCACATTTGAACTATATTGTCCGCACTAACAAGCCAAAGCAGCATGCTTAGAAACCTTTCTCTGTAAGCAAGTCATCCGCAGGCGAAGCCCAGGGCTCAGCTACTCCTGCAACCAACAGCTGGCTGGAGGCTTGAACTGGTTCCAAAACCCTGGGAATTCACAGCTTCAAGGAGATGAATGGGACCAATCTAATTTGCATTTCATTGTGACTTGGAAATCCCTAGTACTGCATCCCAAACAGATTAAAACACGTTAGTTTAGCTCTAGCCAGATTGGCTCAGTGAATAGAGCGTTGGCCTGTGGACTGAAGGGTCTCGCAGGTTCAATTCCAGTCAAGGACATGCACCTTGGTTGCAGGCTCAATCCTCATGTGGGAGGCAATCAATGGATATCTCTCTCACACATCAATGTGTCTCTCTCTTTGTCTCTCCCCTCCCCTTCTACTCTCAATGGGAAAATATCTGTGGCTGACAACAAAGGAGGTCATGCTTCAGTTCCTGGCCTGGGTTGCGGGCTTGATCCCCAGTAAGGTGTGCATAGGAGGCAGCCAAGCAATGGTTTTCTCTCATCACTGATGTTTCTATCTCTCTCCCTTTCCTTTCCTCTCTGAAAGCAATAAAAAATATTTTTAAAAAATATCCTTGGCTGAGGATTAACAACAAAAACAAACAAACAAAAAAAGAACACATGTTGGTGTAAGCAGCCCAAGGCTTCACTGAGAGATTTCCACACACCTAGTGACAGGACCCAAACTCTCCTTCTCCGTCGACTTCAGCCTGTCGGAGCATGGAGGCCATGTGGGATCCAAATTCGGCTTGAAAGATGGTCAAAGCATGGACAATGGATCAGGGAATAAATCGGGGGCAACGTCCAGCTGTTGTGTCAGAAATGTTTTCTGAATAATCACATTTGGGCCAATTGGAGAAGCTGCACATGGGGATAAAGAGTATTCATGGGCCGAGACTGGTTTGGCTCAGTAGATAGAGTGTCGGCCTGTGGACTGAAAGGTCCCAAGTTTGATTCCGGTAAAGGGCATGTATCTTGGTTGAGGGCACATCCCCAGTAGGGGGCGTGCAGGAGGCAGCTGATCGATGTCTCTATCATCGATGTTTCTAGCTCTCTGTCCTCCTTTCCTCTCTGTAAAAAATCAATAAAATATACAAAAAAAAAAA
>JAAGEH010000016.1:10580866-10635715 GCA_011751065.1 Lasiurus cinereus | reverse complement strand
AAAAAAAAAAAGAGTATTCATGGGATAAAGAGTATTCATGGAAATGACAGCAAGGCCCAGACTGGTCACATACTGGTTCACTAGAGTTGACATTTACTTTTCATAAAATATATTCCATATGGCATGTGAGTACAAATTTCTGACCCAGGGAAGAAGGGAAAGGAAGAAAATGGGCTGGAGTGGAGGTGTAGCATGAGGAGAAAAACAAACAAGCACGGATGATCAATTATGCCACGAGTGATAAGAAAATAGCAAGAATTTAAAGACTACATTTTGCAAAACAGAAATGGTAGTCCTGATTAGTACTGCTTTATCATCCTCAAATCTTTCCCCGTCCGAAGCAGAGGTGACCGACCACCTCCACCTTGGGAAGGATGGGTCCACCTAGGAAATGGAAACCACCTTAGTACTGCATAACATACATTGGTCACAGGTGACCATTCATTTGGTCAATTCCCTTGCAGACACCTGAGTGGTCACCTGGCAGGAAGTGGGAATCTTACCGGCCAACATCCCAGTGGCACAAGGCCACCTACAACCCTTCTCTACGCCACCTTGCAGGCAAAGCCAACTACTCCTACTGCTAACTCTGAACCAAAGGAGAAGACAAAGCCCTTTAATCCTGAAGATCAGATTTCAATCTAACCTGCCCCTGAAAGCATGGGAAAGGTAAAAGGAAAGCTCCTCTTGATGAAATGCAGTGGGGAACTATTTTGCAGAATACAGGGGATTCTACACTGGTGGATGCAGAAGGCTGACCTAAGACTTTCAAGCTGCCTTTTTATCCCAACCCCACCTCGACCGCAGGTGCTGTGGGATCAGGTGAGAGGGGCTCCCCTGCGGTGAGGGCCCAGAAGCTGGACACCAGCTGCCACCACTCACCTGTTGAGATACACACGCTTCTCTGTGAACTGTCCGTTGCCGTGGTGAGGGTCCTCAAAGGGCTCATTCTGGACGACTTCGACCCCTTCCCCTCGGTCACTCTGCTCATGGCTATGCTTGCTGATCATGTACAGCTGTCCAATTTTGTACTGCAAAACACAGAGACGGAGATCAGCCCCCGGCGCCCTTCGAAAACACTCCCCATCCCCCATCCAACAACTAACAGCACTTTCTGCTCAGGAAAGAGAGCAGACACATGGGCCTGGTGTTCCTTCTCCTGGGGAGCGAGGCGAGCAAGTGGTGAGCAGAAGGCAGAAACGACATGTTCCTGTGAACATTTTGCATCACGTTGGCAATCACCTTGGGGTTGGCAGCCCACCAAGGCACGGGTAGCAGCAGGGAGGCGAGGGCGCGGGAATCTCCCTTCCCATCGGGCCCTGCAGGGTTAAATGGAGCTAAAGTCCTATTTTTCTCAGCAAAATACTGGCCAGAGTGTGTTCCGTCTGTCCCTCCTTTTTGCCTAATTAACTGCATTGCTGGAGGATTAGATGTCACCTGTCTCCTCCATCACCTCCTATAAAGGGTTCAAACTCTCCTGGAGGGCTCTGCCCCCTGGAACAGCAGTTCTCAAAGGCGGTTGGACATTAGAAGCACCTGGAAGCTCTTAAAAACTCCAGATGCCCAGGCCCCCCAGAGTGAAACCTGTGTTCTAAAGGCTGCTCCCCAATGAGGAAAATTACATATCTTTAACTACTTATATCCAATTCCATTAACAGTATGGAGCCTTCCAGCCTGGGGTCCCAAGAAGCCACCTGTGCTTACATGAAGATGATAATATGGAATAACACAGAATATGGACAATTTCTCTTCTGTCCTTTTTTTCAAGCTGTTCCCCCCTCCTTCCTGCCTCTCTGAAAATCCTGGGGCCAGCAGGCATTTCTTCACCCAGTGAACTTCCAGGGTAGCAAAACTAATTTGATAGAGAAAAAAAGAGATAGAGCCTGGCCAGCACGGCTCAGTGGTTAAGCAACGACCTATGAACCAGAAGGTCACGGTTTGATTTTCCAGTCAGGGCACATGGTCGTGTTGCAGGCTTGATCCCCAGTGGGGTACATGCAAGAGACAGCCGATCAATGATTCTCTCTTGTCATTGATGTTTCTGTCTCTCTCTCTCTTTCCCTTCCTCTCTGAAATCAAAGAAGATATATTTTAAAATATAGAAAAAAAGAGAGAGAGAGGAAGAAGGGAATTAAGAGTCAGGAGACAGGACAGTGCCACCTACTGTGGTCCTTTGGGGTGAAACAACACATAGTTGTTGGGATAGGAAGAGGGAAAGAGTCCTGTGTCTGCAGCAAGCTAGTGACAGTTCTGGGTTGATCCCAGGGCTGCAAGAATGCAGGTCTCCTGTCTACATGCACGAGAGAGAGAGATTTTAAAATTATAAAGGCAGGTGAAATGTACAAGTCAGAAGTGCAATCGGTTCCAAAGCTAAGAGATCCTGCTCTCACTCTGAGGCTGGCACAGAGAGGGGAGTGTGAAGAGAATCTGAAAGGCCCTGGTCTGATGCCAGCCCAAGGGACCAGGCCCAGTAACCATGACAATGATAGCAGAAGGCAGCTGGGTCTTCTCAAAGGGTAGTGCTCCCTATCTGTGCCATGCTCCTTCCTAGGATAGTCGGCATTTAAAATGCCCTTTAAAATCATTTTTTTTAGTGAATCTGTTGGGGTGACATTGGTTAATAAAATTACCTGGGTTTCAAGTGTACAATTCTATAATACTTCATTTGTATAGTGTATGGTGTGTTCACTACCCCAAGTCAAGTCACCCCCTGTCACCATTTAGCTTCCCTTCAGCCTCTTCTATCAAAATACTTTTAACATGGGAGAAACCAAGATGGCAGCATAGGTAAATACCTAAATTGCTGCCTTGCACAGCAATTTCAAAACTACAACTAAAAGACAAAACGGACATCATCCAGAACCACAGGAAGGCTGACTGAGTGGAAATTCTAAAACTAGGAGGAAAGAGAAAAGCACACTGAGGCTCAGGGGAGCTGCAGGAAGCAGAAGTACTAAGACACATGTGTGGAGAAGACTGGCAACTGAGTGTGCGGCTGGCTTTCTCAAGTGGGAGGGAGACAAAAACTCCCAATTATGTTGAAATACAGTTCCAGGCGAGACTATGGGGACCCAGACTCATACGGGGTGAAACTGGATTGTCAGGAAAGAGAAAAGCACACTAAGATTCTGAGGAACTACATAAGGTAGAGGTACCAAGGCATGCCCACGAAGAGGGCGGGCAACTGAGTACACGGCTGGCTTTCTCAAACGGGAGAAAGACAAAAGCTCCCAACTGCACTGAACTCCAATTCTGGGAGAGACTCCGGGGACCCAGACTCATTTGGGGAGAAACCGGACTGTCTAGCAGCAGGTGGAACTCCAGGGCAGCTTTCTCTCAGAGGTGCTTGCAGTGATTACGATGGGACACTGAGACACAGGGGCCTATTACGGCGGGGCTGATGGGAAACCAATGCTGTCTGCTCTGCCCTGAGACTCTGCCCCATCCAAGCTGAAAACAGAGGCTCTTGCAAGTCTTCTCTCATAAGGGTGTCTCCAGCACAGAAGTTCTCCCAGCATAGACATAGCTGATCCTCACAGCCAATTGGCCTGGAAGTCAATTTCTTACAGTGATACCAACAACAATCAAGGCTTAACTACAACAAAACTGTGCAGACAGCCAACAAAGGGGTGCACCAAGAGAGTCTATCTCAGGTAACTAGGAAGGCTGAGCCACTGGGCCCTATAAAACACCTCGCAGACAAAGCCACTCTATCAACTTAGGGAAGCAGCCAAAATGCAGAGACAAAAAAAAAAAAACAGACCACAAATGAAAGAAATGGAGGAAAGCAAATGACTGCATATAGAGTTGAAAACCATGGTTATAAGATTTTTCAAGAATTTTCTAGAAAAGGCCAATAGATTTAGAGAGACCCTGGAGGAAAGGAAAAAGGACAAACTAGAAATTAAGCATACACTGACTGAAATAAAAAATATTAAACAGAGATCTAACAGCAGACTAAAGGATCGCAAGAATCAAGTCAAAGATTTGAAATACAAAGAAGCAAAAACACTCAACTGGAAAATAAAAAAAATAAAAAAATATGAAGACAGTGTAAGAAGCCTCTGGGACAACTTCAAGCTACCAACATCAGAATTTTGAGGGGGTGCCAGAAGAAGAGAGAGAGCAAGAAACTGAAAACCTATTTGAAGAAATAAGGACCAAAAACTTCCCCCACCTGGTGAAAGAAATAGACTTACAAGTCCAGGAAATGGACAGAACCCCAAACAAAAGGAATCCAAAGAGGACCACACCAAGAACACATCATAATTAAAATGCCAAGAGCAAAAGACAAAGACAGAATATTAAAAGCAGCAAGAGAAAAACAGGTAGTTACCTACAAGGGAGCACCCATACAACTGTCAGCTGATTTCTCAACAGAAACTATGCAGGCCAGACGGGAGTGGCAAGAACTATTCAAAGTGATGAACAGCAAGAACCTAAAACCAAGATTACTCTACCCAGCAAAGGTATCATTCAGAATTGAAAGGCAGATAAAGAGCTTCACAGATAAGAAAACGCTAAAGGAGTTCATCAACTCCAAACCAGTATTATATGAAATGCTGAAAGGTATTCTTTAAGAAGAGGAAGAAGAAGAAAAAGGTAAAGATAAAAATTATGAAGAATAAATACATATCTATCAACAAGTGAATCTAAAAATCAAGTGAATAAAAATATCTGTTGAACAGAATAAACTGGTGGATATAATAGAATCAGTGGCATAGAAAGGGAGTGGACTGACAATTCTTGGAGGGAAAAGGGAAGGGGGGTGGAGGAAGAGAATGGACAAAAATTGTACACTTACGGGTGAGGACAGTGGGGGGGCGATAAGGGCACAGGGTGGGGTGGGAACCGGGTGGAGGGGAGTTATGAGGGGAAAAAGAGGAACAATTATAATAATCTGAACAATAAAGAGTTATTAAATTTAAAAAAATAAAATACTTTTAACACAAGTGTACTAATATGTGTGCTTCGGAGGAGAGAGAGCTGTGAGGATAAAAGCACGAAGAGGAGAGAGGAAAGATCAAAGATAAAATCTATTTTTTAAAATTTCTGGGATCAGAAACATGACCTGGCTTCCCCTTAATAAGTCCTTACTCTTACTTATGCTCCCAAAGACTAGCATTTTTTCGAGGAGTAAAACAGAAAGAAAAAGCTTATAGACTAAGATCTATGCATATACCTTTGAGATCAACAGCCTACCTTATAAAGAGTGGCACATAAGCCTATAACAGAATTCACTGCTCAGGGAGCAAAGATTTCACTGGCTGTTGTTATGTACTTGGTGTTCAAAAAAGAGGTATTAACCTACAGTGGAACATTATTCAGCTATAAAAGGAATGAGGACTTCAGAGTAGGCATTAATCCAATGGGACTCATGTCCTTACACAAATGGGTAAGTTGAACACAGACACATATAGAAAGATGAGGTGAATCACTGCAGAGAGAAGATGGCCGTCTGCTAGGAACCCACCTTACCTGTGACACCTTGATCTTGAACTGCCAGCATCCACAACTGTGAGATGGTAAGATTCTGGTTGAAGCCACCCAGTGTGTGGTGCTTTGTTACAGCAGCCCTAGCAAACTAATACAGTGGGTACAGAACGAGGTTCCTTTTAGGATAATGAAAGTGTTGTGAATCTGGATGGAGGTGGTGACTGTATATGGTTATAGACTAAATGCCAATGAATTAACTCTAAAATGATTAACTTTATGTTAGGTGATTTTTCACCTTAATTTTTTTTTAAGTGTTGATTTTGCTTCTGAAGTAGTTATCCCCTAAGCGAAAATTCTGTCAAGGACTTTAGTGGGGGATTTGGCAGAAGGGACATGACTACCACTGAATGGTCTTGAGGAGCTCCAACCCACTCACATGTGAAAAATATATAGGATCAAGGACAATGCATGAACACAGAAAAGCCATTAGCCAGACGCGAGTCAGCCTGACTTCGCTCAGCTCAAGGCCTCCTGCTCCAAGGAGAAGGGACTGGGCCTAGGCAGCGGCAGCTGATTCATGGCTGCCTGGCTCATTGATCATTCCAGGGACTCCTGAATGAGCTAGTGCCCAGCAGACATCAGCCTTAGCTCACTAAGATAGAGTCAGACTGGGGCGACCAGCTGTTGTTAGATGCAAAGACGTAGGTGACATTGAGGAGGTGGGGGAGAAAACAGGGAGTGGGGGACAATCAAGGCCAGACACTGAAATGGTCAAGGGCTCAATAGCGGTCACTTCTCTCCTTCCCAATCAAAGCAAGCCTGCTCGGCTGGTTGTGGCCATTGGAGCTGGGCCATCCAGAAGGAAAGGTTTCACTGCTCTTTATAAACCATAGATAATGCATTTCTCATTTAGGGGAAGAGGCAAGACAAGACGGTCCATGAACCATCTGCCTCAAAATCACCAAACACATTCCTAAAAATGCTAAATCCCAGGCTATTCCAGCCCTTTTACATACAGACTCTAGGGGACAAAGAAGTTGGGAATCACACTCAAATGCACACTAAATGCTAAGAACCACTGGGTCAGAGAGAGGTGAAGGCACGCATCAGAACTTGCTCAGCAAAAAACGGTGCCCAGGCATTTCTTGCAAAGCTCCATCCCTAATTTAGTGAAAATACTACATCCTTGACCACCAACTCCAAACAAATTCATATGTCAGATGAACACAGCCAAATCCAAAGACTCAGAACTCCACAGTCTTTGAAGCCAGATAATTGATGGTGATGATGTTGATGATGGTGATAATGATGACAATGGAGTGACAAAATACAGTTTAATTGATTTCCTATAAGTTAGGTGCTTCGTGTTCATTTCTAATACAATGACTCATGCAGAGGGGTATTTTCCGATGAGGAAGCTATCTCAGAGAGGTTAGAAACTCTCTCCAGGCCCCGAGTCTTCTAGGTGGTAGTGCTGGGATTTAAAATCACAGGTCTGCACTCTTTCTTCTCCACCCAACTTCAGGCCTTTTGTCTCTAACAGGTGAATTGCTTCAACAAATCAAAGCCTCACTGTGATTAAAAGGGGCAGGGAAGGGTTGTTCAAAGCCACTGTTAAGAAGACGAATAATAAAAGCCCGATATCATTTGAAAGATCAAAGTTGTTAAACTGTGCTCACATATGAAATGGTGGAGCAATTATGCTCTAACTTGGTAAAATCTATTGTTATAATTCCAGAGGTTGGATAATCATCATTACAGGCAATCATGGTTAGAGACAGCTCTGCACTGCGGGGCTGGGCCCTCATGTGAGCCATCGCTAGGATAGCTACCCCAGGTAATTATCTCTGTAGTCAGAAAGCATCATGGGGATTCAGATATTTCCCACTTGCACACAGTGCCACAAAATTTGAGAGAAGGAAGAGCTGTATAATGTACCTGGAAAAGCCGAGAGGTTTCATCAGTCTGCACTTTGCAAACTCTATGGCTGCACACAATCATCCTAACACTACAGTTCAGCCTCCAACTCTGATGTTAGAAAAGGAGACCCCAAGATGAGCTCTTGAGAATGATAAAGAATTATTACCGGAGCACCAGTCATACCGTGAAGATCAGCATTGCCAGAAGAACTACTGGACCCAAAGTTTTGGGCTCAACCGAACTCCTAAGGCTGATTTGCACTTAACTGCTCCCCACAGCTGCTGAGCTTCAGAGATGTCTGCAAGCAGGCCTCCCATGTACCCCACCCTAAAGAACCAAGGTGTAGCCATCTTCCTTCCAACGCTTTCTGCTCCCTTCTTATTATCTTTCTCCTCCTCCATTGGTCCCAATTCTATTTCCAAACCTTGGCTTTGCAATAAACATCACTGACTCCAGATGAAGTTATCTCCTGTTGATATGACATGAGACCTGAAGGCAGGTACACCATCAAAACAGATGGATGTCACATAACCCAATGACCACAGAGAAACACCTATCCTCTGACTTAATGTGTGAATCATGTGTCTTTCCACCTGTGAAATGGGTGTGATTCCTGCCTGTCTTACTCTGGCTATGTGGGAGAAGGAAAGAGTAGGGGGCAATACAATTTGGTATTCTTGGGAGTCTCCCACATTATTCACAGCGCTGTTAATGCCCTTGTTGAAATTCTTTCTTCTAGCCTTCTCCACTCTCAATGCATGGCCCTCAAAGCACAGTGAAGCAGTTGCCTCATGAAGTACAAGGAGCCTCCTGAAGAGAGAGAGCAAGGGAAAGATAGAACATCCCCCAGGATTCTGGTGCATTGCCAAATAGTGCCCCAATTGTAATTAAACACAGGAAGAGAGATACAATGAGTCCAGATTCTAACACCCTCATTTCAGAATGCTAGAGGTTAGCGTTTTCTGTAATCCCATAGCACAGTTAAGGCAACGAGGAAAATGTTCTGGTCAGCAAACTATGTTTTTTGAAGAAAAGTGTATTAGAACTCAGCCACGCTCATTCATTCTGTGTCTACTTTCAAGATACAACAGCAGAATTGAGTACTTACAAAGAAGACTATATGGTCTGCAAAGTTGAAAATATTTACTATCTGACAGAAAAAGTCTGCTGACCCTCGTTCTAGTTCCCTGTATTGGGCCCAGTCTGGGCAGCTCTGGCTGTTTCCTTAGACCAGTGCTGTCCAGTCTAGTGGCCACTTGCCATATGTGATTAATGAGCATTTGAAAATTTGTGCAAGGGAGGAACTGAATTTTTAATTTTCTCTCACTTTAATTTAAATTTCAAAACTGATACTCAATTCAACTATTAGAAAACTGTTGTATATGTTTGTTTGGGTATGTACTGTAAATCTATTTTTTCAACTGGAAATTTTATGAAATTTAAATTCAGATCTGGCATCTAATAAAAATCTAGCACCTGATTTCAGTTTGCTGTAGTATAAAATGCACACTGGATTCTGATGATCTGGTAACACCCCTCCAAAAGTAAAATAACTCATTAATAATTTGTGTATTACTTATATATTAAAACTATAGTATTTTTCTGCAAACTACATTGCAGTGACTAAAGTATATCCTTAAAGCCAACTTTACATATTTCCTTTTATCATTTATAAATGTAGCTACTAGAAAATTTAAAATTATGTAGGTGGCCAGCTGGTGTGGCTCAGAGGTTGAGCATTGACCTATGAACCAGGAGGTCAGGATCTGATTCCAGGTCAAGTCACATGCTCCATTGCCGGCTCAATCCCCAGTAGAGGACATGCAAGAGGCAGCCGATTAATGATTCTCTCTCATTATTGATGTTTCTATCTCTCTTTCCCTCTCCCTTCCTCTCAATAAAATAAATCAATAAAATAATGTAGTAGGCGGCTGACATTTGTAACTCACTTATTTCTATTGGACAACACTGGTCTAGACCCTAATGTAGTCCAACAGGGATTGAGAGCCAGGCCATTACGTCACACCAACACTTCTGAGGCTGGCTGGTCAGGTAACAGAGCCAGGCCCAGGATTTCCATGTGTTTCCGAGCCAGCAAGGTGGAGCACTGGTAATTAGGGATATATTTGGAGAAGCCCTCCCTTCCCGAGGACTGGCGATTAGCTGGACCTCCAGAGAGGTGATAATTGCCCATAGTGTGCGCTGGTGGAAAGCCATGGGGTTTTAAATGAAAAACCTGGAGCTGGAGTTCTTATTCTACCTTTGATGAGTTTTGTATTACACGATTTACTCATTTGAGCCACAGTTTCTTATTATTAAAATGGGACTATCAAAATACTTCACAGGACATGGTGAGAATCAAGTGAGGAAAAAGCGTACAAATTAAAATGCCCCATAAAATATAAAACTGTACACGAACCGCTGAAGGGATTGGTCCTTTGGTTTGGGAACAGGTTGCCTGACTGGGACCTGAAGATCTGTTTCATTCGTGGCCCCATCAGGCTACAGTTCTAGACAGGACAGGAAAACAGGCATCTGCCGTACACCTGCACAATGCAGCAACCAGAGGAAACCTGACCATCTGCCTTTCCTTCTGTAAAAACTCTATGAGATGGAAGTCAGCTCAAACACTTGCCAAAATATTATAAAAAGCCTGGGAACTTCCCCTTATAGGATGCCCCTCGAATAGTCTAATTCAGAGACAGGATGGAGAGTGGTGACTGTGGGGGGCCTAGAGAGTTTGTGTTTAATGAGCACAGATTTTCCCTTTGGGAGGATACAAACGTTCTGGAGGTGACGGTGGCGATGATTGCACAACATGGATGCACTCCATGCGATTAAATGGAACACAGAAATCTTTGCAATGGTCAATTTTATGTGATGTATACTTTATCACAAAATGTTTTAAAGCCTGGGAATCTGTCATTTTCCAGTGAGTGTGGCTCAACTGGTTCACATAAGGGTGGTTATCTAACAATTATTTTATTTTATTTTATTTATATTTTACTGATTTTTTATAGAGAGGAAGGGAGAGTGATAGAGAGTTAGAAACATCGATGAGAGAGGAACATCGATCAGCCGCCTCCTGCACACCCCCAAATGGGGATGTGCCCGCAACCAAGACATATGCCCTTGATTGGAATCGAACCTGGGACCTTTCTATCCACTGAGCCAAACCAGTTTTGGCCATGATTTTATTTTTATGATTAAGAAAAAGTTTTTCTTAAAAGGACAGGGACTTTTATATTGGATGGATCTTTGGTTTGAAAGCTTATTTGAAAGTGTCGAGCAGACAGGGGAGTGACTTTGTGACCTCTCTCCCTCCGAGAGAATGTTGCATGAGACATCTTCCCCACACCATTCCTGCCATGCCAGGGGCGTTGTCTGGCTCACTGTCCTAAACTTAAACTTGTGTTTAATATTAGCATTCTGGAGCATTCACATTGCTGATGCTCCCAAGCAATGCATCATGGTGCTGACAAAGACCCTGACAGAAGGGAAAGAGAGAGTGATTAACTGAATACAAACGCATTCTGAGGCTGCCAACCTTGACAGGGGGCAGTGACAACATCGGCTCCTTTCTAATCACGACTGTCACATTTCACAGCCTTGCCCCTTCCGCTGGCTCCTCAGCCTGGGGGATCCACCTGAGAATGACTCTACAGCACGACATGATTCCCACTCCTTTCTCCTTTGGGAAAGCAGTGTGTATTTTTACCTACAAAGGCTGGATCTGATTTGGTTCTGCAAGGACCTGACTGGCTTACCCCGTTGGCTCTCTAGCTCCATGATTCAAAGTCCTGATTTCTCTATGTAGACAGACAGGAAGGCTTGTTCTTTTCTTTCTTTCTTTCTTTTTTTTAAGGTGGAAAATTCTTTGGTGTTTCGTCAAATCTCTCCCTGCCAGGTCAATAAACCACAAAAACCAATATCCGATTCCACAAAGAGAACACAAACCTGAAGCTCATATTTCAGGATATCGGGCATCATCACACATTTATCATTTCTCCTGGATTTTTATAAGCAGTTCTCTGAGGTGCCTTGTTTACGTAATGCCTGTGTCACTATGCCAGGGTGCGTGAATGAGAAGGCTGATAAAAAAGATTTAAGAAGGAGCTGGGTTATCAACATTTAATTCAAAAAAATTTCCTTTTGTGACAAACTCATAAACAACATCATATACTGATGTTTAACTGATCCTGAGTTTTGGACTGAATAGAAATACAGCAACTCAATGCCACGGGAAGGGTTCACGCTAGGCTTCGTGCTGGTGCAAGCATAGCTCTATGCCTGTGGCTGCTACAAGACTATAAATCATTTCTAGTACACTCAGCCATCTGAGAATAGAATATACTTGACCAAATACAGGAGGGTACCAATATTCTTTTTAGTATATGCAAAGTAAGAGTGCAGTCCTCGTTCCGTGCACCAAAAGGTTGCCAGTTCGATTCCTGGTCAGGGCACATCCCCAGGTTGTGGCCTCAACTCTCAATCAGGGTGCAAAAGTGGGAGTCAGTGGATCGATATTTCTCTTTCTCCCACTTTTTCTCCCTCTCCCCCTCCCTCCCTCTCCCTTTTTTTCTCTCTAAAATCAATTTAAAAAAATAAGAGTGCACATATCTGCTCCTTCTGACACTGACTTGCCCTTAGGGGTGGTATTCTAGCCCTGAGAACTCCTTTGATGCCCAACTGAAAAGCCGAAATGATCACGTGCAGCACATATAGGCTGCTTTATAAGCACGGGCTTGTATTTATAAACTAGAGGCCTGGTGCACGAATTCGTGCATGGGTGGGTCCCTTGACATGGCCTCTGGGTATTGGGCTGTAATCGGCAGTCCAGGACCACCCGCAGCTGCTGCCTGCCCCTCCCGCTCATCCTGGCCTGCTGCACCTGTTGCAGGCTCACACCCAGTCAGTCCTGATCGGGAGAGCCTCGCGCTGCCTCAGCAGCAGTGCTTGCCAGCCATGAGTCCTGCATCTGGTGCTCGTCCCAAGAGGGATAAGCGGGGGGGGGGAGACCTAGACGTGACTGGCCTCCTGGGCAGGAGGTGGGATACCCTTGCAACCTGGGATCTGGATCCATCCTGCTGACATTTGCCCTGGTTGTCGGGAACCACCTGGTGGCTGCTTTTATATCATTTCTTCCTTGCAGAGTTTGTGGGGAGGGGAAGCAGCCATAGTGCCCGAGGCCAACTTTGGGATGGTGCCAGCAGCACCAGTCCATTGGTATCCGGCCTGTTCTCTGGAGATTGGACCTGCAGGACTATTGAGGGAGCGGGTGGCTGCCACCCGGCTGGTGGGCCATGGGGACAAGTAGGTCAGCTGAGTGGCACTCCCACTGTGGGAGCACACTGACCACCAGGGTGTAGCTCCTGCATTGAGTGTCTGCCCCTTGGTGGTCTGTGCACATCATAGCGACCAGTTATTCGGTTGCTTAGACTTTTACATATAAGGACGAGAAGTTGAATAAATTAGTGAAGAATCATGAAGAGAGCAGACAGGAACCCTAGAACTCAAATCAAAACCACAAAGGTCATTGGCCCTTATGGCAGAACACGGGATTTCATACACTGGTTGTGAGGATATCTTTGGTTCTGGACGGTCCTGTGCATCCAGAAGCATTTCCTGTGTGCCAGGCCCTGTAGACACCGGAGAAAGAGCGATGGGTAAGAAAGACCTGGTGAAAAGGAGGGTTTCTTGAAGCTTTCCACCTGGAAGGCATCAGGCTATGAGCTGAAGGAACTTGATGCTTCACCAGAGCCATCAAGTCATCTGCCAAGAAATGTGACACCGACCACAATCCAAGTAGATGAAGAGGTTTGGTGACAGGTCTGACCTTTACAAAGCAATCAATGCTCTTGTGTTTGCTATAGAACACAAACCTGTAGGCAATCACAAGATCAAAAAGGTGTAAAACAGAGAGAAAATCTTCCTAGGGAATGGATCCTGCAACTTCTTCTTGCCACCCACCTTGGTCAGGCTCATCTCTGTAACCTTGGCCTCATAGTCAAAGGCGTTCTCAGGACAGAGGTCTGTCTACTATGTGGGGAACAGGGTCTTTCCAAAATTAGAAAGCCTATGACACCTATCAATCCTTTAAGAAAAAGGCCGGTAGCATCAGGGGATACTGGAGGGCTGGTTAAAAGCAGAAATATACTTGCATGAATCACAGCAGTTAGTTTTGGTGTCTTTGAGACCCTCAGAACACAGAAGGGCAAACTGGAAGCAAAGAGAAGCACTTGCTGCTTCGAGTACAATCGAACAATGGGAGTTCCGAATGTTTTCAAAGACTTATTCAAGTCATGTCTAGAATAATCAGAGCTCGGTGATATTGGAAGGCCAAGGAACCCCTTTGATTACTTAAGTGCTACCTGGTGAGCAAGTGGTTTGGGGACTCTGCCAACTACTGAGCGATGTAGAGGGCGAGTTATGATTCAATTACGCCTGAGTTTGGAAAGTTCCAGCATCTTTTTTTTTCACCCCATGGTAGAGGCAAGGCCCCAGGTTTCACAGGCATGGGGCAGGACCTGTAGCCCTTGGGCAGCCTGTACGAATGTGGCTGCTTGCAGGGAAGGCAACGTGTTCCTAAGCAATGGCAGTCTAAGGGTGTTTCTTCCTTGGTAAACAGAAGCAGTAATTGATTAAGAAAAGCATGTGGTTATCAACTGCGACTCTCCAGGGACAGTTGATGAAGACAGGCAAAACAGTCAATTGGGTACAGTTCCAGAAATTGCTACATTTAAAAATCTCCCCTTTGAGCTCCCACTGCATTTGGGATTTATTCTAATGGTCTGGAGACAGGGTCTATTTACTACTACTCATCCAAGGAAACGTTTTTATTTACTTATTTTTTATTATCATTATTTTAAATATATTTTTATTGATTTCAGAGAGGAAGGGAAAGGAAGAGAGAGAGACAGAAACATCAATTATGAGAGAGAATCACTGATTGGCTGCCTCCTGCACGCCCCACATAGAGGCTGCAACCCAGGCTTGTGCTCTGACCGGGAATGGAACCATGACCTCCTAGATCATAGATTGATGCTCAACCACTGAGTCATGATGGCTGGGCAGGATATGTTTTTATTGATTTCAAAGAGAGGAAGGGAGAGAAAGAGAGAGAAGAGAGAGAGGAAGTAAAACATCAATTGGTTGCCTCCCATACATACCCCAACTAGGCATGGAATCTGAAACACAGGATATGCCCTGACTGGGAATAGAACCCACAAACGTTTGGTATATGGAATGACCAACTGAGCCACCCAGCCAGAGCTATCAACTGGTAGTTGAAGGCCAAATGGTGGCCCTGTCCTCCCCATGTTGAAGTTGCTAGTCCTTCCATCATAAGTCTCCTAGGCAACACCACAAACCTATATAATAAAAGGCTAATATGCAAATCAAACGGCGGAATGATAGGTCATTATGATGTGCACTGACCACCAGGAGGCAGATGCTCAATGCAGGAGCTGCACCCTGGTGGTCACTGCGTTCCCACAGGGGGAGTGCTGCTCAACCAGAAGCTGGGGTCACGGCTGGCGATGGCAGGAGCCTCTCCCGCCTCCATAGCAGCACTAAGGATGTCTGAGTGATGGCTTAGGCATGCTCCCTAGTGGGGTAGCAGGACTAAGCTGTCAATTGGACATCTCCCAAGGGCTCACAGACTGTGAGAGGGTGGAGGCCGGGCTGAGGGACCATCACCCCCATGTGCACAAATTTCATGCACTGGGTCTCTAGTAAAATATAATTTACCAAGTTTTCAGGGAGTTGGGAGAAATAAGAATGTAACAGATAAAATGAAGAACAGGAAGTGTTGTTCTTCACAGGGTTTTTTCCCTCAATTTTTTTTGTTGTCATGAAATGTACATAACAAAATTTACCATTTTAAAATCTACAATTCAATGGCACTACATTCTTTCATATTGCTGTGCAACCATCACCAACATCCATTTCCAACATTTCAAAAAGCAACTCTATATCCGTTACAAAGCAACTCTTAAAATCCAACTTCCCAGTAACCTCTAATTTACTTTGTCTCTATAAATTGGTCTAATCTAGTGGTTGGCAAACTCATTAGTCAACAGAGCCAAATATCAACAGTACAATGATTGAAATTTCTTTTGAGAGCCAATTTTTTTAAACTTAAACTTTTTCTAACACCATTTCTTCAAAATAGACTTACCCAGGTTGTGGTATTTTGTGGAAGAGCCACACTCAAGGGGCCAAAGAGCTGTATGTGGCTTGCAAGCCACAGTTTGCCAACCTCTGGTCTAATTTATTTTTTAAAAATATGTTTTTATTGATTTTAGAGAGGAAGGGAGAGAGAGATAGAAACATCAATGATAAGAGGAATCACTGATCGGCTGCCTCCTGTACACCTCTTACATGGATCAAGCCCACAACCCGGGCATGTACCCCAACCAGGAATTGAACCAAAACCTCCTAGTTCATAGGTTGATGCTCAACCACTGAGCCATGCCAGCTGGACAAGAATTAGTCTATTCTAGATACCTCATATAAGTGGAATCAAACAATGTATCCTTTGTGACTGACTTATTTCACTTTGCATATTTTCAAGGTTCATCCATGTTGTAGCATGTGTCAGAATTTCACTCCTTTTCAAGGCTGAATAATATTCAATTGTGTATGTATGTACCATATGTTGTTTATCCATTTGCTGATAGATATTTGCTCTGCTTCCACACTTTGGCTATTATTGTGAATAATGCTGCTGTGAACCGTGGTGTACAATTATTTGAGTCCCTGTTTTCAATTCTTTGAGTTTATACCTAGATGTGGAATTGCTGGGTCGTATGGTAATTCTATGTTTAAGTTTTTAAGGAACCGACAAACTTCTATCCTCAGAAGCTGTATCATTTTTAGCAGCAATGCACAGAATTCCAATTTCTCCACATCCTTGCCAACACTTGCTATTTTCCAAGAGGGAGGGAAGGAAGGAGAAAGAAAGGGAGGAAGGGAGGGAGGGAGGGAGGCATCCTAATAGGAGTGAGGTGATGACAGGTGCATGGGCATAAGAAACCCTACTTCCAAATAAGTACTGAGACAACCCTGGGAAAGAGGTCAATACTATTGTTTATTTAAACTAGAAATGGCAATCAGTAAACCCTTCTGGTAAAATACTGATGATCTGAAATGGTTATTTTTCAGCGGGTTGGAGGGTCTCCCTTGAAAATGTCCTGGTTGCAAACATAAGATTAACTCTCAATGCAATAAGTCCCTTTGAGTCAAAAAGGCTCCCACATATTCCCAAACAGCTAAGTCACTCTATTAAGAGCACCAAAAAAAAAAAAATAGCTAGGAATTACCTTAGGGAGATTGGGGATAGTGGGGGTGGGGGGACTTCAACAGGCACTTCTATTTGTACTGTCGACGCTGCATTCAGTATTATTTTGATGACCAGCCAAGAATATAGTAAATTATAGATTTACAACGTAGAAGGCAGCACAGAGACCTGCAGAATTTACTTATGAAACAAATGTGTATAATTTACATAAAGATTTGGGGAGAAAAAGCCATTCTTGGTAACTCACATATCTCATGTTTTTCTTGTGGATTAAGTCACTTTTGATCTATTTTAGGTAACAGCTACTCTTGGAAAAGTACTGTTGGAATTGACTTTAGACTCTGGAGTAGACAGTTTCTCATACTTTTTAAAAAGTACACAATTCAGTGATTTTTGTATATTCACAAGGTTGTACAAACATCACCACTAATTCCAGAATATTTTCATTATCCCCAAAGGAAACTCCACACCGATTAGCACTCAACCTTCAGTATCCCCTCGTTCCAGACCAGGACAACCACTAATATACTTCCTATATCTATAGATTTGTTTATTCTAGACATTTCAAACATGGAATCATACATGTTTTTGTGACTGACTCCTTTAATTTAGTATAATGTTTTTATTTTTTTTAAACATATTTTATTGATTTTTTACAGAGAGGAAGGGAGAGGGATAGAGAGTTAGAAACATCGATGAGAGAGAAACATTGATCAGCTGCAACCAAGGTACATGCCGTTGACCAGAATCAAACCTGGGACCTTTCAGTCTGCAGGTCAACACTCTATCCACTGAGCCAAACTGGTTAGGACTTAGTAGAATGTTTTTAAGCGTCACCATATTGTACATGTTTTAGTATTTACTTCCTTTTTATTATGAAATAATGTAACATTGTATGAATATATCACATTTGCTCACTTATTCATCATTTGGTAGACAGTTAGGTTGTCTCCACTTTTGGGCGATTATGAGTAATGCTGCTACGAACATATATGTGTGGACATATGGTTTCATTTCTCTTGGGTAAATACGTAGAAGTGGGATTGCTGGGTCATATGGTAACTCTACATTTATCCTTTCTACTGTAGCCACACCATTATACATTCCCATCAATAACGTCTCCTACTTACTTTGGATAGTTTTAAGCTACTTGTAGAAATAAGGTCAAACAAGTGACTTCAAAAGCCCAGAGTAAGCTCTGGGACAAGTGTAGCCCTGATTGCTCATGTCACTGTATTTTATTTATATTTGGGAAACATCCAGTGAGCAAATATCATGGGCAACTATCCAGCCACGTGGCATTGTTTCATAATTGCAAGAACATCAAAGAGCTAAACGTGACGAACAGATAATTACAGGCTAAGATAGTGTATCCAACTGTAATAATTATGCAGCACAGGCAGAAAGTGTGTGAGGGGTTAGGAACGAAGGAGCAGCGTTGCCTACAGTTGTCCGGCAGGGTGGCATGTGGAACATGAGGCACTAGCTTGGCAAGAAAGGAGGAAATCACAGCCTGCAAACAAACCCTGGTCATTTACTTTGCATACGGAAGCAAAACCCGTGAAGATGCATGACAGAAATAATAGTGGCCCTAACTGGTATGGCTTGTGGATAGAGCGTCGGCCCATGGAGTCCCAGGTTTGATTCTTGTCAAGGGCAGGTACCTCAGTTGCAGGCTCAATTCCTGGCCCTGGTCAGGGTGCCTATGGGAGGCAACCAACTGATGTGTTTCTCTTACATTAATGTTTCTCTCCCTCTATTTCTACCTCTCCCCTCCACTCTCTCTGAAAATTAATGGGAAAATGTCCTCAGGTGAGGATTAAAAAAAGAAGAAGAAGAAGAAAAGAAATAATAGTGAAAGCTGACACACAATGTTAACTAAAGCTTTTATTCTATTTAATCCTCACAACAGTCCTATGAAGTAGGCAGTATTATTATCCCTGTTTTACAAATGAAGAAACTGATTGATGCACACAGAGGTTGAGTAACTTGCCCCAGGAACCCAGCTAGAAAGCAGGAGAACTGATATTTGAACACAGGCAGGCAGCTGAGCTCCAGGATCCATCCCATCTCCTGCCTCCGGCATTAATCTCCTCAGCCACTTGCTTGACATTCAAACAGAAGGTTATTTATAAGGCTGAGTGACAAGTACCCTGGTGAGTAAAGTAACTTTCTTTACTCTTGAGTGCTGCTGACAGTTTTAGGTTGATGTAAGGAAGTTTTTTAAAAAGAAGGTGGGAGGCAGCTGTGCCAAAGAGATCAAGGAGAGAAGTCACAGAGGGAAGTTACAAAGGTGACAAAATTAGATGCCAAGAGCTCAAGGTTCTGAGCCCAACTCCTGGAAATTAGTTCTCCTACACAAACTCTGACACACCGCAATTAAAGGAAGCACACCTACCCATACAAGTCCTTGAGATGTTCAAGTAAAAATTAAAATTGCCCTAGCTGGTTTGGCTTCGTGGATAGAGAGTCGGCCTGCATGCCAAAGGGCACTCACTGAGTTCGATTCCGGTCAGGGGCACATGTTCTGGTTGTGGGCTTGATCCCCAGTGAGGGGTATGCAGGAGTCAGCTGAACAATGATATGCTCTCATCATTGTTGTTTTTATCTCTCTCTCCCTCTCTTTTCCTCTTTGAAATCAATAAAAAATATATTTTAAAAATTTTTTTAAATTAATGAGTCCATGTAGTTAGGGCTCACAGAATGCATAGGTGAAAGCCATTCCTGTAGCTGACAACTGACGGGGCAGTTATTTCATGACATGGAATAGAACTTCCCTGCCTTTGGATTTGAATGTTTCCCCAGTGATTCTGAGCCCAGCCTGAAACACTGCGCAGGACGGGAGCTGAATATAGATGTTCTATGGGAGAAAATCCCTTCAACTCACCCTGTCAACCTGAAGTGCAGGAAAGTAAGATTGACTAGCCGCTTGCAGTCACCCTTCCTGAGAGCTCGCCCCAGAGCTATATCCTCTGGTCAATTGGAAATTGATTCCTAATGGCATTGTGGAAGGCCAGAGTCATGCATATTCAAAGGCTTCATTATTATTGCAACTATCTGAATCTGAATGTTTTGTGATACACTGAAGTGATATATGCTACACCTTTTCTGCTCACTCCCCCAGAAGAATATACAACCTAAAACCCACATGTCTATCTATCCCTAATGGTCTACCTTATAAGGCTGTCCATAGGGCCAATCCCAAACTCCTTTGTAGGAATAGTGAGGAAAAGGCTCTAAAAGTGAAAAATTACAGCTTCTTTCCTGGTTTTCCTTTCCCTTCTCTTCCCTCCATCCCATCCCCTGAAACCTCTCCTCCCCCAGAAGAGAGGCCTATCTTCCTTCCTCCTCTGGAGCAGATGGTATTTGCATTCTGACATATTGTAAATCTAGTCGCCCAGGTAACAGGCTCCAGTTAGCAACAGCTCAACGCAGGTCAGCTTGATTCCTTCTAAAATTAGAAGTCAGACCAATCAGATTTTTAACTGTTCAAGGTAGGATGCCCAATTAGATGGCAAATTCAATTCTTAAAGTGAATTTTCAGTTGGGATACTTCAGCACTATTTAATTAACAAAGGCATTTCAACATAATAACATAGGCTTTGACGTGGTGAAGTTGTAGTACTTTCTGTAAATAATCCTACTAGTACTCCAATCTCTGTAGGAAAGTCATCTTCAGCCTCGAATCTCCCTTGACCTTCACATTAAGGACTGGGTGTTCATTTTTTGCCAGGCCTTTCAGGCCTTCCACAGTTGGCCTCCTCCAACCCATCCTGGTCCCCTCTCTGGCACAGTCTAACTGACTGACACTGAATAAGATCCATCTCTTCCAGCCTCTTTTGTCTCTGCCCAAACACATTCCTCCTACCTGGGATCTGCTACCTTCTTTTCTTTCTCTTTCATGGAAAGGGGTTTTGTATGGAATGCATGAATTGTGCACAATTCCCCACCATCATTCATTTCTCAAAAGGTCCATGTCCCCCAAATGATAAAAGCCGTCAACTATCTAATTACAGATGGTGTATATATGCCAGCATTGGCCATATTGAAATGGAATGAGAGATCCATAAGATATTCAACAGTGGGAAGAAAATAGCTCCATAGTCAAATGTGGGAAACACTAGGTCAAACAGTTAGATAGGCTTGTTAACACAGGCCTTCTCTGGGCCTTTGCTATACCGATAATGTACTCTGAACCAATGGACACTTCCTAATGTTTCCTTAGTGACGACCCCTGGGAAACCTCAGCATCCACTTGACAACTACCAAGCCATGCTCTGCTTTGTGATGGTTCTTGTATGACCATTTGAGCTACTTTTGTTTGTATATGTATGCACACACATATGTGTGTATGTATGTATGTATGTATGTGTATATATGTGTATATATATATCTATACACACACACACACATATATACTTAATGTTTTTATTGATTTTTAAAGATGAGGAGAGACAGAGATAGAAACATCGATGAGAGAAACATCATGGATCAGCTGCCTCCTGCATGCTCTCTTGTGGGGAATCGAGTCTGCAACCCTGGCATGTATCCTAACAGGGGATTAAACCCTGACAGGGTCGACACTCAACCTGTGAGCCACACTGGCCAGGCTTACTATATATTTTTAACAATTGTAAGAATTTATGTCACTGTACTTGTCACATTATGCTGTGTTCATCTTATATCATTTTATTTCTGTCTCCCCTACTAGACTGGAAGCCACCTGAGAATGGGGCAATATCTTAATATCTTTAGAGTTTAGATACTACTAATGTATATACCCTTGACCAGAAATCCAACCCCAGACCCTTTGGTGTGTGAGCCAATGTTCTAATCACTGAAACACAGTGGCCAGAGCAGAATATATACATTTTAAACATCTTTTGTATTCCCATAGCACCTAGAAAACAGCTTTTCATATGACAAAA
Organism: Lasiurus cinereus; assembly: GCA_011751065.1. Classification (NCBI taxonomy): domain Eukaryota; kingdom Metazoa; phylum Chordata; class Mammalia; order Chiroptera; family Vespertilionidae; genus Lasiurus; species Lasiurus cinereus. The sequence goes on along the minus strand of JAAGEH010000016.1, from coordinate 10,614,130 downwards.
GAGTCAATACATTTTTAAAATTTCTTATTTATTTTAGAGAGAGAAACACTGATTTGCTGGTCCACTTGTTTATGCATTCACTGGTTGATTCTTGTATGTGCCCTTGGCGTATACAGGATGACACTATAACCAATAAGCTACCTGGCCAGGGCCAGGAGCCAATAAATTTTTTAAAATTAAATTCATTACAAGATATGTATTGGATACCAATTATGTCCTAGCACCAAGGATATTAAAACGGTAAAGTACAGCCCTAGCCAGTAGTTTATTTGGTTGGTGTGTCATCCAGTTCACCAAAAGGTGGTGAGTTCGATTCCATGTCAGGGCACATACCCAGGTTGTTGGAGGCAACCAACCAATGTTTCTCTCTCACATCCATGCTTCTTTCTCACATCAATGTTTCTCTCTTCCCCTTTGCCTCTCTCTAAAAATCAATAAAAGCATATCCTCTGGTGGAGATTTAAAAAACCAGTAGACTCTGGTAAGGGAAATAGACATGTAAACAAAGAATGATGATGAAATGTAAATACTTGAAAAGGAAACCCAGGCTGCCTGGGAACACAGGATGGAGCACTTAGACTGTTTGCACTTGCGGGAAGCGGGGAGGGGTCAGTGCCGGGATGCTGAGATTACCAAATGGGATCTGCAGCCAGGGCCCAGGCATCCTGGTCCTTGACTGGCCATCCCATATTTAGGGGGGAAATGGGCCTAGAGGGTGTTCTCATGAGCCAGTACTCATACTAGCTGAAGTTTGGCCTTCCTCAATCCCAACAGGGATCCTACGCCCTGATGAGCTGACCGCCACCTACAATTGACTGTTTCTGCCCCAAAAGACCCATCCTGGGACTCGGAGCCACACAGGAAGCATGGCTTCACTGTCTCCAAGTCCTCTATGTCTCACTAGCGTGAGATGGAAGAGTGAGCCGTCCAAAGAAAAGAGCACAAGAAGGGAAAAAATAGAAGCGCTTCTCTCTTCCCTGAGAACTAGGTATGGGCTGGTCGAATTTTCCCACCTGGTCTTCTCAGGGAGGGCAGCCCTAAAGCCCCAGAATCCCTGGACTCATAACCCTCGGTTTTGTGGGGAAACCTGGGGCTCCTGCGAGGCAGAAAGATGATGTTCTGAGACACAAATCCAATACACATCCCCCATCCAGAAGATTCTCTTGCTCTTTGGGGGAAGAGTGGGCAGAAGATAGAACACCCCAACACTCAGGCTCAGCATTGAAAGCTTCCAGGTTGAGGTTGAAAACCCCTGTGGTAAAGGGAGGGAGTAGAGAGAGCCCTAGAACATCCCCTAGGGCAGTGGTTCTCAACCTTCCTAATGCCATGACCCTTTAATACAGTTCCTCGTGTTGTAGTGACCCCTAGCCATAAAATTATTTTTGTTGCTACTTCATAACTGTAATTTTGCTACTGTTAATGAATCATAATGTAAATATCTGTGTTTTCCCATGGTCTTAGGCGACCTTGCTAGTGGTTGAGAACCACAGGTTGAGAACCACTGCCCTAGGGACAGGTTGTTAAAACCAATTCGTACAACAGTAATCTATCTCCATTGCTTCCAAGGGCTTGGCTGGTCAGGTCAATGAATGATGCCAATGGTTACAATGAACAGATACCCTTCCCCAGCAAATCAATAGCTTTGCAATACCCTTCTCCTTACACATAGAAATATGATCACTTTAATAGTTTTGTCTTAGTTTCTACTTTTAGTTAGTACTTTTAGGGGTACCGAGAAATAGTCCTCTACCATAAAGAAAACAACAGGGCAAATGTGATGATGAATTACAAATAACAAATAACATAGAGAAAGAGGAGAGGAGAAAAGAAGGGAGGCATGGAAATCTGGAGAACCCATGCCCTGTCTAGAGGGGGCAGCAGCGACCTACCTGTAGTGGGTGTTTGCCAACATTTCCTATTTCTCAAGAAAAGCTGTACATCTAGATTTTTATATGAATGTCCTAAACTTCCAACAATTGGCTAAAATCAGAAAACAATAACTCACAACACCCTACCTGAACATAAGAAATTAGTGAGCTCCATTTAGCCATATATTGTAACCTCTGACTACATGTAACTCAGTTACAATAAAGAGAATGGAAGTGTACTACAGAATAATACTACTGGAACGTATTATATTCAGAGCCAAGCCACCTCATTAACATCCAAGCCCTACAACAATTATGAGAATGGAGATGATATAAAACACTATAAATGTTTTAGCACAGCTCCATTTTCAAAGATATACCCCATGTCCTTCACCATCTCAATACCAATAACAGTCAGAACACATAAGTTAGAAAACGAAGAGTGATTATAGCAATAATAGCAACAGCACTTACTGAACACTTATACTGTAAGAAGCAAGGACTACCTGCTTTATGTAACAATGATCTCAATTCAGAAGGCAACCCTTTGTTGTAAGCAAAATTACCACCTCAGTTTTCAAATGAGGAAACTGAGACCTAGAGAGGTTTAAAAAATCATCAAAGATCAAACAGTGTGTGAAGGTGAAGCAGCTGGGAGTCGATCTGATCTTTCTCATGGTAAGTCCTAGCTTTGAGGGAGGAAGTGGTATTGGGCATGGGGGTCTGAAAGGAGGGCATGGGTTTCCCATCCAGGCCGGGAGAGCACAGAGGTGAGGAATAAAAGTGGGTAATTAACAGAAGCCTGGGGAAGAATTCAATATGGCCGATAAATGTTCAACCTCAAGTAATCAGTATCACACCAGAGTTTTACAAAAGGAAGACAGTAAAAAAAAATAAAAATGTTTTTAATGCAAACTAAAACATTGCACTTATAAGATTAGTAAAGATTATAAAGGCTAGCCACTGTTGGTGAGGTGGAGGGCACAGACTATTAACCATACTGTGGCAGGAAAGCAAAGTGGTTAAACCTTTGATGATTTGTCTATTATCTTTAAAAGGATGATTTTGGGAATTAAAAGTTAAGATGTTTTTGCCATTTGACCCAGCTACTCTACCTAGGAATTTATTCTAGAGAAACTCTTTTGCAATTGTGCAAAGATTTACATGCTAAAGATTATTCATGGCTGTGTTATATAGATTGGCAAAAAGCTGAAAAACTCCAACTGTCCACCAGTGGGACCAGTCAGATCAATCAAGGTACATCTAAATAATGAAATGCTATATAGCTATTAAATCATGAAATGGATTCTACTTGCCAAAATGGAAAGATGTCCCAGATGCATAAATAAATGGAAAAAGGTAAGCTTCAAAAGAGTAGATATAGCAGAAGTTTCAGTACAGTGCACACACATATTCTAGTATATGGATGGGGAGAATATTAAAAATATATAGTCAATTGAAAATAGCAATTACCTAAGAGGATTGTGGGATATGTATTTCTATGAGGTTTATCTTCTACACTAATAAAAGAGAAACATGCAAATTAACCATCACCCTGCTACACTCACAAGCCATGCCCACCAGCCAATCAGGCGTAAGCATGCAAAGTAACCCAACCAAGATGGCAGCCAGCCACTGAGCTGGAGTAAGCAGGAGGCTTGGGTTGCTTTGGCAATGGAGGAAACCAAGCTTCCCGCCCTGGCTGGCCCTGCCCTCTGCTCAAGGCTACAAAGTTTCAATTATAGAAGATAAATAAATCCCAACAAAAATGGCACCAGCCAGGGAACTGGAGAGAGCAGGAGGCTTGGGTTGCCCCCAGTGATGGAGGAAGCCAAGCTTTCCGCCTGCCCTGTCCTCTGCTCAAGGCTACAAAGTTTCAATTATAGAAGATAAATAAATCCCAGATATCAGGGCCTTTGCTTGGGTCACCAGGAGGCGTGGCCAGCCTGAAAACCACCACAGGCCCCTCGCCCCAGCTGCCTCATGCCCCAAGGAAATCCTCACCCTGATCCGGTATACTCTTCAAGGTAAACCAGCCGGACCACACCTGTGTACCAGGCCTCTATCCTATCTAATAAAAGAGTAATATGCAAATTGACCATAACTGCAAGGTCAAAGATGGCTGCCCCCATATGGACACAAGATGGCCACCACAAGGTGGCCAGCAGGGAAGGGAAGTTGGGAGGAACCAGGTCTGCAAGGAAGGGCAGTTGGGGGCAATCAAGCCTGCAGGGGAGGGCAATTAGAGGTGACCAGGCTGGAAGAGGAGGGAAGTTGGGGGTGACCGGGCCTGTAGAGAAAGGTGGTTGGAGGGGACCAGGCCTGCAGGGGAGGGCAGTTAGGGGCAATCCAACTGGCAGGGGAGCAGTTAGGCATCAATCAGGCTGGCAGGGGAGTCATTAGTGGATGATAAGGCTGGCAGGTGGAAGCAGTTAGGGACAATCAGGAAGGCAGGCAGGTGAGCAGTTGGGAGCCAGCAGTCCTGGATTGTCAGAGGAATATCTGACTGCCCATTTAGGCCCGATCCTACCTAAATGGGCAGTTGGACATCCCTCAAGGGGTCCCAGATTGGAGAGCGTGTAGGCTGGGCTGAGGGACGCCCCCCCTCCCTCCGGATCCTGCATAAATTTCGTGCACCAGGCCTCTAATAGTTTTTATAAGGAGCATGTGCTTTTCAAGTAAAGAAATAAGGTGGCATAGAAAAGGTGCTATGCTGAAATTTTAGGGCAGGATTCAAATTCCTGCAGACGAGGGCAGACAGAATCAAGAAGGGACCCAGGAGTCTCAAGCATGCATACCACACTAGTGTGCACTGCCCAGAGATGCCCTCAGGAGTTGTCCAGGGCAAGGGGTATTAGATAGGCAATGGAAATAGAAACTCAGAGACAACCAAAGCAAAAGCCCTGGCATCTAAGCAGGGCAGGAGGGCTCTTGTCAGAAGGCATGCTATATAGCTATTAAATGCATGCCTACTCTGGACATGTCAGGATGCAGGGCTCGGTGACAAGGCGGGGTCAGAGCTCCCTGAAAGTGGGCAACAGAGTGGCCAAGCGAGCCTGAGTGTGGCTCTGATTCCCAGATCTGCAGGTGGTGGAAGACATCCAGCTTCCACAGGGGCTGAGCCTCTTCAGTACTTCCTGCCTTAGACCCAGACTGGCCTCGGTCCAGGAGGAAGGAGAGACAAATGCAGTAAGGTTGCCCGATTCACTTCCATTTCTCTCACCCACTTCCCTATGCTGAGTTTCAACCCATCTAGATGAGCCATAGTGACCAGAACCTCAAAAGTTACCCAAAGTAGGCAGAACCTCCTATCTTTTCAAAATAATCTGCAAACCTCTGCATAAAGTGAGCGAATTGTATAGACTTGAAGTAAAATTGTCTCCAATTTAAGTGCACCATGTTCTAGAATTTCCTTTTCAAGCTAATGTGTCTTAAAGCTGTAAAATACACTCTCCCGTTGAAATAACATCATTAGGTCAGCCTGGAGATTAATGACTCATAATTCCCCTAAAGAGAAGCCCCAACCACTGTATCTAATAATGTTTCTTTTTTTCTTTTTTTTTTTTAATAATGCTTACCCGAGGATATTTTTCCATTGATTTTTAGAGAGAGTGGAAGGGAGAGGGAGAGACAGAAAGAAACACCGATGTAAGTGAGACACATCAATTGTGTGCTTCCCTCATGATCCTGTGTCCAGGGCCAGGAGCCTGAAACTGAGGTATGTGCCCTTGACAGGAATCGAACCCAGGACCCTTCAATCCACAGGGTGAGCTCTATCCACTGAGCCAAACCAGCTAAGGCTCTAATAATGTTTTTTAAAGAAATACAGTCAGTTCCAGCAGGGTATGAGGAAATAATGAATGTAATTCCTCTTTCTGAGGCCCAAATATGTGGGAACGTTCCCCAAAGTATGTTTCTCTAACATCTAAAGGATGTGAATGTATATTACACCTTAATATTTTGTATCTATTAATTTTTAGAAAGAATAAAGGAGAGAAAAATTGATTTGTTGTTCCACTTACTTATGCATTCATTGGTTGATTCTTGTATGGGCCTTGTCTGGGGATCGAACCCACAACCATGGCATATTGGGATGATGTTCTAACCAATGAGCAACAAGGACAGGACATTTTTAAATTTTTTGATCAGAGGGCTCCAGAGTCAAATTTGTCTGGAAGAAACTGGTTGAAGGTTTTATTATTTTTTCTTTTCTTTCTTTCTTTTTTTTTTTTTTTTTACAGAGAGGAAGGGAGAGGGACAGAGAGTCAGAAAGATCAATGAAAGAGAGACATTGATCAGCTGCCTCTTGCACGCCCCCCACTGGGGGTGTGCCCGCAACCAACGTACATGCCCTTGACCGGAATCAAACCCGTGACCATTCAGTCCACAGACCAACGCTCTATCCACTGAGCCAAACTGGTTTTGGCTATTTTTTCTTTTTTAATTGTGGTAAAATATACATAACATAAAAATTACCATTTTAACTATTCTTAAGTATATGATTCAGTGGCATTCATTACCGTCACCATGCTGTAAACCATCACCAGGACTTCATCTTCCCAAACAGAAACACTGTCCCCAATAAACACTAACCCCCCATTCTCCCAAGCACAGTTTTATCTCCCAAGCATGATGATTGGAGGGAGAAAGGAGAGAACGGACCAGAACAGGACTTGGGTCAGTACTTCTGAGAGCAGGAAAAGGGCTTTAAGGAAGAAGTAACAACCAAGGGCTGGCAACTGGACAAAGCATACAACCAACCAAAACGCTCCAGCGCAATTATATAAAAGGAGGAAGCTAGTGTTGCTGGGCAGAATACAAAAACAAACAAAACCATGAGCAGAGAATCTTGAGAGGAAAAGAGTTACTCCAAATTTTTGCATATTGCCAAACTGCCATTTGTGCAAAAGGGCAACACATGCAATGGCTCAAACACATCCCCTGCAGGTGTCCTCAAAAACATCGTTTGAAGAGATCCCCCCATGACCGACAAGTAGCAAGAGCTCAAGAAAAGATAGATCTAGTCGTGTACATTGAAACCTGCAAATTTTTGTGTCTAAATAATGACTGTAAATATGATCTACTACTGACTGAAATGTAAACATGTAAAATAGATGATGCAAAAAGAAGTATTAATAACATTCTGAATTCCACATATTATTAAACTAGTCGGTGGAGATGGCATGTAAGACCATAAAAGAGGAAGGGGAGGGAGCCAAAAGTACTGCTAGAAGGACTGATCATCAGAAAAGGCAAAAGTTGAGAATGCTTTTGCAAAGCCTAAAGGTAATGACAAGAATTAAAACCAGGATGTCAATTTTCAAATCACTAGAGAAGATACCAGGCATGCAGAAACAGCAGACGTTGAAAGAAAAAGATAAAAAAATAAAAAAGATGACATAAGATCACACCATTAGTTATAATAGTAAGTTACACTTCCCTATTACCAGGAAATAACTTTCATATTGGGTTGAAAAATAAATCCCAGTGACATTTTGCTTACAAGGGACTGAAGTAAAACAGAATGAGACACAAATGGCCATAATAAAAGGCTGATAATGATTTAGTAGACAAGAACAAATAAAAAGTGTTTTTAATTTATGATAATAGGTGCTATATTTTCTTTTTATGGGCTCATGGAACACATAAAAATTAATTATACAGTAAATCACAATAAAAACCCCAATAAATTCCAAGAAGAAACTACATAGGACTCATTGTCACCCCTTCACTCACCCCTCAAAACTTTAGAAGTCTAAATCAAAACCCCAACACTTGGAAATTTAAAACAACTTTTTTTTTGGTCACAGTGGAAGTCAAAACTACAGTTACAAACAATTAAACAACTGAAAATAACAATAGGAACTAAATATTCAATCTTAGATGATAAGGCAAATCTGTAATCAGAAGCAAGATAAACAGAAGGGAACGTGACTATTGTATTACTCTTAAGCTTAAATACAAATACAAATGCCATTTCAGTATTTTATATATATACTAGAGGCTCATTGCAGAAAGATTCCTGCAATAGGGCTTCCGGCAGCGGTCTCCGCTGCCCCGTCTGCTTCCCTCCCTTCTCCCCTGCCCTGCCTGCTTCCCTCCCTTCTCCCCCACACTGCCTGCTTCCCTCCCTTCTTTTCCGCCCTGCCTGCTTGCTTCTCCACAGCTTCACTCCCTTCTGCAGCGCTTGGCTTCCTTCTACGCGCTGTCTTCAGTCTTCGCTCTGAGCCTGGACATGCAAATTAACCACCAACTTGGTTGGGTTAATTTGCATACTTGCTCCTGATTGGCTGGTGGGCATGGCTTGTGGGCGTAGCTTTTGGGCATAGTGGAGGTACTGTCAATTTGCATGTTTCTCTTTTATTAGATAGGATAATGGCCAATATGCAAAGTGTCCCATCAGCGGTTTGACCAGAAGACCAATCGCTTGCTATGACATATGCTGACCACCAGGCGGCGGCACGGAATGAAGGAAAACCCCAACCCGCAACAGCTGGCAGCCGGGGAAGGAAGGCCCCAGCCAGCAGCCAAAGGCCCTGATCTGCCCTGATCGCTGGCAAGGCGTAAGGACCCTACCTGTGCACTAATTTCATGCACTGGACCTCTAGTGTGCTTATAAACATATATACACTCAGAGAAATAGCACAGACTCTCCAAAGTACTACAAGTACGTATCTCTAGGTTATAAAATTTCTATTTCTTTCTGAATTTCCTAAGTAGGCTCAACGAGCAAGTACAAGATTAAACAAAACAAGATCAGAACAAGATTAAACAAAAGCACAACAAAACGTTAATTTATAGGAGAGTAGCAACAAAACAAAACAATACCATCTAGCCAAAATGATCAATGGGATTAAAATTCTCTCCTATCCTTTGACTTTTAAGCTATAATCTTAGGTGATGGTATTACAGCCAGCTTTTACTATATTTCATTATAGTTCTATCCTCTGGTATTGTGCCTAGAAGTCAGGTATACTGTGCGCATTGGTTGACAACTTCTAACCACTGTTGTCTCTCTTGCTAGGAAAAATCAAGCATTCAGGCATGAGCAGCATGGTGACTGCTACATATTTTAAGGTTAACAGTCTCAGATGACATTTTTGCTACAGAATTGACAGGGGGAAATTTTTTTAATATTCAGATTATTTTAATTCTTCATTAAGAGATTGTTAGCTATTGTGTTTTTGTTGTTATTGTTTGTTTTATATATATTTTATTGATTTTTTACAGAGAGGAAGGGAGAGAGATAGAGAGTTAGAAACATCAACGAGAGAGAAACATTGATCAGCGACCTCCTGTACACCCCCTACTGGGGATGTGCCCACAATCAAGGTACATGCCCTTGACCGGAATTGAACCCAGGACCCTTCAGTCTGCAGGCCGACGCTCTATCCACTGAGCCAAACTGATTTCAGCTGTTTGTTGTTTTTTTGTTAATCCTCACTCAAAGTTATTTTTTCATCTGTTTTTAGAAAGAGTGGAAGGGAGGGAGAGAGAGAGAAACATCGATGTGAGAGAGGCACATTAAACTGGCCCTCACCCGACCAGGGCCAAGCTTGCAACTGAGGTATGTGCCCTTAACCAGAATCGAACTCAAGACCCTTCAGTAGCAGGCCAACTCTACCTACTGAGCCAAAATGACTAAGGCAAAAATTTTAATATATTTGAAAATAACAACACAAATAAAGTGCATGGGACCAAATCTGTATTAGGGTAATGAAATGGTACCAGATGGTAAGTGATACCCACAGACACAAATGAAGGGAGCCAGAAACAATAAGAAGATTAATATAACAAATTCTATAAACACATATTCTCCTTTCTTCTCTCAGCTTATTCAAAAGACTTAAACTCCTATAAAGTATTATTTATAGTAGTGTATTGCTGGATTTGTAACATACATAGATATAATATGCATAACAATAGTATACAAAGAGGGAAGAATAACCCTATATAGAACTAAAGTTTCTATATCTCACCAGAATTAAATTAATATAAATATGAAACAGATTCTGGTAAGTTATGATGTATGTGGTAAACATAGAAGAAGTATTACTAAGAAATGACTTTAATTTTTTAAAGCATTAAAATAATATAAATGCTATACTAAAAAAATTCACTTAATTTTTTAAAAAGCTGTAAAAAGGGGAATCAAGAAACATAAAAGACATGATACAGAAACCAAAAAGTAAAATAGAAGATGTGAGCTGAGCAAGCAATCCAATTAAAAAGCAGATGATCAGGCTTGATAAAAAAGAAGAAAAAAAGATTCAACTATATGCTGTCTGCAAATCTGTTTCTGTCACTTCCCAAGACAAGTCCCTTCAGCAGCTCTTGGAATAAAGCCATAGTCTTCAGTAAGGCCCATAACGGATGCTCTGACTGATTGGGTACAAGGTGTGCCCTTCTCTTCTTTAAAGTTTTGTGCCTTAGATATATGGGGCTGCTCCCCCCACTCTTAGGAGCCTGTACACATATGACTTTCTCAACCCCCATCCTTTTGTCTAATTAACATCTTCCTCCTAAACTCTCTCAAACTTCCCCAGACATCTTCCCTCAGTTCCAAAGACTAGACCCAGTCTCCTTGTGTGAGCCTCCTAATAACACTTTTTTTTTCATGAGAAAGGGTTAACGTGAGGCTAGGAATGACAATTGCTACAATTACCCCATTTCAGATATCACTTACTGTCAACAGCCTATATGCCACCTACAAGTCTCTTCCACACAGGGTTCCAAGCAGCCACTATAGAGTGATTATTTTTCAGCTTTTGTACTTGGGCCAACCTATTCCTCAAACTGCCAATATCCTAAATTTTCCATCCTCCTTAAGTAGCTTGCATTATTACCTCCAAAACTGCTTCCATGCATTTATACCAAATTTTCATTACAATTTAAATCCATTTCCTGGAAATGATTGTGCTCTGCTAAAAATCCAGAGAGTTCTGAAAATATCCTAGTGACCTAAAAACAACAACAAGTAAATCGTAAAACACTGATTATGACTTTATGAAAGCAGAGAAGAAAAGCATTAAGGAATAATGCATAAGCTTATGGTGCAACTATGGTAATAGGATTGTTTACTTCATCACACAAACTTTCCTCATCACTTTACTGTCAGTCCATATGATGTTTGCAGAGTGCAATTATGATCACCCCCCCAATTATACAGATGAGGAAACTGAGGCACAAGCAAAATAAAAAATCAAAATAAAGATTTTTTTGGAATGTTATATGAAAAGAGGAATAAAATTTTACTGAAGGACATTAAAATTAAAGACTTGGGTTAAGTGGAGAAATTTAGAGAGAAATTCTATTTTATACTAGAGCTTGGTGCACAAAATTTGTGCACAGGGTGTGTGTGTGTGTGTGTGTGTGTGTGTGTCCCTTAGCCCACCCAGCCTGCACCCTCTCCAATGTGGGACCCCTCAAGGGATGTCCGACTGCCCGTTTAGACCAGTGGGATTGGGTCTAAACGGGCAGTCAGATATCCCTCTCACAATCCAGGACTGCTGGCTCCAAACTGCTTGTCTGCCTGCCTGATTGTCCCACCGCTTCTGCCTGCCAGCCTGATCACCCCCTAACAACTCCCCTGCCAGCCTGATCAACACCTAACTGCTCCCCTGCTGGCCCAATTGCCCCTAACTGCCCTCCCTTGCTAGCCTGGTTGCCCCTAACTGTCCTCCTCTGCTGGTCAGGTCATCCCCAACTGCCCTCTCCTGTAGGCTTGGTCACTAACTGTCCTCCCCTGTAGGCCTGGTCATCCCCAACTGCCTTCCCCTACCTGCCCAATTGCCCCTAACTGTCCTCCCCAGTGGGCCTGGTCACCCCTAATTGCCCTTCCCTGCTGGCCTGGTCACCCACAACTGCCCTCCCCTGCAGGACTGGTCCCTCCCAATTACCCTCCTCTGCTGACTATCTTGCGGTAGCCATCTTGTGTCCAATGGGGGCAGCCATCTTTGACCACATGGGGGGAAGCCATCCTGTGTGTTGGAGTGACAGTCAATTTGCATATTACTATTTTATTAAATAGGATAGAGTCCTGGTGCACAGGTGGAGTCTGGCTGGTTTGCCCTGAAGGATATACCAGATCAGGGTGGGGGTCCCCTTGGGGCATGGGGCCTGTGGTGGTTTACAGGCTGGCCACACCCCCCAGCAACCCAAGCAGAGGCCCTGGTATCTGGGATTTATCTATCTTCTATAATTGAAACTTTGTAGCCTTGAACAGAGGTCAGAGCAGGCTAGGGGAGGCAGGAAGCTTGGCTTCCTCCATCACCAGGGGCAACCCAAGCCTCCTGCTCTTTCCAGCTCCCTGGCTGGTGCCATTTTTGTTGGGCTTTATTTATCTTCTATAATTGAAACTTTGTAGCATTGAGCAGAGGCCAGGGCCAGAGCGGGTAGGAAGCTTGGCTTCCTCCATTGCCAGGGTAACCCAAGTCTCCTGCTTGCTCCGTGGCCACAGCCATCTTGGTTGGGTTAATTTGCATACTCGCTCCTGATTGGCTTGTGGACATGGCTTGTGGGTGTAGCGGAGATACAGGCAATTTGAATGTTTCTTTTTTTATTAATGTCAATAGAGTCAGATTCTAAGTTCATTATGTGAGAAAACAGGTGACTGTCTTTATAGTCTTAGGCTATAGAAGGCATTTCAAAGCAAAACATGAAATATGGGATCCACAAAATAGAAGACAGATTAACTATGAAACAATTTTTGATTCCTTCACAGTAAAAGACATAAACAAAATGTAAATATACAGACATAAGCAATATCAATCATCTGGGAGAAAATATTTGTAGTGAAATATTGATAATGAGCAGTCTAATATATAAAGAGTTACTAAAATCAATTTAAAAGGTAAACAACCCAATAAAAAACAAACAGCCAAAGAGAGGAAGAGGCGAGTTTCTGGTGAGGATAATACACATGGGCCACAAACATAAGATAAGATGGTTGGCCTCATTAGGAATCAGGGAAATGCAAATTAAATCAACCCTGAGATTTTTTATTTAGTTAACAGATTAGCAAAAATTAAAAAGAGAAATGAAATGGCAGCACTCGAGACAGTGTAGAGAACCACTACTTCCATACCCGGTCATGTTTGGTGGCACTATAAAGTGGTATAGCTTTTGGAAAGGCAAGAGGGCAGTGCCCACCAGAAATGAAAGTGTACTCATTTTGGACCAGCAATTCTGCTCTAGGAATTCATCCTGGGAAAATATTTACACGTATGCTCGAAGACATAAAGAAACTAATGAGTTTATGGGGGCTGATTTATCTTATCTGTGATAGCAAAAAATTGAAATTTCCTAAATGTTCATCATTAAGGGAATAGATACAATTTTTGTTCGCCTATTTAAAGAGTTGCTGGTAAAAAGAATGTGGCAGATGTAAGTGTACTCGCTATTATAAGTTAAGTTTATAATAATGCGTCTTGTGTACACACTTAAGTTTAAAAAACTTAAATACATGTTGTTCTCAGAATAAGGTCTGAAAAGATAGAGCACATTTTTTATTGGGGTGAGCTTTATAGAAAAGGGCAGAATTGGGAAGGATGAAAGAGGACTTCTTACTATAAATATACTATATTGATTTATTACTTTTGAATTTTTAAAAAATCACCCATTTTTTAAATTATCACCCTCAACCTTCTCTTTACTAATCCAAATAGAAAGAATTTCATTAACCTTCTGTGGTTACATTAACTCGTTCAGTCACCATGTATAAGTCTGGGTCAAATTTATTCAAGAAGCCTGACAGAAGTGAACCATTCTTTTTATTTTTTCTTAAAGAGAAAGCATGTTTTAATATCCATAATTCTTCTCCAAGTAAATCAAGCTTGTATTTTTGTTAATTCTCATCCAAAGATATTTTTCCACTGATTTTTAGAGAGAGTGGAAGAGAGGGAGAGGGAGAGACAGGGAGAAAGAAACATCAATATGAGAGACACATCAATTAGTTTCCTTCCAAACATACCCCGACTGGGGCCAGGAATAGAGCCTGCAATCAAGGTACGTGCCCTTGACCTGAATCGAACCCAGGACCCTTCAGTCCACAGGTCGATGCTCTATCTACTGAACCAAAACAGCGAGGGCAGGAGTGAACCATTCTTTCCAGGACTCGTTGTTGCTGATGCACGTAGGATGGCTCAATGAGGGGGGATAGCGAGTACTTTCTATGTGTCTCAGACTAGAATTCAAATGCTGAGATCTGATGACTGCTTATTCCATGGCAAACACGGGGAGACTGGGATGCAACTTTGGGGTAATATCTGTCACAAATGGACCAAACCTAACTAAGTTTTTACAAAAGACAAGCAATAACTCAGCTCAAGCAGTATGACTCAACAAGAGTCATGAATGGGAGTTGGAACTAGTTAAAAAGTTGCATATTTGGTTATACAGTTAGAAAACTGCAAACATTTTTATATAATGTACCTGGGGGGATTTCTGTACACCAGTATCTGTAGTTAACTAGAAGGAAGAAATAAAAAAAGAAAAATAATGGGGAAGGGAAATGTCTCCCTCTCGAAAGTGTTTGTTAGAGAAATGGTATTTTGAAAATTTGTTCTTTTTCCCACAATTCAAGTTTGCTCTCTGGCATTTTCCCCTCTGAGGACATGCATTATGCCTGGCACTACTCCAAAAGTGCTCTCTATAATTCCTGCAACATTTTCTTCTTAGAATTCATTTCCAGCAACACCAAAAATTCATTTGTCTTTCAGAATTTCTAAAACCATAATCATCAGAAGTGGAAAATAATCAAATGAAAGATGGTCATTTGGAAATGGCTGTTGCATTTCCAAAGACATTTATCTCTACAGTACCTTTCACATGCTGACTATATCTTCAGTCCAAAAAACAAAGCCTCACTATTAATGTCACCATGACGATATAATAGAATTAGCTAAATGTTCTCTCCCAGTAAATTGCTGGATATGTTATGCCGGTAGCTGTAGCATGCAGGATTGGCCACTTATGCTGCAGAAACAAAGAACCCCAAGATCTCCATTGCTCAAAACAGCCAAAGTTTACTTCTTGCTCATGCAAGTCAACAGGAGTGCTCTGATCTTTCTGGTCGCTCAGGAACCCAAGTGGACACCAAAAGGTTGTGGGTTCAATTTCCCATCAGGGCCCGTAACTAGGCTGTTGGTTGGATCCCCAGTCAGGGCATGTTCAAGAGGCAACCAATTAATGTTTCTGTCTCAAATCAATGTTCCTCTCTCTCAAAACCAATAAAAACAAATCCCCAGGTGAGGATTAAAAACACAAAACTGGAGCACTTCATCGGCTGCAAATTATTTCTGAGGTTTGAAATGGAGGACACAGCAGCTGTGCCATTCATCTTTCCAGTGAAAATTTTAAAATTCACAGTCAAGAATCCAGCAGCCTCTCTGTGTCTTATAAGGGCACTTGTCATTGGATTTAGGATGATCTCACCTCAAGATCTTTAATTTAATTTTATCTCTGAAGACCCCTCTTTCCAAATAAGATCATATTAACAGATTCCCAGAGACATTTCTTTTTGAGGGCCACTGTTCAACCCACTATAGTGACGTGGGTGGAGGTGAAATTTTACCCAGCCATGCATGCACACACTTTTCTAGCTATATGTTATAGATCCACCAGGAGTTTTAAAAAGTCAGCCTACAACTTTTCAGAAAAATATCTGTTATTCACCAGGAGGCATCTTGCACACATCTAACAAAAATAGACCATGATCCCTGGCATTTCATCAGCTGCAATGCCAGCAGTCTTGGGCTTCTTAACAACATCCCATCCCACATCTGATCTTAGTAGTAAGTACAGAAACCTACAGCAACTTACATGTGTGTTTTTACTCATTCCCCCCACTCTCCATTACCCAAAGTGGTGAAATCCTTTAACACGTTATGAGCCAGGCACCATCAAAGAATCTGGGCTCTGCACTTGTGTCAGCTCAGAAAACCAAGCTATAATTTTAGACAGATGCTGGTGAATTTGGGGAATCCTGTTGTGTGGACTTGGGTGCCTCCAACCCCAGATGGCAAAGGAAGCAGCCAGGGCTCCTTGCCCAGATGACCCAGAAAACATTTCTGAATGAATCGTCTAGCATGACTCATGCTGGCTCTCACATCTGGCAGAGCTGGGTTACATCACTTGTGATCCTCAGTGTCCTGCGGGTTCCTGGGAACGCACTGCCCAAAGTCAAGTGCACCAGCTGCAGCAACCGGCTGCTTTCACACGCCTCTCTGCGTCATTCTGATGGCTGCACGCAATGGGGCTGGCTCTAGCTCCCAGTTCCAGAGGCTGAGCCGGCCACCCCCCAGGAGGCCACCTCCTCTCACTTTCCCATGAGCCTGAGAAGTTTACCAAGGAAGTAAAATTCCATGCCTAGAGGTGTTCAGGGCAGGACTGCATGCTCTGGTTTTCTACACTAATAACTCCTGGCATCATAATTCAGCGGCCTTAGTGATGCTCATCTGGAGAGGAGACCAAACAAACACAAAAATCCGAGCCATTCACATTCCTCGAACAGGATCAGAGGAGAAGAGAAATAAGTACACACTTTGAAAGAATTCCAGGAAGAAATATTGACTTTAATTTTCTCGGAGACAGGGGCCTCTGATGCTCTGATCGGTTAGGCCAGATTCCTGCTGTGGTCTCTCTATCTCTTAAAATGTCACCAATACTCTCTAGCAGAGTCTGCCTGGCAAGACATTCCTGCTTTTTGGTGAACTATAGATCTTTCAAGATCTTTACTTTGTGTCCTTACATTTACTGATCAGAACTGCCCTGAGGCTGTTTCTGGGGTACCAGAACTCCCAGTAGTACCTTGTGTGGGTGTTCTTTATCCTCCTACTCATTATCACTATCATCATTATCACAAGCCTCTTGCATTCCCCAATAACTACTCTACCTATTAATTCAGAGCCTGTTAGAGGTAGAGGGGACATTAAAAAAAAAATCATTCATTTCATTTTTCTAACTTGTTTGCTGATCCATACTCTAATTTTAAAGCCAAGATTAAAAACAACAAACCTGTGATGATGACAAGTTAAGTAATTTGTCATCCTGGTTAGATAATGACATACACAAGAGTATGACCCAGGTCTCCTTGTTCTTGGCTTCAAAATGACATCATGCAGCTTCATTAATTTAACAAAACAAAAGAGTATATTAAAAGTCTTTAAATTTTGGGCTGAGATTTACACATCTGCAGAGATGTTCTAAAGAAATAACCAACATGAAGACAGAAAGAGGTGGACAAAATACTCCTTTCTATCCAGTCATTTACCTGAGTGTAAATTGGACTCACGGGGGGAGTGGGGAGAGGGGACTCTGGGGGAAAGGGAGGGGAAGCTTTCCAGAAACCCTGTGCCCAGGTCTGACCTCAAACTGACTTAATCAGCATCTCTGGAGGTAGGATCTAGATGTCAGTAAGCAACCAGGTAACTCCAATGCATAGCCAATCTGAAGTGCTACTGATTTATTGGGTTTTAGGCTAAAATAGCCACGTAGAGACCACAACAAGTTTTCAAAAGAAGAAAAAGAAACGAAGGAAGGAGGAGTCATTTAAATGACATGCTCTTCAATTTACTCTGTCATCCCTGCTGTGCTTTCAGTGGGCTAATCAGATGTAGGGTCAAACTGAGGTCTACACTGGTGATCTCAGCCTGGGACACGCCACTTTTCCCCACCACACCTGTGACCACAGAGGCCTGTCGGTTACAATGGGAAGGTGGGGTGGGGTCAAAGGACGACAGCACCGACAATCAAGTCCTGTACTCTTAGGGGAGTCACAGGTAATCATGATACTTTTCTTTGCTAAAAGAAACCCATTACTGCATCAGCGATGCTAATTATGATCCAGTAATTTTATTCTGGGTATATACCCCAAAAATGGAAAGCAGGGACTCAAAGAAATATTTGCACACTCATGATCATAGCAGCACTATTCACAGTAGCCAAAGGTAGAAGTGATACATCCGTTCTCCAACAGGTAGATATGGAAGCAAAATGTGATACCCAGAACGGAACGGTGTTGGCTCTGAAAAAGGAAGGCTATGCTGACACAGGCTACAACCTGGATGCACCTTGAGGACATTATACTAAAGGAAATAAGCCAGTCACAAAAAGACAAATGCTATAGGATCCCACTTGCATGAAGTCAAATTCATTGAGACAGAAAGTAGTACGGTGGTTTGTAGGGTACGGGGTCATGAAGAATTATTGCTTGATGGGTACAGAGTTTCAGTGCTGCAAGATGAAAAGATTTCTGTGGGCAGAAGGTGTTGATAGTAGCACAACAATGTGAATGTACTTAATGCTGCTGAACTGAATACTTAACATGGTTACAATAGTAAATATGGCTAAGTGGTATTCACAATTCCAAAAAGGGGGAGTCCAATGAGTGTCCCTCACTTACTTTTCTCTGGTATCGGTGGAGGTTACTGAGGACAAAGTCCCACAGACATGTCATCTGTGATTGTGAAGCCTGAGGCCTGTGCCCAGCATACCCCGGGCCACTGACATCAATTTGGCAGGACTGGCTGACGTGAGAAAGAGTTATAGAGCCTCAAAGCTCCCCTGGGGCACACTGAGGGCCAGCTGGCAGGCCTTGGGCTTCATGTTATGTAACCACGCCGCCGGCTTCCTAACACTATGAGGTGAATTCCGACGTGCTCCGTGGCTGGGGTAAGCCAGCCAGCGGATGATGAATTCCCAAATAACTCCACCATGTAGCCTTTTTCCAAATCCCAAATGCAGTAATGCCCCTTATTTATGAGCTGAGAAACCTCAGTGTGTCTCTGTGATGGGTCAACGCCAACCGAATTTTGAAAGACGGGCTTATCTTTCACCCCTTCTTTCCGATCTGCTTAGTATCTTAGGGGCAAAGGAAAACTTCAGCCAGGAGAAAATTCCACCAGCAACAGCTCTTTTGAGCTGCTCGGTAATCCAAAGCTTTCAAGTGAGTAAGCCTTCTCCTTTACTGACACCCTTGCGACAGAGAAGAAAAACACCGGCCAGGGGTCCTAGCCCTTTTCCTCAATCAGCGCTCCAGGAGGATCCTAGACAGGAGATGTGACAAGTGAGATGTTTCCCAGGGCAAGTTACAGGGCCCACGTCCATGAGTCTCAGCTCTGGCGAAATAAACCTGCAGCACTCACACTTGGCCTTGAAAATCTGTCCAGCGAGTCACCATGAAGCCCCAAATTTGGCAGCTAGAAAATAGGAAACTTCCCCCTTTCTTCGAGTTTGCATATTAACAGGTCAGCCAGGAGCCAAGCATTCAAACGGGAGTTAGATTAAGCACTTGGAAATTCCTCTACTGAGATCAGACAGACAGGAAGGAACACTCATTTGTTTCTTTGACATTGGGTTCTGCAAAATACAAGAAATTTCGCTAAATCTCAGAAATTACAGACAAGGGGAGAGGGCCGTATCTATGGAGGACAAAGGACATCTAACTTGAATGGTGTGGCTTGTTTATGATGAGCTCTAATCTGTGCGCATAGCTTTTGTTTTAAGATATAGCTATTTAGGAATAAATTCCAAAATACTCTTTAACATAGAACATACCACTTAGGATTCTAGGAGACATCCTGAAGGGCAAGAGGGGATGGGGTTTTCTGGATACTCCTTACCCCTCCCTCCCCTCCTCACCCTCCAACAAGTGACAAATGCACAGTCACTTGTCAGTCCATTATATTCCTCGTTATGTATCTGGATTCAAAACAAAATCTCCTGCCACATGCCTCCCTCGTATTTGACCCATCGCTTATCCTTGAATGGGAAGGAGAAGACCACCTGGCTCCTGACTGCCATGCGTGCTTGGTGATTCCATAAGGCTCTCCGGAGCCCATGAACTCTAGAACTATGAAGTGGTCACGGAGTATGTGGACAGCAGTATCCCAGCTGTACATTGGTACCATCATATTTCATTGACATCTTCTCATTAGGTTTTCTTTTTCAAAACATCTTTTTACTGATTTCAGAGAGGAAAAGAGAGGGAGAGATAGAAACATCACTGATGAGAGAGAATTATTGATTGGCTGCCTTCTGAACACTCCCTACTGGGGATCGAATCTGCAACACAGGCTTGTGTCCTGACTGAGAATCGAACCATGATGTTCAACCACTGAGCCACGCCTGCCAGTCCTCATGAGGTCTTTAAGTGCAGACAAAAGGTTAGCAGATCTATACACTGCCACAGGAGGAGGAAGAAAAGGTGTATTTCCCATTACTGCTCTTTAAAAGCATGCTAAGCAACATATGTAACCTAATCGGCCTATTCCTTTCTTTGCCCATAGAAGAGAACTCAGCTCATGAGATATCACCATTTATATATTGTATTCATTATGTATATGTAGCCCAACACTAAAATAATATACTATCTTCCAGAATACTGCCAAGACTCTGAGGACATATATATTTTTGCTACATTGAAACCACAGAATGACCATAAATTATGTAAAGTGAGATTTTTTTAGTACATTTCAGAAAAGTAAAATAAAATAAAAAACCCCAAGCAACAGAATTTAGTGCTTAATAGCTTTCACATGTTAAAGTTTCTGGTTAATCAATTGCAATTTTAACATTTTATTTAATACATCTAGAAAGCATCACTGAAAGAATAATTTTCACATTGCTTCTAAATTCAATGAGAGTGGTTATATTATTATGACAGAGCAACATCTGCAGGGCCATTCTTTAAAATTAATACACAAATTACTAAATCCCACGGTCCTCTAATCCACACTGCATATACGCCGCCCTTTCACATCCTTCAGCATGTGGTTTGCATACTGCACAGTGTGATAGCTTTCGCTTTCTGACCTAAGAAGTCTTTTTTTTTCCCCTCTTGACATCTTAAGAGTAATTTTTAATAATGTTTTCCAGTAGTTCCAATGACTGTCAATTTCTGATGTTTCAGACTGACCTGGCAAGTCCATTATTCTCCCACAAAAACACACATTAATTGCAGCTGCCAATGACTCCCAGGAACATGGTCTGGCAAATACTCTATTATAAAACCCACAAATCCAAACGCTTCCCAGAGGGCCCCCCACATTTCCTGCCATGCTCATGACAGGTGCTCCCAATAGCATGACCTTCAGGAAACTGATACACACACACACACACACACACACACACACACACACACACACACAAAGAGCAGCCAAGTGATCAGGCTGAGAAACCTGTGGCAACACTCGACCAACCTTAGGTTAAGACATTGGGTCTCTGTAAGTCTCTGTTTCCCTATTTGTGAGATGGGAATACTAGTTGTACCCACTTCTGTTGATACAGTAACAAAAAGATAAGAAATCCTAGTGCTTAGGGTGTCATTTGAAATTTTCTTAAAATCTTTAGTCTGATTTCTCAGGGAAGCGAACTAATTTTCACAGGTCCAGACTAATTGGCAAAGCAACAACCAGTAAGGCCTAAAATTAGGGTGTCCCCGCCTTAAATATTTTCTTTAGAACAAGGTCAGATGTGAATTAACAATGACAGCAGCCCCTAGAGAATTATACTGGCTGATGTGATGACAGAGCCAAAAATGGCTTCTTTGATGGAAAGTTAGGATGGGCCCAATTTAGAATAACAAAACATTTCAACAAAGGCTTGTTTTTAATCTAGAAAAAGTTGGCTATAAATTTTCTCAAGCTTAACAGTAATCTAATTATGCAGAGCTAGAGAGGAAGTACTAATACAAGTATCTATCACGTAGGCATTTTCTAAGCTGGGTTTCAAGCTCATAACAAGGGCAAAAAAATAAAAATAAAAAAGTGATGAAGAATGACTATTCCATGACAATCAATACTGTTGGCTACATGATAAAACTTCCTGCTCTTCAGTTATTAACAGGGAGCTGTGTTTCAAAAATTAAGACCTATATGCTTTTTAAGTAGAAAAAACACATTATGAAGTACTGAGTTCCCTAGGCTACCTACCAATGGGAGCTGTTGGTGCTTCACTGGAAACTTCTCTCTCTCCCATTCTGCTTTCAGATAGGTGGGTAGGTGATAGACAGATGAACAGATGGATTTATAGTCCTTGCAATCAATCAATCTATAGGTCATAAAACAGTCTCCAAAATATGTATACAGATTAAACCAGAATGATTCATCTTAATACTGCCCAAAAAAGTAAGAAAGTTATTTTAAAAGATAGTATTGCTTTTCAGCAATTCGACCACTTTAGAAAGAAGGAAATACTTTATTTTTGTTGTCACTGTGAGATTTCAACTCTCAGTGCTCTGAATAATGGTGTTCAAAAAAAGAAACTTTGAAATTCTTTATATAGAGATGCTTTGGCTGTGAAACTTCCTTACAAAATTGGCTACAAGTCCAGTTTCTTCTCCAAATGGGCTTATTGTTATTATGAATTAAGAAATTAATCCCAGATCTACAGATGCTGGGATCTAAAGATGATACCCTGGCCCTGGCCAGTGTGGCTTAGTCTGATTTCTCAGGGAAGCAAACTAATTTTCACAGGTCCAGACTAATTGGCAAAGCAAGAACCATTAAGGCCTAAATTAGTGTGTCCCCGCCTTAAATATTGGCTGAGATGTCACTGGTTTGATTCCCGGTCAGGGGACATGCCCAGCAGCAGACCCCCAGTATCCCCAGGGGGCATGCAGGAGATAGTGGATCTCTCTCTCTCTCTCTCTCTCTCTCTCTCCCTACCTAAAACTAATAAAATCACATTTATATTTAAAAAGTTTAAAGATGACACTCACTTCATCCCAGTCCTGATCCATCACCCCCATGGATCAGAAGCTGGGAAATCACTGCCCTCTGCCCCTTCCTTACTGGAGTTTCTACCTGAGGTTCCCTTCCACAATAGAAAGCAAGCTGGTGATCCCCCAGAGGCATATCCTAAAGCAAGGCATGGTCAGGTACGGAGCAGGGTTACCAGAGGACTAAAAGTGAGAGCCATAGTTCAGAATTTTGCCACAAATGAACTATGTGCCCTCAGCAAGTGACTTAAGCTATGCATGTCTCAGGTCCTCATCTGCAAAAGAAGGCAACTGGATCACCATTTTTTAAAGTTCTCCCCAGCTGTGGAAATCATTATTTATAGAATAAGCACTATTTGCAAAAAGCAATTTTCAAATCTGGACCCCCCTCATTTGCAAAATTCTTGCCTTGTGAGGTTTCACAACCTGAATATCTGGGGGGAAAGGGAGTGGGAGGGAAGAGGGACATGCTAAAGTACCAACTGGTTCATGCTCTCCCCCTTGAAACATTTCATTGCATTACATATACTATCAGGGAAATAGCAAATCACAGGCATTTAGATTTCAGTGGGTTTTAAGGGAGCATGTGGTGGGAGTGGGGAGGCGGTTAGAGACCAAAATCCACCATTTAACTTTGGAGGTTTTATATATAAAACCAGAATCGTGTTTTTTTGTTTTACTAGCCTAAACTCTACAGACTTGAGAAATCCGATGCTAGACAAAAGATATGCACAACTTGGTCCAATTGTGAAGGAAATAATGTATCATAAAAATCTAGATAAAAATTGTTCTATCCAAGGGAGAAAAATGAAACTGCTTTGTAATATACTAGAGGCCCAGTGCATGAAAATTCATGTACTGGAAGGGGAGTCTCTCAGCCTGGCCTGCCCCCTCTCACAGTCCAGAAACTCTCAGGGGCAGGAGGCGACCAAGTGATCAAGGGAAGGTGACTGCCCCATCACACCTCTGTGCTTGCCATTACCAGCAGCGCAAGCCTCAACTGGCTCTGGTTACCTGAGCCTTGGGCAACCCTGGGTGGCCGGGCAGCTGCCATCCAAGGCTTGCCTGCGCCTCTGGTCGGCTCTGGGGGACTCCAGAAGCAGGCATGCACCGCGGTCAGAACCGCCTGGGGGCCAGCCCAGCTATGCTATGTGCCTGCCATCCCAACGGGGCTGAGGGAACTGGGCACCGCCATCTTGTGGCTGTGGGTGCGGCCATGTTTGAGGGCATGGCCGTCAATTAGCATATTCCTCCTTATTGGCTGTGGGCATCGTCATCTTTTGTGAGGGCACGGTGGTCAATTAGAATATTCCCTCTTTATTAGATAGGATTTCTGGTTTACCCAACTGGTCTAGAAATACCTCACTCAAGATAACCATATTTAAAAACTCTAAAATCCTATTTTTTTTTAAAGTACACTTAAAAATAAATTATACATTAGTAAGTCAAGAGTTGCCTTTAAATTCTAGTCCTTCCAAGATATTTTATGTTAAAGATCATTACAGATTTAACAAAGAATTACAATTTAAAAAGCACTAGCTGAATATCAATCAAAATCTTAAATTATTGTAAGGTCAGTAGGAAAATATGATTCAGTTCCTCTATGGCGTAAAGGGAGGTCATGTTCCCTAAAATGTCATAAAACACAAATAATTTTACTTTTTCCAAAGACCCAATTAATTCTGATATCTCAATGAAGCAGAATTGCTAGCTTTTCAATTCACCTAAGCCTTATTCCATGATCCTAGCAATTTTCTCCTCTGCATTTGTCTGGCCACTCTTTTGGCCCTTTGCATGCATTACTTTGAATTGTTATTGGTCCAATTATTCTACTGGACTGTAAATCCCTTGAAGGCAGTATCCAAATGTTATACCTCCTTTGTATGTTTAATTTCTAAAGGAAACGTCCTCTGAAGACATCTAATCCAAAACTCTATCCCTTTTTCAATTTTGTTTCCTGCCTGCCTTTTAGTTGGTTGTGGCTATGTGACTGTGTCTCTGCTAAGGGATGTGAGCAGAAGTGATATGTGCCACTTTGGGAACAGCACCTCTTTCATGTCCCCTTTTCCTCCTTGTGACAGCACCTAGCCATGAACATGGAGATGACAAGGCCTTAGGGAAAGGAAGAGCTACAAGATGGAAGGAACCTGGATCAATGAATATCTGAATTGAACAGATATTCAAAGCTGCATATATGGAACACTTACCTCACAGTATTAAATGAGAGAGAAATTCATTTCTTTAACTCTCAATCTTATGGTTCTCTTAGCAGCTTGGCCTTTTACTATAATATTTGCATATTTATAATTGAAAGGATAAGAAGTAGAAGGAAAGTCACCTGAATCCTACCACACCTAAATAACTATTAATATTTTGGGATAGTTCCTGACTTTTCTGTATGCCTACAAAAAAACAAAACAAAATATAAACATACACATATTTTCTACAGAAAGAAATCATACTGGTTTATAGCTTCTCCCACTTAATACCATCTATTTAATATATTGATATTTTTATAAATAAAAATACATATATATCACTTTGATGACTATACTATAATATCCTATTGCTTATATTTATCAGAATTTATTTAACCAACTTTTCATTGTAGGATATTTGGGGAATTTTTCCTTCTAAAAATTCTATTATAAACAACACTGCAGAGAACATTCTGTACATGAAGCTTTACCTGTCAGATCTGTTTTCCCCATAGGTCTCTATTCTTAACATATCTTTACAAACAAAGATGTTCCCTCTTTCTGGGGACCTGCATTAAGTCATAATTTCTGACAAACATTTGCAAAGCTACTTTCCACTAATTAATTAAAATTTGGGACAAAGTCCCATTCCAATTTTGTCATCCATAGACAAAGGGAACACCAAACAAGGTTCCAGCTCTCCAGTCAGCACCCAAGATGAATAAATGGCTCCTCTACGCAGTGGACTCAGCCAAACTCCCTGATGCAATGCAGTCCTGGTTAGTAACACACACAAAAAAGAAAGCAGTAGTAGGCCTCGTTTCCTGCTGACAAACCTTGATCTACATCTGTGTTACCAATTACTTGCTCAACAAACCTGTTACTTTTTTGGAAATAATAAATAATTCAGGGAAAGTCATTCTGAATCTCTGACATCTGTTGCTTGTATGACTTTGAATTATTCATCAGTGAGCAAAAACAGTATTAATTAAAGTGCTGAGGCAAACCATTGAAATAGAAATGAACACTGCAGAAGAAAATGCCTTTACTCAGAACATACTTCCCTTCGTTGACAAATATCTCAAAGCACATAATGCCCATCCTTGGAATTTAAAAGGATGGATACACTGAGAAATCAGAAGATGGGATATGTGATGAGCACCGCCTTATGTTTCCAAATTTATTTATTTTTTCTCTTTCCTTCAGAAGCTTCATCATCTTTGATTTGGTCTCTTTCAGCATTCTACCCCTTGTTCCCAGTCTAGAGGAAGGAGTCTGATGGTCTCCAAAGAGAAATTAAATGTACTAATTGAGGTTCAAAGGCATTGCAAGATTAAGTACCAAGAGATCAAACCATCATGTGCTCATTTGTAAACTAAGATTTAGATACATGGAAGAGTTCCCTCAAATTAAAGATGGCTCAATTAGAAACCAAGATGGCAACATTAGGTAAACAGCTAAACTGCTGCCTCACACAACAGTTTCAAAACTACAACTAAAAGACAAAACGGACACTATCCAGAATCACAGGAAAGCGAGCAGAGTGGAAATTCTACAACTAGAAGGAAAGAGGAAAGCACATTGAGAATCAGAGGAGCTGCAAAAAGCTGAGGTACGGGGACGCGCAAGCATGTGGAGAGGACAGGCAACTGAGTGCACAAGCAGCTAAGTGCACCACTGGCTTTCTAAAGCGGGAGGGAGACAGAAACTCCTGACTGCACTGAACTCCAGTTCCAGGTGAGCTTCTGGGAACCCAGATTCATTCAGGGAGAATCTGGACTGTCAAGAAAAGAGAAAGCACACTGAGATTCAGGGGAGCTGCGGAGGCAGAGGTCCGGAGGCACACACACGTAGAGAGGACTGACTGCTGAATGCACAGGCGGCTGAGTGCACAGCTGGCTTTCTAAAGCAGGAAGGAGGGAGATGGAAGCTCCCAACTGTGCTGAACTCCAATTCTGGGTGCGTTTCTGGGAACCCAGACTCATTTGGGAAGAAAGTGGACTGTCTAGCAGTGGGCGAAACTCAAGGGTGGCTCTCTCTCAGAGGTGCTTATAGCTATTACTGAGGGACACTGAGACCCAGGGGCTTCATAGGGCAAGGCTGACAGGAAGCCAAGGCGATGGAGACTCTGCCCCATCCAAGCTGAGCACAGAGGCTTTTGCAATTTTCAAGTCTTGTCCCATAAGGGTGTCTCTAACACAGAAGTTCTCCCGGTGTAGACACAGCTGATCCTCACAGCCAACTGGCCTGGGAGTCAATTCCTACCAGTGATACCATCAACAATCAAGACTTAACAACAACAAGGCTGTACACACAGTCCACAAAGAGGTGCATCAAGAGTGTTCATCTCAGGTAACTGAGGAGGCTGAGCCACTGGGCCATATAGGACACCTAACACACAAAGCCACACTACCAACTCAGGGAAGCAGCCAAAATGTGAAGACAAAGAAACAGATCACAAACGAAAGAAATGGAGGAAAGCAAATGACTGGATATAGCATTAAAAACTACGATTATAAGGTTTTTAATAATTTCCTAGAAAAGGCTGATAAATTTAGCAAGACCCTCATGGATATGAGAAAGGGCCAACTAGAAATTAAACATACACTAACTGAAATAAAAAATAATGTCTGAGTCCTAATAGCAGACAAGAGAAACACAAGAATCAAGTCAAAGATTTGAAATACAAAGAAGCAAAAACACTCAACCGGAAAAAACAAAAAGCAAAAAGAATCCAAAAATGTGAAGATAGTGTAAGGAGTCTCTGGGACAACTTCAAACATACCAACATCAGAATTATGAGGGTGCCAGAAGAAGAGAGAGAGCAAGATACTGAAAACCTATTTGAAGAAATAATGACTGAAAACTTCCCACATCTGGTAAAAGAAATAGACTTACAAGTCCAGGAAGCGCACAGAACCCCAAACAAAAGAAATCCAAAGAGGACCACACCAAAACACATCATAATTAAAATGCCAAGAGCAAAAGACAAAGAGAGAATATTAAAAGCAGCAAGAGAAAAATAGCTAGTTACCTACAAAGGAGCACCCATACAAATGTCAGCTGATTTCTCAATAGAAACTATGCAGGTCAGATGGGAGTAGCAAGAAATATTCAAAGTGATGAATAGCAAAAACCTATAACCAAGTTTACTCTACCCAGCAAAGCTATCATTCAGAATTGAAGGGCAGATAAAGAGCTTCACAGATAAGAAAAAGCTAAAGGAGTTCATCACCAGTATTATATGAAATGCTGAAAGGTATTCTTTAAGAAGAGGAAGAAGAAAAAGGTAAAGATAAAAATTATGAACAACAATACATGTCTATCAACAAGTGAATCTAAACAAGTGAATTAAAAATCTGATGAACAGAATAAACTGGTGAATATGATAGAATCAGGGGCATAGAAAGGGAGTGGACTGACAATTCTCGGGGAGAAAGAGATGTGGGGGGTGGGGAAGAGACTATACAAAAATTGTATACCTATGGATGAGGGCAGTGTGGGGGAGGTAAGAGCAGAAGGTGAGGTGGGAACCGGGTGGAGGAAAGCTATGGGGGAAAAAAGAGAAACAATTATAATAATCTGAGCAAAAAAGATTTATTAAATTAAAAAAAAAAGATGGCTCAATTAATCTTGCCTCCACAGCCTGATCATTTATTTCCATGACGACTCTGGCACTTCCCTTTGACAAAGGACTTTCTGGTGGTAATGAGTGAGAGAGAGAAACCCTCGGCCTCTCTCTGTATTCCACATGAATGGCTCTTGGTAATCCTTCCCCAGCCTGTCTCAGTAACACCCTCCCTGTAGACAAAGGGATTGCAGAACGGAACGTGTGTGTGTGTGTGTGTGTGTGTGTGTGTGTGTGTAGGAGAGTGTGAACATCAAAGAAATGTGTTAAGAGTTTACGAAGCACTGGTGGCAAACAGTCGCCTTCCAAAGGTGGGGCAGGAGTACCAGCTTCCTCAGGTACCAGAAGAAACAGGCCTCTCAGGAAAGGCAAGAAGGGGAGCCACTGATGGGGGCTTAAATGGGGGAGATTTTCAGAGAAGCCTAGAACTCGGTGTGGCTCCGGAGAAATCATTCCGTAATGATTGTTTGACATGGAGGTAACCGGACGTGCTCCCTCCACCCTGGTACCAACTGTTCAGGTTGCTGTGGTCAACAAAGAAGAAACACTGAGGAGGTTTGAGGAGGGGATCTGCAGAGAACAGGGAGGCCAGAGGAAGAGGAAATAGAAGAGAAAAAAAAAGGCTGAAAAAAACACAGCAAGCCCAGTTTGGGCAGTTTGGGATCTTTGCAAAACCTCTGATTAAGAGAATGACAAGCAACTGGCCAGCTCCTCCTAAGGTGGCCACTGGTGAATGGCTCCTGTGCATAAATCAGCACTCGCTTCAGTCTCTCCAGATCCATCCACGGAAACCTCCCAACGCTTCCAGAAAGAGAGGCACAGAAACCCTCCACAGGCTTTTAATCCTTTCAGTGACACCCTTTCAAGGGACTTCACAAAGTGGGACAAGCCTCCCTTGTCTCCCCAAGTCCGCTTTGTTGCCGTGGTTTTGTTCTCAGGCGAGGAAGGCTGGAAGAGGGACAGGAGGCCGTGGAGGAGAGCCTGGAGACTGGAGAAAGGAAGGGAGGAGAAACAGCTCTGCCCGGCTCAGAGCGGCCCTTCGCTCTTCATCAAAGGGGTTTGTTGTTTAGAAACAGCCCATGAGGGGTGGGAAAGCAACCAAGGCTCTCAGTTTCCCAAAAAAAGGCTGAACAGGGGTTTCTGTGTCTCTTGTAGGCACTACCCAAAATGAAACTGCAGATTTAGAAAAGAGCACTCTCACAGCATTAGACTTTAAGTAACCAACTGAAAAAGACCTTTTAGAAAGACCGCGAAGGCATTTCTGGGTAGGAGTGCCTTCCAACTAGGAGGTCCAGCTTGGAGGCAGCCCGTGTGTGTTGCCCCAATGCTCCCAAGAGGCCCACACAGCCTTACCTTCATTCGAGTAATCAAAACAACATTTGCCCTGGCTGTTGGTCAGTGGTTATAGCCTCGACCTGCAGACCAGAGAGCCTCTGGTTCCATTCCTGGTCAAGGGCATGTACCCTGGTTGTAGGTTTGATCCCCACCCCAGTCAGGGCGGGAGGCAACCAATCAATGTTTCTCTCTCCCTCTCTCTCTCTCACACACACACTTCCTTCACTTCCACTCTGTCTGAAAATCAATGGAAAAAATATCCTCGGGTGAAGATTAAAAAAAGAAACAACATTTACCCAGGACCTTCCATTTACAAAAAAGAAAGGAGAAAATAGGTGCTGCCTCTCTCCTTTCCAATACAGTCGTGTCTAAGCTGGAGGCAAGTGAGGGTCTCGGGAGCTGAGCACAGGTTGAGCCACCTTTCCTCAGTGGTCACTCCAGCATTAACGGGCCATCACTCTCAACAGGAAGAGTCTAGAGGCTGCCAACACTGCAGTTATGACGCACTCAAAATCTGAGGCCTGTGAAGACACACTCCAACTGCTAGCAGTGAGCAAGACTGTGGCTTCACTCTCAGAGGCACACACAGGAAACCCACAAGGCAGGGGAAGCCAGGGCCCCCAGCAGAGGCCACCCAGGCCCTGAATGCTGCCTAACTGGTAAAAATAAAAAGAACAGGCATCCTGAAGAGAGATGTCAATGGGAGCAGCTTAGTAAGTTCCAAACGCCACCATGCATAGGATTCACCTGGGGTTCGTTACAATGCAGGCTCTGATTCAGAAGGTGCCTGCGATCCCTGCTTTTCTAACAAGCTTCCAAATTATGCTACACCTCTGGTCCACCTGGAGTAGCCACACATTAGAATCAGAAACCCATGATCCAACCCTTCCGCTGCTCAGCTAAATCAATATTTACAGCAGTGGGGCCAACCACTGGGATTGAAGTTTCCAGCCAGGGTTGAGAGTCCACTGGTTGGACTCATTCTGACTCTCGGTGTCACCTAGATTTGTGGACCCTGGAAACTTAAGTCTCTGGGGATCTCAGTTTTGCATCAGAAAAGGGGAAATGCTGGCCAAAATGAATTGGTATAGAAACCAATGGACAGTATTGGAAAGCACTTCAAAGGAAGATAAACTATAATTGTTATTTTACACAACAGCATCCTAGTTTCTTTGATTAGAGTGAGGAGTTATTACTATCTGCTGCATGCTAACTCTGTGGAAGAGATCGTTTTTTAATTTGTTGTGCTATTAAACTTCCCAATGTCTGATGCAATGGGACTCTAATTTTCTTAAATGACAACTGATTCCCAAATGTATCCAGCCAGTACCTAGAAAAACCTCCTGAAAATACTTCAAATAGGGACTCCTGGTTCTAAATGATGGCAGATGCGGGATCTAGGAATCGAACCCTCTATCCTCCCCTTCCACTTCTCCCCTACCCTGGCAACCCCAAGTTCAGGGGTGCAAGGAAGGTCCTCTGCAAACAGCTTCCCCTTTCTGTGTAATAAACACAGTTCCAGAGAGAAACCAAGATGGCGGCATAGATAAACACCTAAACTGCCGCCTCCCACAACAATTTCAAAACTACAACTAAAGGACAAAATGGACACCATGCAGCTGAAACCGGTTTGGCTTAGTGGACAGAGCGTCGGCCTGCAGACAGAAAGGTCCCAGGTTCAATTCTGGGCAAGGGCATGTATCTTGGTTGTGGGCACATCCCCAGTAAGGGGCGTGCAGGAGGCGGCTGATCAATGTCTCTCTCTCTCTCTCTCATGGATGTTTCTAACTCTATCCCTCTCCTTTCCTCTCTGTAAAAAAAAAAATCAATAAAATATGTATATTTTTAAAATGGACATCATCCAGAACCACAGGAAGGCTGGCTGAGTGGAAATTCTACAACTAGAAGGAAAGAGAAAAGCACACTGAGACTCAGAGGAACTGCATAAGGCAGAGGTTCGGAGGCGTACGCAAGGAGAAAACTGGCAACTGAGTATGCGGGGCTGACTTTCTTAACCTGGAGGGAGACAAAAGCTCCTGACTGCACTGAACTCCAGTTCCAGGAGAGACTCTGGGGACCCATACTCATTTGGGGAGAAACTGGACTGTCTGGCAGCAGGCAGAACTTGAGGGCAGCTTTCTCTCAGAGGTGCTTGCAGCGATTACTATGGGACACAGAGGGGCCTATTAGGGCAGGGCTGATGGGAAACCAATGCTGTCTGCTCTGCCCTGAGACTCCACCTCATCCAAGCTAAACAGAGGTTCTTGCAATTCTTCTCTCATAAGGGTGTCTCCAGCACAGAAGTTCTCCCAGCATAGACACAGCTGATCCTCACAGCCAATTGGCCTAGAAGTCAATTCCTCCCAGCGATACCAAAAACAATCAAGGCTTAACTACAATAAGACTGTGCAGACAGCCAACAAAGGAGTGCACCAAGAGTTTCCACCACAGGTAACTGAGGAGGCCAAGCCTTCTAGGACACCTAGCACACAAAGGCACTCTATCAACTCAGGGAATGCAGAGACAAAGAGACAGATTACAAATGAAAGAAATGGAGGCAAGCAAATGACTGAATATAGCATTCAAAACCAAAGTTATAAGGTTTTTCAAGAATTTTCTAGAAAAGGCCGATAAATTTAGCGAGACCCTCAAGGATATGAAAAAGAACCAACTAGAAATTAAACATACACTGACTAAAATAAAAAATATTATACAGATATCTAACAGCAGACTAGAGGATTGCAAGAATGAAGTTAAAGATTTGCTAAACAAAGAAGGAAAAAACATTCAAACAGAAAAGCAAAAAGAAAAAAGAATCCAAAAATATGAAGATAGTGTAAGGAGCCTCTGGGACAACTTCAAGCATACCAACATCAGAATTATGGGGGTGCCAGAAGAAGAGAGAGAGAAACACACTGAAAACCTATTTGAATAAATAATGACTGAAAACTTCCCCCAAATGGTGAAAGAAATAGACTTACAAGTCCAGGAAGTGCACAGAACCCCAAACAAAAGAAATCCAAAGAGGACCGCACCAAAACACATCATAATTAAACTAAGAGCAAAAGACAAAGAGAGAATATTAAAAGCAGCAAGAGAAAAACAGGTAGCACCCATACAACTTTCAGCTGATTTCTCAACAGAAACTATGCAGGCTAGACGGGAGTGGCAAGAAATATTCAAAGTGATGAATAGCAAGAACCCACAACCAAGATTACCCAGCAAAGCTATCATTCAGAATTGAAGATCAGATAAAGAGCTTCACAGAGAAGAAAAAGCTAAAGGAGTTCATCATCACCAAGCCAGTATTACATGAAATGCTGAAAGGTACTCTTTAAGAAGAGGAAGAAGAAGAAAAAGATAAAGATAAAAATTATGAACAACAAATAAATATCTATCAACAAGTGAATCTAAAAATCAAGTGAATAAAAAAATCTGATGAACTGAATAAACTGGTGAATATAATAGAATTAGGGGCATAGAAAGGGAGCAGACTAACAATTTTCGGGGGGGGGG